>OX383981.1:4810000-6012500 GCA_947532105.1 Athrips mouffetella
AGTTCATTTTAAACTGTTATAAATGAAAAACATCTGGATGGATTTTTGTTCACTATATTTTGAATAACTAAGAATAATTGCAGAATATGCGTCATAAAACAATTTTCGAAAAATATAAAAAAATAGGAGTTGCACATCAGTTCCAATGTAGTAAAATATTCGAATTTTACGTGAAGGAAGAACCCTGCACTAAAACCAATAAACCTTTTAGTTTTATGACAAAAGCAGGTACCTGTATTGTTTGGGGTTGTCGTTGACCATCAAGCAAAGCACATTGCGTGTATCATTCCGAGCATGCAACCAAGTATTAGTAGTAGGTACTTTTATATTTTTAAGCATTAATAATTACAAATTTTATGTTAAAAGGAGGCATTTTTAGTATAAATTTGACAGATTATTTACCAACTAACCCATTAGTAAAAATGATCCATTAAACCAAGATATAGATAACATGTTTTAATTTAATACTTGTTAGTATTTATCTGTTACTTGTTAAAAAATCAAATACAAGTACATACACAATTTTGAATTAAATATTTGTGACATTCATGCGACTTTATTTGTAATCGTACCTCACAACAACGCTTCTTCCTCGACCCATTGCTAAATCGACGTGTTCTACGAGTAAAACAGATTGATAATATTAATAAACATGATCTATAAAATCCAAAAAAAATTTAATGCCATAAAATCAAAGCAAAATTCTAATCATCTCCTAAATTATACTGATTAAGACAAATTTCTTTGCCGATATGACAAATCCCAGCCATACATTTTTGCCCTTTGCTCACGCACCCACATCTTGTAGATCTGCATTTAGTTTTGCACTGACAGGTCACAAATTCCAGATCTTTGAGGGATATTGGAGGTTTCAAAGTGGTGATAGGCGATAGGGTTTCGTTGTTGAGATCTAATTTCCATCCATTTTCTTCTGGAGCTGGCAATGAAGGCAAAGGGTTGTCTGCTGATTTCCATACAAAAGTTTGATAATTTGCCCTGAAAATATGGAACTTCAAAGCTTCTTTTGAAGGGGGTAATTTCTCCAAATTCTTTATCTTATGAAATAACGCAGCCCTAAGTTCGTCGATATCGTTCATTGATTGCAGCGACAAATTTTTTTCCGTGTAAATCAATATTACGAGTTTCTCAGCATTTTTTTGTGTTTCTGGCGTCAATAATGCTGAACCTATGCCATCCAAGAGCAAGTGATTCTTTTCGAATATTTTCCAGCACGAAGCTTTGGCAAAACCGGACAAAGAGCTCGTAGTATCACTACCTGTAAGAGCATGGAAGGCTAATAACTCTTTTTTTTTGGCTCCAATGCAGAGTAGGTACAATTTCATGTACAGGTACAAAGTTCGGTTTTGATGAAGTACCAAATTGAACCCATACATTTTTCGGCAGCTTTTCGTAAAAATTTATTAACATAAGTAAGACATCAGTGTCTCTACTGTTGACGATTAAAGTTTCAAAGCCCATTTTGGCAGCGTCTATTGCGTGGAGTATGAACCTGGTATCTGCCTCTTCATGGTTGCTCGATAAATGTGTTGTTTCTCGGTTCATATTACTCCTGACTGTAAGCGAGTCCTCAAAGCCCCCAGAAGTTAATAATTCAAGATTATTTTCAATTGTTAATGCATATTTAGCAATTTCGTTTGAAAGATAGTTGGCTAGATTAGCTTTGTTTTTTACATTGTGTATAAATCTATCCCATTTTTTTTGGTAAGGGTGTACTTCCATCATTCATTCTTTGAATGTTTTTATGCTTTTTTCGGTTGCATTTCGCAAATCTTTACTAGCACTTTGGCAAATCATACATAAATTCCAATTGGTTTCTACCGTGGCTTTAGAATTGCCACTTTTTAAGATAACAGTCGGTTTTAACTCCATAATTCACTTAGGTTATCTAATTACGTCTTTACTCAACCTCAAAGAGAACGCGACTGCCAAAGTCCGGACCGAATGAACGGAGCAACGAGAAAGGTCGTCCACCTTAACCGCCCGGTACGCGGCAAAAGCGCGTCGAGCGATTGCAACGCCACCTCGTACATTTTAATCTATTACTCGCTTGTTTATTAATACACAAGACCTGTTTGTTAATTTTCAGAAAGCTGATTAAATTCACAACGTTTTTTGTATTGATATCAGTATGATTAAATAAGAAATGTAATCGTGAAAGCGATTGGAATACGGACTTTTTTAAATTTTTACTTTGAAACATAACGTTTTGCTTTAAAACAAGTTAAAATATTTGAGTTACAAAAAAAGTCTCTTTGTAACATATAAAGAACGTTTCAAAAGCTTTGTAACAACATGTCGTACATCCGTATATGTTTATTGGTATTGGAGTTATTTGCTTCAAAACAAACTCTCGCCCGTGTTAAAAATTTTAACAATTGCCATCTTTGCTATCTAATTACCAAAAAAACCTCCAATTTTTTAAACTAAGACAGCAATACTCTTAACCTACATTTCACGAGGAATCCAACGATATATCATTTAGGTAAATAGTCTCCACTCCTACGAACTTCAAGAAGGAGACGAGTAAAGTCAAAATTTGTACCAGTCTAATTGTTCATTTTGTTTGGGGGTAACATTTTATTTTGTTATTCGTCCTATGTTTTTCAGGGAAAGTTGTTCAGCTTCATGGGCAGAATTACATTTTTCAGGGTTGAAATACCCTTTCTGTTACAACTTGTAGAAAAATGGTCTGCCACCATAATAGCCCTGCCTGCGTTGTAAATTGATAGCCCATAAAAATTATTAAAAAAACTTCTACTACGTCCCGTTATAATGCAGTCTCGTTGATTTTCTACATCTTCAGAAATATTCTGAATAGCAGCAACAAAGGCAGACAGACATGAAAAACATTATTTAGTACCCTTACTTTTTTTTGCTGTAACTCAAAAACGCAGCGACATACGGCGAAAACTGTTAGAACCAAATCGATTCCTATCAATCTGAACTATCATTCTTATCAATATAAATCATGAACAAATCATACAGCGTTATTTTGTTATCATTCTAGAAATTTTCTGAGGTAGTTTTGCCCATAAAACAGAGTAATTTTTCCCAAGGGACAGCTCGAAATACGAGAAAGAGATTCGATCTCTCATACAAAATGTGCTGTCAGCTGATGCAGTTTGTATGGGAAGTAGAATATTTTTTTCGTATTTCAACTTATATTAAAAAAGAAAAAGGGAAAAGTTGGTCAGTTTCATGGGTAGAAATACCTATTGAAATATCTGGGGTGATAAAGAAACAAAATAACCCAGTATACCGATATAGCAGTCAGCACCCTAACTACTACGGAACACGTGTTAAAATCGTGAGGTATACAAGGTGTTAAGGAAATCATTTTGATTCTGTCGTCTCAATAAAGCTGACTCATATTCTGATCAGTAAGAAATTTTACTGGTTAAGCCGTTATCACACCATCCTAAATCCAAAGACTAATTCAGCATGCATTGCTGGGAAACTTGGTTCTTCAATCAGAATTCTAAAAAAAACCGGCCAAGTGCGAGTCAGACTTGCGCACCGAGGGTTCCGTACCAACACATAATCATAATTGTATTAGTTGAAATTTTAGTAAGTTAATGTGCTAGATTTTTTGAGTCCGACACGCGCTTGACCAAATTTTATTATTTTGTTGTTATTTTATTTCAAATTTGTAAGTGTTCCCGTTTTTAAAATAGAACTAAAACAAAATAGGTTGTCTGGTAGAGATCGCTCTCAGCGATAAGACCGCCTTTGCCCACTATAACCTTAAGTGTTATTCTTTGTGTGTTCTTATGTTTATGTGTGCAATAAAGAATTTATTCATTCATTCATTCAAAAATCGCCTCCGCGACCATCCAACTTGACCCCTCTTTTATAGAAAAGTTCTTGAAACGGGAGCTTACCTTAATACCCGCCGTAGCCAAAATCTTGGAAAACGGAATTACCTCTCGTCTCACCGAGTACTTGACAGATAACAATATCATATTTGGTCGTCAGTATGCTTATCGTGCTGGGAAATCCACTACCATGCTGACGCGAGAAGTAGTTCAACGGATACTCGCGGCGCGCGAAGAAAAGAAAGAGGTTGCAGTACTATGCTGCGACCTTTCTAAAGCTTTCGACGTCGCTGACCACCGCATACTGGCAATGAAACTACAGCACTATGGGATCGCAGGAAAAGCATTAGACTTCATGATAGATTTCATGGATGGCAGAACACAATTCGTAGTGGGCAAGGGAGATATTATAAAGTCTAGTGGGCTCACAACAGTTGTGGGCGTGCCTCAGGGATCATCCCTTTCCAATCTGGCCTTTTCCCTCCTTCTAAATGATCTGCCAAGCGCGATCACCGGTGCTGAAGTTTTTATGTATGCTGACGACGTCGCTGCTATAATAACCGCATCTTCTCTCGACATGTTGGAAAAACTGCTCAACTCTGTTGCCAAGCAACTCCGAACGTGGTTTTTTCAAAACGGTCTTGTATTGAATTTGACAAAAACCCAATATGTGTGTTTTGACTTATCGGGTCGATAACGTAGGCAGTTGGTCGTTGACATCGAAGGAGTTGATATAAAACAAGTCAATGTGACATCATTTCTTGGCTTTCAACTGGATAACACGCTGTCATGGGAAATTCATATTGACACATTGTGTGGTAAATTAGCAAAAGCCTGTTTCGCGCTATCCCGGCTTGCCTCTACCCTACCAACACACGTAGTCCGATCTTGCTACTTTGCGTATGTGCAGTCGCTTCTGCAGTATGGCTTGGAGTTCTGGGGACGTGCTGCCGAATGGGAACGTGTCTTCAGGATGCAGAAGCGTGCTGTGCGGGCAATCGTCCGGGTGCCGCAAGATGTATCAGCTAGGCCGTACTTCGTGGAACTAGGGATATTGACGCTCCCGAGCTTACTTATTTGTCAAGTTGTCATATACGCTAAACAGAATATACACTGTTACTCGAGGCGAAGCGATGATAAAATTCATAATTTGCGAAACGCTTAGAAGTTGTGTTTAGTCACGCATAAGCTTGAAAAGGCAAAGCGCACTATCCACGCGATGGGTCCACCGGTATATAACAAACTACCCGAGAATATTCAGGACGCCCCGAGCTTGACCACCTTTAAGTCTAGGCTAAAAACTTGGCTAGTGGAAAAGGCGTTTTACAGCTTTAACGAATTTATAAACTTAAAATAGAACTGTACGGACTTTTTGCAATAGCAGTTATTTTTATTTTTTAATGTAATTATTTATGGTAATATTATAATAACAATTGTTATTTTATGTGAAATTTTTGACGTGTAAATTATTTTATTGATAAAGATATGATATGATATGATAATTGGTTACTATTAGTTGTGAGAAAAATTGTAATATTTAATTATTTCAGACTTTTCCCTTTATTTGTACTGTGAGACCTAGCTTCTTGCCGTATTTCATAATTTTAGGTCAACGGGAAGTACCCTTTAGGTTTTGCTTTAGTGCATAAATGTATGGAGATGAGGACATAAAATGCCATATCTTTTGATTGCGTTGTTGTAAAAATTTAAATTTTCAGATCTTGTGTGGTTAATGGACCCTAATATATGGTATCAATTTCAACCTGATACCTCTACCTGTTCGTGAGATAAAGGGTCTTGACAGACAGACAGACAGACAGACAGACAGACGGACAACAAAGTGATCCTATAAGGGTTCCGTTTTTTTCTTTTGAGGTACGGAACCCTAAAAACGGTACTACCTATTAAGAGAGATCGTTACTATTTACATGAACGTCTATAGACTGTAATTAATTCAGATTTTTCCTATCGCAAACTTCCGCGATAAGGTCGGGGGGGGGGGGGGGGGAAATGGTATATTTTTTTTTCTACACTTTTCATCGTAACTTGAAAACTAAGAAAGATAAAAAAACTAATATGGAATGTACAAGTAAATTCCTTTCATATGATACCCCACTGTAGTAACGACAATTTAAAATTTTGACCCCCCCATTTGGGCCCAATTTATTATAAAAATAATAATATTTTCATTAATTTTTCATTTGCAATGAAGTTGGGCAATCATATTCTAAAACCATTCTAAATTTCAACTTGATAGCTTTAGTACTTCCTGAGATAATGAAGTGTGACAGTCGGACAGACAGACAGACAGACAAATTCTCACCATAAGGGTTCTCTTCTTTTACAACTCGTCATGTGCGAGTTGGACCCGCACGCATTTATTACCTGAGTCGTACCGAACCCTTAGTGTGCCAGTCTAACTCGCACTCGCTAGTTAAATAGTCGCTAGTCGCTAGTAAAATTTGCATAAACACTACAAAAATGTGCAGAAAATGCAACTTTGCGTAAGTCTACTAGAATATCGGACAGCCATCATAAAAACCGAAAAACCTCTTGTGCTTGACATAGGTCTGCCTAAAGATTTCCAGAATAACAGGCAGTAGGTAGATAGATACTTATACCATTTGCCACGCTAAATTAAGTTTTAAAACCCAAACGATTTTATCGAAAACGACTAAAACATCGTTGTCTATCATTTTAGAAGATTAGTGTTTAGATTTTCAACGGCTAATCACATTTCATTGCCCGAAGTGTTTGTTATACCTACGTTATGTAACAGAATTTATTTTAGTACATGATGTCATGCCGAATTCAGAATTATTATTCTTGAGATTGAAATGCTGTTTATGTTATGGAAATGTTTGGTACTCTATACTGCTTAATAAAACTTTTATTATAAGTTTGTAATAAATCGCGGCGACTTGTAACCCAACATAATCTAACCCTCTAATATTTACAAATGAAATAGTGCCACTATTTTTTTTGTTCTGTACCGAAATGGCAAAACGGAATTCTTATGGTGCGACTTGGTCTGTCTGTCTGTCACACCTGTTTATCTCAGCAGCTACTCGTGCTAACGACTTGAAATTTGGAATGGTTTTAGAATATGTTCGTCTCACTTTATTGCAAACAAAAGAATCGAAAAATATTTTTATTATTGTTAAAAAAAAAAATGAATTAATAAAAGACGATAGAAGTATATGTATGTAAATATTACAGCAAAAAAAAAACCAGCTCACTAAGTTAGCACAGTTTTAAATCTGCATAAAACCTTTACAAACAAATTTAGATTTGCGGTCCTAAAAATAGACTTTATAGCTTTTAACTATACTAGTACCTGGGCGACCAAGCTTCGCTCTATAATAGCCGCCTTAACATTACAATATCATCGGGTGAGCAAGCTATGCTACTCAACAACAGATGGCGCTGTAAGTTTCTTGAACGCACTAAAACGCGCTAAGAAATATAAAAAAAGACGGTGAAAACGATTTTTACAGACATGAGACCTAGCTAGATCGATTTTCTGCCCCCAAAAACGCCTGAATACTAAATTTCATCGAAATCGTTAGAGCCGTTTTCGAGAAACCGATTACAAATATATATAAACAAATATTGCTCGTTTAATAGTATAGGATAGGTATATAGGAAACATCGGCGCGCGAGTCCGACTTGCACTTGACCGGTTTTCTTTTTTTTTTTCAAAATTTCGTAAGTGTGCACCCGCCTAACGATGACAGGCACTTGATGTTCTGGAGTATTATTTAGAATAGCTCTATACTACAAGTATCGGGAGGTCAAACAGAGCGAGCTTAGCCAAAAACCTGTTGATAGGGTGTCCATGCTACTTCCATAAAGGAGCAGTCAGCTAGAAAAAATACATTTTATACAAAAGAGACGGTTTTAATTAACCATTTATCACATATGCAAAATGTTTTTGTCATAGATTGGCAAACTAAAATCTTATTTAAAAAACCGGCCAAGTTCGAGACGGACTCGCACCCTAAGGGTTCCGTACCTATCTACCATATGATATACTAAAAGCTTTTGCTCTTTGATTTTAAAAACTCCGCGACCATCCAACTTGACCCCTCTTTTATAGAAAATTTCTTGAAACGGGAGCTCACCTTAATTGGTTACAATTAGTTGTGAGAAAAATGGAAATATTTAATGATTTTAGACTTTTCCCTTTATTTGTACTGTGAGACCTAGCTTCTTGCCAAATTTCATAATTTTAGGTCAACGGGAAGTACCCTGTAGGTTTTGCTTTTTTGCATAAATGTATGGAGATGAGGACGTAAAAAGCAATATCTTTTGGATGCGTCTTTGTAAAAATTTGAAATTTTCAGATCTTGTGTGGTTCATAGACCTTAATATTCGTTATCAATTTCAACCTGATACCTCTTCTCGTTCGTGAGACAGACAGACGGACAACAAAGTGATCCTATAAGGGTTCCGTTTTTTCATTTTGAGGTACGGAACCCTAAAAAGGCATCCATAGATGTCTGTACGATTGTTATCTAAGTTTATCAGATATAAATACCAACGTTTTAATCGGAATTTTTGATGGTAGTTTTGAAAATCAGAAATAAACCAAAATTTTGATTTACGGATAACTTTATTGTTACCGATGAACTACATCGCATCACTCAAAGAAAGTTGGGCCACGCTGAATGGAGAAGTATAATCAAGGCATAGTGTACATTATTTTACAAATGACAAACCTAGTGTTTTCTTTTCACAGCAACACGAACCTACGAAGTTGCATACCAAAATTTAATAAATGATTCTAAAATTACTCTGTATTATGGTCCCCCTAGCGCAACTAGCTTGGAAGCACGTATTACGCTTAATGCTCTGGCGTCAATCACTTTGATTGGCCGACAAAAACATCTTTCGTATTTATATTACTTTACTAACGCCTAAAGCTTTTCTTGTAGCTTTTATAAATCTGTTTAAATGCTTGAGTTGATATTTACTAATACAGTCCTTCTATAACATTTAACAATTTTATAATAAGTTAGTTATCACGTACAAATAATTGGAATGATGTCATTAAGGGATATTTAAAGTCCGTCTTTTTTTAATGTTACAAGTGAGCAAACGAGCAGGTGGGCCACCTGATGGTAAGTGGTCACCACTGCCCATAGCGCCCACTGTCTTATTAATGGTATATTTTGACACTAATAAGACAGCAAAGCGCGTTGCTCACTTTGAGAACTAAGATGGTATGTCTCATGTGCCGGTAATTTCACTGAAACACAGCAGTGCAAAAAAGCAAGGGGGTGGTACTTTCCCAGACGGACTTTCCACATAAGCCCTACCACCTTTAAAATCAAAGTAGTCTATGATATTTTGTTTGCATTTTCATGTTTACAATAAACAATTTGACGGGCAATTTTCTATAACGTTTATCAATTAGGTTTTGGATTATGGCTTTATAAAATAAATGAAATCTATTTAGAAGAAAATATATTAGAGATATTTGACAGTAGGAATAGCAATCAACTCACTTAATCATTTTTATACTTGGTGACCATTTAATATCAGTGTTTCTACTTTCCTATCGATGATCAGCAGCGCCGTTCAGTTGAACTTTCAAACGGTGCTCGAAAACAATCAATTAAATAAATAAATAAAGCTATGTAAATGTTTTGTATCGTCAGGTCAGAAAACCTACTGTGATCTAACCTAATCTTAAATCTTTACCAGTCTTTGCCTAATCACTACTAACTTAGATGTCGGTCATGCTTTCCGAAGCTTGAAAGAGCTCTGGTTGCGAGACTGTAATGTCGTAAAAGAAAAACAAATGAAGATTACTATGAAGCCGTTATACAGCCTTTTAGTTATGTTACAGCTGTATAAGAGAATATTTTCAGACAAATGTTATACGTGTAAATATTTCAATTTCTACATAAAACATTATCATAACATCCCGTGAAACGTCCACTGCCGGACAGGGAGGTCCCTCCAGAACTCCAGCAAAAACGCCTTGTAAACGTTGCGGCTGGCGACCACTGTTGTTGGTGACCGCAGTATGTAAGATAGTATGATACACACAAAGATGCTGCTTCCCATGCTCCGGTTCATAACACCTTAGTCGCCTCTTACGACACCCACGGATAGAGATACGTTGGTACTATTATTTGCCGGCACCACACGGACTACACATAAAAATATACTCCAATAGAAATGTTTCTTAGGGGAAGAAATTGCTTTTTAGCAATAAGGCCGCCTTATTGTGCTTCAATTTTATGTCCACATATGTTTTTTTGTACTGTTTGTTATCTGTGTGCAATAAAAGAGTATTGTATTGTATTGTAAAACTAAACAAAATACTGTTTACGTTATAAAAAGAGACCTGCAAAATTTGTAAAAAACTGACCATTTCAAACTTAGTGTACAGTTTTAAATTTATTTAATTAATTTTGTATTCAAAAGATCGTTTAACGGAAACATGACGTCATAACTAGGTATGTGATTTCATATTAAAAATATGGAAGATGTCTGTGCTGACGTTCAATATAGAGAAGTTAATTTGATTAGGTTGTCATCTAGCCAAGTAAGCGACAGTGGCGAGCCATACATTTCGCCCACACTCCCGAGCTGTCGCGTACTTTGGGAGATTATAGGAGAGTACAGTCAAGAACAATAAAATAATAAAACTTGTAACACGACTGTAACCTGCGCAGTAATTGAAATAATATTAGTACACACAGCTGCAGATTAAAAGTAAAAAATCCGGTATAAGCCGAACCAGCCCTAAGCTACAAACACTTGCAACTAGAGACCAGCTTAGAATGTGTTACCACTGTCGAGCAGCCGACTCGTACGGTCAACCGCTTGTCGGTAGAAACTTTTTCAACTCTATTTCCACGCCATAAGGGCCAAGTGTTTCTACCGATGTGCGGCTGTGTGTACTCGGAGTTCAAAGTTCTCTTGCTTATACCTAAATACTTAGTTATGCTAATGTAACTATTGAAGATTAGTTGTAAAAAACATATTTTTTCAAGATGGCAACACGTCGGAAAATAATCTTGACTTTTTATGGCAATCATTAGGTTGTTTTTGATAGATGTTTCGGAGAAAATGACTTCATCGGTCAAATTCAAGGTCAGTGTTATTTAATTATAATTTCTCGTAAAGCTAAAATATAGATAACTAGCTGATGCCCGCGACTTCGTCTGCTCAGGTTTATAAATTGTAGCCTATGTGTTATTCTGATGTATAAGCTATATTATTGTAAAGTTTCATTAAAATCCATTCAGTAGTTTTTACGTGAAAGAGTAACAAACATCCATACTTACAAACTTTCACGTTTATATTATTAGTAGGATAGGATAGGATAGTCTGCTGTAATAAATAAATGTCACTGTTTGTTTTTCACACTTTTTCTTCTTCGATTTTTTTTCCAATAGTAATAATATGGTGATATCATAATAAATGCGTTTTCTAACTTTTTTATTTTCACGTGGTCATGTACTTGTAAACATTTTGTTTTTAGGGTTCCATACTTATAAAGAAAAAACCTTACCTATAGGATTACTTTGTTGTTCGTCTGTCTAAAGGGTTAAAGTGGATGCGGAGGTTTTGAACCAAAGGGCAAAAGTTTCAGTACATCATATGGTGGACAGGTACGGAACCCTTAGTGTGCGAGTCCGTCTTGAACTCGGCCGTTTTTCGTCATATAAATATTGTTATACCATTTTTTTTACTGAAAATATAGTAAAACAGCATGTAAAATGTCTGACATATGATTGTCATTTAAACTCTAGTCAAGAAAGAGTGTTTTTAGAAATTGTTTGGTTCGAGAGTTAAAATATTTTCTAAGTTGTAATCAACAGCATACAACTATTGAATAAAATTACCATAAATTTAAAATAAAATTGGCACCAAATTACGATGGTTTAACTTAATAAAGCAAAAAAAGGTAAACAAACAATAAAAGCAGTAAAATGAACCCTACAAGAAGTTAAGTGAATATATTAACGGTCTATAATGAATTAAAACTGCCAACAATGACTCAGTTAACAAATTTAAATAAAAATTGGTCTAAAAACTAAAAACCAGTTAACGCAAAAGGACAAGAAACACAGTGACCCAATATTTGGATTAAAAAAACAGTTTTATAAAAACTGTCTACACGGTTTTGTAATAAAAAGTCAGTTTTTTGAGATGCAAAACAAAAAACAATATGAACGGTGCGTCCGTCCACTAAAACACAATGAATAAAACGAATCGCTTGTTTTTATGATTGTCTTCTTCGGATGTGATAACGAAAGTTGTTTTTTTGTAGATTTTTTGTTCATATCACGTTATAAGAATTACGTGTAATGTAGTAGCGTTTTTTTGTCATTCACACTTGGTATCTTCGCGTAATTTAAGTCGGGAATTCCGTGTAATTAACGCAGATACAGCTTTTTCGAAAATTAACCTTACGTTTGTTATTCACAAAGTCTAATCAAAGCTGTTTTATCGTATTTGGACTTAAGAGTTTCTTTTTTGTAACCAGTTTAATCTTTATTCTTATTTTACATATAGGGTGACTTTTAATTAGTTTTTCATAGCAAAAGATATGCGTACACGTACTTGTATAAGGGTGCCAATTTTTTTTGTCGAATTTCCACTTTTGCTCTTTGGGAAAATTTGTTTAGTGTCACGCACGAGCAGGTACGCTCGGCAGCAAGTAAGTAGAAACAAAACCAGTATAAGCTAAAGTGCAGTGTTACGACCGAAAACAGAGACTCAAGGTCAAACGGTTTCCACCGACAAGCGGCCGTATGTACATGCATATCCTTTGCTAATTAAACGTCAGCCTATGATCTGGATTGCGTCCACTGCTGTATAAAGGCCGTTAGTATGTTAACTTACCACTTAACAAAGTGTTCTATAGTAAAACAATGATATGACTTTGACTTTGAAATTTGCAATATATACGCATAAGTATTGTTTGAAGTACCTTTCATTTAAAATTTAAATTATTCATTATTTTTTAACGGAGATTTGTCAATTACAACTTAAAAGTAAAATAAATTTAGTTAAATATCCCGGAGCGTACCGGGCTCAAAGGTATAACCATCACGGCAGCTGCATTGCCTCGCTGGATGGCCAGCGAGAGGTTCTGAACTAGGTACGCTCCAGAACAGGTGCCTTTCATAAGTCAGCTAGTCGAAATAATTTTATTTTCCTCAATTGTCAAATATTATTATTATTATTTTTAAAGTGCTTTTACAGGAAAATTATTTTTTGGCAGGTATGTAAGTGAAGTATGTTAAAAATGTTACGTAAGACGCTGAAATTCGGGTGAATTCATGAAAATGTATCGCTGACGACCTCAAAACTGAATACTACATAATTTACAATATGTAAGTATTTTTCCAACAGTCCGGAGATTTGTTTTGCATGAAATGTTGGAACATTGAAATTCTGATGACAAGGACGTTTCTGTCTAGCGATGGTGTGCAATTTTTCAGGAGTTTGTCACAATTTTTTATGTATCGTAAGTTCGAAAACTGATAATTTTTAAGAGGCCTATAAAACACGCTGATGCAGGCAGAGCTATCAAACTTATTTTTTTTAAACCATTACCTTATTTTAGTTTCTAAAAAGGAAACAATGAATCCGATGAAAAATTCCAGAAAAGTTTGAAATAATCCCTATTTGATGACTAATAATAGGTCTTCACTTTACCTATGAAATTGCCAAAATTTTCTTACAGATTAATGAGATCATAATTCCTATAATTCAAAAGTTGACTTCAAGGTTAGCAATTTACGCATAAAATAAAGTTTTTATTTTTAGACTGATATATAAAATTAAAGGTTCGAAAGTTGTTCGTCTTAAATGTCGTCCCATTTCATCACTAGATTTGTTATATTTTTTTACAGATAATATTTTTCGAAAATAAAATTTAAGCTTCTGTTAGCTTAATGTCTTCCCAATAATGGAAAAAAAAAATTGGATTTATAATTCTTAAGAAAAATGCAAAAATGTTAGTACTTACTGAAAATTGAGTTTACCTTAAATTCGCCATACAAAACGGCAATTTCATAGGTAAAGACCTATTAAAATATACTCCATTCAAATGGCACAAATATGTCAAAAAATTGTGCTTCAATCAATAAAACTTTAATCTTCACTGCAGCAGAGACACAACTTTTGTTGCTTGCAACAATTTTGTCACCACGCCGCCGTTAAGTAAGACATGACGAAGAACAACAAAAATTTGTTGTCGCGGAGACAAACGTTGCCCGTACGCACACGCTCTTACTGAAATCATGAAATTTGACAGTGGGAACTTTATATTTATAGTTTACTGATTCTGACTGTACTTGCTAAATGGTTATTTAACGACCTTAATTTACTAATTATTTCCTGAATTTATGTTTGTTTTCACATATAATTTCGTCATTCATTTTAAAGTGCTTAATTCGATATTTTTCTGCACAAGTATTCTATAGGTACAGTCAAAAGCAGGCAAAGCCTTAAACTTGATTTTAGTTCCTACAGCTGTTGAATTAAGAATGGTAAAAATTTTATGTATCAAGCAAGCCCCAAAACCTTTTGATTGTGGTTTCCTGCAGTCTTTATACTTACGACAGCTTTACTAAAATCAAAAAGCTTTACTTAAGACTGCACTCCGCGCACACTAGCGCCCTCATCAGAATTTAATTAATTTCTTTGAATTGGAGACCAAAATGAAAAATTTAAGAACGATAAAGTGTTCTTTATCAGGATAACGTTATTTTAAACTATTACAATTAGCTTTATGTTATCTTGTTTATCCAAAATCCTTAAAACGGAAATTGGTGGCCACCGCGTTCCGTTCAAAGGATTTTGAAAAAACAAGATAACATAAAGCTTATTGTTATAGTTTTAAATAACACTATCCTGATAAAGAACACTTTATCGTTCTTCAATTTTTCATTTTGGTCTCCAATTCAAAGAAACTAATTAAATTCTGATGAGGGCGCTAGTGTGCGCAGAGTGCAGTCTTAAATCAAATAGATTCTTACTTGTCTCAAGCTAGCTCATTGTGATCTTTTTGTATAGTATAGAGACACGATTTTGCTTCCCGAATAAAGAAAATACTATTTCTGTTTTTATTTTACAAGGTTGCTACGTTTACACCATACTCGCTGAGCACTATCTTGTTCTCACAAACAATTCAACTCAATACTTCTGGTATTAGGTACTATGAATTGAATGGTAATAATGACTATCATTTAGTGGTTCCAAAGACGAAGTTCAAGGGGCGTAACACCTCAAACTTCTTAGCATCAAGTACGTGTTTGATTGCGCTCAACTCAACATCAGGAAGCGAACGAAACTTCAAGGTCTTTGAGTACTTATAAAGAAACTTATTGGGTGATGCTTAGTAACAGAACTTAAAAAACTCAAACGATTTTGGGTATACAATTGTTAAGACTGTTTTTTATGATATAATCCTAAAAAGTCGATACAGTGATTTATAAAGTTATATTCTACAATCAGTAAATAATAAAAAAAATGTCATCATCATAACATCCCATGAAACGTCCTCTACAGGACAGGGAGCTCCCTCAATAATTCTAGCTTTAGCTGGAAAAAATGTGGAGGGGAAGTACCAAAGTCACCTCGCTTGTTAGCGTTACGGCTGGCACCATGGACCGCGGTTGCAGGTGAAACCCCTAGTCGCCTCTTACGACATCCACGGGTATGTATGGGTTGGTACTATTCTTTGCCGGCACCACACAGGGCAAAAAAATGTGCCCGGTGGATATTATTATAAAAGGTAGACTCAAATCTAAAAACAATTTTTAGATTACCTAAATATTACGAACAGCATTAAGTACCTAGTTAGGTACTGAATACAACAAACGACCTTCGAATTCTGACCAGACGAATATCAAGACGTCCAGGTGAAATATATGTGTGTATTTTTTACCTACTTAAAGAATGTATTGTAAAGCTAAAAAAAAACAAAAAAATCTTTAAAGAGATAAACTTTCTTGACACACCTCAAGAGTATATTAGACATTGTAAAAAATAACAATATAAAATTACAAAATATTAATAAGCTTTTAATTTGTTCTTTTTACAGAATTACTATATTGCCTAAAATAATATATCATACATTATTGGTCTTCTCATTTGAGGGTATTGTATTTTTTTACAGTTCCGTACTCCTTGGCAACATAAACGCATTATTTACTTAAACTCAAATGACTAAGTTAGTCGCAGACAAGGATTATCAACCTTATTTGCATAATGCAAACATAAAAACTGTGTCACCAGACGAACTTTGGTAGAAAAACTATAAACATTTACAAAAACTTGCGCTATTTAAACGCTAAACAGCCGTTTACTCAAAAAATCGTCTAGTTAAAAATACCAAAGAAATTCAACCAAATTATGTCATAATGTCGAACTTCCAAGTAAAAAGATAGAAAAAAGACAATATTAAATGAAAATTTAAACATTTAGGTGCTAAATTGAACGCGGAAAGGCTTAGCCGGAAAAACCTGAGTGTAGTGTAGGTAGCAATTCTTTGCGACGAGTATGCGTCAGATCACGAATACGACCTTTCTAACGCGTAAAGCCGTAAACACCACTTTTGACTGCCTTATAAAACTAAACCGTCGTATAAAGGTGTTAGAGTTGGGTATTGTAGAGCTAATGTTATAAAATAAGGCGTTATAACATAGTGATGTAATACGTGTCCGCCACAAGGTCAGAATAGACCGAAAATCAGGTTTGGCCCCCCTCCTGCCTCTTCCGTCCCCCCGCGCCCCTCGGCAACTGTGCGGTCTGTGCGCAAGAGCGTCATGGCGTGGCGGCGCCGAAATGTGCATCACTGTAGTAGGTCCATTAAAATTTGTATTTTATTTATTAATTAATCAGACCTTCTTTGTAAAGAAGGATGGTTGGTTAGGTTTCATTTGTAGTGATAATTTTGATTTGGTGATTCTCTAGTTTCTAACCTAATCAAATGGGCTATGAAAAAAACTATGAGAGTCGCGAATTATGCGTCATTATTTCTGTAGCTAACGAAAAATGAGCAATATTTGTTCATAAATATATAGTACCTGGGCGACCGAGCTTCGCTCTATAATAGCCGCCTCAACATTATAATATCATCGGGTGAGCCAGCTATGCTACTCAACAACAGCTGCCGCTGTAAGTTTCTTGAACGCACTAAAACGCGCTAAGAAATAATAAAAAAGACGGTGAAAACTAATTTTCCCAGACCCTGTATGCTCAATTTCATTGAAATCGTTTGAGCCATTTTCGAGAAACCGATTACAATTATATATCAGTATATATATATATATACAAATATTGCTTGTTTAATAGTATAGGATATATAAACGATTTCTCAAAAACGGCCCTAACGATTTCGATGAAATTTACCATACGAGGGTTTTCGGGGGCAGAAAATCGATCTAGCTAGGTCTCATATCTGGGGAAATTGGTTTTCCCTGTGTTTTAAGCGTTTTAACAGCGTTTTAGACAAAAACCTACAGCGCCATCTGTTGGCGGGTAGCATAACTAGCTCACCCGATGATATTTTTAATGTTGAGGCGGCTACTAAAGAGAGAAGCTCAGTTGCCCAGGTACTTGCTGTTTTGTAACAAATATACGTACAGTCAGGAGCAGGTCAAGCTTGACACAATGTACTTTACTCCATTCTTATTTCCACCGTCATTGAGGCTAGAATCGCGCTACTAATGTCAAGCTTGACCTGCTCTTGACTGTATCTACAATTTGCTTAATAAGTACAATCACGTACGTTTGATTGATTATCGGAATCCGGAGGCAGAGAAAATATATGTGTCCAATTAATAATTTTTCTTTATCACATGATAGTATTCACTTCAATCACTTATTCAATACTGTTTAGTAAAAAAAATGATTTAAATTAAATTAATTAAATTACATATTTATAAGTTTTAGTAACTTTAGAGGTATTATGTGAAAACTTTAATTATTTCGATCGTTTCGCGTTAAAATCCTTCTTAAAATAAAACGTTTCTTAAGAGTAAAAATGCAGTGTCAAAAAAAATTAAAGATTCTCTGATACCCAATCCAGGCAAGTATGGGTATCAGAAACTGATACACATAAATCAAAGACACAACATAGAAAAACAACACCTAGATAAATTATTATACAAATATGAGTTTTATTTATTCTGCAAAATATCAGCCTTTAAGTATTAAGCAATAAATAGAAAAATCAAGTATTGTCTTTCAACTATTTGCTTTTACCGGCATCGAACCCGTGACTTAGGACGAAGAAGGCAGACTCATTGCTACTGTGATAACTGAACTGACCAGCCGAAATCCTATAGTATAGGACCTATATTATTATACGAGCAATATTTAAATATATGGGCGTTTCTCTGTAAGCTCGTATCAGCTCATACAGACTCTGTCCCAAAAAAATAATATTACTTAGGAAAGTAACTAATAATTTTGGTACATAAGAGGGCCAATTGAGTTTTCACCTACTTTTCGAGTAATTTGAGTTTGTGAGTTTCTGTAGTACAAATATGACAGGGGACTGTCAGGTGCAACAAGGGAATCAGGGGACTGTGCGATCCAGACGCGTAATCCCGCCACAAATGACGTCCTGACACTAAACGAAATGGCGTCTCGCCGCCGCATTCGGCAAAGTTGTTAACTTCACATCAATTAAATTTCACTAAAAAAAAAACGTTTGTAAACATAAGTTTTTTTTATTATGGTTTTAATTTTTTGGCAGGGGACTGGATAGAAATTCTGGGGACAAAGTTTACAGGACTTAACTAAATAAATAAAATACGTAATGAGACCTTGTTTTACGAAAAAAAATATAATTTGAATATTTTTCTTTATGATATTAAGTGCCAAATTTATGTAGTTTCAATAACTTCTTAAATCTTGTTTCTAGGTGGAAATACAGTGATGGGGACATCCAGGGGACTGTATTTTTAGAGCTTCGATCACGTCTAGAAAACAACATAAAATAGGTATGGTTCTAAAAACAATGGGCCCGTAAAGTTTTGGGGTTAAAGTTTCGTAGGAGTGATTAAAAAAAAAATTAAATTACTTTTTGAAAAAATCGATCGGTTCGGGACAGCCGATTACGAGCTTACAGAGAAATGCCCATATATACTTATATATATTTGTAATCGGTTTCTCGAAAACGGCTCTAACGATTTTGATGAAATTTATTATAGGGGGTTTTCGGAGGCGTAAAATCGATCTAGCTAGGGTTTATGTCCGTATTTTAAAGGTTCTCTTGAAAAACGTGATTCAGAAACCCTACCGCGCCATCTATTAGTGGGCTCCCGTTAAGATTATACAGAGCAAAGCTCGGTTGCCCAGATACTAAGAAATAAATAAATACAAATAAATACTAAGTAGACCTGCCTGCATCATGTACTTAATAGTCTATTCGGAATTCGTCAAAATATTCGACGACGAACTACCACATGGCTTACAAGTCATTCTTCATCAATACAAGGTTGTGTGGGTGTGTTCTTTATGAGTGAGTGTATTTTCTTGTGTGTGAGTTGTGCGCTTGACTCTACTGTGGATCCTTTTTTATGTTGATAAGTAATAAAAAATCGATAAAAGATTTTTGCGTTGTGCATCTTGCCGAGTAACTTTTATTGAGAGAAGAAATGAAAATTCGCAGACCTAAGTACTTTTTAGGGTTTCGTACCCAAAGGGTCCTGTGTGGTGCCGGCTAAGAATAGTACCAACCCATACATAACCGTGGGTGTCGTAAGAGGCGACTGAGGGTTATAAGCTGGAGGATGGGCAGCAGCGTCCTCCTGTGTATCATACCATCTTATTTACTGCGGTCACCAACAACCGCGGTCCACGGTGCCAGCCGTAACGCTAACAAGCGTGGTGATTATGGTACTTCCCCTCTACATTGTTTCAGCAAAAGCTGGAATTCTGAAGGGAGTTCCCTGTCCTGTAGTGGACGTTTCATGGGATGTTATGATGATGATGGTGACCCAAAGGGTGAAAAACGGGACCCTATTAATGTGCCTTTGATGGCTGTCTGTCTGTATTCATGAACAGTAATAGGTAGACAGTTAAAATTTTCTAAGATTATGTATTTCCGTTGCTGCTATAACAGCAAATAATATGAATAAAATAAAACAATAATTATGGGCGGCTTCCATACTAAAAACATTTTTGTTTCATAACATTTCATAACATTCACATTTTTGTTCGATTTTTGTATCATAACATTCATAACGTGTTTTTTAGGCGAATTTCGCTCGATTTTTATTTTAACTCTATCGTAAAAACGGGAACACTTACAAGCGTGAAAATTTATACGTTTATAGTGGACAAGCTATAAAATAACAACAAATAATAAAAATTGGTTAAGTGAGTTTCAGGCTAGCGCAAATTTAAGAAGTTTCTCCGTGACTGCATGCGTCTATAACTAAGGCGGTATTTTTACCTTAGTTGTACGGTCCGACTTGCACTTGGCCGGTTTTTAAAACATAATTAAGTAGTTCTTAATTTACCTCTCAACTTCATAAAAAATATCCTCTAAGAAACCAAATAATATGTAGTTATATCATTGAAAATGTGAGGCTGTGTAATTTGACAAGTCATTTTATTCAATAATTTGAAAATCAAGTAGGTATTTTTAAAACTATTGTAATAGATTTATAGAAAATATTTTCCCGGATGTATACAATAAATCAAAATAGAAGATAATAAATAACTCTACGATCTGTCCATCAAATCATTCGATACTCGGCAAAAACTTCACACAAACACGTTTATAAAGCTCCATCGATCTTTCAACGAAATCATTAAAATGCAAACGCTAGAGCCACCTAGCGAAGAATGGTTGAACTACGATAAGTTCTCGATAGAAGAAATAGATGTCGCTACAGTGACGAGCTGTAGATCCCGTTGTATTTTCTATTTAGTATGTATGTAATGTATTACATATCGCAGTGTATTTTTACTTTTGAAAAGATATTACAGAGTTTAGTGCATAAGTACAATTCAGTTTTTTTTTAATAGGGTTATTTTTGGACCCTTGGCCAAATTTTTGTATGTTGCTTAGAGCATGGATCTGAATTCTGAACAACTTTCCCTAAGGAACATGGGTCGAATAACGAGAAAAAAATTTGATCCTCCCATACAAATCTTATGCCGACAATAGTGGGATTTGCATGGGAGGATCAAATTTTTTTCTCGTTTTTCGACGCATGTTCCTTTGGAAAAGTGGTTCAGATTCGTGTTTTGAGTACATACTAATATTATCTTTTACTCCTGTATGTAAAACAGATATATGTGTTTCATGATTTGATATGGGTCTGAGCCAGAAATACAGATATTTTATTTATTTTTAATAATAATACCTTTCTAACATTATTCTATTGTGATGAGTGCAAAAAGTCAGGTGTATCATTCATTACATACGAGTATATACATTACGAATTTCGTTTGGAAAGTTTCACAGCCACTAGCAGTAGTACACACGGCCGCACGTCGGTGGAAACACTTTGACCTTGAGCGGGTCTCTGGTTTCGTGCGTTTGTAGCGTAGCGCTGGTTCAGCTTATACTGGTTTTTTTTCTACGTTCCTGCTGTACGTACTACGCCTAGCTAAAATTTTTTCGTCTACATCCTGCGTACTTTTATGTTGTTTTCTTTTAATAGAGGGTTTTACACACAGAGCTTTGAAGCGCATGCGTCTTGCTCTACATCTAGAGACGAATTCTTTATGTCATTCAATACAAATCAGTGTCATCATTTAGGTACTAAAACTAACACGTTTGCCGCACCCACACTACAAGCGTCATTTGAGTGCGATAAACATAGTTGCGAGAGAGTAAGATGCAAAAAACCAGTGACAGTGTCTCTATGGCAACGAATGTGTTTATGATGTGCATTAAAAATAAGCCCCTACAAAAATTGGATCGTATAACTCTTCAATAAGGAACCAAATTTTTTTACTATATTCGCTTCTATGGGGGGTGCGCGCGCTCGTTGTTCTACGTCAAGCTTGACACATTGGACTTTGTAACGTGCTTGTTTAGTAAGCCTATAGAGACGGGAATTGCACTGTGAGTGTCAAGCTTGACCCGCTCTTGACTTTATATGTATAAGATTTCGATGCATTAACCTAACTAAATTTACCTTATAAATATATGTTACCTTTTTTGCAAAGTTATGCTTTGACTCACTGATGTACGAGATGATGAAATATGCAACTTACCTGAAATGAAACAAAGAAAAAATATTATCAAAATATGAATGAAAAAGTGAGTACATTATATTTATTACTACAGACACATTCTGTAAATGTTGAAAAACTGAACAAGGCACATATGGATTGAAATAAAATACAAAAAAATCGTAGCATCCCTTGAAACATCCACTGCTGGAAGGGGAGCTTCCTTCAGAACTTCAGCAAAACCGCGTGGTACTTTGGAGGGGAGATCCCCTGGTAGATACCATAGTCACCACGCTTGTAAGCGTTGCGGCTGGTAACCGCTGTTGTTGGTGAACGCAGTATGCTTTTGTTGCTGCCCATCCCCCGGTAAATCCCTTAGTCGCCTCTTACGACACCCACGGGTAGAGATAGGTTGGTACTATTCTTTGCCGGCACCACACGGACGGACGATAAGAATTATAGTATACCTTAAAACTAAAAAATATGTGTGTAAAATTTGTATGAAATTATTAAAACATACAACTTTCAGAATATAAAACTGTATAACAAGTAGCTTAGCAATAGTTTTGACTGCTGTAAAAAAACAAGTACCGACAGAGATAACAAAAAACACAAAAACCAGTAACGTATTTTATTCACCACTACCCCAGAATCCCGTCTCAATCCAAGAAGATTCCCACATTAAAAACTGAAGGATGATTTGCATACGTCCAATCATTAATTTTTTCTTATCTTTTTTCTTCCCGACTCACCCCACAAAATCTGAAAAGATTTTACACAATACGATGCTATTAAAATAAAAGATTAAGTAGTATTCCTCATCTGCATACTGAACTTAACCTGTGAGAAAGGTGTGCCACACAAGGTACTGTACTTGGCCCTCTACTCTTTAATATGCATAAAAGTAGACAATGCTAAAATTGTTTTTATGTTTATCACTCTCCCATACAAGCGGTTTTTTGAACTATTTGTTTTTTACTTTCAACTTCGCACGGAGATTTGCATAGCCAGTTTCGGTCACCCCTTTTGGTATGAAATTTTGCATCCTATTTTGCATATTAAAGTCCAAGACTGTCTTCCTTGAGTATGTGTTTACTTAGAGCTTTATTTTAAGGATAGCGGAATTTTTAATTTCATTCATATATTCTTTGGGGTCAGGTTTTTTTCTTTTACCTTTGTATATTGCATTGTCAGTATCATTAGCTGTGCTTTTGGTTCCGTGTGAGACTTTTTCTTTTTCGGAATAATTAAAGTTGTTTGGAACAAGAACTGTGTCCCCACAAGTTATTTCTTTTATTATCTAATTCATTTCAGGTTTTGATGCGCCAGTCATCGTGAGTTTTTTATTTGATGAATATTTAGAAGCGCTTTTTATGTATGGCCTCTGATTCTTGAACAAAGCATCTGCTGGGTCGTAATTAAAAAATTCGTGAGAATAAGGGGATGAGGATGTCCGCATTAATTAGGACTTTATTGTTGCAGATAGTTTTTTTATTTACCTTTTACCGTTATGGATTCTTTAAGGGTATTTTGTTTCAAGCTGCGGCCGTTAACGGTTGTCTTTTGAATTGAGCAAGTTTCAGTTAAAATAACGGTTATTTTTACATAGTGTAATTTGAACAGTTTTGTTGTTTTTAGAATCACTGGATGATTAAAACATTTGTTCATGAAATAAGGAACAAAATTTAAACAGGATCAGATACATTAAGAAAGTACAGAGGAATAAATGTCACAAATTATTAATTCAGTGAAAAATTCAAGGTAAGTACGATACTGAATTAAACTTCAGATAAAAATATCGATATAGAAGCAAAACCAACAATTACAAAAACCGATTGACCCAATATTAAATATGAGCACAATTGCATTAATTTCGCTATTGATGTTCAGATTCCGAAATAGGGCGTTTTGAATGCAACAATACCATTTTGAAAATTGGCGCGAGGACGCCACACGAGCAACCCTTTACCATAAAATATTATGTTTCAACAACAAAAGGGTTACAAAGTTACATGAAAATCATAACTGCTATTGATTTTTTATCGATTGACATTGACGCGTGCGCACCGATAATGATCTACTGATCAATAGATCGATGATTTTATTCAAACTGTCTAGTTTTTGTTGAGACCAGTAAATAACGTTTTCTCGGTGATTGAGTTGAATAAAGTGTTGTTGTATTTCCGAAGTTTTTGTTTGAAATAGTTGAATGCAAAAGTTTGTCAGATTTGTCTGTTAGTTTCTTAATTATCTCGTTGTTTTATCATCAGGTAATAATCATAGGAGATGAAAAAATTTACGCAAGCGGGATAACTTTAGGTGTTTTTAGGGTTCCGTACCTCAAAAGAAAAAAACGGAACCCTTATAGGATCACTTTGTTGTCCGTCTGTCTGTCTGTCTGTCTGTCTGTCTGTCTGTCTGTCAAGACCCTTTATCTCACGAACGGGTAGAGGTATCAGGTTGAAATTAATACCATATATTAGGATCCATGAACCACACAAGATCTGAAAATTTAAATTTTTTACAATGACGCAATCAAAAGATATGGCATTTTATGTCCTCATCTCCATACATTTATTCAAAAATGCAAAACCTACAGGGTACTTCCCGTTGACCTAAAATTATGAAATTTGGTAAGGAGCTAGGTCTCACAGTACAAATAATGGGAAAAGTCTGAAATCATTAAATATTACAACTTTTCTCACAACTAATGGTAACCAATTGTGGTGAGCTCCCGTTTCAAGAACATTCATATAAGAGAGGGGTCAAGTTGGATGGTCGCTGAGGCGATTTTTGTTTTAGTTCTATTTAAAACCGGGAACACTTACAAACTTGAAAATTGGTATGTTTATAGTGCATAAGCTAAAAAATAACAACAAGTAATAAAATTTGGTCAAGCGCGTGTCGGACTCAAAAAATCTTATTGAAATTTCAACTAATACAATTATGTTTATATGGTGGTACGGAACCCTCAGTGCGCGAGTCCGACTCGCACTTGGCCGGTTTTTGTTACATACACCCCGCCAGACTACCTGTTTTGTTTTTATTTTTCAAACAAAACAACCGTTTTGTTTTTATTTTTCTCCATAATAGCAGTCTGGTGATTACGCACTATTTAATGAAACGTAAAAATAATTCTAAAATAGCAATGAGTTTATATTTGCTCTTTTATAATAAAATGCTTAGGTACTATGACTTGGGGTGTTTCTTACTTAGTTTAATCAGAATGATATAATGTAAAACTTTTGAAACTGCGTCGTGTAGTCGAAGATAAATCAGTTCTATTGAGGCTGTTAGAATAATAGAAATTTTAAAGTATGTATATATTTAGTCATTATCACAAGTAAAAATTTGTACTTGCACTGTAGTTATGTTAGATAAGATGACATACAAGAAATGGGAGAGACGATAATCCGCATAATCAGCATGCTAACTCTTAGCAAGTAAGTACCTACACCCGTATTGTTTCATTGAAGCAGCTGTCATAAAGAAGCCTGCTTTTATCTAATCTTTTAAGTCGTTCACCCTTCGATTGCCTTCAATACGTTTTTGTCTGACGGGAACTTTACCCCTTTGGCCTATTATAAGATTATTGGGTATTGATCTATTGTGGAGGGCGCGAATATAAGTGCTTCTTGTTACATACGGAACTTTTTGTATTTGCTATTTTGCATTATAGTTTGCGACGAAATGTTTGTATTGATCGAGAAATGTTTAGGTGTCGCCGAGTGTTTTAATGGTATGGTATGCTATGCGTTTTTCATGATTTGGTTTGAATTTGAGTTTTTGTGATTTTTTGCAACGGTTGTTATCATTTTCCATTTTTAATTTGCTTATATTTGCGACTTTGATTTGCTTTATGGTAGATTTTTATGATTTATCAGAAATTGCTTCAAATATGGCATGTGTAGTGCTGGAAGAGAATAATAAGTACCATTTTCTTCACGTAGGTGTTGTGAATGGCGACTAAAGGATCGAAACTGAAGGATGGGCAGCAGCATCTTTCTGCGTATCGTGCCATCTTACTGTGGTCACCAACCTCTACGGTCCATTGTGAAAGCCGCAACGCGTGGTGATACATCAAGCGTGTGACTATGGTGCAGTACGTCCCCCCAAAAACGTACCACGTATTTTTGCTTTGATCTGGGGGTAGTTCACTGTTAAATTTTATATCCAGTCTTGTACAGTTTGTACTAAGAGGAATTCTGAAAAGCAAATTCAGTGGACTCAGTTGAATATAGATTTTTTTTTGCGGTTTTTTAAATTTGATTTGCTACAGAAAAGCTACACAAAAATTATCTGAAAATGCATTAACTTTTTGTTTTCTATCATTATGCAATTTCTGTATATTTTCTACTCATTGAATGATATAGGAGATCGATAAAGCCAATTTCTACAGCTCTTACGTAACGAGAATATGTACTGCTTCTAGAAAAACTCAATCGCGTCTCTCTCTAAGTACATGTTATCAACAATGACGAAATCATACCGTGTGAATGTGACAGTATCAACCTCTTCTCGTTGCTTGCACACTGTAACCTCATTTGTCACTTTCGAATTCTCACCATCACTTCAGCATGCAAATTCGGTAATCCTTCAAAAATTTCCATGGCTCTGCAAACGACCATACCTCGCAGTACTTCAGTATTTGGCAATGACAGATTACTAAGTGTCTTCCTAGTTTCTTTCTCACATACAAATGTAGGAAACCATCTGCCCTTATTAGAGATAATGTTTTATTCAATAATTGGCAGCAGAGGGTTATTATGCAAAGTTGTGTATTGTGATTGTGAATGTTGACATAATACCATCAATCTAGTGTTTGATTTATGCTTAGAGTAGGTTTGAGATTTATCGATATCGATAGATTATAGCACGATAGATTATATCTATAGATTATATTCTTCGTGGGCTCAGGCTATTCCGTATTTACAATATATTGTTGATATAACAATAATAATGTTATAAATCCAATCATTTGTATTTTCTAACGCAGTAAAAAGATAAGTAGGCATATGATAACTTTATCATTGGTTATCCCGACTATCAGAATTTTTAAAAGTCGTCACAATGGCTTCCAACTTGGCTTATCGACTACCTTTTTTTGTGCATTTCACAAGCACGACAAATGATCGAGTTGTTAACTTGTTACACCGTTAGCGGTTACTCATCCAGTTTCACACCACGGCCAATACACATTTGTGATCGAAAAGAAAGTGTAACTGCTACTCCCACGAGCGCTTTTCGTGTTGCAGCGAACCTTTACCAAGAACGTTATCTACAATTTTATCGACGGCGTCTCTTCCCATCCCTACTTATAATAATGATGGATTATCCTCCTTAAGGCGCGGTCACAAAGGAGTTCGCACCGCAACGCCTATTAGCGCACAAACGCTTTGTCATTCAGATTCTGTGTTTAACCTGCATGTGCATGCACCCTTATGTGAGTCATGATCTGAATGCGATTCGGTTTCTTAGTTTTGTGCGAAGTTGGGCTTAGAATAATTTATTAGGTGTAAGACGGAAGTTTTTGACAGATCTGGCGTTGTAAGACTAAAGTTGCGAAAGTCACGTTTTTGCAGTCAATATCTATAACTGTTTGTGATTGATCTTAGAATTTGTCTCTAAACCGCTACAAAGCAATATATGATGCTGTTTTTAGGGTTCCGATACCAAAATGGTAAAAAAAAGGAACCCTTATGGTGCCGCTCTGTCTGTCCGTCTGTCTGTCACACCTCTATATCTCAGCAACCACTTACGCTATCGAGCTGAAATTTGGAATAGTTTTAGAATATAGTTGCCCAACTTAATTGCACATGAAAATTTTTTGAAAAAAGTATGATTATTAATGTAAAGGGGGCCAAAATAGGGGGGGCCAAATTTCAAATTGTCGCTACTAGGTCGAGTGGGGTATCATATGAAAGGGCTTTACTTGTACATTTTAAAATATATTTTTGTATTTTTTTAAGTTTCTTAGTTTTCAAGTTATGATGAAAAATGTCAAAAAAAATACCATTCCCCCCCCCTTATCTCCGAAGTTTGAGTAAGGGAAAATCTGAATTAATTACAGTTGACAGAGGTTTATGTAAACTTTACAGCAAAAATAAAACGATCTTTCTAAGTTGCACAGTTTTTCAGAAATCTGCAAAAAACCTTTACAAACAAATTTAGTTTTGCGGTCCTGAAAATGGACTTTATTGCTTCCAAAAATACTATAGGTATATCGGAACCCTCGGCGCGCGAGTCCGACTCGCACTTGACCGGTTTTTTTTTATTTTTTAGCCTTTGCCTAACAGTGGGGCAGCCCAACCAAACCTCATAATAACAGCATCCTCGATGGCTGTACGAGCGAAAATCGATCTAGCTAGAAAAAAATAATTTTCTCTATGTTTGCGAGTATTGCTTCGGAAAAAACTATCGCATTCTCTCCTGTCACCCGTGTGGTGCCGGCAAAGAATAGTACCAACCCATCTTTAACCGTGCGAGTCTTAAGAGGCAACTAAGGGCTTATGAAAAGGAGCATGGGCAGCAGCATCTTTCTGTATACCATCTTACACACTGCGGTCACCAACAACAGCGGTCGCCAGCCGCAACGCTTGCAAGCGTGGTGACTATGGTAAAACCCCTCCTAAGTACCACGCCTTTTTGCTAAAGTTCTGGAGGGAGCTCCATGTCCTACAGTGGACGTTACATGGAATTTAATGATGATGATGACAGCACCACCTGTTGGTTTGTTTTCGTATTAGACTATTTCAGGCTAAGCTCGGTCACACTTATAATAAATACATTAAGGTGATCCATTTTCCATACAAAAATTCAAATGACTTGCATTCTTACGCGGGACATAAAATTCTGTTGATAAACGAACGAACACTGCTATTTTTAGTTAAATTTTTCGCTAATTAATACAAAAATACAGTTAATGTACTGAAAGTACTATTTTTGTTAACAATTTTTGGTTCAATGTTGCGATTGTGGGCGTGCGGTCAAAACTGTACGGTTGTGCTTTGTGTGCATGTGTGAGTGATCGTATCTACTCATGTAAACACGGACGTGACACGGACTGACGAGAGTAATTGACTTTAGTGGACATATGGAGATATTTTTCTTATCGAAATTGTTGTTAGGCGTTGAAGTTGCACGATGAAATTTACGCGAATCAACTTTTTGCACATATATAGTTAGTACTTATTGCATTCAAAAATAAAACCTTATATTTGCAGCAGTGGCTACATCCAGTTGCATTCGGGGCTAAGCTGGCCGTCACAGATCACCTTAAGCTCTTTTTCAAAGAAAATAATTTCAAAATCCCGTCGGCTCATGTGGTCTACAAGAAGTAAGAGGGAACATTGAATGTCTGACTGTCTGTTTGGCTTACCTAACAACGGTAGCTCGACCGCAGGGCTCTTAGTGGTTAAGGGAAGCTTCTTAGCATTTATTTCTAAATTATTTGTAAGATGCTTCACACAAGTTGTGTGTTTGAGTCCTGTGGGCGAAGGGAAAGCGGTAAATGGGTGATATGATGAATTGATAATAATATGAATAAGACTGCCGAAAAAGATTTACAAGGCGACGGTGAATAGAAATGTAGGTAAGGCGAATGTTCTAAGACCATATTCCGGACGTTCAGAATAACCTAAGTATTTTATCCTTTGAGTTTTTTTTCGTATCTATAATAGTTTACGCAAAAAAGTAAACGAAGAAACCGTTAAACGGGACACATATCACGGTGATATGAAGCTTCAGGTGGAGGGGGTGGGAGCTTTGAACACCACACCCAAAGGTATAATGTCATATAAGTTTCAAAACTTTATTCATTTGTTTATTTTGGCCATACATTGATTACATTGAATTATTATTATTATTATCATTGAGCAGGCAGGCAGTCGATATACAACTGATAACGCCTGTATCTGTAATTATGGTACTATTGAGGGGATATACCATAGTCACCACGCTTGTAAGCGTTGCGGGTGACGACCGCTGCTGTTGTTGGTGACCGCCGCCGTATGTAAGATCGTAAAATACACAGAAAGATGCTCCTGCCTATCTGCCGGTTTATAAGCCCTTAGACGCCTCTTAAGACACCTATGGGTAGAGATGGGTTGGTACTATTCTTTGCCGGTTCCACACAGTTAGACTATATCAATGATAAAACTTATTTGTACTGTATTTGAAATTTACACTTAGATATGAAACAGACCCCGTAGGCGCAGTATTCCTGCTCTGTCGTTGACATAAGATTAATGTAGCAACTTCCATGGTGAGCACAAATTATGATGCGACCCCTCGTTATGTGGAAAATGGTATAATTTCATTCACAGGAATTCAGTTTGAAACTTTGCAATTTGTAGTAGTTCGAAATCAAAGAATTTTGCTACAATTTCAGGAGTATAATAACCAGCACATGAGACATACCTACCATCATAGTTCTAAGGATGAACGACGCGTTTTGCTGTCTTATAAGTATCTAATTCTGTCACTACTAGTTGATGCTGGTGAACTGTGGTGGCCTATCTGTTCGTTTCCTCACTTGTTACAGACAACCATAAGTAACTTTTGTGACAGAAGTAAAGAATACGCTCGTAAAACACACGTACTTCAATACCTATATACGCCTGTACAATACAAGGTTTTATGAGGTCTGTCATTGACCTTGCAACCACACGACATGATCATGATTGTGTAACAGAAAGGGTATATCAAACCTGAAGGATGTGATTCTGCCCATGAAACTGAACAACTTTCCCAAAGGAACATAGGCCGAAATAAAAAAAAAAATACTTCCTATACAAAATGCGCTATCAGCTGATGCAGTTTCTATGGGAGGTCAAAAACTATTTTTCGTATTTCGACCTATGTTCCTTAGGGAAAGTTGTTCAGTTTCATGGGCAGATTCATATCCTTCAGGGTTGGTATACCCTTTTTGTTACACCCTGTATACTCACAATATTCTCATAGTTCTCTTTAATCCATACACCGCCACAATGATTCTGAACTGATACTTAATAACCATCTTTTACTTATCTACATCTAAAAAACTTAGCAGTCACTAAACAGACTATTAAATTAACTTTCCATACCGTAAAAATGGCGTGTTTGTCTGTCAGTTTAATAAAGTGCTGTAATGAACAAAGCTTGTGATAAGCAACGTTGTTTAACGGTCGTGGAAGAAGATTATATATAAAAAAAAAATAATTGCATGGTACGTCTAACACTCGCGAATGTGTGGCCATAACGTCAGCGAAAAAAAAATTGTTTCAAACATGCTTGGAAATACGACCATTATTTTGACAACCTTCTTCGATATAAATCAAAACAGCTGTGCCATGTTTAAATACTCGCGAGCAGCTGCTGGCAAAGATAGTATGAAAATCCATTTCTATCGAGTTTTGCGACCGAGTAAATTACTATGAAAACTCATATCTGTCTAGTTATTTAAAAGTGGAATTAATCTCTGTCCTCAGGACTAGATCGAGGTCAAGAATAAGACCATTGAAAATAAAAAAAACAGCGCTGTGTATTAACGAGTCATGGAGCGCAGAAAACTGATTGCCGAGAGAGCTCTGCGCTCCAACACACGTATTTAGGACGGAGGTGTTTTCACCTCCTGCCAAGCTAAAATGGGATTGGATGGCCCATGCAGGAGGTGGGCTAAGACAGCTACGGAATGGATGCCGTATAATAGCTGATATTATGGTCCAAGAAGTTCCTGGAAACGTTGGAGAAACGAACTTAAACATCGTATTCGAAAACAATAGAGAAGAAAGCTTAGCGGTGAGACAAGTTACGGCAAAGATTCAGATTCAGATTATTTATTCAATGTAGATTCTTTACAGAATACTTATTGAATGTCATGCAGAATACAATTCAAATAGAGCGAGTCTACGCCGTTTCGGATCGTGCTGTGGCAGCGTAAAAGAAACGGCAAGAAACCACTGCAGCACGGCCTACTTTAAGAGTCGGCTTTTTACAATGTGTTTCTTGTGTTTCGCTGGAATATCAGAGCACCATACCTCTTTGTCATTCATATAGTCATCTAATCTATAGTAAGCTTTTTTACATAACGTTTGCTTTACACATTCTTTAAACTTTCTCTCAGGTAATTGCACTATATTGTCAGGTATTTTGTTGTAGTATCGTACACACAGACCAACGAAAGATGTATTGACTTTAGTTAATCTAGTATATGGTTGATCAATTTTGTGCTTATTTCTAGTATTAAAATTATGCCTGTCACAAATTTTAGGTAATTGATGAATGTTCTTTCTAGCATACATAATATTTTCATAGATATACTGGCATGGCACTGTCATTATGTTGATTTCCTTGAACAGTTCTCTCAGGGAATCACGAGTCTTCAGGCAATAAATTGCTCTTATAGCTCTCTTTTGTAAAACGAATATTGAATGTATATCAGCTGCTCGGCCCCAAAGCAGTAAGCCATAAGACATAATGCTATGGAAGTAGCTAAAGTAAACCAGCCTTGCGGTAGCTACATCAGTAAGTTGTCTGATTTTTCTGACAGCATATGCAGCCAAGCTCAATCGACCAGAAAGAGCCGTTATATGAGGGCCCCATTGAAGTTTAAAAAAAAGTAAGATCGAGAATCCAGACGCACCGCAGGATCATCAAAACATCCCATGAAACTTCCACTACAGGACGGGAAGCTCCCTCCAGAGTTCTAGCTTTTGCTGGAAAAATGTCAAGGTGAAGTACCATAGTCACCTCGCTTGTTAGCGTTACGGCTGGCACCATGGACCGCAGTTGTAGGTGACCGAAGTAAGTAAGATGTAATGTACAAAGGAGGATGCTGCTGCCCATCCTCTAGTTAACTCTTCTCTACCTGCGTCTGTGTCCCCGAGCTCTTATATCGCGAATCTATTTATCGCGAGTGAATAGGCTTCTTCTGGGCAAACTCGTTCCATTGTCGACCTAATCTCTGTCCTCATCGCTAGATCGAGGTCAAGAGTAAGACCATAGACAGTATAAAAAAAGATAAAGGAATTCATATCTCCTGGCCCCAAAAGTAACGTTGGCTACGGTTCCCGTGACAAGTTTTAATTGCGATGCGCATGCGACTCCCACCTGCGCTCCGCCTCGAAGCGTGCTTCGGTAATGGAATAAGGACTCGCACGTTAGTTACTTATTAAAAGGGTTAAGTTTCAAGAAGATAATGCTGCGGGCGGGCGGGAGAAATGTCAATTGTCACCATTTGAGGAATGATGTCATCTAATCTGTCACCTCTAAACGCGAAGAAATGTCAGTGAAAGAAAAAGGTGACCATACTTAAAGTCAGTAAATTGGCCACACTGGTTGTATAATCTATGGGTCTAGATAAACTGACAACTGCAGCATGCTAAGCCGATGCGTATGCTTCCAGCGATAAGGCCGCCTTTACCCACATTTAGTTAAGTTTATTTTGTGACTGTATTGTTTTTGTTTCTGTAATTGTGTGCAATAAAGTGTTTATCTATCTATCTATCTAAGCCGGCTGGTAATTCTTATAGCCGCCGTTAGGGGTAAGTCCTGTTGTATTGGAGATCCTACAGAAGAGGCCTATAGGCGTATATTTCTTTCAACCTATGTTCCTTAGGGGAAGTTGTTCAGTTCTATGGTACGAGTATAACATACTGAAAGTAACGCAGTTGATTAGGACGCACCCTGTACAACGTTGAACGGAAAGGTGTGATAATACTAAAGGGTGTGAATCTACTCATGTCACTGAACAACTTTTCCCAAGGAACATAGGTCGAAATACGAAAAACCAAATTTGATGTCCCATACCAAATGCGCTATCAGCGAATGCAGTTTCTACGGGAGGTCAAAAATTGGTCTATGACCGATTCACACCCTTTTGTATTATCATCACATTTTTCCGTTACATGCTGTATATGATAACTGGGGTTAACAAGTTGGGACTCTATTGTAATCTTACATATCTTCTAAGTTACAGTCGAAATAATTTAGCTTGATTAGAATGACAGAAGTGTGAGAGCAGGACAGGAAGAATTATTTAAAATTGAATATTTTGGTACTTTAAAGACAAAGTAGTTATTTAGTTGATTAATATAAATATTTTCATGTAGTTGACGTTTATTTATCGTAGGTTTATTTATCTTTATCGAACACAGTTTATTTTTTCATGAAAATGTAGTGAAAATATTATTAACCCGGCGTCATTGTGGTGGGAAATTGTTACACGGGAGTTGAAGTGGGTCAATATTACCCACATATATAATATATGATATTTCCATCGATGTTTCACATAACTTTAATTTGTGTTAATATAATAAATATTTGGAGTCTTATCTTGGGAACTGAAAAAAATTATAATGATTAAAGAACATTTAATCATGCTAAACAAGATTTTACATAAAAGCATAAAAAATGTGGGAAAAATTAGATCCCTTAAGTTTTCATCAGTTTTCTGTAATAATGAACAGTTTTTTTTAGTTCCGGTACGTTACGGTTATATATCTGAATAATATATCTATGAAAAAAAGTTTAATAAAGCTAATTAGGATCTAGTTTGTAAATGCAATCACTGTGGTAAGTTATGATATATTCAGGGCAAATTTATTTATTGCACTCTCGGCATGTGTGTTTCGTTTTACGTTCTTTTTGTGCAGAACATGCTTGGAATTCTCACTTAGTGCCATTTAAGTAAAATTTGGATATTAGTGTAAGTCAAAATTTTTGTAACATAACATTACTAACGGCTTAACTAAGGCTTCTGTTGAATCAGACTCTTAAAAAAATTACAAAATGCGTTAGTCGTATCGATTGATGTTTTTACTATAAGGTACTTTAAATAAGGACAAAAATAAACATTAAAATGCAAAAGACACTTAAATAAAGGTCAAAAAACTATGTTCAGCAATAAAAAGCCATATGTGAAAAACGGCGCAAAATTTCGCCGGCAGTGTGGTTGGGTCATATTTACCTTTTTGAGAATTAGGCACTTTTAGCTCCTAGAATTTCCCTTGCCTGACTGATTTTTGGCCAAAAACGTTTAGAAGACTGTCCTGGCTCCAGCTACTGAGAAGAACAGCAACGTCAGATGCGTATTTAAAAAAATATTGCAATTTGTAAAAACGCCGGGTCTTTTTGACCCAACCCCAATGACGCCGGGTTAATGTTATAGTTATAGAAACTCGTTGCACCTTGCGGATTTAAAAAAAACCGGCCAAGTGCGAGTCGGACTCGCGCCCTAAGGGTTCCGTACCTATCTACCATATGATATAGATTAGATTAGATTTATTTATTTCATACTATCAAATTCAAAATTACATAAATTGTTCAGATGTCAATGAATAATATGATCGTCAAATAATATGAAAACAAAAAATAATCAATAAAGAAATACAAACATGTCAAAAGGCGGCAAATACAAAATCATCTTATAATCATAATAAAAATATTCAATGTCAAAATAAATATAAAATGTCAAATTAACTAATAAAATAAACGATACTGAAAAGTATTGAATAAGTAAATAAAAATGAAATGTCAAGATAAGAAAAGCTTATGCTCTTTGATTTTAAAAACTCCGCGACCATCCAACTTGACCCCTCTTTTATAGAAAAGTTCTTGAAACGGGAGCTCACCTTAATTGGTTACTATTAGTTGTGAGAAAATTTTAAATATTTAATAATTTTAGACTTTTCCCTTTATTTGTACTGTGAGACCTAGCTTCATCCCAAATTTCATAATTTTAGGTCAACCGGAAGAACCCTGTAGGTTTTGCTTTTTTGCATAAATGTATGGAGATGAGGACATAAAAAGTCATATCTTTTGATTGCGTCGTTGTAAAAAATTTGAAATTTTCAGATCTTGTGTGGTTTATGGATTTTAATATTAGTTATCAATTTCAACCAGTTACCTCTTCTCGTTCGTGAGAAAAAGGGTCTTGACAGCCGGATAGACAGACAGACAGACGGACAACAAAGTGATCCTATAAGGGTTCCATTTTTTTATTTTGAGGTACGGAACCTTAAAAAGACAAAAATAAAACACTAGTGCGGTAGGCAAGTGCCTGACGATGTTAACTCGAAACCGGTCGCACTCTGTATAAATTTTACTAAATAAATAGTGGAACTAGTGTGAAAATGGTGTTTAATTATATAAATACATTGGAGTTCCATCAAGTAATAACAACACAAAGTATATCATACTAGTGCGGTAATATAATGAAAAAGGCACACGTGTTTAATAAGCTGGATTGTCGACCTTATTTCAGTGCAAATTGAGCTGTTTTATGAGCAAATGTATTGAAAACTATTTTTACTTTCGAGCGGAGCGAGAAACTTAAGTTTGCAGTTGGTACTTATTCACTCTCTTTACTCTCTGCAGCCTCCGTGATCTTGTTCTGGCTTAGTTGATTCCGTGCTTCGGAAAGCATATAGGGCCGTTGGTCCCGGATCCGATATTACTCGTTAGTTGAGCCGTGTCAGGGGGCTTGGGTGGCTCAACAACTCTGACACCAGGGTTTGTGAGGTCGGTCATCGACCTTGCAACCCACATGATATGATGATGACTCTCGCATATCGCTAGTAAGTAAGTGCTGTATCATTTATATACTAAAGAATTACTCTCTAAATAAAGCAAGGACTAAGGATATCTCACATATACACATATGAAATCATCTTATATCTCAACTTTACATCTACCTTCACCCAACATGCTTACAGAAACCACAATCAAACATCTTAGAGTCCCCTTGCAATTCGCACCCTTGTCTTGATGGGGACATTAGGATGGCGCAAAAACTGGGGTATCGCAGATCTGATGGGTATTTGGACCGTAGGTTATTAGCGGTAGGTTGATGCAAGTAGTAAGTTTGTGTATGCTTAGGACTTGTGAGAAAATTTGTTTTTATCATTGTAAGACTATCCATTCGATGCAATATCCTATTTTATACTATTAAACGAGCAATATTTGTGTCACAATCGGTTTCTCGATAACAGTCGTAATGATTTCGAATAAATGTTAATTTTAAGGGTTCCAGGGGGCCTAAAAGCGATCTATCTATGTCACATGTCTGGAAATATTCGTTTGTTTCGTTTTTTATGATTATTTTTTTAAAATATAGGGCGTTTCAAAACCCTATAGCGCCATCTGTTGGTTGGTGGGCTCTGGTTAAGATTATACAAAGCACGGTCGCCCATATTACTCATTATGATAAATTGTATGATAGGTAGTCTCATAGCGTGGCAAGAACGCGTCATACTTTTATCAAAATAGTGATAGTGACCGCGAAACTTTAAAAAAATATGCAATAAGCTACTTAAGTTAAATCTTCCTAAAGACAATTTTTGTTTTAAGAAAGTGTTGGAAATATATCTGCAGCAGTTTGTCTTTAAAGAAAGCTTCCTGCATCTAACTGTAACTCATTACTAATATTACATTAAGATGCAAGTGCACCATTTTGATGATTACAGTCGAGGCTCGAGAATTGCAGCCCGAGCCGTAGACGAGCGTAATGACCAAAGTGCACGCGCTTCTTACGACGTTTTTCAACACATTTGCGAATAAAAACAAGTATAATTTGCTTACCTCTTTTCCTGAAGGAAGAACTACTTGATGTCTACGAATTTTCCTTCGGGAAAAGAGGTAAGCAAATTTAACTATTTTTTTTATTCGCAATTATGTGTTGAAAAAAGTCGTAAGAAGCGAAAAAGAAAATAAAATTGGTGAGGAGTTAGTTTGAACTCTGGGAATGGTACAGGCCAAACATTGACCAATTGTCTACCTATTTATTACAACTCTCACTAGATTAACATCTATAGATACACATACATCTAGCTGTGCATGTCCCCAAATGACGTATCATCAATAAAAAAACCAGTCCCCTTAGGAAACGGACACGCCGCCGGAAGTTGATGTGATTTTCATTTCGTGAAAAATCGTCGCCATAAGTGTGACACCGCCTGTCTGAGGATTTCGATAAGTTGGTCATTTGCTGCAGAACTACAGTACAACCATCATGGTTTCAGATCGGATTTTATATAATCAATCTTATTGAACGTCATATTATGCATACACCCGAACGCTACATACATTAGCTCCTGCGAATTTGAAATTTAAAATTGGAAGGTCGCGTTAGGCTCGCATATTTAGTAAAGTCAACGACAGGTCAAACTTGACACTCGCAGCGCGACTCTAGCCCGTACGTCTATAGAAATAAGAACGGTACAAAGTCCAATGTGTCAAGCTTGATGTGCTCTTGACTGTACAAAAGACCCTCAGGAGCACCACAAGAAACTCGCGGGCGGGTGCGCGCGGGGGTGCGGGGTGGATTGCAAGGAGGGCGGAGAGTGTCCGTTCGATAGTACTACAATTACTTTGTTATGTGGTTAAGGCTAGAGCCTGCGTGTCAGCATGGTACTCCATAGGTCGCAGTTTCAAGCCCGGTTCGTTTCATATTTTTCTTTCTCTCTTTTTACTTTTCTGTACTCAATATTGCCAGCTTCCGCCCATCGGCATGGCTCAAACATGCTTTCAAAATGACAATGAAGAAAACTTTATTGCTTTAAAAGTTCTTTCAAACGAATTCTTGTTAAAATATGTCACGCGCGAATCACTTGGTTCGACTGTACGTACAGCATATCTTTTTCAAGCAAAGAAACAGTTCCATGCGGCAAGGGGTGCTACATTTTGAAAGAAGGTCAAATATTTGTACCGTAATTAAGTGAAGGTACCGTTATATTTCTAGAGTTCTTTTAGAGGAACATTTTGGCGTCGGGCGGCGCATCAAACAAATATGCCGGCTACGTGTGGCGTTGCAGGGGTTGGCAACTATTTATATCAAGATATTTATTTATTTGATTTTTTGAAAATTTTTATCATGTTTGTATTTTAAAAACAGAATTTAAAAATAAGTTATTATTTATTTACAGATTCAAAGACAAGGTTGTTTGGTTGCTGTCAGTCGAAGTAACTATGTATTTATTAATCTGTGCTGTGAGTTAGTGCCTCTTACATACGCTATGAAATCTGTATCTGCTGAGAAAGAAATATGCGCACTTTGTAAAATATATTTTTGTGTAACTATTTTCAAAAGCATCGCTTCTGCAAAAAAAATTGATAATGAATTCGACTACACATATAAAATGTATTGGTCACTTGCGATCGGAAGTGGATTTTTTTTGCATTGTTGAAAAATTTGTATAGTTAAGGAGCCGTCGAAAATACTTAGATACAAAACACTAGCCCGGTTCATAATTGAAATCAAAACAAAGTTTCGGTGAAGGTTAAAAATATATATTTATTTTTTCCTCGCAAGTGTGTTGAAAAAAGTTAAAAGAAGCACGTGAGTTTTGGTCATATCATAACACTGGCTGCTCCATTAAGCCCTCGGCCGCAACTGGGGCTGCAATTTCCAAGCATTGAGTGCAACGATCAACGTAGCACACTTGCTTCTTAATCTACAATAGTAGACACGTCCACCACAGGACAGGGAACTCCAGCAAAAACGCCTGGTACTTAAGAGGGGTTTTACCATAGTGACCGCAGTAAGTAGGATTGTACAATATAAAGAAAGATGCTGCTGCCCATTCTCCGATTCGTAAGCCCATAATCGCTTCTTACGACACCAACGCAACGGGTACAAATGGGTTGGTACTATTCTTTGACGTCACCACATGGGCGTACTATACATATAATATTGTTTACCGTGATAATTTAGTTTTGATATAGGCCCAGATTTTAAACCATAAGTCTTCTTATTTTGATTATGTAAAAGCATTATAAAAAGATCCAAATGTGACGAACCCCTGTCAACCGGCAAGAACCAAAGGCCATCGAATATACGTGGAATGTGAAAATTTACACAATCGCAATAAGTATTAACCAATGCAACTTTTTGTCAGTCCGTCCGTCCGTCTGACCGCCCGAATGCCTCACGTGACATTCCTTGGCCTTTTTGATTAGAAAGCTGCCTTGAAGATGACGATTTCTTTTTATTTTTTAAATTTCGACTCCGATTTTTGCTTTTAAAACGTCTCCTGTTTTGTCGCCATGTTTTTAATTACGAAGAAATGGGCAGTGTTTAAAGTTTTTGTGGTGGAAGAATTTGGTTGGTTTTGAAGCCGAAAGTAACAATCGTTGACTTGGATTGGGTCATTAAAAATGCACCCTGTAGTGTAATGTATTTAAGCGTAAGATTGCAGTTAAGTGTCCATTTAAAAATAGGTCGAACATGAGAAAAAAAGTTTGGCTTTACCATACAAACTCTGTCCGTGTGGTGGTAGTAAAGAATAGTACACACGGCCGCACATTAGTAGAAACACTTTTGGACCTTATGGCGTGGTAATAGAGTTGAAAAAGTTTCTACCGACAAGCGGTTGACCGTACCAACCTCTAACCAGCCTCTTTCTGAGTATCTTACACAACGCTTAAATCCCCTCCTGAGCGTGAGCCTGACCACGCGTGTTTACTGAAGGTATGGAGGGAGTCCTGCAGTGGATGTTTCACGGGATGTTATGATGATACAAACTTTTTATAATTATTCGACCCACGTTTCTTTGCAAAAATTGTTCTCTCCTTATACAGCGTGAATTTTCAATGGGTTTGCTCCCGAAGCCCATGATTCTACTCATGTAAACAAGGCAGTTAGACGCAGAAAATAAAATTACTCCAAAAAACTTTTTCGACTCTACACACTAAAGTGGTCACATTTTCATGATTGTTTTTACATGGTATGACAAAAAAAATGTTTCGGGTAAGAATTTTATTTATTTTCTGTTAACATGAGTGAAATCACACTGGGCTGCTTAACTAATGAAAATTCATGGTGGAGTAATCTCAATTTTTCTTGCCAATGATTTAAAATTATTTGTCGTAAAAAAACCTAAGAAAATGAAGTGCAAAAACTCGACCAGTGGTAAATGTTCTTTCTTTATTCTTTATTGTACACACAATTATACAATGCAGTAGTTGCGATAAGTTATACAATGGCGAGCTTAACTCAAAAATTGAGTTTTCTACCAGCTAACCGTTCTCCGAGAGAGAGAGCTTTACATAACTGGGCAGAAGTGTACAATCTAAACTAAGTATTTACAATATTATATAGTAGGTATACAATTAACTTACACTTTTAATTGTGTCATCACATGGTCATCACAAAATTATTTTATAAGAGAAAAAAAAATACACACTAATACAGGAACAAATAAAGAAGAAGGTGACTGACTGACTGACTGACTGACTGACTGACATATCAACGCACAGCCCAAACCACTGGGTCTAGAGATTCCAAATTTGGCATGAAGGTTCCTTATGAGGCCTAGGGGTGCACTAAGAAAGGGTTTTACAAAATTCCACCCCTAAGGGGGTAAAATAGGGGATGAAAGTTTGTATGAAAGTCCGTCAGTTTAGAAGTTAGGATCTTCAAAATTTGTATTTAGGCTAACGACTAAAAATTAATAATGACGTGTCTCAGGGTTTTTGAAAATTCGACACCCTTAAGGGTGAAAAGGGGGATGAAGTTGCAAATTCTTTATTCTTAAAGTAAAATCCACATAATTTATTTTAACGTTCATCACTGTTATTGAAATTCCACCCCAAATTCAACCCCTAAAAAAGGGAAATGGGGTGAATATGTCTAAAAACCAATATAGGTATCGTTTGCATGGTTTATCGGGTCGCTGATTACGAAAACTACAACAATTTTGAAATCAAACGTGGTGGACGTGAAATATCATCATCCCCCTGGGGATGGAGTTGGGGTACGATAGGTTTGAAATGTCTAAAAATCAATATGGGTGTCGTTTGTATGGTTTATCGGGTCGCTGATTACGAAAACTACAACAATTTTGAAATCCAAAGTGGTGGACGTGAAATACCATCGTCCCCCTGGGGATGGAGTTGGGGTGCGATAGGTTTGAAAAGTCTAAAAATCAAGATGGGTGTCTACAAAGTAGAAAATCGCAAAATTTCACAACCACAGGCAGGATTCGAACCTGCGTCTTCTGCGTCAGTACCGCAGACGCTTACTAGGTGCCTAGAATGCTTACTAGGTGACAGCACTAACGCAACGTTGGAATGCGTATAGAGATCGCAGATTTCACAACATCAGGCAGGACCACAGTAGCCTAGTTGGTAAAGCGTCTGCGGTACTGACGCAGAAGACGCAGTTTCGAATCCTGCCTGTGAATGTGAAATTTTGCGATTTTCTACTTTGTAGATTTATCCGAACACTGGAAGTGTTAAAATAAAATCATTTTCAAGATGGGTGTCGTTTGTATGGTTTATCCGGTCGCTGATTACGAAAACTACAACAATTTTGAAATCCAAAGTGGTGGACGTGAAATACCATCATCCCCCTGGGGATAGAGTTGGGGCGCGATAGGTTTGAAATGTCTAAAAATCAATATGGGTGTCGTTTGTATGGTTTATCGGGTCGCTGATTACGAAAGCTACAACAACTTTGAAATCCAACGTGGTGGACGTGAAATACCATCGTCCCCTGGAGATGGGGTTGGGGTGCGATAGGTTTGAAATGTCTAAAAATAAATATGGGTGTCATTTCTATGTTAGGGATAGCGGTTAAATTGGCGTAAGGGGTAGGGATAGGGACAGGTAGAGGCAGAGAGGTAGAGAGGTAGAGTGGTAGAGAGGTAGAGTGGTAGAGAGGTAGAGAGGTAGAGAGGTAGAGAGGTGGAGAGGTGGAGAGGTAGAGAGGTAGAGAGGTAGAGAGGTAGAGAGGTAGAGAGGTAGAGAGGTAGAGAGGTAGAGAGGTAGAGAGGTAGAGAGGTAGAGAGGTAGAGAGGTAGAGAGGTAGAGAGGTAGAGAGGTAGAGAGGTAGAGAGGTAGAGAGGTAGAGAGGTAGAGATGTAGAGAGGTAGAGAGGTAGAGGGGTAGAGGGGTAGAGGGGTAGAGAGGTAGAGAGGTAGAGAGGTAGAGAGGTAGAGAGGCAGAGAGGCAGAGAGGCAGAGAGGCAGAGAGGCAGAGAGGCAGAGAGGCAGAGAGGCAGAGAGGCAGAGAGGCAGAGAGGTAGAGAGGTAGAGAGGTAGAGAGGTAGAGAGGTAGAGAGGTAGAGAGGTAGAGAGGTAGAGAGGTAGAGAGGTAGAGAGGTAGAGAGGTAGAGAGGTAGAGAGGTAGAGAGGTGGAGAGGTAGAGACGTAGAGACGTAGAGACGTAGAGAGGTGGAGAGGTAGAGACGTAGAGAGGTAGAGAGGTAGAGTGGTACAGGTACAGGTAGAGGTAGAGGGAGAGGGAGATAGAGGGGAAGGGGGAGAGGGAGGGAGTGAGGGAGAGGGAGGGGGTGATGAAAAGGGAGAGGGAGGGGGAGAGGGAGGGGCAGGGGGAGAGGGAGGAGGGGGAGGGAGAGAGACAGGGGGAGGGGGAGAGGAAGGGGGGAGAGGGAGAGAGAGGGAGAGGGTTTTAGTTTTTCTCAATTACTTCCGCGAATTGACTCTGTTTTGAAATATTACATAAAGGTGTCTCTCATCTCTCTCTTTACATTTGTTAGGATACTGCTGCTAAGTTCCTCTGTTCTGAATAATTTATGAGTAACGTCTGTATATTATATAAAATTCAGCTGGATCTTGAATTATACTTATTGATTTGCGCAGGGTTAGTCCTGTTTTTCCTTAGTTTAAAATTACCCCGAAATGACGGGAAAATATCTCATTGCTTCGGAAAACCAGTAACAACATAAATACGAAATCCACGCGAGCGAAGCCGCGGGCAACAGCTAGTAATACATATATCATTAATAATATAAATATATATATACACAACATCCACTTATACACATACATACATTTACATAATAATGTATAATCCAAGTATAAATACAACATAACCTATATACATATACTATAACATTAAATCGTTAGATAATACTCCTTCAATGCCTTCTTGAATACTTCGAGAGAGGGGCTTGCACGAATTGAGTGCGGAACTGAGTTCCACAGACGCACAGAGTGCACAGTGAACGAACCGCCGTAACGGCTAGAGGAGTGACGGGGATAGTTAAGGAGAAGGGATCTACTAGGGATCTGTTATGGGTTAAAATAACTTACCTCATCAATATTAGTATTCACTCAGAAATTATAACAATAATACCTAAAGTATACACACATATAATACGATCAAGTGCAAAATACCCCTGCAATAAAGGCCCCACAACAAGTATGGCGACTGTCGGGAAATGATAATGAGCAGACTGTCACTCATCAAAATTCAATTCGTCAACATAACGCGGTACGCTCGGCAGGGCAAGCAAAACGTGACATATACTCACCGGAAAATGACAAGAATCGTAAGTTGATCAATTTCCTAGTAAGTTGATCAACTTTCGAAAAAGCATAAATGGCCATTGAAATGTAATATTTTACGTATAGATTTCAGGTAATTGATCAATTAATGGAGTCTCGCGGTAAAATGATCCGACGAACGCGAGGTGTACGCAGATTAGTTGAATGTCTTATAGGTGGTAGGGCTTTTGTGGAAAGTCCGTCTGGGGAAGTATCACCCCCTTGCTTTTTGCTGCCGAGAAACAGCAGTGTTTGCACTGCTGTGTTTCGGTTTGAAGGGCAAGGGAGCCAGCGAAATTACCGGCACAAGAGACATATGATCTTAGTTCTCAAAGTAAGCAACGCCTAAGCGCGTTGCTTACTTTAGTTAAGGAGAAGGGATCTACTAGGGATCTGTTATGGGTTAAAATAACTTACCTCATCAATATTAGTATTCACTCAGAAATTATAACAATAATACCTAAAGTATACACACATATAATACGATCAAGTGCAAAATACCCCTGCAATAAAGGCCCCACAACAAGTATGGCGACTGTCGGGAAATGATAATGAGCAGACTGTCACTCATCAAAATTCAATTCGTCAACATAACGCGGTACGGTCGGCAGGGCAAGCAAAACGTGACATATACTCACCGGAAAATGACAAGAATCGTAAGTTGATCAATTTCCTAGTAAGTTGATCAACTTTCGAAAAAGCATAAATGGCCATTGAAATGTAATATTTTACGTATAGATTTCAGGTAATTGATCAATTAATGGAGTCTCGCGGTAAAATGATCCGACGAACGCGAGGTGTACGCAGATTAGTTGAATGTCTTATAGGTGGTAGGGCTTTTGTGGAAAGTCCGTCTGGGGAAGTATCACCCCCTTGCTTTTTGCTGCCGAGAAACAGCAGTGTTTGCACTGCTGTGTTTCGGTTTGAAGGGCAAGGGAGCCAGCGAAATTACCGGCACAAGAGACATATGATCTTAGTTCTCAAAGTAAGCAACGCGCTTAGCTGTCTTATTAGTGTCAAAATATGCCATTATTAAGACAGTAGGTGTAATGGGCGGTGGTGACCACTTACCATCAGGTGGCCCACCTGCTCGTTTGCTCACTTGTAACATAAAAAAAAAATGTCTCACTTGCCTTCACCCCACTCCCCGCCAGCCCGCCACATGCTTACCACTAATGCCATCGACCAATCAGAGAACAATGTACTATTTTACGGGTGTCAGCTTAACGTAAAATTGTACACTGAGCAGCGATTGGTACGTGTATGATTTGACGTGTTGCAAAATTGTTTGTTTATCAACTTAATAAATATAATTTGGTAGGGTTATTTTGAATATTTAATAATCTATAATTTGATTGTGACATTGCATAGCTAAGGAGATGTGACATGCTGGCAGATGTCATCCCACAGTAAAATAGTCTGAAATATTTGGTGACTGCAGTACATATGTTAGATGGTAGATGTAAAGAAAGACACTAATGCCAAACCTTTGGTTTAAAATCCCTTACCACAACGCGAATTATATCGAAGGACGCTAAAACAGTAAGCTGTTCGATGGGTAATAAAACGCTAAAGAAAAAATAACAAAAAACCCAACTGCTTAGCACAAGAGAGGAAAACACGCTTAAATCTATTGGATTTGGTAACTTGAATTGTATGAGATACTGCAGGCGGGGACGAACAAAATTAAGTCGTAAACATCCACAAAACGTTTTTTCGTCCCCGCCTGCAGTGTCTCATACAATTCAAGTTACCAAATCCAATAGATTGAAGCTTGTTTTCCTCTCTTGTGCTAAGCAGTTGGGTTTTTTGTTATTTAATAAAAAAAATTCAGTCGGGTATTTTGTTTTTTGAAATAGTTTTTTTATTTAGTACTTTTTAATTTTTTTTTATACCCTATGCTATGACACTTCTACAATGAATACGAACCTAACGACACCTTACATACTACCAAGCCGTTTTGGCTGCAGAGCGCGACAAAGAAATCGACATACATACATACATATATACATACATACATACACTCGAAAAACATAACCCTCCTGTTTTGGGGCAGTCGGGTAAAAAGAAAGTCACTAACTGTGCAAAACGAATTTTGATCCATAACTCCACTTGTCTACGGGAAAGAGGCGTGATGTTATGAATACTATGTACTCCATTGCTATTTTGACAGGGCAATAAAAATATAATAAAACTGTGCATTTATGGTTTCAGCTGGGGTTAATAAAAAGTTTATTTATTTAATTTACTCTATCGTTCACACTTTTTGCTGACGCTACTCGAAGGTGTTCTGTGCGTCGTGTAATTAATTCCCTATCGAGACTTTTTTGCCCATCATACTGCGTTTAGACGCAAACGCATCATAGCACAAATAATGCGTTTCTAAACTAATTTAAATTGATTCTTTGACGCGCTGAATTTCAGGTTACAGTTAAGGATATGTTATAATTGTGCACAACAAAATCCCATGAAATGGGAATTCTAGCGTTTGCTAACAAAAATGTGGAGGGGAAGTACCATAGTCACCTCGCAGTAAGTAAGATGGTATGATACCCAGGAGGATGCTGCTGCCCATTCTCCAGTTTATAAACCTTAATCGCCTCTTACGACACCCAGGGGTATGTATGGGTTGGTACTATTCTTTGCCGGCACCACACGGGAATTGTACCTCATCATAACATCCCATGAAACGTCCACTACAGGACAGGGAGCTCCCTCTAGAATTCTAGCGTATGCTGGGAAAAATGTAGAGGGGGAGTACCATAGTCACCTCGCTTGTTAGCGTTACGGCTGGCACCATGGACCGCGGTTGTAGGTGACCGCAGAAAGTAAGATGGTATGATACACAGGAGGATGCTTCTGCCCATCCTCCAGTTTATAACCCTTAGTCGCCTCTAGTGAAGCCTCATCGTGACGGGAAAAGTTGAGGGAAAACGACCCAGAGGACGAAGCCCTAAGAGATGGACGGACCAGATTACCGAACAGCTGGAGATACCCGTTAGTGCTGCCCTCCATCAAGCGACCGACCGAAATAAATGGAGAGATATTGTTGCTGACACGAAGTCAAAATCCTCAGTAGTGAGGGAACGATTAAGAAGAGAGAAGAGAGAGTCGCCTCTTACGATACCCACGAGTATGTATGGTTTGATACTATTCTTTGCCGGACCCACACGGGAATTGTACGGTCAACCGCTTGTCGGTAGAAACTTTTTCAACTCTATTACCACGCCATAAGGTCCAAAAGTGTTTCTACTGATGTGCGGTCGTGTGTACACTAGCAGTTAATCGCGTGGGTTTCAACTTTTAACATCATCGTCTCATATCGTGTGGGTTTAAAGGTCGATGAGCGACCTCACTTACCTTGATGTCTGAGTTGTAGACCCGCCAAAGGCCTAGTAAGGTTGATAGTCGCTGAGACCAATGGCTTAACATGCCTCCCTCATTTCCACATTTTTTGGGGTTCTGTTAAGCTAAGCTTGGCGGGCAGTACGGTCGCGTCGGCGAGGCGGGTTTTGTGCGGAATACGTATTGCAAAGGCAATGGAATGGTTCGTTTAAACCAGACACGTTGCGGCTACCGTAATAGTAACCCAGGTCACAGTAACTTGACCTACCCAATACACTGTCAGGAAAACAATGTAATAACTTACAACTAGCATAGCAAAATTAGCATAGTCCATGATATATAGGCTGACTTATATCATGATACTGAACAACTTTTCCCAAGGAATATAGAACGAAATACGAAAAACCAAATTTGACCTCCCATACAAAATGCGCTTTCAGCTGATGCTGTTTTAGTGTAGGCAACAAAGCAGTTGACCCCAACATACATTTCTGAGGAAGATTTTATTTGACAGGATGATAAAGAATCATGAATTAAATGTAAATTTAAAATATCCAAAAAAAACTTACAAAAAACTTTTTCATATATTTTTTGTAAATTTTGTATGGAAAAATTAAAGGTACCGACTTTTTTTTGTATTTTTTTAAAGAAGGTTTGTCTCATATAGCGTAATACCCCAGCAAAGTTTCATCGACTGAGGATTTAATGCAGGGGCTTCATACAACGATCCGCTTCGTTGCCTAGACTATTTCTATGGGAGGTCAAAACTTGATTTTCGTATTTCGACCTTCAGTATCATGATGAATTTATTTCTACGTAATAAATAAAAACCTTATTTTACCTGAGGACACATCTTGCAGTGGTACTTCCTAGCGTGGGCATGCAGCGGCTGCAACTTGCCGGGACCCTTGCCTAGGGGCTGTGGTACCACGAGGAGTCCGCTGCCAGTGTTGGTGCCGCCTACTGGTGATGACGATGATGAGCCTGGAAGGAGTAGGTGAGAGCTTAATGATGGTATAAGACGCACGACATTGGCCATATAATCCGTGTCACGAGTCAATGCCAACGTTTACCAAGACATTTTGCAGCCATGTCTCTAAAGCTAGAGTATATTTGACGGAAAAAACTGGCCAAGTGCGAGTCGGACTCGCGCCCTAAGGGTTCCGTACCTATCTACCATATGATATACTAAAAGCTTTTGCTCTCTGATTTTAAAAACTCCGCGTCCATCCTTGAAACGGGAGCTCACCTTAATTGGTTACTATTAGTTGTGAGAAAAATTGAAATATTTAATGATTTTAGACTTTTCCCTTTTTTTTACTGTGCCAAAATTCATAATTTTAGGTCAACGGGAAGTACCCTGTAGGTTTTGCTTTTTTGCATAAATGTATGGAGATGAGGACATAAAAAGCCATATCTTTTGATTGCGTCGTTGTAAAAAATTGGAATTTTCAGATCTTGTGTGGTTCATAGACCTTAATTCGTTATCAATTTCAACCTGATACCTCTTCTCGTTCGTGAGAAAAAGGGTCTTGACAGACAGACAGACAGACGGACAACAAAGTGATCCTATAAGGGTTCCGTTTTTTTATTTTGAGGTACGGAACCCTAAAAATAACATTGTTTTACGAACTTGTTTTATCTGACAGTTTTAGCTGATTACTATATCGATATAGTTGCAAAATTTGTTGGTAAGCTTTGGCATTGACTCGTGAAACGGACTATACACTATTATGAAAACAGTATAATGGATTCATACATTATTGGTAAAGAACGAGGTGCGTAGATAGATATGTCTGCCAATAATTTAACTACCCGTAGACTAGTTCATCCGTGATCATGGTGCTTGCAGCAGCGCCAAAATATCAGGAGCTCAATAAAACCCATATCGTGGTAAGAACCCGTTATACTTTAATTTTAATAATGTTAGTGTCCTCGTAACTCTCATAGCGGCTCCACACGTTGGTCCCAACGCTGGTACCAACGTTGGACCGTAAAATTGGTAAGGCATTCACACGTTGGCTATTATACTAGTTCTGTTCCGGCAGGGCCAATGTGAAGGTGTCTGATACAGAAACCGAAATTGCTGAAAAATATATTTAAATATGTAAAAAAAAGGGAGAATGAAACGAAAATATCGTCTGCCGATGATCCAGAACGAGTAGAACAGTTTTTGTGGATGAGGAAGCAATTTTCGCTTCGACGTACGCAATCGAAGCGTGTTGAAACAGGAAAGAAATACTCGCACACATGCACACAAACACACATACACACACTTTATCGATTTATGCAGGCTTTTTGTTTTTTTTTGTTATTTTCTAGTAACAATAAGTACAGCTATCAACAGGTGGCCTACAAGCTCGCTTGCTCACTTGTAAAATTAAAATTGATGATGAAGCCTTGAACGTACCTGATCGTCCCGGCCCTAATCCAGCTCCGTACAGCATCTGACTCATGGACTGATGGTGTCCTAACCGGTCGTCGGCTTTCTGACCACCCATCGTCCCATCACCCGTACTCATCTTGGCCTAAAACAGAAAAAACGTACATTTGGTATCCTGTACTATTTAAACAAGCAATATTTGTCCACCAAAAACATTTTCATGTAAAATGTTGTCAAGACGAGACCATATAGCTCGCATTTTCATAAAGTTATCAGATCTCATGTAGAGCCAAGCTTCTAACTCTACACGCCTTAACTCTACAAGCCCTAACTTCACAAAATCTACACCTTCGCAATATTATGTGGCTAGGCCGTTTCGTTAGTACAAGAACTATTGTATAACAGAAAAAAAAATGTTTATAAACTAGAACCCGACTACTGGCAAATCTTGCTCTAAGAAGTATGAAACAAGAAAATATTTTCCTAAGAGATACATTTTTCGCCCCCACCCACATAGTAAATTTCGACAAAATCGTTAGACTGTTTTTGACATACCTATTACAAATATTCTATACTATTAAACGAGCAATATTTGTAATCGGTTTCTAGAAAACGACTACAACGATTTCGATGAAATAAATCTCATGTCTAGGAAAATTCATTTTCCCCGTGTTTTTAAGCACTTGCGTTTTTGACAAAAACCTACAGAGCCATCTGTTGGCGGGTAGCTTAGCTTGCTCACTAGATGATATTTAAGATATTATGTTTAAATGTATACAAATAAAACTTTATAACAAGAAAATTAAACCGCCGAAAAAACTGAAAAGCAAGAAATAATAAAACTTTTTTATTTCACCTTAATAACAAAGCTGTAAAACTAATGTAAGTATACCCGAGTAATTTTGAGTCGGCGCCAAACAAGCAAATTAATTAATTACGTACAGCGTGATGCACGGCGGCGGCGCCGACTCAAAATTACTCGGGTATACTTACATTAGTTTAAGAACTTTGTTATTAAGGTTAAATAAAAAAGTTTTATTATTTCTTGCTTTTCAGTTTTTTCGGCGGTTTAATTTTTTATTAAAAAGTTTTTATTTTACAATTTTTGTGACTATAAATTTTATTTTCCTACCCTTAGGGTAAATCGGAATACTCTGTAAAAAGTTATGCGTGGTCATACATTAAAATCAGTCAGTGAACAATCAATCATCCCCTGTTTTCCTACCCTTAGGGTTAGAATTTTTTTTCCAAATATATATGGGACCAACGTCTGGATATACCCTTTCCAATAAAAAAAGAATTATCAAAATCGGACTTCTCTGTAAAAAGTTATGCGCGGTCATACATAAAAAAAACAAATAATATACGCGTCGACTTGAGAACCTCCTCCGTTTTTTTTTTTCGTCGGTAAAAAATGTTAAATGTGTTAAATGTTTAGATAATATATTTAAATGTATACAAATATTGCTCGTTTCATAGTAAACATAAGTATGTATCTTACGCTATCCAGGAACAATTTAGATTAATTCCGAAACAGCTTTCTGATTAATTTTCACTACCGAGACAATATAATTTAGTTACCACTTCCAACAATCCGAACTATCAGGTACTATCCAAACCTAAAACAGTAAATCAACACTACAGGGTGTCCCGCACTCGATGCAAATTGATTCGCAGATAGCGACCTCTGGACGCGACGAGAAATTTAATTTGTCTATTAAATATTAGTAGTTTTGGGTTGCGATGGCGTTGAATAAATACAATATCACTTTTTTATAGGGTTCCGTACCCAAAGGGTGAAAAATGGGACCCTATTAATATGCCTCCGATGTCTGTCTGTCTGTCCGTCAGCGGGCTGTATCCTATGAATCTGTGTGTCATATAATAGGTAGACAGTTGAAATTTTCACATATTATGTATTTCTGTTGCCGCTATAACAACAAATAGTGAAAATAAAAATAATTTTTTTAGGTGATTTTTGATCGATTTTTCGTTTAGCTCTATCTTAAAAAGGGAACACGTACAAGCGTGAAAATTGGTATGTTTACAAGTGCACAAGACACAAGCTATGGAATAACAACAAATAATAAAAACTGGTCCAAAAAAAGTGCGGGATTTTGTGACTGCGCGTCCTATAAGACGGTATTATTACCTTAGAAGTACAGAACCCGTGCGCGTTACGACTCCCACTTGGCCGCTTTTTGGTTTTAACACAGAGCGCTTCCATATCCAACCAAAAGGTGAACCAGACCCAATCCTAGATACGGCTTTACCAGGTTAGTTGCCAACCTAGCTATAGTAGCTATCAGAGTTGTCACACAGGAAAATGGCCACTTTCATGACTTAGCAATTTTATTACTATCTAATGATTTTAGCGGCAATGAGACCGCCTTTGTCACCCTAGAGAGTTTCCTGTGTAATTATTATGTCCGAATCATACCTTCCTAAAATTAAAGACTAATCCAGCATACATTGCTGGGAGGCTTGGTTCTGTCAACTCCAATATCCTTTCTTCAACCAACAATGTATGCCGAATTAGAATCTCAATTAGGGAATATGTGTTAGACTGATAGTGGCTCTAATGTGTTCTGTGTTGTGACATTAAAGTATTTATCGATCTATCTTGTGAAACCTTTTACCCAGCAAAACTATTTAACGTGCTTTCTAGGTGTCAGACCACTTGCGTTCACCTATCCCGGTTTTTGCCCAGAACCGGTTGCTATTATGACGAGAGGTGTTTTTTTCGAACTATATTCCTTAGCAAAAGTTATCCGTTTCATGGGCAGATTCACGTTTTGCAAGTTTTATACCCTTTTTACTTTCGAGCGGAGCGAGAAAGGTATTGTATTCGTGAAAAAAACGTTTTTCTAATTTTCTCAAAAATGTGTTCTATATCACCTATATATACATCATAAAAAACAAGTCTCCCAAAATGTCCGTCCGTCGGTCGGTCGGTCGGTCCGTTGGTCGGTCCGTCGGTCGGTCTGTCCGTCACGCTTTGGCCTAGCGGCTAAACGAATGGTCCGATTGACACCATATTTTGAATTTAGGAATTTTATGCAAATTCATCGAAGGGTTTTGAGTGGTTTCCTGCTGGCTCTCATTTTGAGGGTAACTGTCATACAACGAAAATGAAAAATTTTAATTTTCGCAAAAACGTCTTATACAATCTTGATGAAACTTTGCATGACCTAGCGTCTCTATTTAAGGTATTTTGCGGTAGTATTAATTGGTCTGTAGAAATTCATATAAGGGGTGTTCCCTTACTACTAAAATTTAAAAATGTGATTTACTCAAAATCGGTTTCGTTGAGCTTTGTTTGATGTTTTACAATTTGGATTCTAAATTAGTTTTCTACCTGACTGCATATTTAATTAAATCATTTTTACATAAATTTAGTAGGTATAGGTAAGTTTGTATTTTCATATTATTTGTATGGAATTACAAACTTAAGTTTACAGTTGGTACTTATTTACTCATTACTATCCGCAGCCTTTATAATATAATAATTAGAGCATTCGGCTCTTGATGCGGAGGTTCTGGGTTCGACTCCCGGCGGGGAGACTGTTGAATGATGACTCTCGTATATCGCGAGAAAGTAAGTGCAGTGCTGCTGTACAATTTATTTTAAGTTGTTTCAGAAAAAAAAAACCGGCCAAGTGCGAGTCGGACTCGCGCACTGAGGGTTCCGTACCACCACATAATCATAATGGTTAGGGTGCTAGCTGCAATTTGGGTATATGATTTGCTCATGATTCATATTAATAGGGATGATAGATCAGCTCAATACGAATCGAATTGGTCCTAACAAGTTTTTCTATGCGTCGCTGCGTTTTTGTGTTAAATAAAATAAAATGAAAATAAGATACTAAATAATGTTTTTTTTGTCTGCCTTTGTGGCTCCTGTTTAAAATACTTCTGAAGATGTAGAAAATCGAAGAGGCAGACATGCAGGGCTCTGCACTATCACGGGACGAAGTAGTGAATTTTTGCATTTTGAAGCGCTCTTACTTTACGACGCAGGGCTATTATGGTAGCAGACCATTTTTCTGGGGTTTTATACATTGTATTTAATCAGATAGTCATACAAAGTAGAAAATCGCAAAATTTCACAACCACAGGCAGGATTCGAACCTGCGTCTTCTGCGTAAGTACCGCAGACGCTTTACCAACTAGGCTACTGTGATCCTGCCCGATGTTGTGAAATTTAGCGACCTCTATACGCATTCCAACGTTGCGTTTGTGCTTCCACCTAGCAAGCATTTTGCGATTTTCTACTTTGTAGATTTATCCGAACACAGAAAGTGTTAAAATAAAAATCATTTTCAGATAGTCATAGTCTGCCAGGTGTACGTTTCATTGTCAAATTTCAAAATAGTTAAAACTTAATTCCTCAAAAACGCAGGGGTGTGGATGTCCGCCAATATTTTTTGTATCTTCTAGAGGATGCTCCTTATCATCAGTCAAAGAGGCAGACATGAGCAAATCATATAGAAATTTGTCCTTCATCACCCTCACTATAATAAAATTGTATTAATTGAAATTTCAGTAAGTTAATGTGCTAGATTTTTTGAGTCCGACACGCGCTTCACCAAATTTGAAAATTTGGTGAAGCGCGTGTCGGACTCAAAAGTTTGTAAGTGTTCCATACCAATTATCAAGTTTGTAAGTGTTCCCGTTTTTAAAATAGAACTAAAATAAAAATCGCCTCAACGACCATCCAACTTGACCCCTCTCTTAAATCAATGTTCTTGAAACGGGAGCTCACCTCAATTGGTTACCATTAGTTGTGAGAAAAGTTGTAATATTTAATGATTTCAGACTTTTCCCATTATTGGTACTGTGAGACCTAGCTTCTTGCCAAATTTCATAATTTTAGGTCAACGGGAGGTACCCTGTAGGTTTTGCTTTTTTGCATAAATGTATGGAGATGAGGACATAAAATGCCATATCTTTTGAATGCGTTGTTGTAAAAAATTTAAATTTTCAGATCTTGTGTGGTTCATAGATCCTAATAAATGGTATTAATTTCAACCTGATACCTTAACCCGTTCGTGAAATAAAGGGTCTTGACAGACAGACAGACAGACATACGGACAACAATGTGACCCTATAAGGGTTCCGTTTTTTTCTTTTGAGGTACGGAACCCTAAAAACCGACCATGTGCGAGTCGGACTCGCGCGCTAAGGGTTCCATATCCATTATATTCTTCAATTACTCTTTAGGTTTAGGTTTGGTTAACTTAATAAATGTATGTAGATGGAGACATAAATGAATTTCTCATAATTTTTTTTGATAAATTTCATGACTCTAGGTCAACATCCTGTGTGGTGCCAGCAAAGAATAGTACCAACCCATACATACGTGTTGTAAGAGGCGACTAAGGGTTAACTGGAGAATGGACAGCAGCATCCTCCTTTGTATCTTACATCTTACTTACTGCGATCACCTACAACCGCGAACCATAGTGCCAGCCGTAACGTTAACAAGGGTGGTGACTATGGTACTTCCCCTCCACATTTTTCCAGCAAAAGCTGGAATTCTGGAGGGAGCTCCCTGTCCTATAGTGGACGTTTCATGGGATGTTATGATGATGATATGATGATGATATGATGAGAGATTAGATAATAGTAAAGTTTGGTCCCGTGTGGTGCCGGAAAAGAATAGTACCAACCCATCTCTAACTGTGGGTGTCGTAAGAAGCGACTAAGGGTTATAAACAGGAGGATGGGCAGCAGCGTCCTTCCGTGTATCGTACCATCTTACATACTGCGGTCACCAACAACCGCGGTCCATGGTGTCAGCCGTAACGCTAACAAGCGTGGTGACTGAGGTGCTTCCTCTCCATATTGTTCCAGCAACAGCTGAAATTCCGGTGGGAGCTCCTTGTCCTGTAGTGGACGTATTATGGGATGTTATGATGATGAAAGTTTGGTTCATAAATGTATGGAAATGAGACGTAAACGAACATATCTTTTGATTTTGTTCTCGTAAAATCTTGGAATTTTTACAGGAGTCTATGGACTTAAATATTTCTTTTCCCGTTCGGGAGAAAAAGGGTCTTGACAGACAGACAGACGGGAAACAAAGTGATACTATAATTAGGGTTCCGTTTTTTTTCCTTTTGAGGTACGGAACCCTAAAAAGAACTATACAACGTGTTACAGAAAGGTGTGATAATACTGAAAATGCCCATGAAAATGAACAAATTTTCTTAAGGTTCCAGGTCGAAATACGAAAAAACAAATTTGACCTCCCATACAAAATGCGATATCAGCTGATGCAGTTTCAAATTTTGATTTTGTTCTATGACCTATGTTCCTTGGGAAAAGTTGTTCAGTTTCATGTGCAGATTAACACCCTTCAGTATTTTCACACATTTCCGTTACACGATGTATAAAAGCTTTCACTTTTAATAACACAGACAAAGCTTCTCGTAGCAAATTAAGACACTAAAGGATAATAAATCTCGTGTTATATTATAAAGGAGAAAGGCTCGCTATTAGTAGAGGCTGGCCCTGCACAGTGGTCACTTTGTCACTAACTACTCGTGTATGAGTTATTCCGATAACGGTGGAGGATAAATCATTTGTATATTGATACACACGGATGAAAGGAATGATAAGCCAATTTGTTGTGAGAAAAAATAAACATGATTTCGGTGACTCATCATCATCATGATCATAACATCCCATTAAAAGTCTACTACAGAACAGGGAGCTCCCTACATAAATCTAGCTTTTGCTGGAAAAATGTGGAGGGGAAGTGCCAAAGTCACCTCGCTTGTAAGCGTTACGGCTGGCACCATGGGCCGCGGTTGTAGGTGACCGCAGTAAGTAAGATGGTACGATACACAGGAGGATGCTGCCGCCCAGCCTCCAGTTTATAACTCTTAGTCGCCTCTTACGACTTACACACGGGTATGTATGGGATGGTTCTATTCTTTGCCGGCACCACACGGGACGTATAAATCTTTCGCCTTTTTGGTGACTCCTTAGATTAAAGACAATAAACACCTATCAATAAAATTTGGAATAGTTTTATAATGATTGCCTTAATATTTAATTACAAACGAAAAAATCAACAAAATACCCATATTATTATCGTAAAGGGGGAATAAAGGTTTTGGGGCAAATTTAAAATTTTGGTTACGAGGTCGAAATTGGTATCATATAAAAGGGATTTACTTGTATATTCCAAAATATATTTTTTCAATACATTTGCTCGAAAAACGTACTTACAAGGACGTAAACATTGCTCGTAAGTAGTTACTTACCGAACTAGTGCGGTAAGTAAAAAAATATAATACCAAGGAGTTTTTACACTCTGATCATAAAAATATTTTGTAAAAATACTGCAGTGGTGATTTTCTACTTGGGTGACGACCCCTACCTATTTTTAAAATAAAATGGAGAGTACCAGGAAAACATAAATCGACAAGAGGCTGACAGTACCCAAGGTTGGTTCCTTTACCAAGTGTATTACTTATACTTGTTTTCTCACAAATGTATTTAAAAACGTCGTAAGATACACGTCCGTAAGGGTTATGACAAACTCGACTTCGTCTCGGGCTTACAAAACGTCAACTCGTTTGTAATAACCCTACTTACGGAACTTGTATCCTAACTACTATTAATTTTTTTACGACTTAGATTTTAAGTTGTGATGAATAATGACAAAAAAATATTCCCCCGCCCCTTATTGCAGAAGTTCGCGAAAGGAAAAATCTGAATTAATTAAAATCGATAGAGGTTTATGTAAATATTACAGGAGAAATAAAACAATCTTTCTAAGTTGCATTGTTTTGAAGCTTTATTGTTTTCAATGCTAAAATAAACAAAGAACAATATGGTTTTCTATGCCCGTGTGTATCAAACTAACTTCATCCCCTTTGCACTTATTTAGGACTTGGTTCCGTTCGACACTTGACTTTTGTCACCGACTGAGAGGTAAAGGGTGGGGGGAGGGGGAGTAGCAAAAACAACCCCTTACAATGGTCACTTTAATCTCGAAGAGAGGTGCGGTGCCTTCGGATTGACATAGAGTTGATATTACGTAGTAAAGCTGACGGTCAGTATAGATAAAACGAAAAATTACACGCGTACTTTTTTATGGCTGTTCAGATCGAGTGGTGAAAATTGTCAAGCCATGTGAGTTTAACCAATGAAATCAGAAAATTTTCTTTCGTCTATGCTCTAGTCCTCAGATTAGTAAGAATGTTACGGGAATTTCTAGTCTGAACCAAATATTTTGGACCTCTTTGCTTTGCTCGGAATATATACCGTGCAAATTTATTTTACTATGGGATGACATTTGCCAACAAGTCACATCTCCTTTGCTATGCAATGTCACATCATCATCGATGATTATGAAGCATTCAAAATAACCCTACCAAATTAATAGAACAACGCCTTCATTGCATGTACAAAGATAATAGGATTATGTAATTTCTTTTACCTTAACATCGTACATCCCTAATTTAAGACTAATAATTTCTTTAATCCTACTTCTATATCCCTCATTTTTTGAAGTCTGAACTACACAGATTAACTGTTTATTTTTCGTAAGTCTACAAACTTTTGAAAGTTTGGGTCACGCGGAATGTACGTTTTGGTTAATTCATGACAGGTATGTAGACCTATGTAAGATTTCCAGGAAAATCAACGCTTAGTAATGCTTCTTTTAAAATGAGAGTTCATAAAAATGCTACAGAAAACATTTAAAAAAACCGGCCAAGTGCAAGTCGGACTCGCGCACCGAGGGTTCCGTGCCACCACATAAACATAATTGTATTAGTTGAAATTTCAGTAAGTTAATGTGCTAGATTTTTTGAGTCCGACACGCGCTTGACCAAATTTTATTATTTGTTGTTATTTTATAGCTTATGCACTATCAACATACCAATTTTCAAGTTTGTAAGTGTTCCCGTTTTTAAAATAGAACTAAAACAAAAATCGCCTCCGCGACCATCTAACTTGACCCCTCTCTCTTATGAATGTTCTTGAAACGGGAGCTCACCACAATTGGTTATCATTAGTTGTGAGAAAAGTTGTAATATTTAATGACTTCAGAGTTTTCCCTTTATTTGTACTGTAAGATCTAGCTTCTTGCCAAATTTCATAATTTTAGGTCAACGGGAAGTACCCTTTAGGTTTTGCTTTTTAGTGCATAAATGTATGGAGATGAGGACATAAAATGCCATATCTTTTGATTGCGTCGTTGTAAAAAAAAAAAATTCAGATGTTGTGTGGTTCATGGATCCTAATATATGGTATTAATTTCAACCTGATACCTTTATCCGTTCGTGAGATAAAGGGACTTGACAGACAGACAGACAGACGGACAACAAAGTGATCCTATAAGGGTTCCGTTTTTTTCTTTTGAGGTACGGAACCCTAAAAAACGCTCTTTGCTTGAAAAATAAAAACGGAAGAATAAAAAATTATAATATAATTTTTTCGGTCGGTCGGTCGTGCCAAAATAAGTAAATCATGACAACTCTGCATCTCCATTTTTAGTTGGAATAGCAGCTCTATACAATTCTCTTCTAAAATGAAGACGCGTCAAAGGGCAGTACCGAACTAATATTTTAATGTAACTAAAGGAGCAGTCATAATTTACTGCACTGTGGGCCCAGCGTCGACCCAGGACAAATCTTTACTGCACATAGGACCCAGAATCGACCGAGGACAAATCGTGCGTAACTAATTGCTTGGACTGAAGGTAAATTAATGTGTGGTCACCCTTGTCGCAAGTTAAACATTGAAATTAATACTATAGTTTCATATTTTAAGGGATATTCAAAGTAGTTTCATTTTCAAATTCAAAAGTTATATGAAAGGGTTGGTCTCTAGCATTTCTATATTTTTGTTACATATACGTGGGACACTCAGAAATATTTGCGACACTAAAAAAAATTGTTCTACAGGTACATATATTTTTATTAAATCTTTTCAAAGTACTCTCCACCAGCCTCTATACAAAGATTCATGCGTCTGAACCAGTTTTCAAAACACTTTTTCCAGTCCGCCGTAGACACCTCGTTTACAGCCTGCTCGAACGCAGCCAGCGCATCTTCCGGCGACGAAAATTGTATCCCCTTGAGCTGATTTTTTATTTTTGGAAATAAAAAGAAGTCACACGGTGCTAGATCAGGGCTGTAAGGAGGGTGACCCAGGAGTTTGACTGGTGTGCTGTCCAGGAAGTCCCTCGTTTTGAGCGCGGTGTGTGCAGGCGCATTGTCGTGGTGGAGCAGTAGTCCGCGGAGCCCTGTGTTTGGTCGCTTGTTGCTCACAACAGAAAAAACTTCTGGTAAACATTTGGTAGTATACCATTCGGCGTTGATGCTTCTTTGATCTCGTAAGGGAATTGAGGCCAAGTGGCCAGTCAAATTAAAAAAGCTGGCGATCAAAATCTTCCCCCCGCTTCGAGATCGCTTCACTTTGGTAGGCGTTGGTTCATTTTGAAACACCCAAACTGTCGACTGGCGCTTGGTTTCTGGATCGTATTGATAAATCCAGGACTCATCACCTGTTACGATGTCGTAAACACGCCGAGACGAGCCTGCTTCAAATTTGTTCAGCATATCACGGCACCATTCCACCCGGGCCTGCTTCTGAGCGTCGGTGAGGTAGTGCGGCACCCAGCGCGATACTATCCTCCTCACGCGAAGATGCCCGTGTAGAATCTCGTGAACGCTTCCCGATCCAATCTTTAATATGTGCTGAATCTCCTGATATGTAATTCGCCTATTATCTTGGATTAAATTTTTCACTGCTAGCACGTTTTCTTCCGTAATAGCCGTCAAAGGGCGACCGCTTCTTTCTTCATCCCCCAAGGTTGGTCGACCGCGCCTAAATTCGTTATACCAACGATACACGGTTGCCTTGGAGGGGCCTTCATCCATAAATGCCATTTGAAGTCTATCGAACGATTCATCCGGTTTCAGGCGACACTTGAAATCGTAAAAAATCATAGCTCTAAAATGTTCCCGGCGCAGATCCATTTTTCAGTAAGACACGATACTTTGAATTGGCTCGCAAAAAATGTGGAGGGAAATTTTGAAAATGGAACACACATATTTTTACTTACAAGTAATCATATTTTCGAAAAAGATTCTGACCGGCCAGTCTCCCATATATAAAAACTATTTTTCGCAATACTTTCTGAGTGGCCTGGTATCTACTGGAGAGAAGCGTCATGTATGTATATTACATGTAGGTACTTATACAGGGTGACATTGAAGACATTCGACAAATTTTGAGGCTAATTTCTGTTATCGATATAGATCAATTTTGTATAGGTCTAAGGATATTTTAAAATTTTATTTTTTTAAATTTATTAATTTAAACATTCTTGAATCGATACACAAACGTAATTTCATAAAATAATAATAATAAAACAAGCATAATAAATTCATGCAAAAAAAATAAAAATACATCATTTTATATTTTTACGTAAGTACGTAATTATATCAGTTTCAAGAATATTTAAGTTAAACCTTTACAAAATATATCTATATCGATGATAGAATGTACCCTTTAAAGTTGTCGAATGTCTTCAAAGTCACCCAGGCACTTTCATACCACTCGTTTAAAATTACTTAATATACATCGTGTAGGCAGAAAGGATTTTCAAAAATCTTTGCCTACTTCAGGAGGGGATGAAAGATTGTATGGAAAACCCGTCACGCATAAATACAGGCCTGGGCATTGCCTTTGCCTACGATTAGTAGCTAGAAGCTTCTTCGTTACCGTACAGGTAGACTAGAGATCCACAAGCTTATTCCACCATCTCCCTTATACCATCGGGAGTCCAGACTCACCGCAGGATATCACCCATACTTGGTTGATATTCCGCACATTCGCACAAAGCGCTTTGAAACGTCTTTTATAATGCGCACGGCTAAATAGTAGAATTATCTGCCTGCGTCTGTGTTCCCGAGTTCATATAACCCGAATCTATTCAATTCACGAGTGAATAGGCTTCTTCTGGGTAAGCTCGTTCCATCGTCGACCTCATGTCTGTCTTCAAGACTAGATCGAGGTCAAGAGTAAGCCCATTTTCAATAAAAATAAAAAAACGTAAATCCAACTGAACGATATATACAGGGTAGGAACGATAAGTGATCTCACTCGATTATTTATAAACTATGCAAGCTATTGCACAACTGGTTACTGATCCTGAAAGTGCTTCATGAGCTCTATCAAACGGTATCAATAATAGGTTACAGAATAAACTGGTTCTATCCGAAAATTCAATATTTCCAGCTTCCATACGTTTAGTACAGCCACATGGCACTCATCTACCATAGCAAGTAAGAAGAGTGCTCGGCGGGAAGACTCCGTAAAAGAGGTCCCGGAGGTAACTCGGAGGGAAGACTCCGTGGAAGAGATCCTAGAGGGAAGAGGTACTCGGAGGGAAAAGTCCGTAGAAGAGGTCCTGGAGGGAAGAGTGCTAGGAGGGAGGACTCCGTAGAAGAGGTCCCAGAAGGATGAGTGATAGAGGGAGGCTCGGAGGGCAAACTCTGTTAGGAGTGTATCAAAATAGATCTAACTTGCTATATAGTATTATCAAGAACTCAATGTAGGGATCCAGTTTATCCTGTAACCTATAATTAATACCGTTTGATTAAGCTCGTAAAGTGACTTTCAGGATCAGTAACCAGTTATTCAATAGCTTCTATAGTTTAAAAATAATCGAGTGAGATCACTTATCGTTTTCACCCTGTATATAATTTTCGTGTTAACGGGCAGAAAGTGGGTACTTTGGCACGAAAGCGGGAGGAAATAAATAATGCTCAAATCACAATAGAAGATTACGACCCAAGGTGAAGCCACTTTTCCTCCCTTGGTACGGTCAACCGCTTGTCGGTAGAAACTTTTTCAGCTCTATTACCACACCATAAGGTCCAAGATTGTTTCTACTGATGTGCGGCCGTGTGTACGTAATCTACTATTAACTATCATACAATATATAAGTAACCAAATCAACTGGTCTAAAATTAAATTTTGATTTAGAGGTATTGTCTTTTCAAACCCTTAAAACGGTATAATAATAAACTATAAAAGTTATGTTCTAACTACCTATATTTGAAGTTTCATGTTGTTTTGACCAGTAAACCCGAACAAAGTAAATAGGTCGCGATATCCAGTCAAATACTTTTATGCTGTCGTAAAAGAAACCCCAGCGCATGGCACTAAAACTTTATAGGAGTGAGGATATTGTTGCTCTCATAATTTTAAGGATTATACATACACTTAACTTTAACTTTCATCTATCTAAGTATAAATTGTATTATGAGTACATATATGTATATGTGTAATTATTATGTAAGTAGTATATTCTTATCTGTATTTGTCTTAGTTTATTATAAATTATTTATGTATATTTGTAGGTATATTTATGGACTTTAATTTTAATTATACTTTCTGCACTTTTGTGTCCCGCTGCTGGAAGAAATCTCTTTTAGAGATAAGCCCGCCCTTGTATATGTCCTTTAATTTTGTAATTTTATTTTAAGTTTGTGTGCAATAAAGAATATATATACAGAATGACTTTAATAAATACAACTATAATAATAAGTAGGTTGTGATGATACGACCTTGTAAGCGTAGGATTGACATTATATATGCCTTTGCAATAACTAATGGGAAGTAAAATAAAAACCTTGTCTTGTTGCTTTTATTATTTCTTTCCAAATTAAATTACAGCATGCTGAAAGTCCATTTTGACTTACTATACAACATCTTAGTAACAAATATTACCTTTAAGCTCAACAAAAGGCATATCCTAGAATTCGGACTCCTTGCTCCGCTCGGAATAGAAGAAATACTAATTTATTTAACTATGGGATGACATCTTCCATTGTGTCCCAAGTTGAAATGTCAAATCATCAAACGTGATTTTACATCCTCATACAAAATTTACAGAACGACGCCTATCCCGTATTTACAATGACTGAATGAATGCCAGAATACCTTGTGACACATATTTTCATTAACCTTCATTATATAACCCGATTTCTATGGTTAGTCCCATTATTTTCTTTACCTCTTTATACGTCAATGTCCTAGCGAACGCTACCAGCAGCGGTAAGTTCTGTAGAAATACCTCAGACTAGTGGTGCCATCTATCCTGCGCTAATGGCAACTTTTGACGTAAACTGCGCATTCTGACTTACAGACGTGTTTTTCGATCCATTTTATTATTGGGATGGACTGTAATTTGAATTGAATATTATACTTAGTGTAATTTCGCATATAGCGGTTAAATTAAATCAAGAATTTTCAAAATTATCAGACATTGTGTTACTGCGAAAAATTCACTAGAGTTCAAATAAATGTGTAAAACATTTTTCAACACATTTGCTCATAAAATAGCTCAATTTTAAGGTCCATAATCCAGCTTAAAAACGTCGTAAGAAGCGCGTGCGCTTTGGTTATTACACCCTCGGCGCCATTACGCTCTCGCCTGCGGCTAGGGCTGCAATTTCTGAGCCTCGGCCGTAATATCTAAAATAGCGCACTTGTATCTTAATGTACTATCAAAAGGTTATTTGAAAGAGATCATTCTTAGGCCGCCGTTTGCCCACATGTAATTCACTATTAAATGGTTCCTTTATTAATGTGCAATTTTAGATGCTAAATGCAACTAAATTTGTTTTAAGCTTCGAAAAAAGACAACCACTTACCCAAATGCATTGGACCGATACTCAGATGATGTTTTTTTTTGCAAATTGCCTATTACCAAAATAGCCCACAAGTTGTTGCATTAAGCTTATACAGGCTGATTGGAAATTCGACGTATTCCTGAAAGGGGGTTATTCTGCAACTCATATGGAGCAAATATGCCCATGGAACCGGTGGTCGAAAATCAGTGGCTGCGGAGTCATCCGGAGATCAGGTATATCTTGACGAAAATTCCCGCCTTACTACATTAAAAGGCAAAATGTGAAAAAAGTACACCATCCTGTGTAATAAATATATACTTTTCTGATAAAAGATAAATAACTTATTAATTAGAACATAATTTATGCCTTATAACTTTGATAATTACCGGAGAAAATAAGTCCTAAACAAAAAGTAGTGTTAAAAAATTCTTAATATATTTATGTCCAAGGTAATATTTCCAAAAGTCATACATACACTTGACGTACAAACTACGACAATAAGTTCCTCGTTACATAAGCTTTTTAAAAAGTTATAAATCTTGTAATTAAATGGTGGCGCTTGGAAATAAATGAGCCGAATGTGTGCTGCGGCACTATTTTCTGGTCGGATTCATTTTTCTGATTGCGTGTGAAAGTAATGTTAATGAAGAAATTAAATTGAGACAAAATAATTAAAAACACTTTTAAGCAAATAAGATATTTTTTTTTAGCCATGGATAACAATTTTGAAACGTACTTTCTTCATTATCATGGTACTGGACACATTTCAGTGGGCTACGGAAAGAAATAGTAGTTTATGCAACTGTTAAGTAAAGATAGTCATTATAACACGAATGCTAGTTTGTGACATGAGGCGCAGCCGAAGGTCAAGAACGACGCGCAAATTTTAACGATGCAGAAAACGAAAACGGAAGTTCGGAAACGGCTGCGAGCATGCATACGCCACCAAGGCTCTCACTTCGAGCAAGATATGTAAAATTGTATGATAATTTTGATAATTAGTTTTTTTTTGCAGGTACTGAAGTAAAGTTTATTTAAGTTTTCCACTTTTTTGTTTACTTTATACACAACCACTCTTGCACTCAATCAGAAAGATGAATCCGACTAAAAATTTGTGCCTCAGCGCACCTTTGGCAAATTTTTTGGACAGCTTATGAAACGAGACACTTATTTTTGCAGTTTCTACGTCAAATGTGTGTATGACTTTTGGAAATATTCCCTTCGACGAAAGTGTTTTGATTTTTTTAGCACAATTTTTTGTTTAGAACTTATTGAGTTTGGTATTTATCAGAGTTATAAGACATAAATTATGTTCTAATTAATAAATTATTTATCTTCTATCATAAAAGTATAAATTTATTGCACAGGGTGGTGTATTTTTTTCACACTTTGCATTTTAATGTAGTAAAGCGGGAGTTTTCATCAAAATACCCCGATAATGAAGAAAGTACCTTTCAAAAATGCTATCCTTGCTTGAAAAAATATTTTTTTGCAGTAAAACGTATTAAAGCCCTTTGTCTTTACTTATTCTCTTCATTAACATCACTTTCACACGCAATTAGAAAAATTTATCCGACCAGAAAATAGTGTCGCAGCGCACTTTCGGTTAATTTTTTTCTGAGCGCTACAAATAAATTGCAAAATTTATAGAGCTTATGAAACGAGGAACTTATTTTTGTAGTTTGTACGTCAAGTGTATGCATGAATTTTGGAAATATTCCCTTGGACATAAAAATATTTAGATTTTTTTTAACACTACTTGTTGTTTAGAACTTATTTATTTCGGGATTTATCACAGTTATAAGGCATAAATTATATTCCAATTAATAATTAATTTATCCTCTATCAGAAAAGTATGAATTTATTTCACAGGGTGGTGTACTTTATTCACATTTTGCCTTTTAATGTAGTAAGGTGGGAATTTGCATCAAGATACTTGATCTTCGGATGACTCCGCAGCCACTGATTTTCGACCACTAGCTGCATGGGCAAATTTGCTCCACATGAGTTGCATAACAACCCCCTTTCAGGAATAAGTCGAATTTCCAATCACTCTGTATACATATGTGCCTTTTTTCGATGTCAGTTTATATAATTTAGCTTAATAAAAGAAAATATTTCAACAAGTATGTAAATAAAACCATATAAACCATATTGGAGTTAATTGTGAGGGCGGCACGTGTAAAATATTCGGCACGTGTACATTTCCAGGGAAGCATTTTAATATAAGGGTATTAAGAGAAAACGAAATAAACTGAAAACTGAAAGGTTGCAGCAAATACACTTAACCTACACAAGCAAGGTAGTTCATAAGCCTATTTTAATTTAGTTCTATATTCTAATTTAGTACAACACAAAAGAAGTAGGTAGGTTTTTTGTTTTATTTATGAACGCGTATTAGACTAAGTTGTTTTATTGATTTAAGGCAACTTAATGCCTATCCTTTTGTGATAGAACCTTTTCCTTCAGTATTCTTCTAAATAGCTACATAATATGTAGGCTACTTATGTCTACTTTAAAACACGACACAACTGCTAGCTCACCTCATAGCTCTGCTTGATGGTCATGTCACACCGTGGTCTATAAAAATCCTTATCAATAATTGCAGTTACAAAAGGCAGCCATCTTAAGACCCACGTTCTTCCTTACATTAGATACTCTCTTCATGCTACAAAACTACTATATACCTCATAGCCCTGCCTGCTTAATGGCTATGGTGCCGTATGTGCTCAATAAAAGTAAAAGTCTTTCATGAGTGCAATTACTAAAGGCAATATCTTAAGACCTCTTCCTTACATTAAGTAGGTACGTACTATTCTATCATGCTGACATTTATACACAGGCTAAGAAACTACTCATTGACACAACTGCTAGCTCACCTCATAGCTCTGCTTGATGGTCATGTCACACCGTGGTCTATAAAAATCCTTATCCTTAATTGCAGTTACAAAAGGCAGCCATCTTAAGACCCACGCTCTTGCTTACATTAGATACTCTCTTCATGCTACAAAACTACTATATACCTCATAGCCCTGCCTGCTTAATGGCTATGGTGCCAAATGTGCTCAATAAAAGTAAAAGTCTTTCATGAGTGCAATTACTAAAGGCAATATCTTAAGACCTCTTCCTTACATTAAGTAGGTATGTACTATTCTATCATGCTGACATTTATACACAGGCTAAGAAACTACTCATTGACACAACTGCTAGCTCACCTCATAGCTGTGCTTGATGGTCATGTCACACCGTGGTCTATAAAAATCCTTATCAATAATTGCAGTTACAAAAGGCAGCCATCTTAAGACCCACGTTCTTCCTTACATTAGATACTCTCTTCATGCTACAAAACTACTATATACCTCATAGCCCTGCCTGCTTAATGGCTATGGTGCCGTATGTGCTCAATAAAAGTAAAAGTCTTTCATGAGTGCAATTACTAAAGGCAAAATCTTAAGACCTCTTCCTTACATTAAGTAGGTACGTACTATTCTATCATGCTGACATTTATGCACAGGCTAAGAAACTACTCATTGACACAACTGCTAGCTCACCTCATAGCTCTGCTTGATGGTCATGTCACACCGTGGTCTATAAAAATTCTTATCCTTAATTGCAGTTACAAAAGGCAGCCATCTTAAGACCCACGCTCTTGCTTACATTACAAATTAAATACTCTATTCATGCTACAAAACTACTATACATAGAAACGACTACTAGCTGACTTCATAGCCCTATTTTATGGCCATGGCGCCCCGTGGTCTATAAAAGTATTCTATGAATGCAGTTCCTACGGGCAGCATCCTTAGACCTACGCTCTTCCTTATATTAAGAACATAATCTATCATGCTGACATCTATACGCAGACTACGAAACTACACATTGACACGGCTACTGGCTCACCTCATAGCCTTGCTTGATGGCCATGGCACCCCGTGGTCGGGACCACGCGGCATATTCCAAGCCATCTTTTTGTTGGCAGTGCTGTTGAAGAAATTGAAAAGCTTTATTTAGAATAAGGAAGGAACGAAATTACATACATATCGTTTAGTTCGAGGAAATAAATTTTCATTAAAAATTTTGTTTCAAAGTAAAGATCTGCCTTACTCCATTATATATTTTGTGAACATATTAATGAAAAATATTGCTATGTCACCAATGCAACCCATGAGACGGAAAACGATAGATAGGTAGACAGAACAAAAGAATGATAAGATAAAAAGTTGCAGGACCATTGAGGAGGAGAAAGGAAAGAGACAAGGAAAGGTGGCGAGCTCTAGAAAAGTAGTATTTAATGACAAGAAAACAGAATGAAATATTTAAACTTGGAAACAAGGCTAAATAAATAAATAAAAATTTTAATGATCGCTACACTAACGCTGAAAATATTTGTGGTATCAGAAGATTATATGATATTTAAGTAGAAGAGAACCTTAGTTAGTACTATTAACTATTCTGTGCCTTAGTGCGTTCGATATAGAAGCTGAATACATTTTATTTATAAAACGCAAAGTCAACTAGCTACGCGATAACATTTTCCAAGAAAACATGCTAATAGATACGCTGAAATTTAAGTATCAAGGAGATTAAAATAACTTCAAGTGGCAGTAATGGTACCAATTTACAACTTAAGAAGTTGCTGTCACGCGATGCCTGTACACTGTCCAACATACTCAGACGTAGCATTATATAGGTAATCGCTTTATTGAACTGCCTGCTTTACCTGGTGGTATCAGTTGAGCATACGATGGTCAGAGGTCAATCATCACCATAACATACATACATACATAACATCACGCCTCTTTCCCGTTGGGGTAGGCAGAGACCACAGTCCTCCACCTGCTACGATCTTGACATACTTCCCTTGCTTCCTGTACTTTCATCAATCCTTTCATACATGCTCGTCGGTTTAGGGTACTTTTAACCTGGCCTTTATTCAGAACGTCCTGAATTTGGTCCTGGTACGTTCGCCTAACATCCCATGAAACGTCCACTGCAGGACACGGAGCTCTAGGAGTATGGAGGAGAAGTACCACAGTCACCACGCTTGGTAGCGTTGCATCTGGGCACCAGGGACCGCAGTTGACCGCAGTATGTAAGATAATACGATATACAAGAGGATGCTGCTGCCCATCCTCCGGTTCATAATCTCTTAGTCGCCTCTTAAGACCCCCACGGGTAGAGATGGGTTGGTCCTATTCTTTTCCGGTACTAAACGGGGTCATAGGCCAAGGGTTCGAATACAAGATCTTGTACAGGCATCCGCATATCACTATCAGCGCTGCTGTTACGAAAGAAAGGTTACATTCAGTTTAAAGTTTACAAAAGTTACATTCAGGTAAAAAAGTTACTAGCGAAGTGCGGCTGCCTGTACACTAGGTGTAAAGAATTCTATTTTTTTTAAGTTAATGCTGCCTGAATAATGAAAGACTGATAAGAATGAAGATTTCAGTAATTTTGCAGACACAATACGCCATGACTGGCTCTTTGGTGTGGTTGGTAGTGAGCCTGCCTTTTACGCCATAGCCCGCTGGTTCGAAACCCGAGCAGGGCAAACGTTTGTGTAGTTAACACTAATGTTTGTTCTGTGTCTGGATGTTATATATCCATTTATGTACGTACATGTACATCCATTCATGTACGTACGTTATCAATGTCCTAGTAAGTTTATCAACTTTTGAAAAATAATAAAATGTTCCGAATTCGTTTCAGGCACTCGCCGGCTGGTACCGCAGCACGCTCGCTCGGCTCACAACACAACACAACCTAACCGATCGCATTCGGAATCGATTCCGGATCGGTTAGGTTGTGTTAGCCTTACCTAACGGACCTATGGATCTACGAATTTCCTATGCGTTTATGATCAACTTATTTAGAAATTGATCAAATTACGATTCTTATCCTTTTCCCGTGACATGTATATTGTATAAGAGTCTCCGGTAATCATAGTACAGATATACAGCGTGAATTTTCATTCGTTTGAAACCCGAAGTTCAGTGATTCTACTCATGAAAATAAGCAACTTTCCCAAAGAAAAAAAAGTTTTTTACTCGAAAAATTTTTTTCTTCTCCCCATAGTAAATTGGTCACGTGATCGACTCATTTTGTATGGGAAGGAAAATATTTTTCTTCTATAAAGTAGCATGTTTTCATGAGTAGAATCACTGGGCTTCGGGTTTAAAACGAATAAAAATTCACGCTGTATAGTTTGGTATCAGATTGCTTTAATTTCCCCCAATATATTTTTTTTTTACCTGGCATTCATATTATTATGAGAGCAATCATTTGCAGGTTTAAAATATCCAACACTACTCACGTCATAACTCACACAGTTACACAAAAATAGTTTTTTCATCCCATCTATCCGAAAATCGCTGAACGGTTCGTCAATAAAGGCGAACAATGTAGCTATTTTCTCCAAAAGACTTTCGTAGCGGGTAAAAATGGGATTTAAAATTTGAATTTAGGTCCACCATAGGGATATTTTAGGTCAACCATAGAGGTCGAACCAAAATATTGTATGAAAATGATACTGGCCGGTTGTACTTTTAAAATTATTCTGAATATAAAAAAAGAAAAAAGCTTGAAATGTAAACAAGACTACCAACCAAAGAGGTTTTGTTCCTAACTGATACAAAAATGTCAATAACATTTTCAGTTATTACAAATAATACTTAATATGAGTTTTAGTATTGTTTCATCAAGTAATAATATTGTAATGGTATTTTAAAAATTAATGACGAGTGTGTGTCTCAATGAGCCTCTTATTCTTTTCTCATAGAGGGAGATGAAAAGTAGAGTGTATTACGCGGCTGCAAAAATATTTTTACCTTGAGCGACCTATTGAATCCCTCGCTACGTTCAGGATTCTACTTTTGAATCCCTCGCCATGCTCGGGATTCTACTCAAGAATCCTTCACTTCGCTCTGGATTCAAAATACCGCCCTCGCCTTAAAAATAATAGTTTACAGCCTTGTGATACAATCTACTATTCCAGTATAATGGGAAATAATAGAAACTGAATCCTGCTAAATTCCAAAGAAAATTGTCTCTGGAACACGAAAATCTTTACATTTTGCGCCGAAAGACACGTTATATGAGAAAATACGTATTTTGAAACTATTATAAAAGCTCAAGGCTATTCTTATCCAGCAGTTTTAAAACCAAGATATAAAACCTCAGAAAACACGTATAATTCTTTTAAAAAGAGCCCGCAATGGCTATAACTCTCTATTATTGAAGATTCCTAATGCTTCCACAGCGCCGTTACAGTATATATTATATATCAACTTATATATACGTAGGAAAAACGATTTTTATATCCATGACCCGGCCAACATATAAAATGTTGGTCCTAAACTCGCGTCTCTCTCGCTCTGATGGGGTATGTGTGAAAAAGATGAGTATATTCACGTGTGACGCGGTCTATATGTATGTGGAAAATGTAGCTATGGAATAGCACAAGAAAGACATGGAGTCGCTTGGAAAATAATACAATTCAAGGCTCAACTCAATCCAAGGACGTTTTTTAAACCAAGTTAAATTAAAACTGCTTATTTCGTTAGCTTTATTTTTTAACAAAACCATACAAAAAATCGGTGTTATTTTACACAATACGCTGCTGCCTATGTTCTGGTCTAAAATCAGTAGCCTTTAAGGACACCCACTAGAACAGATGGGGTGTTTTTTATGTCACTAGTGGGCAAACGAACAGGTGGTCCACCTGGTGGTAAGTGGTCACCACTGCCCATGACACCCACTGTATTATTATATTAGTGAAATAATTTGTCACTAATAAGACAGCAAAGCTCGTAACCCACCCTGAAAACTAAGATGGTATGTCTTATGGGCTGGTAATTTCACTGGCTCCCATACTCTTCAAACCTAAACACAAAAGTGTAAACACTGCCGCTTTACGGCAGAAAAAGGCTAGGCAATTTTTAATTGTTGCTGGCAACAAAACATAATATAAAGTACATTATTCATTCCCATACAAATTGAGTAAACAGTGAAAAAAAATTATACAAATGCTATAGTTTTACTGTGGCATGATTTTTGTTCGAATCTTTTTAGTCTATTCAAAACAAGATCTTCTTAAAATACTTATAAAAGCAAAATGTATTATTAATGCAGAAATAAAGTTAAAGGAAATAGAAAAAACTACCTGTCCTCTCCATATCTTTCCTATTCCGGAGAAAAACCCGCGACACGAGTATTTTTCTTAACTTTTCCCTGTGTGGTGCACACATGCACATCACACACCTACGCTTCATGCGCATGTGAATGTCTATGTGTGGGTGCCGTCTTGGGTAGTAAAATATTATGCTGTCGGGTCTTGAAATAACATTGTATAGATAATCAATAACAGAGCATTTTTATGTTCCAATCCTGAATTTTCAGGGTAGTGTCTCTTAGCTTAATGTTGTGGGAAGAGTACTTACGGGACATCTTCTCGGTAAGGTAAATTATTGGGTAAATCTTCGTAGCCAATCATTCTACTCAATAATTTTGTCAATGTAATGATGAGGCACTTTTTATTTGAAATCACTGACATTCTCTTTGTAATATTATTCTTATGGTCTGAGATTTTTAAGTCGATCTTTTCAAATGTTCTTAACTTTAACAATAAAACTAGAATAAATTCCAAGACGAAGAAGAGGATTAATCCAAATTGAAAGTTGCTGAATATGTGGTCCGTGAGGTACCGGCAAAGAATAGTACCAATCCATCTCTACCCGTGGGTGTCGTAAAAGGCGACTAAGGGCTTATGAACAGGAGGATGCGCAGCAGCATCCTTCTGTGTATTGTACCATCTTACATACTGGGTCACCAACAACAGTGGTCGGCAGCCGCAATGCTTACAAGCGTGGTGACTATGGTAAATCCTCTCCAAAGAGTTTTGGAGAGAGCTCCCTGTCCTACAGTGGACGTTTCATGGGATATTATGATTATTATAATGAATACAGGGTGTAAGGGACAGGTCTCCGGAAACTGAAAAGGCCTGATTAGTCAACGTAACTGAACAACTTTCCGTAATGTAAAACTTTCAGAAAATTAAAAAAAACAATCAGCCTCACCGTACAAACTGTCCCATCAAGTTTGGAATTTCGACGGAGATGCCATTTTTTTTTCAATACCTGAATGTTGTTCAGTTACGTTGACTGATCATGGCCTTTTAGCTTTCGAAAACCTGTCTCTTTCACCCTTCATTATTGGAGAAAATCAAAGTAAGGTAGAACACATTCTGGTGTTTCATTAGCCTAGGCTTTTTTAATTTCCTGACCCAGGTAATGAATAAGGCTGAGATATTTCCATTCCCTGCCCCGCGTGGTGCCGGCAAAGAATAGTACCATCCCATACATACCCGTGGGTGTCGTAAGAGGCGACTAAGGGTTATAAACTGGAGGATGGGCAACAGCATCCTCCTGTGTATCATCATAACATCCCGTGAAACATCCACTACAGGACAGGGAGCTCTCTCCAGAATTCTAGCTTTTGCTGGAAAAATGTGGAGGGGAAGTACCATAGTCAGCTCGCTTGTTAGCGTTACGGCTGGCACTATGGACCGCGGTTGTAGGTGACCGCAGTAAGTAAGATGTAAGATACAAAGGAGGATGCTGCTGCCCATCCTCCAGTTGACCCTTAGTCGCCTCTTAAGACACCCACGGGTATGTATGGGTTGGTACTATTCTTTGCCGGCACCACACGGGACCTACTGTGTATCATACCATCTTAATTACTACGGTCACCCACAACCGCAGTCCGTAACGCTGACAAGCGAGGTGACTATGGCACTTCCCCTCCACATTTTTCCAGCAAAAGCTAGAATCCTGGACGGATCTCCCTGTCCTGTAGTGGACATTTCATGGGATGTTATGATGATTCCCATTCCCTACCTATTGTAGAAACTACAAAAAGGGGAACTTTTTCAAAGCAGTGCAGTATGACTCGGATATTTTTTAGGGTTCCGTACCTCAAAAGAAAAAAACGGAACCCTTATAGGATCACTTTGTTGTCCGTCTGTCTGTCTGTCTGTCTGTCAAGACCCTTTATCTCACGAACGGGTAAAGGTATCAAGTTGAAATTCATACCATATACTCGTATTAGGATCCATGAACCACACAAGATCTGATTTCAATTTTTTACGACGCCATCAAAAGATATGGCTTTTTATGTCCTCATCTCCATACATTTATTCAAAAATGCAAAACCTACAGGGTACTTCCCGTTGACCTAAAATTATGAAATTTGGCAAGAAGCTAGGTCTCACAGTACAAATAATGGGAAAAGTCTGAAATCATTAAATATTACAACTTTTCTCACAACTAATGATAACCAATTGTGGTGAGCTCCCGTTTCAAGAACATTCATATAAGAGAGGGGTCAAGTTGGATGGTCGCTGAGGCGATTTTTGTTTTAGTTCCATTTAAAAACGGGAACACTTACAAACTTGAAAATTGGTATGTTTATAGTGCATAAGCTATAAAATAACAACAAATAATAAAATTTGGTCAAGCGAGTGTCGGACTCAAAAAATCTAGCACATTAACTTACTGAAATTTCAACTAATACAATTATGTTTATATGGTGGTACGGAACCCTCAGTGCGCGAGTCCGACTCGCACTTGGCCGGTTTTTTTTATGATTGATAGGCTTACTCTTGACCTCGATCTAGCCCTGAGGGCAGAAATGAGGTCGACGTTGGAACGAGCTTGCTCAGAAGAAGCCTAATCACTCGCGACTTGAATAGATTCGGGTTACACGATTTCGGAAAAACAGACGCAGACAGGGAATTTCACTCCTTATCTACAGCGTGAATTTTCATTTGATTTGCTCCCGAAGCCCAGTGATTCTACTCATGATAACAAGCAACTTTTGAGAAGAAAAAAAATTTGTACTCGAAAAAATTTCTTCGTCTCCCCATAGTAAAGTGGTCAAATGAGTCATTTTGTATGGGAAGGCGAAAAATGTTTTTCGAGTAAAAATTTTTTTTCTTTGGGAAAGTTGCTTGTTATCATGAGTAGAATCACTGGGCTTCGGGAGCCACACAAATGAAAATTCACGCTGTATATTATGTATTCTAAGACTCAGAAGAATTTGTAATCTTTAAAATTTAAAGTCCTCCAAACTTCAAGGTGAAATGTAGTACAAACAAAGAAGCAATAACGAAAGGCATGTCGCGAGCTAGAAGGAAGTCGATCTCTATTCGCAGTCTACCATTAGTCACCGTCTTGTCTACAGTAGACAAATTATCGGTATGTGTGTACAAACATTGGATCTCAGTGGTATGTATTGGACGGAATTTTTGATTTGGACTCCTGAGTCAAAATCCTAAGTGAAAATTTGAATTTTAGTTTTTGAGATTTATTTTTTTTAAACAATGTGTAAAGCAAACGTTATATAAAAAAGATTACTATAGATTAGTTAGATGACTACATGAATGACAAAGAGGTATAGTGCTCTGATATTCCAGCGAAACACAAGTAACACATTGTAAAAAGCCGACTCAAGTAGGCCGTGCTGCAGTGGTTTCTTGCCGTTACTTTTACGCTGCCATAGCACGATCCGAAACGGCGTAGACTCGCTCTATTTGCATTGTATTCTGCATGACATTCAATAAGTATTCTGTAAAGAATCTACATTGAATAAAATTATCTGAATCTGAATCTTTAGATCACAAAAACTTCCTTTCTGTATCATCGCAAGGACGTGTGATTGAACACTGACAATGATTATAGATGTCAAATTGACAACCGCTCTATTTGGGTAACTACATAAAATCTTAAACCAAACAAAACTGTTCGTCAAATTTTTTTTATGTTGTATTTGAAATTTCAAGGAAATGTTTCTATGGAAAGGAAAATTGGAAAAGTTTCCCAGAAAAATACTAAAATCTAAAATAACAGAAAATGCTTGATTTCTAAATGAACTCAAATTTAGAGCCTCCCGTGTAAAGTCCAGTCGGGACGCTTATAAAAAAATCCGGCCAAGTTCGAGTCGGACTCGGGCACTGAGGGTTCCGTACTACTACATTATATGAATTAAATTAGCTGTTTTGAGTTTATGACGTATTTAAAAAGAAACTACTGACTAGATTTCATTCAAACCAATTTTCGGTGGAAGTTTGTATGGCAATGTACATCATATATTTTTTTTAGTTTTATCATTCTCTTATTTTAGAAGTTAGAGGGGGGGGACACACATTTTACTACTTTGGAAGAGTCTCTCGCACAAACTATTCAGTTTAGAAAAAAATTACATTAGAAACCTCAATATCATTTTTGAAGACTTAAACATAGATACCCCACACGTATGGGTTTAATGAAAAAAATTGAGTTTCAGTTCTTTGTATGGGGAACCCTAAAATTTATTGTTTTTTTTTCTATTTTTGTGTAAAAATCTTAATGCGGTTCACAGAATATATCTACTTACAGTATAGCTCTAATAGTTTCGGAAAAAAGTGTCTGTGACATACAGACGGACAGACAGACATGACGAATCAATAAGGGTTCCGTTTTTTGCCATTTAGCTACGGAACCCTAAAAACCGACCAAGTGCAAGTGTCGTGCGGTCAACCGCATGTCGGTAGAGACTTTTTTAACCCTATTACATCGCCATAAGGACAAGAAGTGTTTCTACTGACGAACTGTTGAGTGTGCTCGCGCACCGAGGTTTCTGTGCCACTAAGGTAAAAACACCTTCTTAGTTATGCACGCGCAGTCACGCAGAAGTAAATTAAAATCGCACGACACCGACACGCGCTTGACCATTTTTTATTATTTGTTGTTATTTTATAGATAATGCAGTATAAACATACCAATTATCAGGCTTGTAAGTATTCCCGTTTTCACGATAGAGCTAAAACAAAAATCGGGCAAATATTGCCTAAAAACACGTTTTTAGTAGGAGAGCCACACTCAATTTTTTTAAATATTTTTTGTTATAACGGCAACAGAAATACATAATCTGTAAAAACTTCAACTGTCTACCTGTTATGGTTCATAAGACGCAGCCCGCAGACAGACAGACATCGGAGTCATATTAATAGGGTCCCGTTTTTCATCCCTTAGGTATGGAACCCGAAAAACAAAGAGATTTCTAGCACCCAGCAAAAATGCCCTCTTCTTCAAGCACCCATATCCATCTAATGCTAATTGTACGTCTGTCTCCAAGCCCCCTACTGCATCAGTCTACGTCACGTGCAGTCACCGCCTCCGCTGGATCATCACTGCTCGGAGGATTTGGGCGGGACTTGGGCTTTGGAAATTAAGTGACATGTCTGGGGTAAAGTTGGCTCGAAATGGGAAAATCAAAAATTGTAACTGAAGGGAGACAACTTTACTATAAATTTCATATGATATTGTTTGTTTGGCAAATGGTAACAAGAGTTATACTGTCAATTTTATTCAAGTGTAGCCCCCGCTTAGGCCCTGCCGCTTCGCACGGATACATTGTAAAGTATTAAAAAAAGTCGGTCAAGCGCGAGTAGGACTCGCGCGCCGAGGTTTCCGATATAACAAGAAATAAAGTCTATATTTAGGATTTCTAAAAAACTTTGCTAATTAGAGAGATCGATTTGTTTTTGCTGCAATATTTACATAGAATTGTATCGACTATAATTAATTCAGATCTTTCATTTTGCAAACTTCGGAGATAATCATTATAACTTGAAAACTGAGAGTCGTAAAAAAATACAAAAATCTATTTTGGAATGCACAAGTAAAGCCCTTTTATATGATACCAGTCGACCTAGTAACGACAGTTAAAATTTTTGCCACTCCTTTGGACCCCCATGACAATAATAATAATAATAATATTTTTTTCAACACATTTGCTCATAAAAAAGCTCTATTTGCACTGTATTAAGGTCCATAATCCAGCTCATTAAACACGCGTGTTTTTGTCATAATATTACTTAACTAGTGTTTTATATACGTTAGTATTATATAGTCTAAGTGTTTTATATATGTTTTTTTTTAAATCGGCCAAGAGCAAGGAGTTTTTATTCTTATTATGTTACTAAAATTTTCAAGCTGACTTCGAGAAAATATCGTACATGAATGTTGATTTTATGAAATTATTTATAGTAATTAACTAATTAACAATAAATTTGTCATTTACGTAACACGATATTCAATTTTTGATAATTTATTTCAAGGTTAATGGAATAGGATGTTTGGGTACCGAGTGACAATTACTTTTTTTTATAGCTTGGTTACTAGATTGACTAATAATTGATAAAAGATTGATGGTGTAAGATAACATGGTAATTTATATATAGTTCTGTGATGGTAATGTTTTGGGGGCTCCTCACGCGACGTATAATCTGTGTCCGCTGAAAAAGAAAGAGTGCGCGCCATTTTACAAAAATTTGTAGTGTTTATTATTGTAATTATTTCTAATAGTGTCGACTTCTACAAATAAAAAACTGTTCCTGAACCGTCTAAAATACTCATACACGAAATACAATTTTGAAATTTGGTAAAATTAAAGGAAAACATGAACATATGCAGCCGACAAAATGTTCCGGTGGACTTAGGATTTTTAGTATTTTAAAGGAAACCAATTTTGTTTGTTTTTATTCGCAAATGTGTTGAAAAACGTCGTAAAAAGCTCGTGCGCGTTGGAGATTACACCCTCGGCTCCATTACGCCCTCGCCTGCGGCTCGGGCTGCAATTTCTGAGCCTCGGCTGTAATATCCAAAATAGCGCACTTGCATTTTAATGTACTATTATTGTTTCATTATAATTGGGTTTAACAATGATATTCTAAACTTACTCCAAATTTCAAGTCGATAGCATGGGTGGTTGCTGAGATATCAGACAGACAGACAGACGAAGTCACACCATAAAAGTCCCGTTTTTACGATTTTGGTATCGGAACCCTAATAAAATGCGTGTCGGACTCGCGCAAGCTTTATACACTTCTGCATGACTGTGCGTCCAAAACCAAGACGGTATTTTTACCTTAGTGGTACAGAACCCTCGGTTGGCGACTGCGACTCGCACTTGGCCGTTTTTATTTTCACTGTAACACGTCTAGCCACACCAAGGAGGTTTTAGTAGCAGCTCTTGCTGCTAAGGCGGGAGCCATAAGCGTAGCACTTTCTTGCGAGGGACCTCCATACTAAAATGTATGGAATTTTTTTCAAATCCTAAAAACGTAAAATTTTTATTTTTCTCTCTGAGAAATATGTGACATGGGTCTAATAAATGCTACTACCACAGTTTTTGTGGTGAAAACACTTACCATTCAGGAAAAAAACGGTGTTAAAAATCACGCATAAAATGGCTATTACGGATTATTTGCGCTTCCGTTCTCAGTATTAATGATCAATTCACAAGTAAAAAACGATATATTTTCACTTTCGCAAACAAAGTTCATACTAAAACATTAGATTTTTAAAGATATCTTGATTTTAGTAAAACTTAACTGAGTTTTTTGACCGACTAGCATGGGCGACAGTGAGACGCTTCACGCTTCACTAGCTCATACAGAATATGCATATGGCGGACTCTATAGTTTTTTACTCTGAGAGCCACACTTTGCACTAAACGGCAGGGCAAGCATGAGCGTGCTATCCGCGACGAGAGATAGCATCGCAACTCGCGTATCGTGCGACTGACGGTGACTGATACATGTGCGATTATCACGACACAACCGTGACGGTTAGGGACATTTTATAGATATAAGCGAGGTTTCAAGTGTAAAATGATTGATCTATTTTCTTTTTTAAGAAACATTTTTTTTTATTTTTACGAGTAGAATAACATCGCTTAGCTTGTTTTTAGGTTTCCGAATCAAAATGGCAAAACAACGGCACCCACATGGTGCGACTTCGTTTGTCTTTCTGTGCAAATCTTGCCAGTTTTAGAATTAACTTCCTGGCTTTCTATCGAGCTGACATTTTGCAAATGCAACATTTTTTTATTGTCAATGGGCTTACTCTTGACCTCGATCTAGTTTTGAAGACAAAGATGAGGTCGACGATGGAACGAGCTTGCCCAGCTTATTCACTCGGGACTTGAACGGGTTATATGAACTCGGGAACACAGACGCAGACGGAGAATTCCACTCTTGAGCCGTGCGCATTATAAAAGATGTTTAAAAGCGCTTCACGTGCGAATGTGCGGAATACCAACTTAGTATGGGTTATATCCTGCGGTGCGTCTGGACTCCCGATGGTATAAGGAAGATGGTGGAATAATCTCGTGACGCTCTTGAGCACACTCTCCGAAGTACAATCTGTAGAAGACCGACAGAGATGCAACTTTGCGACGGTGGTGGACAAGACTGTGAAACTTGGTTTTCACCAGCACCTGGTCACCAGCGAGCTTCTGGGTTCTGCGATCTATCGAGTCAAGTGCGGCTAGTTGGTATTTGGCTGAGTCATCCCAAAGGTGACAGCAATTATTATGACATAGAGCTGATATGATGATGGCCACCAAATTTAGTTGACACTCTTGTTTCAGTAGAAACATTAGTTACTCTATTACCATGTTCTAAAGTCCTAAGTGTGACTATTGACGTGCTTTTGGTTGTCCCTCCCATGCCTCTTTCTAAAATAGTTTTACTATTTCACGCCTTGTATTTCGAAGTTTCTTTAACCTTTTCCTGAACGTACGAAAAGCCATCCATAAAAGTGCACGTTTAATCAAACGAAGCGTCTTTAGGCGGCGTGCACACAGAAACAAATTATCGTGATGAGTCGCCGCCGTGAGTCGGTCTGTCGCCGCCCTAAGATGGATGGCAGAATGAGCCGTTGGTACAGCTTTGCTGCGGCAAATATTTATTTACGATAAGATTTTGGAAACTTTGAAGAAATCATAAATTACCATTAAGTTAATACATTTATGTTATTTGCACATATAATAAATAAAACACGACAAAATTTGTCGTTAGTTAGTAATTTAATAACTCATTATTTCAAAGTATAATTCATTTGCTCAGCTTTTACACGAAATCAACGTTTTTGTAAATTTTTTGATGAATATATTTTTTATTAATTATCAGTATTAAAGTTCACCAAAATAAACATAAGCAGCTACTAAAACTAAGCAGACGAACAACAAAATGTTTCAAATTTCATATACAACGTATTAACGGAATAAGCGAAACCCTCATACACCCCAACTAATTTTTATTAAAATAAATCCATTCCCGTCAAAAAAAACTTGAAAAATGTTTTTTTATCTAGATAATGTTACTCTAAAGTTTTATCACTGTTCTAGTTTCATCGTTGTTCTAGTCCGCGCATTCCGCGCACGCCACGTTCACTTCCCTCCCCTCCTCACCGCTAGTTACCCGCGCGGCGCCCGGCCGCCAGCGCGCGTATCCACAGATGTTTAGAATAGAAGTGGCAAAATTTTAAGTGATAAAAACAAAATGACCCCTATCAAAAACCCGTGAAATTGGTTTCACTCTCGATTCTGAACAAACTATTTTCTCAGTTTCGCTTATTCCGTTAACACGTTGTATACCTACTTACAATATTCTTGTTTTTAATCTGACATCCGTGTGCGTGGGCACAAGTGGTTATTAGTAAGATCAAAAGGAACCATTTTTTCCTACGACTTTGCTAACAACGCACAAAAATATTTCAACTGCTAATAAAAAGTGTATGTTGTTTACTTACGCTTACGTTACTTCTTTTAGGAGTTTGAAAATTTTTGTGCGTTGTTACAAAGTCGTAAAAGAAAGGTTGCTAAATCGTAGCTTTTGACCTCACTGATAAGTGGGTAAACAGATGTCAGGTACAAAAAAAAACCTGGTGTAGCATTTTAGGTCAATCAAGTGATGATCCTACAGGAATTCGATAAATTATGACGTCAGAACAGTCGAGGCTTGGTGCTATAATATTACTTAAAAGTTTCAGAATTTGTCAACGTGAAATACGATTTTCAATTTGCTTTACAATGAAGTCTTTTTTGAGCTCAAATTGTTAAACGGATTTGCTAAAACCATGTTAACCATGTCTGTCTACTTAATCAAAGATTCGCCGCAGCAAGGCCGCACTCGTACCGCGTAGGTAATTATTAGGTAGCATTTTCTAAGCAATTGGTCGCTCGTCGTTTGTTTTCTATGCGCGATGGGCTAATGATCCTAGTGAGGGCTTGCTTGTTCTCTTTGTTATTTGTATCGTCTAGTCCTTTTCTTTCCTTGATGACATCTTGTGTGGAAGAATAACGTAAATAGCCAATTCATTTGATTTGGGTTTTTTGGAAATACTTTGCATGCAGAATTAAGACTGTTATAAAGTTATTCTTATACTTATCATCGAATACTACTACTTAATGTTGAATAAAAAAAAATTTTGTACACGGAACCCTAGGTGCGCGAGTCTGATCAGTGATCACACTTGGCTATTTTTAGGGTTCCGTACTCAAAGGGTGAAAAATTGGACCCTATTGATATGCCTCCGATGCGATGTCTGTCTGTCAGCGGGCTGTATCTCATGAACCGTAATAGGCAGAAAATTGAAATTTTTACAAATTGTGTATATCTGTTGCCGCTACAACAACAAATACTAAAAATGTTAAAAAGAAAAAAATTAAGGGGGGCTCCCAAACAGCTAAAGGGGGAGGAAGCGTAAAAAAAAGTTTGACCTAACCCATAGAGTGGGGTATCGTTGTTTAGAACTCGTTGAGTAGACCTACTATATTTTTTGTTTTGAAAAATATTTAATTAAAACCAAAGGAATAAGATGCCACCAAAGCACAGAATATATAATAGTAAACAAGTTTACAGAACTCTTTTGATCTTGGAAAAAGCCGCCTTTTTATATACCTAAACATAGCGCGTCAAAGCTAAATTGCACCTTAACTCCACGCGTCAGGGCCCTGTTTTCAATGCAGCTTGATATACCTAGTCGACGCTGTCGATTGCCAGGGTTGACTCCAGTGTCGGCTACAATTGCTGATTTACCTATTTTCTTTCATTTATTCGTCAAACTAATAGTACATTAAGATGCACGTGCGCTATTTTGGATATTACGGCCGAGGCTCAGAAATTGCAGCCCGAGCCGCAGGCGAGGGCGTAATGGAGCCGAGGGTGTAATCACCAAAGCGCACAAGCTTCTTACGACGTTTTTCAACACATTTTCGAATAAAAACGAATCAAAATCGCTTACCTTTTTTTCCTAAGGAAATTTCGTAGACGTTTTCCTCACATTTCTAGGTCACCCGATACACCGGACTTGTGTTTTTGTTCAAGTATTTTCGACGTTCTACACTTATCACTGTTTTTCTTATTTGTAGAAGTCATTCATTTTTAATTACATTAAACACATTTCACAACAAGAAATATCTGTTAAAATGGCGCGCGTATTACTTTTTTCGAAGACACAGATTATACATGCGCGCGCAGGAGACAATGACTAAGCTATCAAACAGACTACTTTTCAATTTATTTTAAAATTGAATATTTTGTTACTTTAAAGACAAATTTGTAGTTAGTTAGTTGATTAAAATCAATATTTTCGTTTAACTAACGTTTATTTATCATAATATTATCGAACACAGTTTCTTAATTCATTAAATTATTATGAATGTTATAGATATAGAAACTCCTTGCACCTTGCCGCTATAAAAAACAAAACAAAAATAAAACACCAACCTGCCAAACAGCTTACTCAGCAAGGAGGTCTTTGTTCTGAGGCTCACTCCCTTGAATTATTTAATATTGAATATTTTGTTACTTTAAAGACAAATTTGTAGTAAGTTGGTTGATTAATATAAGTATTTCCATGTAATTAACATTTATTTAACATATTATCGAACACAGTTTACTTTTTCATGAAAATATTATGAATGGTATAGATATAGAAACTCCTTGCATCTTGCCGATTAAAAAAAAAACCGGCCAAGTGCGAGTCGGACTCGCGCACTGAGGGTTCCGTACCACCACATAAACATAATTGTATTAGTTGAAATTTCAGTAAGTTAATGTGCTAGATTTTTTGAGTCCGACACGCGCTTGACCAAATTTCATTATTTGTTGTTATTTTATAGCCTATGCCCTATAAACATACTAATTTTCAAGTTTGTAAGTGTTCCCGTTTTTAAATAGAACTAAAACAAAAATCGCCTCAGCAACCATCCAACTTGCCCCTCTCTTATATGAATGTTCTTGAAACGGGAGCTCACCACAATTGGTTACCATTAGTTATGAGAAAAATTGTAATATTTAATGATTTCAGACTTTTCCCATTATTTGTACTGTGAGACCTAGCTTCTTGCCAAATTTCATAATTATAGGTCAACGGGAAGTACCCTGTAGGTTTTTCATTTTTGAATAAATGTATGGAGATGAGGACATAAAATGCCATATCTTTTGATGGCGTCGTTGTAAAAAATTGAAATTTTCAGATCTTGTGTGGTTCATGGATCCTAATATATGGTATTAATTTCAACCTGATACCTTTACCCGTTCGTGAGATAAAGGGTCTTGACAGACAGACAGACAGACAGACAGACAGACGGACAACAAAGTGATCCTATGAGGTACGGAACCCTAAAAAGACAAAAATTACAACACTAGTGAAATTATAGTAATGAAAAAAGCACGCGTGTTTAATAAGCTGGATTATGGACCTTAATACAGTGCAAATAGAGCTGTTTTATGAGCAAATATGTTAAAAAATTTATTATATGTTTCTGAACTTGTACAGTCAAAAGCACGCCAAGCTTGACACTATATCAACAAATAACCTCATATTTTCTGAGTGCCGATTTATGTATATTTAGAGTAAGTATGTTTTATAAACGATACCTATTCAATAATAAAAACAATAAAAGCACTTATTACAATCAGTTGGAATCTTAAAAAAGATAAAATTCTACTTTTTCTTCGAGTTCATGCATCCAATACACAAAATTTACTTCTGTTCCTCATTATAATTATCTAAAAACATCCCAGACTTGGAACCAAAATAAATAATAATTGTTTCTTGAATGTACATTGACACAAAGTGCGCAAAACGTATATCGAACATTTACATGTTCGATACGTTACCAAAAGCGCGATAGCCCGAAAAACATTGCGCACGTAGGACGCGCCGCGCGGTAGGTACGGTCAACCGCTTGTCGGTAGAAACTTTTTCAACTCTATTACCACGCCATAAGGTCCTAAAGTGTTTCTACTGATGTGCGGCTGTGTTTACTTAATTCATGCCTAGACGCGGAGTGAGACAGGCCTGACCAGATAGCTGTTTTTACAAAATTTTGTTTGAGCTGTATCTCATGAACAGTTAATAGCTAGCTAGAGAGTTAATATTTTCACAGATTATGTATTTCTGTTGCCGCTATAACAACAAATACTAAAAATAAAAAAAAGTAATAAATTAAGGGGAGCTCCCATACTAAAGACCTATTTTTTTAGGCGATTTTTGTTTTAACTCTATCTTAAAAACGGGTACACTTACAAACGTGAAAATTGGTATGTTTTTAGTGCTTAAGCTATAAAATAACAACAAATAATAAAATTTGGTCAAGTGCGTGTTAAACTAAAAAAATCTAGCACAGTAACTTACTGAAATTTCAACTAATACAATTATGATTATGTGGTGGTACGGAACCCTCGGAGCGCGAGTCCGACTCGCACTTGGCCGGTTTTTTTTTATAAAGAGTATGCAAAAATGCATCAACACAACTTCAAAAAATTATACAGAATGATCCATCGAGACGGGTAAGTATGGGAAAGTTTGAAACTATAAGATATAGAGATACTTGTTCTAAGAAACCATGTTGTTGATTTTAGAGTTAAGAAAAACTGCATTCAAAGGTTTTCAAAAAAACTCGAACACTATCCGGGAATATTTTCCAGACTCCCATTATTTTTGACGAAGAAGACCTATCCAACGGCATTAAAAAAAAAATCTAGATTTTACTACCACTTTGTCGGGATGGATGAAATTTATATCTGAGCCGCGGACATACAGACAGACAGACAGACGGCCATGACAAAACTTAAGGGTTCCTTGTTGACTACGGAACCCTAAAAATGGTAAAAGTGAGTCAGACTCGCGGTTCCGTACACGAGGTGAAGCACTCTCCATAGAAAATGTAAAATATAGTATGATAAAACATCGAGAGAGTTCATTTTATGGTCTTAACGACTCCTCAGGTTTAAAGTTATTATGGAAAAAAAAAGTAATTTCTAAGGTAATTTGCATGCTCAATGCACAAGTGACAAAAATTCTCAAGCAATAGAACAAAAAAAAAAGACTAGACGTGCATAACCGCGGGAGGTCTTTATCAAAAATAATCCTTTGCCAAATACTCATTGACTGCATTGTGCGTGCATTGTCATTACTTACAAAAAAGTACAAAGATAAGCTACTAAATCTTCCTAATGCTTTTTGTTGAAAAAAATCTGTCCTCAGACGCTATAGTTAGACGATGACAAATGAAAAAAAACGGACAAAAAAAAATTGTAGCGGTTACTGTACCCTTCCGTCCTGGAATTATGTTGTCGTCATATGAGAATTAAATGATCGGTGTTGTCTGTTTGTACGGTATACTTCGATAAATATATCTTGATCGGTACGTACCGAAACTGAACAGGAAGAATTTATGATAATCGTACATTTTATTGTACAGCGTGAATTTTCATTTGTTCTGCTCCCGAAGCCCAGTGATTCTATTCATGAAAACAAGCGACTTTCCCCAATTTTTTTTTTAATGTCAATGGGCTTACTCTTGACCTCGATCTAGTCTTGAAGACAGAGATGATGTCGATGATGGAACGAGCTTGCCCAGAAGAAGCCTATTATCCTAGCTTGTTATCATTAGCAGAATCACTGGGATTCGGGAGAAAAACAAATGAAAATTCACACTGTATAAAAAATTTAAACCCCGAAGCCATCAAAACATTTCTGTACAGATTGAGGATTTTCTTTAAAAAAAAAGGTACGGCAGCTTCATTTCTTGAAATTAGACTTTATACTTTTATTTTTACAGTAAACTACAAGATACAATTTGGAACTTTAAAAATATATCTGTGTAAACTTGTTAGATAACATCAAAAATGTTTTCAACCTTTCTCATTAGGCAAAAGCAATTTAATTGTAAGCAAGAAGAAGGGGATAACAAGCAGTAAGTAACATAAATAATTAGTTTAGGTATTTTCAATACATTTACTGTGTTAAAGTCAAACATGTATTGATATATTTTTTTAAATAAGATTAAATTATGAGGATTTATTTTACTGTGAACTTCAACTCCAAACTTACAATTTACGAAGATTACAACTCTTTTCATCATCTTTGATAAATAAAGCCTTTTCAGTTCTTAGTTTGATTTAGTTCTTAGTTCTTTTCAGTTCTTTGTTTGATTCTCTGCCTGCGTCTGTGTTCCCGAGTTTAAATAACCCGAATCTATTCAAGTCACGAGTGCATAGGCTTCTTCTGGACAAGCTTGTTCCATCGTCGACCTCATCTCTGTCCGGAAGACTAGATCGAGATCAAGAGTAAGCCCATTGACGATAAAAAAAGTACCAAGTAATGTTATTTGGCGTATAATCAAAATTATTAAAGATATTAACCCCTATCTTAGCTCTCACCCCTTAACAAATATTCTTAAAGGAGACATACCTTGAGATTTATCCCCCCAATAATACGCTCGTTATAGACCCGAACTATTGTAAGGAACATCATAATATTGTATTGACACTTTATTTATTGGGTTACGTCCTTTTCAGTTAATACTCCACGATTTTTTTAGCAGCACCAATCCTGCATCTAGGATATAGATTCATTTATATTTAGATTTATTTATTTACAGTTTATTGTACACAAGATAAAACAAAATTAAATTACATTTAAGAAAAAAGACACAACAGGTGCTGCTTATTTCTACACGGAAATTTCTTCCAGCAGACCTACATTTATTTATTTTATATTTATTATAGTCACCAACAGAGTTGTAAAAATAACATATATGGACAAAAGCTTAATTGCAACTCTAATTATAACAAAGTTAACGACGACATGCACAAAGTTAATTAATTAAAGTACAGTTTAGAAATTCTAAAACAGGGAAATTAACGAATTTAAAATGACAAATATTAATGACTAATGATGATATAAATATGTCCTAAAACGAATTATTAACATTAACCAAAAAGTTCTTTTTGTATTTGGATATAACATCGAACACATTTAAGTCTGTCTTATTTCTAAAACAATCGTATATTGGCATGAGCCTTTTTAATGGTAAATAGTATCCCAGGCACTTTGCAGGGTTTCCAAAGAAGCATCTATGCCTCATGGTATTACGTGATAACTTATTGGGTACGCGAAAATTTAGTTTATAATCCGTTCCACGAGTCAATGCAAAAGCTTACCAACACATTTTGCAGCCGTAGAACCAGACAAAGTACGACGAAACAGACGAACCAGAGTATATTTGACGGAAAAAATAACATTGTCTTACAAACTTGTTTTTTCTGACAGCTTTAGCTGATTACTATTGATCATGGAGCACAATAGCCTTGATGTAGCTGCAAAATGTGTTGGTAAGCTTTGGCATTGACTCGTGGAACGGACTATAGTAAGTAAATTCGGGGCATCCAATGTGCCGTTTGAAACAAGTTTACCTTGGCTGATGTTAGAGTATGATCAGACAACTATTCTGAAATACTCAAAAAAAAACCTCGATAAAAAAAAAACTAAACTAAAATAATCATTGTATATTGCGACATCCAGTCCAGTGAATCGTATAAATTTTTCCCCAATATTTACCAGGGCAGCCCCTCGGGCCCTGTGGCCGAGAACTTGCCAAGCTTCGGGACTGGACAAAGTTTTTATTGGGTTTTATTGAGCGTCCGACGTCTTTTGGATTAGTCGTACCGTACATACTATTTATTGGTGCTTGTAAAACAAAAAAGTTATATCACGACTTGTAGGCCCTGCTTACACCAAATTATACAAATATTGGATAAAATCTGTATCTTGGATTAGTTGCTACTGCGGTCAGGATGTAAAATTCGAACATTTCTAATCGCCATCACTCACTTCAGAGTCACTTCACACTAGGTCCAAAATGGCCTTGACTTTGCATTCTGTAAACACCAATTACGAAGTGAACTACTGCCGTGGTGCTAGTGATTGCCACAGTTAACAAAAGGTTAGTCGAGCTCTATCGATTTTAGTTTTTTTTTTTTTTTAGTTGTTAATATTTGGGCACAGAACTCTTGATTACTATGTGTTGAATTTGTCGATTCTAATGAATTTAATCTAAATGTGTTTGCTGCCACTTTGCTACCACTTTAAGACATCAATCACAGTTTTATGAAATGAAATTATTTTATTTGCAATAAATGCAGTATAAAAGATGTCCTGTTAGTTTATAATTCTGGTCCTGTACCTACATTTAGATTATAATAAATCATGCAAATATTTGTACCTACTTATAAAATTAACAAATGATTATGATATCTTAATAAACCTAACAGTGGTAAAAACGATTTTTTTTACACGGGGCCGCACATCGGTGGAAACCTTGAACGGGTCTCTGGTTTCAGGCGTTTGTAGCAAAGCGCTGGTTCATCTTATACTGGTTTTGTGGCTACGTGGTGGCTGCCGTGCGTACCTCCAAATTATACCACTTCCTTATTTTCTGCTAGCTGACGAATGTCTTTGTAATGTAAAGTTTCAATGTATAGTGAAATTAAAAATTAAAAAATTACGTTTTCATTTATCGCATGTTACAAAAACCCTCGTTTACATACGAGTACAGTTACATAAATAACCATTTTTTTTTTATGTTTATTGGCTTACTCTTGACCTCGATTAGAGTTTCGTATCCGAAGGGTCCAAACGGAGCCCTATTGCTGTTACTCACTCTGTCCCTCACAGTAAAAAACTATAGAGTCCGTCATATACATATTCTGTATGAACTAGTGAAGTGTAAAGCTTTTCACTGTCGCCTATACTAGTCGGTCAAAAACTCAGTAAAAATCTAATGTTTTAGCATAAACTTTGTTTGCGAAAGTGAAAATATATCTATATTTACTTGTGAATTGATCATTAATACTAAGAACGGAAGCGTAAATAATCCGTAATAGCCATTTTATGCGTGATTTTTAACACCGTTTTTTTTCTGAATGGTAAGTGTTTTCACCAGAAAAACTGTGGTAGTAGCATTTATTAGTCCCATGTCACATATTTCTCAGAGAGAAAGATAAAAATTTTACGCTTTTAGGATTTGATAAAAATCCATACATTTTAGTATGGAGGTCCCTCGCAAGAAAATGATACGCTTATGGCTCCCTCCTTAGCAGAAAGAGACTAGATTAGACTTAGAATTAAACCTCCTTGGTCTGTCCCCTGCGACCATGGACTATTGTAGTCTATGGCTGTGGACTTTTTGGCGGGAACTCGACATGGGCGTTTGCCTGCTTAATTGAAATTTTGTTTTTTTGTGCATTTAGTGATTTGGTGGATAATAAAGATAGTGTGTTATGCAGTAAATTTACTACGGAGTGCGCAGCTGATGAAGATTTCAAGTGATCTCGTGTTTAAGCCCCGTTTGTGTTGTCCCAAAAAGTCACGAACATTTTCCTTCGTAAAGTTCACTATCGCTTTACGAGGGGAGCAAAAAGAAAGATTAAACACATCAGACATGGCTGTATGGGCTTTGTACTCTTTGCCTTTCCGAAAGGAAGAATGAAACCAAAAAAAAAAAAAAGTCTATGGCTGTGACACAAGTTTTACAGCCAAACAGTTAGTTAGAGCTATAGTCTTCAAATTTCTACAAATATACAAAATACAAATATATATATATATCTATATTGTTGACCCAAAGCCATTATAATTGCCAAAACATATTCCTAATTTCCTATACCATAGAAAAGTTTGACGTACCCCATCGAGGGGTGTTTAGAGCTTGTTGAGTAGATAAATATTTTATTTAAAAAATATAGCAATCAAAAGAATGAGAAGCCACCAAATTCAGCTATTTTTTACAAAATTTGTTTCTGAAGAAATTTTTAGTTTTTTTTTACCTATATAAACTTGAAATTTTTTTGAAAGTGTTTTATGGATTTTGGTAGGTAAAAAATACGAATATTCCTGATATTTTCTTCGAACTTCCCTCATTTTTATAGAATCTCAGTTTTTCTTGCTTTTAATTCTCTTTGTATAATGTTATATTTACTGATGGTTTACTGTGTTAAAAATAGGTTTCTCGGTTATTTATTTTACTAGCTATGGGTGGTCTCATTATGGGCATTGGCCTCGTTTTAAGAACACATTAAATAATTTGAATTTAATTTATCCTAAGTATCATTTATTCTTAGGAGGAAATTCTGTTATTATATATGTCGTCATTTAAACTACATCGCTTCACAAACAATCTTAAGTATTTCCTTCTTAAATTACTAGAACACCCCGATACAATACAGCATGATCATTTTCCATAAACAAGGAAATTAGCCGTGCGCGAGGGTGTCCACAATTAATCTGGCAAATTAGACGCGTCCCCGCTAAAATCGATTACCGGACGGTCGAATGTTCGTTCATGCTAGGGTTGCAACTAGTTGAAAGTGACTCGAGTCATTAGATGAGTTACTAAAGAATATAACTTATAGTGGAAATAATGTAGCTTGATTAGAATGATATAAGTGTGAGAGCAGGACGGAGATATGCGCTACACATAGGAGCGACAAAGACAAGGATCGATCCAACCTGCTATTACACATAGTTTTTTTTTTCATTCTCATCAATCTATTCTCATCAATTTTTGATTAATACTATTATGCATTTTAGTTACTCTCCAGTGATTATTAAATTTAAATACCGTTTAGTCAGTCAGCCAAAGAGGAAGAAGTCGGTTAATTTATTTAAATTTAAGAATAAAAAAAATTGCACAGGGCTTGCTCTTGACCTCTTCCTAATTAAATCACTTCAATACTTAATCTTTATTTTCAGACCAGAGGCGTATGAATGGCGTACTTTTTAAAATATTAAAAAGGAACTAGTAACAACCCTGGCTCACGCATTCATTTTAATTATTCTGATATAGGTACTCAGATTTCAATATTTTTATTATTATTTATATTTTTATATGAATATGTAGGTAGTTCTTTCGAGTAAACTGGTATCAACACTAGTGGACGGGGCAATTCGCAACGACGCAGCGTCCTGGCCAAGATAAACATGGCAGACTTTTTTTTCGTTACAGCAAAGACATTAACCAAGGATGCTGCACGTGGTGACCATGGATTTGAGCTATTCTTAGGACAAACAAACAGACGACGTATTCGATGTTGTAAAATATTAAGACAGACAACTACTTCCTATTTTTCAAGACTTTTTACAAACATGTGAAATTAGTGTAAAGTGTTAATGGTACTGAAAAGACACTGTTAGTGGTAAAAAAAATCTGGACTTGTCTAAGGTTCGGCTTTCACATTTGTAGAGGAGGCTGTAAATAAAATTTAAAATTTATTTTAATTTTTTAAACTTCTCTTGGATTTTCAACTTAATTTTACATGATACTACAACCTAAGATCTTTTGTTAAAATAAAACTCCTAATTACATGATTTATAAAGAAATAAAGAATGAATAATTGGTAAAGAATAATTTAAAGAGAGAAATCGTGATCCTATAAGAGATCTAAAATAAATTAAACCTTTAAATACATTAAAATCTCAAAGGACTTTGGAAAGCAAAACGAGAGGTTTTATCCTCCTAAGCCCTAGATAATCCAGTGCCTAGTCACCCTACTTGGGATGTCATTAGACGACCGGCGGAGGGGCGTCATTACAGCGATGAGTAGGGCGACCATTAATCAAGTAGCTTCCGCGCCTGTCAAAATCCTGCCCGCAACGCGATAGATATGTGAGGCTATTGTTTAGGCCACTCACGCTTTTGTTTTCGGCTTTACGTTTGACTTGAACTAAAGTGAATGGTTTTGTTTGTAACTTAAATTAAGATCATAATTAATTAAACAGGTCCACTAGCAAATAGTAAGCCCATTATACATACACACTACAAAAAATTTTTGAATATTTATTTATTTTTATTTTATTAGGATATCCAACAGCTTTCCTAATATCTAATTGATAAACTATGTACTATTTGTGTTGCATCCTGTCGTGTAATTTACCACCTGCATGTATCTTATGTTATGTTTCATAAGTTAATAAATCTATTAATTTGTTAATATCTAAAGTTCCACAAGGGAAGTTGCGAGGCATTCCCCCACAAGTATCTTTTGATTACTTTCTTGGAAGTCTCCGTTGCATGAATTGTATTAAGATTCATGAAATAAAAACATTTTTTTTTATATATTATTATCAAGGTAAATTTTACCAAGAAAAATATATTTTTTAGATAAAACTCGGTGCACCATAAGTACCATAACGCGGCCTTATTGCTAAACAGCATTTTCTTCCACTTTAGCCTTCTTCTTCTGCCTAAAATTAACCCGGCCTGTTGTCAGGGTTCTCTTACCCATACATTTTCCTTTTGTCCGATCATTGCTTATTGCCCTACACCGCTTTTCGCTTCAAAACATTTTGTGATTTTTTAAAAGTTCGGCAGCAGCTCAGAACAAGGTTTATAATAAAGTATCATTTAATAATAGGAGACAGTTAAAGGTAATTCCTTACTAGAGATACAAGGAAATTTGGGTTGTATGCGTATATTAGGAATTGAAGTGGACCTAAAGAAGCCCTTGTAGTAACCCTTGTTAGAACCATTCAATTAATAAGAAAGAAAAGCAAAATCTACTGTGTGTAGGAGTTTTAACATTGTCTAAATATGTGTACATTTTTGAGAAAATAAAGTAAAGTGAGACAAACAACGATGAAATTCAGAAATATTTTTATTCAGTTAGGTATGTCTTAAGCTTTATATTAAACAATAAAAAATTTGCGCAAAAATTACTAAAGAAAAGTAAAGAAAAATATATTAAAACACTGTTGCAACACTCTACATTTTATACAAATCCATTATATGTGAGTATATAACCGCGATAAACCGTTGCAGGATGAAAAAATGCACAACTGGGCTTTGAAAATAAAACTTTTCTACATGCAGAACAGTCTCCCAGGAACAGTAAAATAAATTGCTTCCGGCTACATCCGACGGCAAAGGCGTGATATTCAAAAATCTATTTCACATACAAAATGCACCTGGATGCTAATACAATTAATATTCGCATATAAAAAGACTGATTCAAACAAAATCAAGCGTGAAATCTTCGTGACGAGACAAATAGATTTATTATAAAAGAAAATATAATTATCTTTCTCAGAACCATGTACATTGCTCTTTAAAAAAGATTTAAAAAAGTGCCTCAAGACAACACAAGACATGGAGTTCAATCGTTCGATGAACTGAAAAATAGGGTAAGAAAGACAATAGTAGTCACAGATACCCCTTAAGCGATTTTGACAAATGACTACTAAATACATCTTATTCAAATATTAACGTGCATAATTGATTTTGACATAAGGTAATTAAGATGTTATACATATTTGACAGCTGGTTAATTTTCTTTGTTGATCGGTAATCGCATTTTTGACGCTTGACTGATCGGTAATGAACTGTTTCCGATGAGAAAGTGATTTTATTAATTTGGAGTTTATTCGGGTGATTTACTATGTGGTTCGTTTTGATTGAAGAAGATTAATTTAGATTATAAATTTTTATATGGAATATTACCTACTCTATTTCGCTTCCACGTTTTGCAATCTTGGGAGCAGCGATCGATCGTGGGACAGCCCATTATCAACAGAAAGAATATGATGGTATGCCAAATATTTTTGAGGTGCAAAGTTCGAATAAGGTAGTACAATAGAATATCATTTATTTAGTAATAAAACCACCACCCCCTGTCTAATTCTGCCGTAAAGCAGCAGGTTTTGCATAGCTAGGTTCTAGTTAGAAAGGTGATGAATCTAGATAAATTTTTGGCACCTTTGACCTTTAGTAAAATGTCAGACATTAGGTGCTGCAAGCAGAGGTGACTAATTATTATCAGGTACTCCATCTCCTTGTTAGCACATTTACTGACACAAAAAAAAGCTTTGGTACCATCATACGTGATAGTAAGATTTAAAACTGTATGATTTTTACGTTGAGAACAAAATGAAAGACGAATCATGCGTGCAGCGTGACACAATAAAAACAAAAAAGTCATTGATAATTCTGCAACATCTTACGTTTATTATTTTGGCAGGGTAAACTTTTTGTCCAACAAATGTTTCACCCTGCGGCAAGTAAAACGATTGTACGGTAAGCAACTACTACAATACGCCGTGTATGCCAGTTACTTAGGTGTATAGAACTACGTACCACAAAGTATATTTCGACAGCACTCCTTGCCGTAGCACTTTCCTAAAAGTCTACACAAGTCTGGATTTGTAATTCCTAAAAAAAGGCAAAAGTGCAATCCCTGAAAATTTAGTTTACCTAAAATTCTCGGTACAAAACGCCAACTTTATAGTAAGGACCTAATATTACGGTAGAGACGACTCACTCGTTCCCCTTGAATCCTCTGGGTCAGTCTCCCAGGGGACTACACAGTAACCTTCCGTGTTGCGTAGTAATAATCCTTCTAACATTATTATGGTGGTGACCAGTTAAAAAAATGTGTGTATTCCGTCCGTGTTGCGTAGTATAATCCTTCTAACATAGATTCAGATTCAGATTCAGATAATTTTATTCAATGTAGATTCTTTACAGAATACTTATTGAATGTCATGCAGAATACAATGCAAATAGAGCGAGTCTACGCCGTTTCGGATCGTGCTATGGCAGCGTAAAAGAAACGGCAAGAAACCACTGCAGCACGGCCTACTTTAAGAGTCGGCTTTTTACAATGTGTTTCTTGTGTTTCGCTGGAATATCAGAGCACCATACCTCTTTGTCATTCATATAGTCATCCAATCTATAGTAAGCTTTTTTACATAACGTTTGCTTTACACATTCTTTAAACTTTCTCTCAGGTAATTGCACTATATTGTCAGGTATTTTGTTGTAGTATCGTATACACAGACCAACGAAAGATGTATTGACTTTAGTTAATCTAGTATATGGTTGATCAATTTTATGCTTATTTCTAGTATTAAAATTATGCCTGTCACAAATTTTTGGTAATTGATGAATGTTCTTTCTAGCATACATTATATTTTCATAGATATACTGGCATGGCACTGTCATAATGTTGATTTCCTTGAACAGTTCTCTCAGGGAATCACGAGTCTTCAGGCAATAAATTGCTCTTATAGCCCTCTTTTGTAAAACGAATATTGAATGTATATCAGCTGCTCGGCCCCAAAGCAGTATGCCATAAGACATAATGCTATGGAAGTAGCTAAAGTAAACCAGCCTTGCAGTAGCTACATCAGTAAGTTGTCTGATTTTTCTAACAGCATATGCAGCCGAGCTCAATCGACCAGAAAGAGCCGTTATATGAGGGCCCCATTGAAGTTTAGAGTCTAGTGTTAACCCTAAGAAAACTGTACTATTTACAAAATCTAATGGCTCATTATTCAATACTATGTTATGTGAAGTAGACCTTACATTTGGTAGTGCAAATTTAATACATTTAGTTTTTTTGGCGTTTAGGACTAGATTGTTAACAGTAAACCATGCATGAATCTGTCCAAGTGCATCGTTGACTTCGTTATAATTTTGTGATTTCCTACTTACATTGAATATTAATGAAGTATCATCAGCAAATAACACAATCTTTGACAGATTCTTCACCACAGAAGGAAGGTCATTAATATAAATAAGGAATAAAAATGGCCCTAATATGGACCCTTGAGGTACGCCAATTTTGACAACAGATCCCAGTGATTTCGTCCTGTTTACTTGTACCTTTTGAATCCTGTTTTCCAAATATGACCTAAGTAGTTTAAGTGAATTATTCTTAACACCGTAATGTTCAAGTTTTAGTAACAATGTGCTATGATCTACGCAATCAAATGCCTTGGATAGATCACAGAAGATACCAATAGCATCTTCAGATTTTTCCCACGCGCAAAAGATGTATTTTAAAAGTGCAGTCCCGGCATCCGTTGTACTGCGCCCTTTCGTGAAACCAAATTGAGGCGACCAGTTAACAAGATGCGTGTGTTCCGTTTGTGTTGCGTAGTATAATCCTTCTTACATATTACTTAGAGGCGACCAGTTAACAAGATGTGTGTGTTCCGTCCTTGTTGCGTAATATAATCCTCCCTGTACTTTACACGGGAATCTCTGCACAGTAGTCTTGGATTGGATCTTTCTTTTTTTGTCTTTATTATTTCATTATTGTATGGAAGTCATCAAAATATCGTTAGTAAGGGTGTACATTGTGTATATTGGCAATTTTTTTGTCGTAACTCAAAAAATTGGCTTTGGCCGGTGGCTGTTTCGACTATATATATCATTATTATTGTATTATGATGTATCAATGCTGTATTGTTGCTCGGCTTTTGTTGTTCTGCATTTCATATATGTTGAAAAAAGTGTAAGGGTTGGTGATAATAATTAAGTGTGAAATATATTGAGCAGGTCTTTGTCAACCATACTTCTTTCTTTCTTAATCAATTGTAGATACAACAAAACATTTCAAAATTTCTGAGAAGATTTCAAAACATAAAGTCAAAACTGAAATCACTTTCATAATTATGCGGTTAAAAGTAATCAAAATTATCATCGTAATTGCACTCCATAAGTTCCTTTGCTTGATGACGAGCTCTCTAACAATTTCGTGGAAAAAAGACACGTTCCACAGAATGATCTGTGGTCACCACACTTATTGGCAATGCTGCTAGCACAACGGACCGCGGTGGTTGATGACCGCATTATGTTAGGAAATAATTAAGAGGAGCAGAAGGACGCTGCTGCTCATCCTCCGGTTCAAGTTCGAAAGTTGCCTTTTATGACAACCCCGGGGAGAGTTGAGGTAGCATTTTTCTCACCCGGCACCACAGCAAATAGTTTTCAGGGTTCCCTATCTCAAAAGGAAACCAAAACGGTACCCTTATAAGATCACATTGTTGTCCGTCTATCCTGTCTGTCGGTCTGTCTGTCAAGACCATTTTTCTCACGAACGGGAAAAGGTATCGATATGAAAGTAATAATACATATTAAAGTTAATGAACCCTTGAAGGTGTGAAAATACCAAGGTTCAACGATAACTTGATCAAAAGATATGATTATATATATCACCAACTCCATACATTTATGAACCTAACCAACACCTATAGGGTACTTCCCGTTGACCTAGATCCTAGAATCTTGAAGTTTGGCAGGAATCTAGGTCTCACTGCACAAGTAAAGGAAAAAGTCTAAAATCAATAAATATTTAAAGAAGGGTCAAGTTCGAGCTGACGCCACAGAATATATAAAAGTAAACAAGTTTACTGACACGGAGTTTTTCAAATCAAAGGTCTATAGCGTTTAGTACCTGTATCACATGTTGATCAGGTACGGAGCCCTTAGTGCGCGAGTCCAACTCGTACTTGGCCGGTTTTTTTTGTTTAGCAATTGGAAAGGTTGTAACTATTGCAGTACCTATAAACGGTCTATTGGTTTCAAGACACCTCGCCTTATCAGAACTAGTAACGCTTAGTCGAGTTAGGGTTCCGCGTAAAATGTATTAGAATTGCTACAATTTTTAATTTAGTAGTGATTCAGACATCATAAGATCCCATAATACGTCCACTAATAGGACATGGAGCTCCCTCCAAAAGTCCATCTCTTGCTATAAAGGGGAAGTACCTCAGTCACCACGCTTGTTAGAGTTACGGCTGGCACCATGGACCGCGGTTGTTGGTGACAGCAGTATGTAAGATGTAAACACGGAAGGACGCTGCTGCCCATCCTTCGCTTTATAAACCCTTAGTCGCCTCTTACACCCACGGTTAGAGAAAGGTTGGTACTATTCTTTGCCGGCACCACACGGGACAGTGTTTCAGTAGGGTCTTATAAACCACAACGTGTGAGCATAAAATGCAAGGTGGAATCAAATCGTATTGTATTGGCCGTTTTCAATCAATTTTTTGCAGTTATTTCAACGCTTATCAACACATTTTGCAGCCATGACATTAAATACATACATACATAACATCACGCCTCTTTCCTGTCGTGATAGGCAGAGACCACAGTCCTCCACCTGCTACGATCTTGACATACTTCCCTTGCTTCCTGTACTTTCATCAATCCTTTCATACATGCTCGTCGGTTTAGGGTACTTTTAACCTGGCCTTTATTCAGAACGTCCTGAATTTGGTCCTGGTACGTTCGCCTAGGCCTTCTTCTTCCAACCTTCCATTCACTCTCGCCTGGTAGATCTCTTTCGTCAGTCTTCGTTCATTCATAAATTCATTAACGACATTAAAACCAGAGTATATTTGACGGAACGAGTAACATTGTTTTACAAACTTGTTTTTTAGGGTTCCGTAGCCAAATGGCAAAAAACGGAACCCTTATAGATTTGTCATGTCTGTCTGTCTGTCTGTCCGTCCGTATGTTATAGCCACTTTATTTCGAAACTATAAGAGCTATACAGTTGAAACTTGGTAAGTAGATGTATTCTGTAAACCGCATTAAGACTTTTACACAAAAATAGAAAAACAAAATTTAGGGTTCCCCATACTTAAAACTGAAACTCAATTTTTTTTTTCATCAAACCCATGCGTGTGGGGTATCTATGGATAGGTCTTCAAAAATGATATTGAGGTTTCTAATATATTTTTTTTTTCTAAACTGAATAGATTGCGCGAGAGACACTTCCAAAGTGGTAAAATATGTGTCCCCCCCCCCTGTAACTTCTAAAATAAGAGAATGATAAAAAATATATATGATGTACATTACCATGCAAACTTCCACCAAAAATTGGTTTGAATGTGATCTAGTTGGTAGTTTTTTTTTTAATACGTCATAAATCGTAAACCACAACTTACCTTTCATTCAATCAAGTCAAATATAAATTTTAGTTACTTACATCGCATAATAAAGTTTTTTAGCAATAAAAATACCATAACTTGTACTTATATACGTACACGTTTGTACGGAAACCTCAGTGCGCGAATTCGACTCGCACTTGGCCGTTTTTTTTGTATTAGTTTTAGCTTATTGCTTTTGACATATCTGCAAAATATGTTGGAATAACCGATATAAATAAAATGGATCGTAACTACTTTGATCCTATTTTAATGCTGTCAATTTTCTCATGGGTACATCTATGTCACATACGAAATGATATCCTACTCGAATAAGTTGACTTTGACATTCCTTCAAGGACTGATACTTTCTGGAAAACAAATAACGCTTCAAAACAGAGGAACCAAATTATTGTAAAACGAGAAAACCATAGGTAGCTTTTCTTTATCCTTTAATTGAGCAAAAGGAATACCTACACAGCGTTTTATATTTTGCGGGCCTCGGTGGAAAATATAACATGTCTTACATGTATGGGTAACAGGAAAGGAGCTCCCACATCGCCATACAAATATAGGAAATATGTTACTTGTGACGATTCCGGACAACAACTTTACATTAGGTAAACGTCTAACCAATTAAGGGTTATTGTATTGTTTGTTATTCCATTAATAATAATAGTTAATAATAATAATAGTTCTTTCTACAACAGGCGTTATACCACAACAACTTCACCAATCTATAAAAATGCTTAACTTATCAAAGTTTATTTATATAACTCTGCAAAAAGCCGTAATTTTAAATACATGCCGGATTGTCAGGAAGTTTTTAGATGCTGATCAAACAATCATTGAACCAAACAATTATCATGATGCGCACTTGGCCTAGGCCCGTGGGCACTCATATTACCGGTGAAAAATCTGAAACCGAGCTGATTTAAAAAACAGAATACCAAATAATAATATAATAATATTGTTTGTTCAAAGATGATTTAGATATTATTACGAGTACCATGAATATGTGTAAGTTTTATAAGTGGTGGCTTAATGTTAATAAATATATTTGTATTTTGTATTTGTATTTTGTAATAACACCTATGGAACCATGCATCAGTCATCCTGATAACATACTTGGCACCAATCAAAATAATCACGCACTAGTTTGCGCATGGATTCACGCGACGGGCGCGTCCATGTTGGTGGGAAAGCGAAGTCGCGATAATCAACACGTACTTTTAAAAAGTTATGGCTTTGTTACAAGACTTTTAAGGCATTTCTGTTGCCTGCGAAATCAAGGAGGTTGAAGAAGCAGCACTTTCTACTAAGGAGAGCGCGATAAGCGTAGGTATCCATTTCTTGCATTGCAAAGGACCTCGATATTAAAATGCATGGATTTTTATTAAATCCCAAAAACGTAAAATTGTTATCTTTCTCTTTGAGAAATATGTGACTTGGTACTAATAGTTATTGCCATAGTTTTTCTGGTAAAAATACTTACCATTCAGGAAAAAAAATGGCTATTACGGATCATTTACGCTTCCATTCTTAGTATTAATGATCAATTCACAAGTAAAAACAGATATATTTTTACTTTCGCAAATAAATTTTAGCTGATACATTAGATTTTTAATGATTTCTTGTTTTTTGTAAAACTTAACTGTTATTTTAGACCGACTAGTCATAGTCGCCTAAGAGACGTTTTACACTTCACTTACATACAGACTAGTATGTATATGATGGACTCTACTTTAGGTACTCTGTAGTCTGTGTGTGACATAGATCAAATTTATTTATTTTTTCGTAGAAAAGTAATCCAAGGACATTATATTTTTCTATTACTAGACTATTTTAAATCGGTTGAGGAGTTCCAGATTAAATTAAACCTTGTATGTACCCTTGCGATTTGTATATTATTCCGTGGTAGTAAATTAATTTCTACGGTATCAATCAAAGCATTACCGACTTGATGAAATGTTAGGAGTTTTCAACTCTATTCATTAAACACTTCCGAATTTCAAAAAATCTTCGATACAAAATAAAAAAAAATAATAGAAAAAAATAATAATATACTAAAACCTATTTGTATAAATTCACTTTTCAAGATTCAATTAAATTTATTTAAATCAGAAACAACATCTACTGCTATGCGAAATACATTCGAATTTAAGAATGAGGTAATAATAACAATTTTAAAGAAATAATAATTCAAATAGTATCGCATTATTAAAACGTTTCTCATACCATCTGCAGACAAACGACTTGAATAAAAATCACATTTTAATGACCACAATATTTAAATTGAATCAGTTTCTCAAGGTATTTATGCAAAAATATGTCCTTACGAGAACAATGCTAAACGATCCCATTTTGTGTAAGAAATATCGGTTATAATTAATCAAAATTATCCTAAATCCTTCAAGTATCTCCGCGTATTTACCTAATCCGTCATCGCTGAATATTTTTCGAAAACTATTTCTTCCCGAATTGTCAAAAATCATCTTTAGTACCTTTGCAATAGATCACAAATAAAAAATATAAAAAGAAACTAAAATTATATTCAATAATGAACTCAATTGTTTATGCGATTAGGTGGGTTATTGCAAAGCAACTACAAAAGGGTAGAGAAAAAAATTTGCATACTTTTGCGACGCTGCGGGCGTCGAAAATATCATTGAATCAAGTAGTTAGGGAGTGCAAAATTGTAACAAACTTTTCGTCACATGTGAAGCATAAAATAGTGCTTATGTCAACGCAATAAGAATTAAATTTAGCAATATCGTGGTATGTGCCAGCCATCGTAATGACGCGTTCAGAATTAGTAAACAGGTTTTGTCTATTTAGTATACGATACGATGCGCGAACTCTTTTTTCTTTTTAATATAAATGATCTAGTCGCACACATGCGTATGCAAATTATTTGAATCGTGAGAAAAAATGTGGGTACAAAATTTTTATATTGTTTTTTTCTGTGAATAGAAATTTCGAAATAAAATAAGTACAGAGAAAGCATTATTATAAAAGAACAATATTATATAATTTAAATACACAAGTGAAGAATGCAAGGAACGCTTGTCAAATATAAAGAGACAGCAAAACATTTAACACAGCTTTAAATTTAAAGAAGTTTTGTGCAAGTTAACAAAATACTCAATGAACTTATTAAGCGTGAAGTAATTTTAAAAGTTTGAACAAAGAAAACCATACTTTAAGCTACATTAACCGCATTATGACATGTTTGACCTAACACAAGCCATAACGGAATGCAAATTTCAATTGCGAATAATGTAATTAACATTGTCAATGTTATAATTTGTACGAAAGGTGCAAGCTTTGTACAAGCAACGTATAATACTGATATTAAAAACGTGAAATACACCATAATTACTGATAGTGAAAACAGTGTTGGCTCTAAAGCTTTAAACGGACTAGACAGGATGTTACCAAAATTTGAAACACGTATATTATCATTAGAAAAGAGTAAAATTATACTTATGAAAAGTAATCGATGTATCTCGAACCATAACTTTAGTGTTCATACAATGTGAAACCAGATGTACCATATTTTTAGGGTTCCGATACCAAAATGGTAAAAAAAAGGAACCCTTATGGTGCCGCTCTGTCTGTCTGTCTGTCTGTCTGTCCGTCTGTCTGTCACACCTCTATATCTCAGCAACCACTTACGCTATCGAGCTGAAATTTGGAATAGTTTTAGAATATAGTTGCCCAACTTAATTGCACATGAAAATTTTTTGAAAAAAGTATGATTATTAATGTAAAGGGGGCCAAAATAGGGGGGGCCAAATTTCAAATTGTCGCTACTAGGTCGAGTGGGGTATCATATGAAAGGGCTTTACTTGTACATTTTAAAATATATTTTTGTATTTTTTTAAGTTTCTTAGTTTTCAAGTTATGATGAAAAATGTCAAAAAAAATACCATTCCCCCCCTTATCTCCGAAGTTTGAGTAAGGGAAAATCTGAATTAATTACAGTTGACAGAGGTTTATGTAAACTTTACAGCAAAAATAAAACGATCTTTCTAAGTTGCACAGTTTTTCAGAAATCTGCAAAAAACCTTTACAAACAAATTTAGTTTTGCGGTCCTGAAAATGGACTTTATTGCTTCCAAAAATACTATAGGTATATCGGAACCCTCGGCGCGCGAGTCCGACTCGCACTTGACCGGTTTTTTTAATAAAGTTGTGGGTTAGAAAATCGGTCCAAGTTTTTTAGGATTTAAAAAAGTCGTAGAACGAAAGTTGTTTCGCATGAATTGAATATACAATTTTAACCCTCTTATTATTATTACATATTATTTTATTATGACGATCGTGGTTTGTTAACGAACTTAGAATACTAGTGATCCATCATGCAGCAGAATTTCCCCAGGTAGCTACTCTAAATCAGTCCTTGTCTTACTGGAAGACATTCAGAAGACTGTAAGAGCTCTTTTCAAGAACATTTTAAGCATTATAAAAGTCTTTGTTCGGAAATAGAACACAAAACTTGTTGCAGTTGATATTTTGGCACCCTGTACAAAAGCAAGGAAAGCTCAAGTACAAGTTAACAGTAGTTAGTATAATAAGCTACTGGAAGTAATAGCTGAGCCGGAAACGAATTTGCATAAAGTTATCAAGTGTAACTCAACTGTGGCTATTAAGTGCAGGCTCCGAGAAATGACATCATTAAATTAATTGAAAAACAACGTTTTGTTGGTTAGTTACTTATTGTATAATAGTTCGATTAAGAAGTGTAATATGTTAGCCTTAAGTGAAATTCTTTGAATTTAGTGCTTGTAATTATTGGACTTTTGTATTGTAAATTATCAAGTAATAGTTAATCCAAGGTAAAAGGAAACCCTGACTGTAGAAGGTTATCTTGGCTTAAAAATCTACGTCAATGGTTTAACTTGATCGCTTTTATAAGCAGCAGTCTCCAAAATTCCGATAGCCAACCAACCTTTGTTAGGAGACGGCATTTTATGAAGAAGAAGAAGCGTAAATGAATGATGCAAAGGCAACAGTAAAACCAACACTTAATGTGACAACAGATGATATATTGAATATTAAATATATTAGATCGTACCTACCTGAAGTTGACCTAATTGACATTAACGTATTAACTACCGACAATAGTAACTGGATCATTTTAGTTCTATGTTAATTTTTCAAAAACTTTGGAAAGCAGTACTCACATCTAAAACGCAAAAGCTATAGTTATGCCACCGATAATACTATTAATTGTTGTTCTTACGAAAGATGGGTAACCGATTGCAATACATATCAACAAAAGTGAATTCTCCTGAACTCGGGAAATTAGCTCCATATCGTTGTCATCTTTTAAACAATAATAATCAAGGGGATAACTATTACAATGTCTCTCTTGACGCCGAAGTTCGCTGACTTAAAATATATTCTAAACAAAATCTACCTTTAATGTCTAATACTCACATCAACACCGCCGTTGTTCCAGGGAGGCAGCGCGTAGTGGGAGGGGTCATGATGTCCCCCTCCCATATGCTCCGCCATGACCGACATCCAGTGCACCAGACCCTGAGCGCCACCGCCGCCTGATGTGCCTGCGAAGATGAAGAGTTAGAACGTAACTGATATTAATAACTGCCTACATCAAAGTCATCCTAAAAGCATATGTTGTAGAAGATAGATGCTGGGTTACAAGAAAAAAAATCTTTATTATGTTGAGCAATCTTTGGATGAATTAAGGAGGAGTAAAGATTAGAAAAGGAATTAATTATAGGCGCCCAACAATAATTATTCTAGCTGAATATACAAAATTATCTAATAAGAATTCATGCACCTTTTTCATAATCTATCAAAACTAATCTAACTTAACCTGAGTCCATCTGTCCATAATCTATCTTTTAAAGAATGCTAAAATTAAGTTGTTATTAGTTAGATTGGCTGCAAGCCTGATATGACGAACTCCTATACAACAACTGATTCGTTGGAAGTTTGTCCCAAAATTGTTAAGTATGTCAGAGGCTTTTTGACAGCTTAAAAACCGATAAACAGGTTGGCCATTAACCTGGTTTCACCTTATCTAAGACTGGATCACTAATTAGTGCTTTGGGTTTGCGGAGGTTAGATAGCAATCGCTTGGTGTACAAACCTATATCCTCCTTAAATACCCGGAGTAAGTTAAAATGGAATAAAGCTAGGACAATAGAGACGATGACGATGAAATTTGTTTCAATTCAAATAGCTTACCGGTAGGCACGGCGGCGGTCTGCGCGGCTGCTTGCTCCTGCCCCCCGCCCCCCGTCACCCCCCCGCCGCTCCACACGAATGCTGACGATGCTCCTGCCTTCTGGAACAACAATCACATGTTACTTCACTGATAGACAACACATAGCGATATCGACGTCAATGTCACAGGCATACTGATTGTAAAAAAAAATATCTCTAGAGGAAGAGTATCGTCAGCGCCACAGTTCCTTATGATGGGAACGTCTAGCAGTTAGTTAAGATGTTTGAGGTGACGCAATTTATTCATGGCAAGGACATCTTTTAAGTCGCAGACAAGTGTGTCTATTCGGATGAGATAGTGCATGTGATTCTTGAAAATAGTGAATATAGCTAAGATATTTTCAATAAAACAGAAAGTGCTATCTATTTAGATGGGTAGGGTAAGGATCAGAAATCAACGAAATGAGACAATTGCTTGTTCATTTAGACTGAATTGATTCTTAAAGCCGAACAACCTTACTTTCAAAGATATAAAAGTTGAAATTTCTTAATACTGTATTTTAAAATCTAAAATTTCCATTATATTCTTCTAATAAGAGTCTAAACTATGTTTTTCATGTATCTCATTGCTAGTAACCTCTGTATTTTTGGATACTGTAATCGTAATTAGTTAAATGAAACCATTGAAATTGTATTCATGACCCGTGATTACCTTGTCAGGTGAATCCGTATCTCTGTCCCCATTGTTCTCATCATCAGACGCATCAAGCCCCAAACCGTTGGAGAAAAGCATATTCCTTGGATACAAGGAGTAACAATCTGCCATATTCCGTCTTCTCTTGCCAAGACTTGCCAAGAAACTCTTATAAAGTTGAGTAGGCAACAGAAAGGGAGATCGATTTTGGAATCCATCTTTAAAGCTTAGGTTTTGTCTAAATGGATTGCTAAAGTCAAAATCGGGTAGGAACTCTTTTTTGATAAAATCTGCTACAGGATTCAAGGACAAAGTATTTTCTGTATAATCCAATGCAGTAGCATTATTGTTACTATTTTCTTCCGGGCCGTTATTTTCAAGATCGCTTGTCTCTGAGTTGTCACTAGATAAGTTACTGTCGTTCTGGTCGATTTTGTTGTCGTTTTCTTCATTGTTAAACTCATCGAATTCTCGCTTCATTTGCAGATTCATCGGATTTTTCAAAAACAGGTTCGAGTTGGAAAGTGTAACAGACATATTTTATCAATTGGCACTTATTTTTATTAAAACACTTATTTACAAATATATTATTTTTGCTAACTTTAGTTTATTTATATAGTTTTTACGAAACAAAAATAAATATTTTCTTCGTAGTTAAAATTATTTAGGTATTTATAGGAACTATCGTTGGGTAGGAGGTGCCTGGACCAAAACTGGAAAAAAATGTTGTTCTTCAATTTTGATTCTTAAAGTTTTCTTCCAAGTTCAAATTAATTATCTTCGCCCGTTTAATAATTTTTTTAAGTATGCAATAAAATCAAATTAGATTTTATTTACTTGCTTTCGTTTTCTTTGGCATTTGCGTTGCAATTTTGGGGACACAAAGTTATTTTCAAGATTAAAAAGCTTGACTTAAAAAGGCTTCGTGACTTCGATGTGTTTGACGAAGAAACGAACGTAAAGAACGATCTTAACCAAATAGAAGCCTATCCACTTGCGATTTGAACGATTTAACCTTTATAACCGAGGACTAGTATATCTTGATATCAAGAGAAAATTACATTTACCTTGAAAATAATGTCATTATTTTGTTAAAAGGGTTGAAAAAAACTTTAAGCAAAATACCTGTAACCTCTGACATATGAAAGAGAGTCAACCTCAGAATAAAGTTAGTGTAGAAATAGATTTAAAAATCGATAGAAGTGACCGACGTGCGATGTAGGTCGGAATGCAAAGTTATTCTGGTTTACCTGGAAGTTTTAGAACACGGTTCAGATAGAGTCAATTAATATGAAGCACCAATAGTTAATATTGCATGAACGAAAAAAAATTCATGATACCGTTTTGGATATAAAATGAAAGGACTAAATGCGCACATTTCAAATACCTACCTATGTAAAATGTTACGCTGTGTTAGCTTTATTACGTATTTACAACCTTAATATTTTTTTTTATTTCAATTCAGATAGTGCCTAAAATGAAAAAAAAATTACGAAAAGTTGTATAAAATATGTCCGTGAAAAAAAAACAACGATCGCAAGTTTTTTATAGATTAACTAACTCAGTCAGTTGATAAACTGACGAATAGTAATACCGAATTCGCTTCAAACGTTTGGTCGAAAGAGGATCTAATACGAGTATATGAACATTTATCAACTTGCGATTCTTGTTATTTTCCGGTGACATTCAAGTTTTTAAATCTTGGGAGAAAATGGGTGTAAGGGACACTATACCGAAAACTGAAAGGGCGTGTCCATTCAACGAAACTGAACAACTTTCCCAAAGAAACATGTTTGGGAAATGAAAAATAAAATTGACCTCTCCATACAAATTGCTAACTCTGATCTAACAGTTTGTATAGAAAGTTTTTTTTTTTTTCATTTGTTTTTTTGGGAAAAATTTTCCGTTTTGTTTGCTGTGCCCACCCTTTCAGTTTTCGCTACACCGCCCCTTACACCCTGTATTATATACTAGCTTTTTCCCGCGGCTTCGCTAGCGTTATATAGTGTTTGTGTCATCCTAGTGTCTCCTACAGGAACCATGCATTTTTCCGAGATAAATTGTAGCCTATGTGTTAGTCCCGTGCTCGATCTATGTACCTCCGAAATCTTATCGAAATCGGTTCCAGCCGTTTAGGCGTCATAATGAACAAACAAAAAAAAACATCCATACACTTATAATACAGCGTGAATTTGTAGTGGTTTCGCACCCGAAGCCCAGTGATTCTACTCATGATAACAAGCAACTTTCCCGAAGAAAAATATTTTTTACTCGAAAAAAAATTTTCGCATCTCCATAGTAAAGTGGTCACGTGATCGACTCATTTTGTATGGGGAGTCCAAAATTTTTTTTCGAGTAAAAAATTTTTTTCTTCGGGAAAGTTACTTGTTTTCATGAGCAGAATCACTGGGCTTCGGGTGCGAAACCACTACAAATTCACGCTGTATTAATGAGATTGTTTGCTACGAGTTAATAGCGCCCTAGAAAAAACTACAGGTTTTCCTAGGTATTGACGAAACTAACTTAATGCTGAATATAGAAATAATAAGAATTTTACATGGAAAGCAAATAAGAAAAGTTCAAACGAGAAAATGGTAGAAACGCAGTACTTTTAATGAATATTTGTTTTTAAACTAAAACTAGAATATTTTTATCAATTTAACTTCAATTCTCAAAATAGATTCAAAGTAGACTCTACAAACTTGTGTTCTTGAATGTACCGAGTTATAACGAGTGTGGTCGGGGCCGATCAGAAAGTTTTTCCAATTGGGAGCTGGCAGGATCAACTATCCACAATTCAAGTTGGAAAATGATGCATAGTACTGAAGTTTTCAATTTACATAGTTAAAAAGAGAGTGTGAAAATTTTGGATAAAAGCTATTTGATTCATGCAAGGTAGTGTATTGTTACCTGCACTATTCCTTGTTTATGTACTACTTGTCGCAGTAGTATGATATGATTAGGGACTTGATAAAATCCCGGGATTTAAACAAGTACCTAATTTTATCATATCTCTTCAACATACTTATGTAGAAAACTTTATATAAGCCTGTTTTGTGGTTATCCTATATGTTATAGCAAAGGTCTGGTCAGTGGTAATTCCTACGTTTTACTGAAGAATGCTAAGACAAAAGTAAGCACCTAACCTAACTAATCTGAGAATTTACCGCGGTTTCAGATTCAATAATAAAATATAAATAAATACGTTATAAATAGCGATCAGTCACAATACAAACACCAATGCTCATCACAAAAAAATACGTATTTGTCCTGAGCGGGATCGAACCTGCGTCTTACAGCACAGAAGACAGAGCTGCTGCCAATAATCCAAACAGGGCACACAATTCCCCAAATGGAGTAGGTATAGTCAACAGCACTTCAGGCTTGACACAGTGGACTTTGCACTGTTCTAATTTCAATGAAAGCTTGACATGCTTTTGGCTGCATCTACCTAGTACATCTATCTATCTTACCTATCATAAAAATATTGACACATGCTTTTTCTTTTCTAAGAGCCAGATCATAAACTTTTTACAATCTTATAGGAATTGTTAACCTAGAGGCCGTTCCGTTTTGGGAAATAATTACCCTCTAACAGCAGTCTGTCTCGATCGCACATATGAACGTCTTATAAAGCTATCCTGCTGTCAGGGTAATTTCTACCCACAGTTTCTACCCAATTCATTTTTTTTTCAAGTTCACGAAGAACAATAAAAGGTACAATGAGATCGAACACATGATTAAACATTGCAATAAAAACACCGAATTAGGTTTATTTCAACGAAATGTTTTTCCTTTATGCACTTCGGAGAATAAATGTGGCATAATGTTATATGGTCATCAATCATTATTAAGAAAAGACATAAAGTACATTCACAAATAAGATCTCACAAAATCTTCAAAACATATTAACTTACGTCATCGTGAATGTAGGCAAAAATGACTCACTCACTGACTGATATACAATATAAGTTATGGGAGCTAGAAGAAAGCACAAATCCTGAAGATAACTTCCAAGAAAAGATTTATCATAAATTCCAGTTGGAACCACAGAACAGAATCCAAGGTTATGATAAAAGTATCAAAGACAAAGATAGCTAACATGGTAATCGTGTCCAAATAGCGCGAATTTTTTCACCACACGCAAATGCATGAATACAGACAAAGGACGCACACTGATGCAGCCTACGTAATTAACGCTACCGGCACATTTACAACAACCACGCAGCACTGAGCACGTGTCTCAAACTAATTGTACAGCAATCAAAACTTTCAATTATGAATAATCAACCAATTAAAACTATTATCCAAACCAACAACCACGCTTAGCCGCGAAACGTTTACCGCGTTTTTGTCACTAGTTATTCCATTTTCAATTTTTTGAAGGGTTTTTAACTTTTTATCGAAACGGGCGAAGAATTTCTTTTGAATTTAGAACGACACGGCTAATCGATTAGACGAGAAGTTTTTATTATTTTTAATTTCCGAACTGTACGGAATGCCGTTATTGTTTAAAACATTTTTTGTGGTTTATAAAAGGAATTTTTAAGGAACGTCTAGATGTCCATACCGCGAGGTATTCGCTATGAAACTCTTCCCGAGAGGTTGCTGCAAGGAAAAGCATTCACAACACATGGATGGTTTTCTTCAGAAATATTCATGTGTGGGTCTTCATGTATAAGGTTGCACGTGTCGGTGGCTTCAGACTTCAGGCGCGTTTAAGCTGTGTGGGTAAGAATTCACGTATGTGAGTGTATTTTATGACTCTGAGTGCATCCCTTTCGAACTGCATGCAATTTATATGTGTGCCGTTTTTATTTTTTTTCTAAACGGCGCGGTTCCGTGTGTACGCGAGTGAAATTTTCGTGTATGGGTGAGTGCTCTGTTTTTTCGATACTAGAAAAGGGAAATTTGTCTTTAATATGGTGAATTTAATGGTGAATTTTGCTTGTGGTTCGAAAATGTATTTTTCAGTTTTATATCGGCGATATGAGAATCGCGGATAGCAAAGAAAATGCAAGAGGAATAAAAAAATGCATGCATCGTACGTTTTCAGGTAGACACATTTTTCTTAACCCATTTATAGTTTATGTGTGTGCGTGCTTGCATGTGGGAGAGGGGGGTGTTCTTGAAAGGGTTGAGGGGGGAAGGGGGGAACATATAAAAATGATAACGCATCGCAAGACGGGTGCTTTTATGGATTTTCTTTATTTTTTAAAGGTTATTTTTTATTGAAGCGAGGAGAATGGCTGTTCCTTCATGTCATGCGACGCCGACGACGTTACTATCTCTTCTAAATGTTTTGATCATGCTTGAGACGTTGTACGTTGATTTCAAAAAGCTTTACTTAGCGCAAATATTTCTTAACAAATTTTTATAATAAAAAAAAAAACAGAAAACTATATTTTAAAAAGTAAATGTTATGAAGTCAAAGGATCGCACACTACTTACGTTTGCTTAATAATAATACAGGTATATCGGAACCCTCGGCGCGCGAGTCCAACTCGCACTTGACCGAAATAAAGAAAATCCCGTTATTTTCTACGCCTTGTGATGTAGATGAAGGAACTAAAAATAAGACAGTGGAAAATTTGAAACTGACCTTATTTAAACCTTAGATAAGTATGAAACGTTCACTTTCAGATCAAGATTTTCGATAGAAACATACATGTAGCCATTAATTTGCTTAATCCAAAAATACATTTAACGTCCTTAATCCTATACTATAAAACGAGAAATATTTGTATATATATATTTGGAATCGGTTTCTCGAAAACAGCTCTAACGATTTCGATGAAATTTACCATACGGGGGTTTTCGGGGGCATAAAATCGATTTAGCTAGGTCTCATGTCTAGGAAAATTCGTGTTCAGAAACCCTACATCGCCATCTGTGGTGGGTTTTGGTTAAAATTATACAGAGCGAAGCTCGGTCGCCCAAGTACTTTTTTTAAAAGAAATTGCTATGAGACTCACATTACATCACTTACGTTACTTTTTTCATTATCTACAGTGACGGCAATGACCTATTGACCTATTTAATTTAATATCAGAAAAAGATTTGCCCCAGGTGAGGATCGAACTCACGACCTTAAGATTATGAGACTTACGCGCTGCCTACTGCGCCACTGAGGCTATTGGAGAGTGTGGCGAAAACAATCTTCACTATCAGGGACTCAATTCTTGAAAATCACCACCCGGTGATAAAATATCACTTCTGAGACTTTAAAAATTTACATTTGCCCTGATAAACTGTTGAACGGTGAATCAGTATACATGAAAATTAACAATCAATCACTGCTTATATCAATCTTAACTTTTGAAAAGAAAAGTCTGTGATTTTGTATTTCTTGATTGATATTTTTATCATCGACTTTAGTGTTAAAAGATATTCGCCGAGAATTATGTTGAATGTAGAGCATTATAATAATTTAATTTAGTTTAGTTGTAAATGGTGTAAGGGACAAATTTCCAAAAACTGAATTGGAATGATCAGTCAACGAAACTGAACAATTTTCAGTAAGTAAAACCTTCAAGAAATAAGAAAAATCGACCTATGCATACTAACTGTCCAATCAAGTTTGCAATTTTGTATGAAGAGACCGATTTTTTTTTAATAAGTTTTCTAAAAGTTTTACTTACTGAAAGTTGTTCAGTACGTAACTACGTTGAATGGTGATATCCTTTAGTTTTCGGAAACCTGCCCCTTGCACCCTGTATAGCAAACTATTATTACGTGTAAACGAGAGAACGGTAAAAAAGAATCGAAGCGGTTCGGGTAAATACTCGTAGTGCACGGTGTGCGCGCGGCCTGTGCTTAGAACTTGGCCGGCGCACTGTCGTGCGCTTTGATATTAGCAAAAGAGGGATGTAAGGTTTTCTAGAAAAAACATTTAGTACTTACTCTAATTGAGATTCCTTTCATCATATTAGCCGATAAATATTAATTTCTTAGTTTTTTTTTTTTTTAATTTAAATTCAATTTTGATCGTAGCTAATAAAAAATTTTGTATGTAGAGGTCATAATTTAAGTCATGTTATATAGTATTATTACTAATAAGTCGCAATGCTCGCGATAGTTTCTTGTAGCGTACGCATTCGACAAATTCAAAATTCGACGCCAAGTTTTGCTATCTTAGATTAAGGAAGACAGATTTTGTTTCGTTTACTCTGATGTGTTGCTAAGCGAACACTTTTGCTGCTATGTCAAAAGGAATCGGCTAAAGCTGTCAGAAAAAACAAATTTGTTCAACAATATTATTCGTTCTGTCAAATATACGCAAGTTTTAGGCCGGTATTTCACTGGGACACTGGTAGAGCGACTGGTTGCGCCACTGGTGTCCGTAACTAGACACCAGTAAAGACATACCCTGCGCAAATTCGTTGGCGGCGCAACCAGTCCGGCTGCTGGTCGCGCTACCACTCCCAGCGAAATATAGCCCTTAATACTGTGGCCGCAGGGTGTAGCGACTCTGGTGTCTAGTTACGGACACCAGTAGCGCAACCAGTCGCGCCACCAGTCGCGCCACCATGGCGTCCCAATGAAATACCGGCCTTAGTATCATAGTTGCAAAATGTGGTAGTAAGTGTTGGAATAAACACGGTACATGCCAGTTCATACAGGATGATATAAACAACCTCTTCTCATAACTTGTTAGTACGGTCACGTCAGTAGAAACCTTTTCAACTCTATGCCAAGAAGTCCAAAAGTGTTTCCGCTGATGTGCTCTTGAGTGTACCTGGGTGATCGAGCTTCGCTCTGTATAATCTTCACCAAAGCCCACCAACATATGGCGCTATAGGGTTTCTTAAACGCGCTATTTAGAAGAAATTCTCAATAAAACGGAAAAAACAATTTTGCTAGACATTAGACCTGGTTAGATAGACTTTTTGCCCCGGGAATCTTCGTACAGTAAATTTAATCATATATATCATTTATTCATAGAACAATTCATGATTGTGTTTGAATATTACAATTTAAAAAAATACACAAATTAAAATAATAAAACCACTTAAACAATATAAGATAAAAGTGCACCTACAACCAAACAGGATGAAGTTAAGACTCCACAATATCATGCCATTTAATATAAAAATAATAATAAACAACAATATCAAAAATTTACTTCATATTACTACTTATGTCAAAACGAACTAAAATTAATAATGTCAAAAATTCTCTAAATCTGATGTCAAAATTCCTGTAAATCTGATGTCCAAAATTCTCTTAATCTAATGTCAAAAATTCTATAAATCTATTGTCAAAATGATAGATAATAATGTCAAAAATTTCTACATATAAAAATTAAAAATCCTCTACCTTATAACAGCACTTTTCCAATAATAAAGCCTTCAGTTTTTTCTTAAAATCTTTAATGTCTGTCAAAATCTTTAACTCTACAGGCAGCTTATTGAATAAATTTACTCATTGATACTGGGGGCAGTGCTTAACGATATTCAAACTAGGATATATTATGTGAGTAAGGTCCCGTCTTCTAGTAGCCTCTCTTTGAATTTGATCTTCATCAGTCTCAAAATTCTTTCGCCTTTTGAATAATCCTGTTAATAAGACTAGTATGTACAGACTGGGTACTGTTAATATACCTAACTCTTTAAAGTGCTCTGCGCATGACTCCCATGGTGGAAGGCGTATCATTACGCGAAGAGCTCTTTTTTGTAAAACAAAAGCGGCTCCCATATTATATTGAAAACTATTTCCCCACAAAGCGATACTATATCTGAGTTTAGATTCAACCAAAGCATAATAGACAGAAATCAACTGATTCAAAGTTAGGACATCCCGTAAACTACGCAAGGCGTAACATGCAGAACTAATTGAGTTCTCTAGTGATGCAAGCTCCACTTTCCAGTTTAGAAAATGATCCATATGAATGCCTAGAAACTTAACATTATCCACTGTTTGAATACGTTTACCCTGCAATTGTACATCTAGTTCATCCTGATTTCGCGAAGTAGTTTAAAAAAATAATATGTTTGTTTTGGCATAATTTATCTGTAAGGCATTCGCTGTAAACCAATTGTGAAAATCTGTCAGCTTAAGGTTAACTTGATGATTTAGCAAGCAGATATTATCGCATGAGACAATGGCGTTCGTATCATCAGCAAAATTAACTATCGAAATGGAAGAGTCTTCTTTACACATATAGTTTATGAGATCATTAATAAATATTATGAAAAAGATAGGTCCCAAAACTGAACCCTGAGGAACACCTCTCGTAACTTTCACAATCTTCGAATTTTGTACTAATTCTTTACCGTCATCTGTAGTATCCGTTATTTCGATAAATTGAACACGGTTTTTAAGATATGCCTTAAAGAGTTCTAAATTACCATTTCTGATACTATAATGCTCTAGTTTGGCTATCAGTAAATCATGGTCTACAGAGTCAAATGCTGCACTTAAATCAAGAAAGAGACCAGCAACTTTTTTCTTGTTATTTAAATTTTTCGCAATATCACCTATCAGAGCATCTATAGCATCACCAGTCCCAATACCCTTTTGGAAACCAAACTGCCTAGGATGTAATATAAGGTATCGATCCAAGTGTGAAAGCAACCGAGATTTGATAATTTTTTCTAAAATTTTTGAAAAAATCGGTAGAAGTGAAATTGGTCTATAGTTATTGGGATCTGTTTTGGCACCTTTTTTAAACACTGGGATTATTTTAGCTACTTTTAATTGTTCAGGAAAAACTTTTGGGTCAGGCATAAATTGAAGATCAATTCAAAATCTTTACAGCCGCTTTCGAGAAACCGAGAGATTTGTAATTGGTATCTCGAAAACGGCTCTAGCGATTTCAATGAAATTTAACAAACAGGGGTTTTAAAATTAATCTAGCTATGTCTAAGAAAATTAGTTTTTCCCGTTTTGTGAGAAGTTTTTTAAAATACCGCGTTTCAGACAGAAACCTAAAGCGCCATCTGTAGGTGGGAAGCGTAGCTTGTTCACCTGATGTAATTTTAAATGTCAAAGCGGATATTAATGGTTTTATTATTAATACTATAGTGACTTAAGTTTTTAGAGTTTATAATGCCTCGTTATTTAAATTTTTACCACCCCGAAAATCACCCGGTCAAGAATCGAGATTGATAAACTGTAGTATTTCTGCTCCATACTAGATGGCGCTGTATTTTATACAGAGCAAAGCTCGCTTGATCGCCAAGGTACTATATACTTACTTCAGAAGTGCGAACGATTTTTATTCTGGAACTTGTATGGATTGCACTGTCGTTATTTTTACCATCAGTTGCAGAAATCGTTGTTAAAACTAAAGTTCTTTTAAGAAAGTGTCAGTAACAGGTTTAAGGGGTTTTAACTTTAAAGAAGCTTTCTTCAACGTTGCTTAACTTTTCTGATCGGAAAGAAAGAGGAACTTGTCTATGAGCGCAAAAGATGTAGCACGGTATTATGATATGTTTGTACATATATCTTTTCAATTTTCTAACGTTGAAAGGAAGGTAAAATAAGAAAAGCCTTGCATCGGTCGATGTAAAAAAGCACTACAGGGTAAAATATAAAATATAGCCAGCAAAAAATATATAAAAAAGAAACAAAAATATATTATTCTCAAGGCGGGCTAGCACACAGGTGAATTGCGTATGTGTGAGTTGAGATGTTGAACATCTATGGAGTAGCGTTCGTATTTTAAATTGTATTTATCTACACTCATGTCGTAATCTTTGAATTATGATTCAAAAAGTTGATACATAAGGCTGAATATTACGCAGAGTATTGTATAAAAAATTAAAAAGTTACCATTACGTAACGATTTTTGTATGAAAATTTTGCAAAGGTGTTACGTAGTTTAATTTTTTAATCATTACATAACTCTTGGATAAAATTCTTCTTGACCTAAACCTTTTTAAAGAAGACTGAATATAAGGTCTTTTAGAGAGCCGGTTATAAATGTAACAGTTTTTCTTACTAGCTGTCAAATATCAGTAGCATATTTACAAAGTGTACCATATAAACCACCTATTATTTTGGAGCAGTTATAGTAACAGTTACTATAGTTACAATTATTTCATCTGTGGTGGAAAAGATGCGCGCGCAGCCTGATATTTTAGTAAGCCTTGGAGATAGGTATTAGATTTGCCGCCATTTCCAAATATTTTTTTTTATCATATTTCGTGCCCGTAAAAATTTATTGTAAAATTAGAAACAGCGGTACAGGCAGGACGCAAATGCAGTGACACCAAAAGATTCTCTTGAAGTGGCTACTAAAATAACTTACGATCTTCTCCCATACAAGTCCATAAAATTGAACGACAAAACCTACAGTGAATTGGGAAATATTGAAAATCGAAAAGAAAACCACGTCACGTTAAGAAAATGTTCTGCTTGTTTATTTCAAAAACCTAGCAGACAGCGGCTTCTTTGCACACATAACAGTAAACAGTAACTGTAATACCTATACATCAAGTAAGTTGACTTTGTTGTTTACTTACCTTTGTTTAATTTATAATGAAGTACCTACCTATTGAATGAGTGAAGATAAAGTAGTATACGCAACTGCATATACTATAGTTTTAAAACACTCGTTTTATACTATTATCACACTCGGCTACGCCTCGTGTGATAAACCCAAACTCGTGTTTTAATAACCTGTTTTATATGACAGTTGCATAAACTACTATTTCGTTTAATCGTTTGCCCACTAGTGACATGTACACTTCTACACTAATATTACAAAGAGGAAATCGATATGTATTTTATTTGCGAATAAACTCAAAAACTACTGGACTGATTTCAAAAATTCATTCAACATTAGAATGCTAGGTACATTATTTTTGAGCGACATAGGTTAGGTATATTTATTACTAGAAAAAAATTGGGATCCCTACCAAAACTTCAATAGAGTAACCCAAGGTGTAAAAAAATTGCCATAAAAGACTTTCATCGCATGCGCTACGGAAATTATTGATGACAGAATAAAATAAAGATTTACAATATTAAAAAAAAAACCTATCAAAAACAAAAAAAAAACGCCCATGTCCGACTATTGTAGTTATAACACTATAACTACTATTTACATTTTAAAAGTTGATAGAAATACTGACCAAAACCAGACCAGGTTATCCATATTTTTACATTAATTATTATCCAAATAAATCATTTCAAACAAAAAAAAAACAGACATGTGAGAGTAAATAAAACATTTTTTAATTTTTAATTTCGTATTCAAGACTGTTGTAGTGTAGCTGTAGACCACATTTAAATCAGACATTCCATTCAAAAGATATTACAAAATGAAAAAAGTAAATCTAAACAAAATACTAATAAGAAAATACATTTATGCTGGCCGCTAGTTCTAAAATAAAGTTTAATAATAACTTCTATAGTGTTTACAGCCCCTTTTCAAAGTTCAACTGGATGACCTTGTTGATCATCATTAGTAAAATGGAAACACTTGATTCTAAACGGTCACAAAGTATGAAAATAATTAAGTCATAGAAAATTGCCTATTATTCTCATTACCAGATACCTCCCTTTCTTTACTTATACTCATTATCTTTTCAAACCTTATTTTTACAAACCTTTCACGACCCATTTTTTTTGCTTTTACGACTTATTTAGTAACATAGTATAGGTAATTTTATTTTATTATGATAAGAAGCTTGTGTTTTTCAATTTCCAATTGGAAAAAGTGTATTGAAAAGTTAAAGTGGCTTTAAATCAATTGCTGAAAAAGATTCGTTTTAAAAAAAATCTCAGCAATATATTACTGTGAGCTTTAACTTTAAATAAGCTTTTTGCAACTGGCTGACAAAAAAAATCACAGAACACTAGCCACTCCACATATTTTTCTGTTAGCTATTCTAGAACAAATAGGCGAGTTGAGTATGTGTGCACATGCACCTTCGTACGAAGCTCGAACATAGGCATTAGAAATGTGCATTTATACTGGAAATGCAATGCTTGACGACCAACCTTTTATCATCGTCATAATAAAATTATCCTATACTATTAAACGAGCAATATTAGTATGTATATACAGTTGAAATCGGTTTCTCGAAAAGGCTCTCATTTCGATGAAATTTACCATACGGAATTTTCAAGGGCGAAAAATCGATCTAGCTAGGTCTCATATCTGGTATAATTCGTTTTCCCCAGCATTTTTTTTTAATACCGCGTTTTAGACATATACCTACAGCGCCATCTGTTGCCGGGTCGCATAGCTTGCTCACCCGGTCATGTTTTAATGTTGAGGCGGCTATTATAGAGCGGAGCTCGGTCGCCTAGGTACTACTTCCACTGCTGAACAACGGTATTCGCCAAGCTTCTATTAAAAATCCTGGTTGCTGTATTTTTTTTTTGACAAATGAGCAAACGAGCAGGTGGGCCACCTGATGGAAAGTGGTCACCACCGCCCACAGAGCCCGCTGTAAAGCACGCTGCCCACCCTGAGAACTAAGATGGTGTGTCTCGTCTGCCGGTAATTTTGCTGGCTCCCTCACCCTCCAAACCGAACCACAGCAGTGCAAACAGTGTTATTTTACGGCAGAAATAGGCAAGGGGGTAGTATTTCCCCAGACGGACTTTGTATAAAAGCCCTACCACCTTTAAAACTGTATTTGGTTGCTGTATCCTTAATACGGCCCTAAGTTTTACGTGGTTACGTCTATGTAGGTAGGTACAGTCAACTGCACATCAAGCTCTCACCCAAGTCCACTCACACCCACTCCCCCTCATCGTCCCTCCCTTCAACCCTCCCCTCACCCTGCCAATACTGCCGCCAGAGGACCTATATCCACGTTGCATGCAATGACCCCCTAAACTAAACGAAAGCATAGGTGTCCACGTCCAATAAAGTTCTGGTAACGCATATACCCACCTTTGTCACACGCCATATGTGTCATAGGTAACTTAAAAAGCATTGCAAGGGTAATATAATGACCGGAACTCTCCGGATCGAAAAGATCCACAGGTGTCTCGCTACACTAAAGCCGGATTTACACGGGGCAAAATTTTGGCGCCTCTGAGGGGAAGAAAGAGAAGCTATTCGACTGTTTCTTTCTTTCGTATAGCTGAAGCCTAAATTTTGCCCCGTGTAAATCAGCCATAACAAGTAGTCTACTTCTTCGATAACCGTGCGGCAGAATAGGGCCAGGGGACCAATTCTTGAATATCACCGGGTGATAAAATATCATAAAAAAAAAACACAGATTTTTCTTTCCAAAAGTTAAGATTGATCTTTGTAAAATATAAAGCAGTCCTTGATTGTTAATTATCATGTATTCTGATTTACCTTTCAACAGTTTATCAGGGTAAATGTGAATTTTTAAAGTCTCAAAAGTGATATTTTACCGCCCAGTGATTTTGAAGAATTGAGTCCCTGTACCCTGCACGGCGAACAAATAAAACTGTCAACTTACAATTTCTTTGGAGCTAAAAGTAGTAACCACGCAAGAACCATGTAAAAGCGATAGCTTGTATTTATATTTACTTTTTATTTGCGCGTTTCAAGACTAAGTTATTTGTGTAACGTGGCTATGAAGTATGTGAGTAGTTTCTTGGTGTAAAATGCAAAGTAGGTCTTGTAATACATACTAATTATTACCATTGGCTTAAAAATACACACGAAAGTGGTAGGGTACATCAAGTTTTTTGAAGCCATAAAAGCTTTACTTATTAGATTAAATTACTTTAAGCTTTTAAAATATCTTTAGGCAATATTTGTAGGTACATTATGTTAATAATTTGATTATCATATAATAGCTCTTTTAAATCTATTGCTGTCACTAAGTCAGCAATAGATTTAACAGAGCTTTAACTTTAGAAATGCTTTGTCCTTTGCTCAGAGTAAAAGCCCTGTATTGGCTAAAAACTTTCAATAACTAAATGAATATGTTCCTTCCAGCAATTTTATCGTGAGTACGCTGCGTACAGTACGCCCACATACAAGCCCAAACTCATATCGTACTTACGTCCTTACATCGCTAGAGCTTTAAGACTGCACTTGGGGACAAAAATACTTGGTTACATTAGATTTGACTGTATGCTTTATTTAAGAGTACGTATAAAAAAATAAAAAAGAAAGAATGAAAAGACATTAAAAATGGAAGAAAAATAGAATGCAATAGATGTACTTGATGTCAATCACATTGGATATAACTTTAACAATCTTGTAAGTAAAATTTTGAAATAAACAATCTTCATTTTGCTAAGTTTTTGTGGTGAACTAGTTTTGGATTTTAATCCCTGTTTCTGGTCAGTTACAAGGTTTGAAACCAAGGCATGTAGGGACGGTCTTCGAATTACAACCCACAAAATATTATTATGATGATGAGGGTCTGTTAACGTTATTGTATTAGTTATACAGTAAACAACAGGCCAAGCTTGACACTCGCAGTTCGATTCTAGCCCTTACCAGAGGTTAGATAATAGTAAACTGACGTTTACAGATTCGTTATTCCCGTGCAGGCCGCCAAATTTCAACCTTAAGCATAGAGCATAAAGTCCATAATTGCAATGTACTGCTTAGAATACTTTATGAATCGCTCAACGTCGGGTCGGGTTGTCAATTTACGAAATAAGGAGTGAGATGCAAGTAGGTAAGAATGTAATATTGTTCAATCCATAGTGCAAATGCTTTCCAACCTTAATCTTATCGGCACGCAACATGTATTTATAATTTAAAAATTTTACCAACTTTTTTAATGTAAAAAAACCTCGATATCTTTTGTTTTTACGCGATGTACGTGACACGCGTACAGTCAACAATATTTTCTAGTAATTTTTCTTTTTACCCTTCGTTAAAAAGTTTCACAAATACATATTTCGATGATTTTTCTCTCAAGCCGTGCAGTCCGATGAGCGCGTGCTATGCGTGACATTCGACCGCCTTAGTAGGTAAAGACCTGGTAAAGAAGCATTCACGCGCCGCGAGTCATACTCGTACCTACATTGCGGAGTGAAACAGGCCTGCCCTTACGTCTATTGAAATAAGAACGGTTCAAAGTCCAATATCAAGCTTAGTGTGCTCTTAAATACAGCATGATTTTTTATTCACCAGAAAAAAATTAAGGGATGATTCTTCCCATGAAACTGAACAACTTTTCCCAAGGAGCATAGGTCTTCTCAATTTTTGACTTCACATAGAAAATGCATCAGCTGATAGCGCATTTTTTATGGGAGGTCAAATTTGGTTTTTTGTATTTTGACCTATGTTCCTTGGGAAAAGTTGTTCAGTTTCTTGGGCAGAATCATCCCTTATTTTTTTTCTGGGGAAGATCCGAAACGTTCAAATGTACGTTTTTATTTTGTCCGCAAGTGTAGACGGAGTCTCGTACGGTCAGAAAATATTATAAAATATTCTATGAATTTTATTTCAGAGGTTTTCTGTGAGTCAGTGGGGCCGGGCTTGGGCACTCTTGTAATAACTACTTAACTATAAAATAGGTTTTTTTATGATTTTTGCGAATTATTTCATAATCATAATAAACATTTTCATTTTACTTTCTCTAGTTTTTAGGGTTCCGAAACAAAATGGTAAAAAACCGGCTAAGTGCGTGTCGGACCACGCGCAGTATAGGGTTCCGTAGTTTTTTTACGACTTTTTATCGCAAAGAAGTTGTTGATTAAGTGTGTCATAACTCATAACGTTCATAAATAAACTATTTACCTCCTAATGCTCAGCGAGGTCCTAGCGCCTGATTGCTATTTATATTATTTCCAGTTTTTCGGCTATAGTTTATTGATCTGTGAAGCCTCCATAGTTTTCCTTTTATTTTAATCATATATGTTACTATTGTGAAGTTTTCACATTCCCAATAACAACCCTTTAGCTGGCAAGGGGGGGGGGGGGGGGGGGACACTCAACTCCACCAAAAAAGAGTCGAGTGTTGGCAAAAAATTGCGCTTTCAAGCTAAATACTTCGCAAACAGATCTCTCAACGTGAAAACCCAAGAGTTTCAAAACAAAAGATGGCCGCCTATGTTTTTTTGTGTTTCTCCAGTTCTTTTAAAATTGGCACTTTATTTACTTGAGTAACAAGTACATGCAATTGTTAGCAGAATGTTTTTTTGATTAGGTAGTGCAATGTGCAAACTTACACTTAAATCAAATTACCATAAAAAAACAGTGAGAGCAGAATTTTGCAATGGGATCTTACCCGTATCTTACCAAGAAAAACAATGTTATAAACTTTGACACAATAGTAAATTCTAGTAGAAAAATCTAAAAAGTTGGAATATCCAGCAAAGTAATGTGTGAAGTTCAATGATGTATGAACGTTTTGTGCCGACAGTACCGCTATCTCTTACTATAACTTATACTTTCGGATAATGCATTTGAGAACTTCTTTATGGCTAAAAATATTCGTGTTCCTGTACCACTTACGAGTATGTATCGGTTGTACAGCTTGTAATTTTTTGATTAAACTGAATAACTTTTTCCAAATAACATATAATAATAACTATGTGATACGTTTCCAAACAAAATGCCTATCATGCACAGCAGTTTTATGTAAAATAATTTTTTTTGGGTTCCGTAGCCAAATGGCAAAAAACGGAACCCTTATGGATTTGTCTGTCTGCCCGTCCATGATAAAACTAAAAAAATATATGATGTACATTACCAGGTAAACATCCACCGAAATTTGGTTTGAACGAGATCTACCGCTAGAGTGTTGCCAGCTGCCTAAGGAGCTCGCGCCAATAGGCAGTCCAGCGCTTTCAGCTGACAAAGCAGCATTTTTTGGCGCCCGAAATGGGACAACTAAAACCTCAATTTGATAATATTAATAGTGCTTTATTGATTAGCACTCAGACTGAAACAAAAAACCAAGCTCGCTTTTAACGCATCTAAAGTCCCCTTATAATAAAAAAGTTATTGTCAGTTGAAAATATACGGTTCTCGTCAGCGGTTTTTCGCTACGCGTGTTTTAACATAGTTTGGTGTGATTATTGTGTTGTGAAGTGCGAAATTTAGTGATAGTGGAAGGATAATATATCCTTTGTGTTGTAAATCACAAAAAATGGGCAATATAGTGGCTGTGATGTGAGAAAAATGTGTTTGTGTGCCATCGAACGGCTGTTTCAAGGTCGCCGGGATTTAACTTCAATTTATTTGGTAAGTTATTCACTTTGCATGCTTTTGTAGCGATTATTTTATACATTATTTGTAATTCTTTTAAGAATATAATACAATTTAAGACAACTTTAAAAGAAAAAACCATAGAAATCGAGGTTTTTCCCTAGGGAAAATCGCAAAGTGCTCCATGCTCCCTAGGGAGCAAACGCTAGACTGCCTAGTTTCGTGGGCCCCCCAAACGCTCCAGCGGATGTAGTTTTTTTTTAATACGTCATAAATCTTACACCGCAATTTACCTTTCATTCAATCAACTCAAATATAAATTTTTGTTACTTACATCACATAATAAAGTTTATTAGCAATAAAAATACCATAAATTTTACTTATATACGTACACGGACTCGCACTTGGCCGGTTTTTTTAGGGTTCCGAACCAAAATGGTAAAGGTCTGTCTGCTGTATGTCACACTTGTATATCTCAGCAACCACACTTGCTATCGACTTTATATTTGGAATGGTTTTAGAATATGATTGCCCAACTTTATTGAAAACGAATAATAATAAAAATATTATTGTGAAGGGGTCCCAAAAAGGGGAGGGGGGCAAAAGTTAAAATTGTCGTTAATAGGTTAAGTGGGATATCATATGAAAGGGCTAATACATGTACATTCCTAAACAGATTTTATATTTTATTCAACTCTTAGTTTTCCAGTTATGATGAAAAATGTCAAAACATATACAATTTTATTTTATATAACTCTCACAGCTAAGTAAGCTTTACAGGTTAAAGAGCTAGAAAAACTGGAAATGATAAAATTGCAATCAGGCGGTAGGCCTTCGCTGAGCATAAAGAGGTGAAAAGTTTATGTTATGAACGTTATGAAACACGAAATAAAAACCTGTTTTGCGATAAAAAATCCTAAAAATTTTCGGAACCCTATACTGCACGTGGTCCGACACGCACTTGGCCGGTTTTTCTGTTGTGTTCTATATGCAAACTTTTTTGCAATAAAACATATTTTTTTCATTTTAAGAAAAATCTAAAGTAATTATCGTGTTCAGTGTTGAACTTCGGTAGTATAGGTAACTAATATTACATATTCCTTGGTATAAATTAATATTCCTTGGTATAACTTTAGAATACTTATCAAAATTGCAGGCAAATATCATGAAGATGGCATTATGCAAAACATACGACGCAAAATTTGAATTATTATTCATTAATAACATGAATTGTAGTAGTTTTTCACCCATAGCTAAACCTGTTTACTATTATGTATTCCGTTCAATTTCCCAATCTGAAATGGACCAATCAGGAAAGTAGACCAAATGGGAAAGTGGACCGATTGGGAAAATGGACCGATTGGGAAAGTGGACCGATTGGGAAAGTGGACCAAATGGGAAAGTGGACCGATTGGGAAAATGAACCGATCGCACCGGAGGGAAATTACTAGACATATTTTTGAATTTCTTGATTGAAATGAGTCAATCACGTGACGACCGTTAGATTGGATGTCCTAAAAATCTCAATATAACAATTTACGCTCCATATTTATATCTTCATCTTGGGAAAGGTGCTGGTTTACACCTGCAGACATGATTGGAACCTGAATCTGTATCTCCCATTATCGAGTCGCCTCGCTGATGCGCAGGGTGCAGGGGAGTGCCAACACCATCTTGAAGGTCGTTAATGAAAAGCCTGATTGCCCCATCTTGAGGCACTGGGTACATACACATGTGTGTGTGCCCAGTGACTCCAGAGCAGGTAGATATATGAAGTAGTGGCGCTTCTAGTGTAATTTTACTAACATAGTTTCTTAAGATTCCTGTAATTTACTAACACTCAATATGGATCACGGTCTGAAATAAAATTATTTTATTTTATTTTTTATTTATTATCATGTTTTATTTTTCTTTTAAAACAATGGTGTGATTAGAAGTATCTTAATTATTCATTTATTCATCATAACATCCCATGAAACGTCCACTGCAGGACATGAAGCTCCTTCCAGAAATCCAGCTTTTGCGGAACGTGGAGGGGAAGCATCATAGTCACTACGCCTGTTAGCGTTGGTGGCTGCATCTTAGATGGTCAGTTGAACAGAAGGACAGTACAGAAGGGAGTTGGTACAGAAGAACGCTGCTCATGCCAATCCTCCAGTTCATAATCCCTTAGTCGCCTCTTACCACACCTACAGGTAGGGATGGGCTGCTACTTAATTTTTACTTAAGTTTTTAATAAAAATCTGAAATTCCCAAAAACAAAATAGTTACATTCTGGATGCAGCCTTCCTTTTGACCGCTAAATATGAAGTTTAATATCCGTTTAATATCGATCGGCTTTATTTAAAGTAAAGCTTCAAACATGGACGAAAGATGACCAAAAGGAGAACGAATTGAAAAAAAAAAACTGCGACCGTATAAACTGAAGAACTGTTTTTAAATAGTTACGAAAATAAATTTTATATTTTTTCTTTGTCACAAGTGGGCAAACGAGCAGGTGGGCCACTTGGTGGTAAGTGGTCACCACCGCCCGTGCCGCCTACTGTCTTATTAGTGAAATAATTTGACACTAATAAGACAGCAAAGCGCGTTAACCACCCTGAGAACTAAGATGGTAGGTCTCATGTGCCGGTAATTTCACTATTATAGTTCCCCTCCCCTTTAAACCGAAACGCAGCAATGCAAACACTGCTGCTTTACGGCAGAAAAAGGCACCACAAAGGCGGTGGTACCACCTCAGATGGAAATTGCACAAAAGCCTTACCATCATCAACCTCCAGTACAAAATGCTCTACCTATTAACTGACGCGAGAAGAGAAACTTCTTTTCTCATAAAAAATGATTTTTTTTTTCGTATTTAAACCTACGTTACTTATCGGGTCTGAGGTGAGAGAGATAGTTTTGCAATTGAAAAATTATTCGTCTTCCCAATTCCCGTCCAAAATGTGTTGGTCACGTGACCACATAAGTATTAGCGTCAAAAAATTATTTTAAAAAAATTTTTGGGTAAGAAAAGAAATAATCTCTCTATTTAAACTGTTCGATCGGAGTGAGCAATTTGTATGGACAGGGGGCCAATTCCTGAAAGTCACCGGGTGATTTTCGAGATTTTTAAAATTAAAATAGCCCTGGTAAACTCCTTAAAAGTAAGGATCAATATTTGTTAATTATAAAATAATTTTCAGTTTTAAAATTACCATAATAACAATTTGAGTTTAATGTAATGAGACTAATGAGTTTATCGCAGCTTTTTTTAATTTTAAAAATCACGAAAACCACCCGGTGACTTTCAAGAATTGGCCCCCAGGTCAAAATTTTTTTAATTACCTAAATGTTTCTTTGGGAAAGTTGTTTAGTTTCGTTGACTGAACAAGTCCTTTTAGCTTTCGGTACACCTTCCCTTACACCGTACGTCTGTAAAAAATGTGTAACTCCAATATTTAATAAAATTTTGACTCCATGCTTGCGGCCAATTACGCCGTAATACTCATTTAATAAAACACGAAATCTGGCGCTTCCGCACCTTTTCGGCACTTTTGGCGGTTGAAAATTAATGATTAGGTACTTCGGGGTCAATACACAGGTACATCGGAGGACTTAAGGGTTTACTCGGTCCTAAAAGATAACAAAAATTGTCTGACTCTTTTATATAACCAAAGAATTTTTTTTCATAAGTGTGTCATAGAAAATGTTATCCTACAATAACTATACTAGGGGAGAGCGGGGCTGGTTGTGCCTGGGGTAATTTGTTCCGACGCAAATATCTCAAAAATTAAAAGTGATAGCTAAAATTTCTTTATGTCTCGCGAAATGCCTAGCGCACGAACGGCTGTCATTTTAGAAGCGCCAACGACGCGGAACTGGTGGGTGTGTGGGTAGCGGTCGTCCAGCGCCACGTTAGTAACTTTTTTCGTGTTTATACTTTTTGGGGTTTAGTTGGCATTTATAGTGCTACGTACATGGGAGTTTTATTGAAGTGATCGTAATTTATCCATTCATGTTAATCTATGCAGTTTTAATGCTTTGTATCAGTGATTTTTTTAATGCGTGGTGTGACCAACCGTGGATCGGCGCCCATAACCTCACAGAAGATAAAAGTAGCTCCTCAGGTGGTTGATATTTTCGTCTCACAGCTGGATCCCAAGGTTACGGAGGACGATCTTAAGGACTTTATAGCGGAAAGTGGACAGCAGGTAATTAAGGTGCAGCGCCTGGGTACGTCTTTAAACAACAGACATTACGCGTCGTTTAAGGTAACTGTATCTAAACAAAGTGCTAACACACTCCTAGTTGACACGTTTTGGCCTGAAAACGTTTAGTTCAGATTGTTTGAACGACGACGACTTCAGTGGAAGCCAAAATTTCGTAGTATCGCAAGTTCGACTTTGTTACCTAAGTAAATACCTAGTAGGTAAATAAATATAAAAGTTGTACGTTGTTGACATTACATATGCTTATGTAAAATAAGGACATTTAATTTTATCAATTATAAACACAATTTACAGATACGAATTTTAGCAATCTTTACGTTGTTGTTGACATAACTTACTTACTTATAAAAGTAGGCGTAATTAGCTTAAAATACATATATAACCTACCAAATTTTATCAATAAAATTTTAAAATACAATACTTAGATTCAATTTACAAATAATAATAATTTATTTTATTTATTATTAATTTTGGACGTCAATATTATTGCTGATAAATTAGTTAAATTTTATAGAGCCACGACTTGTGCGAAGCTTTATGACTCAATACTGCTGGATTTTCTTTCAGGTTATGTAGAAATAAATGAAGCGCAGTTCGGCTTTCAAAAAGGCGGATCAACAGATGGTGCGATATTCACGCTTAAACAAACTGTTGAATATTATTTGAAAAGAAAAACGAATATTTTCGCATGTTTTCTTGATCTAAGCCGGGCTTTTGATCGAGTAAAATATGATTTGTTGTGGAATAAATTAAAAGATAAGGGGGTGCCCTCGGCTTGCATTGCTTTGCTTATGGCTTGGTACACAGATCAGGTTAACATAGTGAAGTGGCAAAACTCCTATTCTTCAGAATTTTACTTACCCTGTGGGGTGAGGCAAGGGGGCTTAACCTCCCCCCTACTTTTTAACTTGTATGTTGACCAGCTAATAGAGGAGCTCAGCAGCACCCGACTCGGCTGTCATGTTGGTGGAGAATGTCTAAATAACCTAAGTTATGCCGATGACATGGTGCTGCTGAGCCCCTCTCTTGCTGCATTGCGTCAGTTGCTTGAGATATGTGAAAAATATGCCGTGGCGCACAATCTCCTTTATAATGCCAATAAATCGGTCTGTATGGCTTTTCACTACGGGAAAAAGAAGGCGTTTGTGCTGCCGATACGATTGGCAGGAGCCGAGCTGCAGTGGGTAGATTCATTTAAATATTTAGGGCACATGATTTGCTGCGATCTGCGGGATGGTAGTGATATGGACCGTGAGCGACGAGCACTTTCAGTACGCGCAAATATGATCGCGCGAAGATTCTTCAAATGTTCTCGCGAAGCCAAGCTGGCATTATTTGCAGCATACTGTCAACCGCTATACACCCCACAACTGTGGGCGCGCTACACTGTCGAAGAATATCGGCGGCTGAAAGTGCAATATAACGACTCGCTCAGGGTTCTCTTCCGCCTGCCGCGATATTGCAGCGCCTCACAGATGTTTACGGAAGCTCGCCTGCCGGGTCTGGATGCACTGATCCGCCATCGTGTTGCCAAGTTTAGGAGCGTTGTCTTTGGATCTCAGAACAGATTAATAAAGGTGCTTAGTTGTAGATGTAATCAGAGTGACCTTTTCTCCCACTGGGGAAAACTGTTGTTTTACAAATTAAATTAATTTAAGCTATTTTTGTACTGTACTATGGATATTTCTATCTGAAATAAATGAATTTTATTTATTATTTTTTTATTAATGTTTAAGTTTTTCAATGTCTTCGAAACGGGGTAAAAAGTGCCTTTCATTCGAGGCTGGTTGTGCCGCGAATTCCGTACTAACCTTCACAATTTTTGATTACTTCATTTAACGGAATGAGAACCTATAAGCGTTAGGGGAGTACCTCCTAAGGATTTCTACAAAAGGTTGCTGATGCTGAGATTAAATTATGGATGCAAATTACGCATTGCATTGTATTACTATTATCGTAGGTTATTAAAGTTGATTTTTAATTATGATCTCATTACTAACAAGTGGGTACAAACGATTTTTTAATTTGAGTAGAAACCTACTTTAAAGTTAGAATATTTTTGTTTAGTTTTAATAACAAACATTGGCTGATTTTGACCAAAACTTCAGTCATTAACTATTTAAATACGTTTAAGGGAATAAAAAAGCAAGGTTGCTGTCTTTTTATTAAAAGTCAATTATTACTTAGTATAATGTCGATATATTTAATGGTTTCTGATTTCTAAATTCGTTTAAAACCATAAAATGATCAAATATTACGACCGGCACAACCAACCTCAGCCCTGGCACAACTTGCCCCCGAGCACAACTTGGTTCAAAAACTATCTAGAATGTCCAAAAACTCAATTCAAATATAAAAACTAGATTAAATTTAACGTCGTATAGACTATAACTACGGTTCTTAGCATTCATATAACTTAATTTATTTAAGGATTTGTCAAAATCGGCACTTTCAGCCCCGCTCTCCCCTACTTCTAAAGAGTAAAACTTTTGACTGATTAATCATTGAAGAAAAGGGCTTATACATCAGCTTTTTTAACTTCAGTAAATACGACGAACTTTCATACAAACTTTCACCCCCTTTTTCATCCCCTTGGACGCCCTTAGGTCTTAAGGGATGAATTTCTAAAATCGTACACATGTGACTTTTTTTTCGTTTTTCTTAGAGTAAGTCGTTCAGTTTCATGGGCAGATTCACATGCTTCAGGGTTGGTATACCCTTCTTGTTACACTCTGTATATGATTTTTTTTAAGTTCTTGAATTCCGTTTTTGATGCACTATTCTGTCCCTTAAATTGGACATAGACAAACCAAAATAGAGTCACGTATGCTGCTTACTCATTACCAACATAACGACTTTATACTAATAACTTTGAACAAATAGTCCTAATAAAGATCATCCAATGATCATCGCGGTAAGAGATGAACAAAAAATACGTAATGATACCGAAATTCGTTCCGCGCCCGACCGGCAGCTTCCGTTCGAGATTCAAATTTAGAACTTTTTCTTTTTCTTATCTGTGGACTGTGGTTCATTTTGGGGTACCGTGGTTGGAAGGTTTTATTCACTTTAGAAATGTAAGAAAGACAAACTTTTGTATAAAAATATAACATGGATTATCGGAATTTAAATCAAATCAAAAATCAAAATTATGTTTATTTCTCACCACAAATCATGCATACAATAAAAGTAACTTGAAAATTGACTTGGTATTTGTGGGATACTGGAACCTAAACTAAGCAAAGGCCTGTATTTTAGGACTCCAGGTCGCAGCCCTGTATAAATTTCGAAATTCATCCGGGACATTAATGTGGATTAAAATATACTACAAAATAGAAAAACAAAAGTATTGCAAACATAGATTTATATAGTCAAGATAGGGTCTTGGGAACAAGCGGTTCAAAATTTCCCCATACAAGAAAAAAAAAGCGCCATCTGTGAAAAATCGCGTGAACTACGTTGAGTAGTACTTCGGTCGGTAACGAATGGCGGGAAAAACAAAACACTTTTTATTGTTTATATGTGATTTAGGCCTTGTATTTCAATTTCTTTATTTGGATTATAGTCAAAAACAATAATAAGAAATAACAATAATAATAATAAGAGTATATTGTTTCTTCAACCAAGAACATTCCATTTTGTTGGTAAGTTTATTGCATCCTATGTTGACAATATGACTGACAACGACTGACATTTGTTGGTCCTAAACGTCAGATTTCGGACCAACGAATTGGGGACAGTGTAAGGTGCCGATGGGCCAGTACTTATATATAAGTAAATGATTGCAAAACTAAAACATTACAAAACTAAAGTAAAACAATTTTTAATTAGAAGATATAACATATTCAAAATTCAAAATTTTTCAATAAAAGAAAAGAGAGTTGTGTAGATGATACGTCAGAGAGGGAGTGTGAGTGTAGGAGAGTGTGTGAGAGTGTTGTGTGAGAGTGGTGTGTGAGTGTGTGGAAAAGTGAGTGAGTGGGAGTGTATATGATGAGAGCGTATACCTTCACCTGCTTTATGATTGAATCTTTAGAAGATTTTCTGTCTCCTCATAACCAAGCACAATCAGCCACTGGGTAAACAATTTTTTACACTCAGGTCTACAACAGTTACCTAATACATGTTGACTTTTTTGTTTATACGATTGTATAAAATTGCACCACGGAATATAAAAAATCTGTGAGCTAAAGCTGTTTGTACCAAAACGTGACTACAGACCGTATAGTGTCTCCTGATTGGAATCAGAGGACGCTCGAAAGGTAGATCGAATGTTGTCGTAGAATTGTAGCCAAAATGTATAGCTGACGCACGCTTAAAACCTTTGCCTCACTGTAAAGCTCAACTGTTGAAAACAGTCGCGGTTTGAAAAGACATACTTTGAGGATCAGTCTCTGAGCTCTTTTCAATTCAATAAGTTTTGTCTTGTCAGCTCCACCCCATGAGCTAATACAATATGACAAGATTGACTGCACCAGGGCAAGATAAACATTTATTACCAATTTGGAATCAGCGCCATGGCGTAATTGTTTAAAAATGTATGTTAACTTTCGTACTTTTTGGGAAGTATTATGAATGTGAGATTCAAATGTTAATTTTCTATCAATAGTAACTCCCAAGTATCTCACGCTATTCACTAACTCGATTTTAGGGCAGATATTTTCGCATGGTTGCAGATGGGGTATTTTACATTTGTGTGCTACTATAGGGGGAAATGACTTAGGTACACCAGGGTGATCGATGATAGTAAAAACTATGGCTTTGGTTTTGTCTGAGTTTAATGTCTCATACTACGTTGAAACCTGACTGAGCATGGTGAAATAATTCCTCCCATGTGTTCGCATAAAACGTGAGAGTCGTGTCATCGGCGTAGGCTACAATTTGGCAGGTTGCAAGATCAAGTTGGCACAATTGGTTTATGTAGCATAGAAAAAGAGTGGGACCCAAGATGCTGCCCTGCGGCACGCCGAAAGTTACTGGAACTTCCTCACTAACGTGTTCACCTATTTTAACACGTTGAAATCGTTTTGTGAGGTTATCAGTAAGTAGTGCTAGCTGAGATCCTCTGATGCCTAAACACTCTAACTCTTTCACAATTTACCGCAGATACCTTTAAAAGATGGCTAAATTCCCGTTTTTAATTAAAGCATTTCGCTCGACAGATAGATATACACTAAATAATTATAAATAAAATTTACCACCAAATATCCACCTACTTACTTATGAAAGCGTCCTAAAATATACTCATGATTCAGAACTTATTTTATACTTTTGTCCCATATTTGATATGTCAAATTCTTCTATAGAATAGCTACAGCTAAATCTTTGCATACGGAACACTTAAACTCGATTTAAACTCAACCTTATTCGATTTATATTTCTTATCTATAGTATATTTTTTCTTTTTTCGTTCGGTAATGGTTTTTGCGTTTTTTACCGGTTTTCGTTGTGGCCAGTATTATTGTTTTCGGATCTTATGATGTTAATGATGATTGTTTGGCGTAATGCGGGGGTTATAATGAATTGCTTCGTCGCTCCAAATTTGGCGGGAAAATATACTTTGTAATTTCGATGAGCGTTTGTGAGATTGAGCGAAAAAGAATAAAGGGGTTTTGGGCTCGAAATAAGGACTGGATAGGATAAAAATCTAATTAGGCTTAGAGAGAGACAATAGGCTGGATGACTCTGTCTCTTTTTTTCATCGTGTCAATCTAGCTACTTGATTATTCGTTGAAAAAAACCGGTCAAGTGCGAGTCGGACTCGCGCGCCGAGGGTTCCGATATACCTATAGTATTTTTGGAAGCAATAAAGTCCATTTTCAGGACCGCAAAACTAAATTTGTTTGTAAAGGTTTTTTGCAGATTTCTGAAAAACTGTGCAACTTAGAAAGATCGTTTTATTTTTGCTGTAAAGTTTATATAAACTTCTGTCAACTGTAATTAATTCAGATTTTTCCTTACTCAAACTTCGGAGATAAGGGGGGGGGAATGGTATTTTTCTTGACATTTTTCATCATAACTTTAAAACTAAGAAATTTAAAAAAATACAAAAATATATTTTAAAATGTACAAGTAAAGCCCTTTCATATGATACCCCACTCGACCTAGTAGCGACAATTTGAAATTTGGCCCCCCCTATTTTGGCCCCCTTTATATTAATAATCATACTTCAAAATTTTTTCTTGTGCAATTAAGTTGGGCAACTATATTCTAAAACTATTCCAAATTTCAGGTTGATAGCATAAGTGGTTGCTGAGATATAGAGGTGTGACAGACAGACGGACAGACAGACAGAGCGGCACCATAAGGGTTCCTTTTTTTTACCATTTTGGTATCGGAACCCTAAAAACCAATAAGTATCCCTTAGGGCAAAGAAGAGGTTGATGATGACGAGCTCACACAGAAGAAACCCATTCACTCGCGACTTCAATAGATTTTCAGTATTATGAACTCGAGAAAACAGACGCAGACACGACATAATATAGATATGATTGCAGATAAGTTCTGATGTTCCATCGTATAAAAAAATTATTAATATTAGTCTTTGACAAAACTTCTGGAAAGTACCAATAAGGTATTCCAATCAGTTTTTTTCCACCATCACCCAGCTTCTGATTGCCTAGTACCGATCATCCGGTCGCGGCATCTGCGGTCACAGTTAGTGGTCTTAGTCGGTGTAACGATATTGGTTTACCACTGAGGATTGGCTCGAGACTGTTGAAAAAGTTCAAGCGGTGGACCGGAAAGTTTTGAAAGAAAATAAAGTAATAGAATAGTACTATCATACAGAACGGACATTCTCCGCCCCCCTTGCTATCTACCCCGCACCTTCGAGCGCACCCGGACGCGAGATGTGAGTAGGGTCTTTGTACTGAATATGCGGACCTACGCGACCTTCCAATTTCAGATTTTAAATTCGCACTCGATGTATGTAGTATGTCAAGATCGTAGCAGGTGGATGACTGTGGTCTCTGCCTACCCCGAAGGGAACAAGGCGTGATATTATGTATGTATGTATGTTGGTTGCAAGACCTACCCTTGTTTATATTTCAGTTGTCTGTAGTCCATGTAAAAAGGAATTATGGCTGAAGGAAATATTGAAACTTAAAAGGATTGAAGTGAATAGAAGAAGAGGAAGACTAAGGCGAAGCCAATTCGGCCAAGTAAAAGAAATTTATCAATTTCGTGTTGTTTAAAGAAGTAAAGCAGCTATCGTTGCACCTGAACAAAAGAAAAAAGTACGATGATCCTTCTAAGGGGTGGTTCTACATCACTAATAGATCATATACTGTTAAACGAGCAATATTTGTATATACTGGGTGTTAATTTAATTGCGTGCCATAGCTTAAGGGGTGCTTCAGTTACGATAAAGAAACACAAAAAAAATCCTACTGAAAAAAAAAAAACTAAAACTCCATTGAAACTTAACTAACGCGGAGCACCGCCGCGCTATCACCGTGCCAGCGCCCGGCGCGAGAATCAGTGGATAAGGTAGGCACATACATAACCGAAACTCTTTCGCGCGCTTTTGATAGCCCGATACTCCGGGTCATTGCCCGCCGCGTTAGTTTAGTTTCAATGGAGTTTAATTTTTTTTAAGTAGGATTTTTTTTTTTGAGTTCCTTTATCGTTTCTGAACCACCCCCTAAGCTATGGCACGCAATCAAATTAACACCCTGTATATATATATATATATATATATATATACGTGGGACACTCAGAAATATTTGCGACACTAAAAAAAATTGTTCTACAGGTACATATATTTTTATTAAATCTTTTCAAAGTACTCTCCACCAGCCTCTATACAAAGATTCATGCGTCTGAACCAGTTTTCAAAACACTTTTTCCAGTCCGCCGTAGACACCTCGTTTACAGCCTGCTCGAACGCAGCCAGCGCATCTTCCGGCGACGAAAATTGTATCCCCTTGAGCTGATTTTTTATTTTTGGAAATAAAAAGAAGTCACACGGTGCTAGATCAGGGCTGTAAGGAGGGTGACCCAGGAGTTTGACTGGTGTGCTGTCCAGGAAGTCCCTCGTTTTGAGCGCGGTGTGTGCAGGCGCATTGTCGTGGTGGAGCAGTAGTCCGCGGAGCCCTGTGTTTGGTCGCTTGTTGCTCACAACAGAAAAAACTACTGGTAAACATTTGGTAGTATACCATTCGGCGTTGATGCTTCTTTGATCTCGTAAGGGAATTGAGGCCAAGTGGCCAGTCAAATTAAAAAAGCTGGCGATCAAAATCTTCCCCCCGCTTCGAGATCGCTTCACTTTGGTAGGCGTTGGTTCATTTTGAAACACCCAAACTGTCGACTGGCGCTTGGTTTCTGGATCGTATTGATAAATCCAGGACTCATCACCTGTTACGATGTCGTAAACACGCCGAGACGAGCCTGCTTCAAATTTGTTCAGCATATCACGGCACCATTCCACCCGGGCCTGCTTCTGAGCGTCGGTGAGGTAGTGCGGCACCCAGCGCGATACTATCCTCCTCACGCGAAGATGCCCGTGTAGAATCTCGTGAACGCTTCCCGATCCAATCTTTAATATGTGCTGAATCTCCTGATATGTAATTCGCCTATTATCTTGGATTAAATTTTTCACTGCTAGCACGTTTTCTTCCGTAATAGCCGTCAAAGGGCGACCGCTTCTTTCTTCATCCCCCAAGGTTGGTCGACCGCGCCTAAATTCGTTATACCAACGATACACGGTTGCCTTGGAGGGGCCTTCATCCATAAATGCCATTTGAAGTCTATCGAACGATTCATCCGGTTTCAGGCGACACTTGAAATCGTAAAAAATCATAGCTCTAAAATGTTCCCGGCGCAGATCCATTTTTCAGTAAGACACGATACTTTGAATTGGCTCGCAAAAAATGTGGAGGGAAATTTTGAAAATGGAACACACATATTTTTACTTACAAGTAATCATATTTTCGAAAAAGATTCTGACCGGCCAGTCTCCCATATATAAAAACTATTTTTCGCAATACTTTCTGAGTGGCCTGGTATTTGTAATCGGTTTCTCGAAAACGGCTCAAACGATTTCTATGAAATTTTGTATAGGTACAGGGGTTTTTGGGGTCAAAAAATCGATCTAGCTAGGTCTCATGTCTGGGAAAATTCATTTTCACCGTCTTTTTCAATATTTCTTAGCGTGTTATAGTGCGTTCAAGAAACTAACAGCGCCATCTGTTTTTGAGTAGCATAGCTTGCTCACCCGATGATATTTTAATGTTGAGGCAGCTATTGTAGAGCGAAGCTCGGTCGACCAGGTACTTTAAAAAAATATAAAAACAAAATGTTTTTTAACAATTTTTTTTAAAGGGTGATTATGAAATTTGATTTTCTTTCGAATTACATTACAGTTATTTATTGAAATAGATAGGTATATGATATATTTTTAATTTTTTTTTATTTATTGAAAATGGGCTTACTTTTGACCTCGATCTAGTCTTGAAGACAGAGATGAGGTCTACGATGGAGCGAGCTTGCCCAAAAGAAGCCTATTTACTCGCGACTTGAATATATTCGGGTTATATGAACTAGGGAGCACAGACGCAGGCAGAGAATTCCACTCTTTAGCCGTGCGCATTATAAAAGATGTTTCAAAGCGCTTTGTGCGAATGTGCGGAATATCAACCAAGTATGGGTGATAGCTTTTTTGCCGCAGTTTGGGCTTTTGACTCAAAAATAGCGCCGAAGTTCAGGTTTGCACACAGCTTCATGCCAAGTAGCTCGAGGCTGTCGGTAACTGGTACAGTTGTACCTTGAAAAGTAGGAGCCAGATTGAACGGACTCCTTTTGGCGGTGAACAGACACGCCTGCGTTTTGGTGGCATTGAAACTCACCAGATTTGGGTCACCCCACTCGGAGACACGACTTAAGGTTGAGTTTATTCGCTCTACCATGGCTTCTCTCGAAGAACGTATCTGGTCACTGCTGGCTTTTGCGCTTAACATATTACCCTAAGAGCTATCCTATATTTTGGAGAAAAAAATCATATCAGGCCAAATTTTTGTAAACGGCTTTTAAATGCAATTTTAAGAGACTATATTTTTGAATCCACCCAAATTTCAAACTGGAAGGTACAATTTCAATTTCTGGAGGTTTCAATTTCCATATTTTTTTTTGTTGGATTTAGTACACTGTATGTTAAGGGACATTAATGAAACAAAAGCATTGAAGAACTGATCTGATACGAGTAGCATTTTTATCATAGGTCCAATGCAACTTTGAGATTTACGTAAATTTGTTTTTTAGATTTAACTGTGTTTCTTTTACAAATATAGGAGGATTATATACTTAAAAAAAAGATAAATATAAAGGTAATTAAATGTAAAGTAAATAATATTTATAGCATTTTTGGCCTTCATTTGTGGAATTTATAATACCTTTATTATAATCATATCAGGCCAAGTTTGGTCATGTAGAGAGGATGAATGAACGAAGATTGACGAAAGAGATCTACCAGGCGAGAGTGAATGGAAACGTTGGAAGGGGAAGGCCTAGGCGAACGTACCAGGACCAAATTCAGGACGTTCTGAATAAAGGCCAGGTTAAAAGTACCCTAAACCGACGAGCATGTATGAAAGGATTGATGAAAGTACAGGAAGCAAGGGAAGTATGTCAAGATCGTAGCAGGTGGAGGACTGTGGTCTCTGCCTACCCCAGCGGGAAAGAGGCGTGATGTTATGTATGTATGTATGTATGTTATTATAATTTTTTCAAATCATGCGGTCGTAAATTTGGGTGGAAGAATTAATTTTTAGACCAGCTAATCAAATTTTTGAAGAAAAAAAAATTGAAGAAATTCGAATTATAACAAAAAACATCTTTGTCTGCATCACCAGCTAATCATAGAGGTCATTTAACCCTCCACGCGCTTCACTTTTTCTTGAGGAGTTAGTTTCGTTTAGTCAGACTCCCATCTAGTCACCTTTAAAAAATACCTATCAAAAAGTGCCATCTGATTAGGAATCCTAAGTTGTAGGTAAACAATAGAAAATGCAGTTGGAAAGAAAAGTGTTTCTTACTTTGGTATGATATAATTTTGGTCGAAAAAAATCTAAAGATGAAATAAGTAGTAAATGAGTGTTAATAACTGCTTTGTTTTCTAAAATCACTTTAATTAAATACAATTATCTAAAAATAATGAAAAAATAATCAACAAATGATATCTAAAGAAAAAAAATCTAAGTAACGGTTCTGATTATATTAATCAACAACACAACATATGTGTAAATAGCGAACGTGCAAAATAAACAATTAAAATACCTATAATAATTAATTATTCACAAAGTGTAATTGCAATACGCAAAACCTCTAGGGTGGTAGTTCTACCCGTGTAACTGAACAACTTTTCCTAAAGAACATAGTTCGAAGTAACAAAAATTTTTTTTTTATTTCCCATAGAAACTGCATCCAAGTAAAAATTCGCAGTCTATTGTTATTGTAAAAAAACTGGCCAGCGAACTGAGGGTTCCGTACAAACCTGTACGTATATAAGTAAAAGCTATGGTATTTTATTGCTAAAAAACTTTATTATGTGATGTAAGAAACTAAAATTTATATTTGAGTTGATTAAATGAAAGGTAAATTGCGGTTTACGATTTATGACGTATTTGAAAAAAACTACTTACTATATCTCGTTCAAACCAATTTTCGCTGGAAGTTTGCATGGTAATAGACATCATATATATTTTTTTAGTTTTATCATTCTCTTATTTTAGAAGTTACAGGGGGGGGGACACACTTTACCACTTTGGAAGTGTCTCTCGCGCAAACTATTCAGTTTAGAAAAAAAATATATTAAAAACCTTAGTATCATTTTTGAAGACCTTATCCATAGATATGATAGACCTTATCCATAGTGTAGGGTATCCATAGATACCCCACACGTATGGGTTTAAAGAAAAAAGAAAATTGAGTTTCAGTTTTAAGTATGTGGAACCCTAAAATTTATTGTTTTTTTTATTTTTAGGGTTCCGTACCTAAAAAGAAAAAAACGGAACCCTTATAGGATCACTTTGTTGTCCGTCTGTCTGTCTGTCAAGACCCTTTATCTCACGAACGGGTAGAGTTATCAAGTTGAAATTAATACCACATATTAGGATCCATGAACCACACAAGATCTGAAAATTTCAATTTTTTACAACGACGCAATCAAAAGATATGGCATTTTATGTCCTCATCTCCATACATTTATTCAAAAATGCAAAACCTACAGGGTACTTCCCGTTGACCTAAAATTATGAAATTTGGCAAGAGGCTAGGTCTCACAGTACAAATAATGGGAAAAGTCTGAAATCATTAAATATTACAACTTTTCTCACAACTAATGGTAACCAATTGTGGTGAGCTCCCGTTTCAAGAACATTCATATAAGAGAGGGGTGGTCAAGTTGGATGGTCGCTCAGGCGATTTTTGTTTTAGTTCTGTTTTAAAAACGGGAACACTTACAAACTTGAAAATTGGTATGTTTATAGTGCATAAGCTATAAAATAACAACAAATAATAAAATTTGGTCAAGCGCGTGTCGGACTCAAAAAATCTAGCACATTAACTTACTGAAATTTCAACTAATACAATTATGTTTCTGTGGTGGTACGGAACCCTCAGTGCGCGAGTCCGACTCGCACTTGGCCGGTTTTTTGTGTAATAATCTTACTACGGTTCACAGAACACATCTACTTACCATGTTTCAACAGTATAGTTCTTATAGTTTTGGAAAAAAGTGGCTGTGACAAACGGACGGACAGACAGAAAGACATGACGAATCCATAAGGTTTCTGTTTTTTGCCATTTGGCTACGGAACCCTAAAAAACCGGTCGGACGCGTACTTTTTATGGTCGTGTAGAGTCGAGTGTGCTTGACTTTTCCACACAATGTTGTTATAGTTTAAGATTTATTTTTAAAGCTAGATTTCCTCACTTGACTTTTTAAATTAAATTAATATATAAACCGTAACACTTTTCGTTGCAGCAGTCCGCGAAATTGATTCGTGATTAGATGGCACTTTTTGATAGGTATTTTTAAAGCGTGACTACATGGGAGTGTGACTAAATGAGACTAACTCTTCTTGAGGTAAGGCTACTTCTTTCAAGATAAAATATATTTTGTATACAATTTATTAGTGATGTAGAATGACCCTTTTTCTTACAACCTGTATAGTGCAAAAAATATCGCTTTTCATTCGTATAGCTCGTTTTTAACTCAAAAATATTTTTCTATGATGCGTCAACGTTGTAACAACTTGAAGAATACCTCACACGGTTGGGAATATCAACTATGTAGACGCACTAAAAAAAAAACGTAGCGCCGCCGCCTCCTCACCTGTCATCGGTGATGGGTTTATGATGGGAGCTGGAGGTGAAGATAAGGGTTCGGAATCACTAGAAGTGGAGTAAAATAAATGGTACAGCAGCACTGCACTTACTTTCTCGCAATACTCAAGGAAAAACTATCAACCGCAAACTTAAATTTGTAATGCCATACACATAGTATGGAAATACAAACTTTTATTTAAATTTTTCCCAATAAATGTTCGAATGAAATATACAGATCAATTCAGAATTCAAATTGTTAAACATCAAAACAAAACCTCAAGCGATTTCGAGTAAATCACATGCTTAACTTTTGGTAGTACTGGAACACCCGTTATATGAATTTTAACAGATCAATGGATACTACCGTAGGATACTTGCATGGAGATTTTTAATTTCCCAACACATGTTCCTTATGAATAATTGTTTAATTCAGTCTACTGCGCAAGCCCTTTCAGTTTTTCGTACACCCTGTGTACTAAATTTTATTCAAAAAAAACATACAGAATATCCATTCAGGTAGACAACCAATCCAGGATTAATATTATAGAAAATTTTAATTAACTCAATGGAACCAAATTTGGGTAAATCACATATTTACGATTTGGTGGTACAGGAACACCCCTTATATGAAATTACACGGATCAATTGATACTGGCGCAAGATATCTTACATAGAGATGCTTGGTCATGCAAAGTTTCATCAAGATTATATGAGCCGTTTTTGAGAAAATTTCAATTTTTCATTTTCGTTGTATGACAGCTACCCTCAAAATGAGAGCCAGCAAGAAACCACTTACAACTCTTCGATGGATTTGCATAAAACTCCTAAATTCAAAATATGGTGCCAATCGGACTATTCGTTTAGCCGCTATGCCAAAGCGTGACGGACCGACCGACCGACGGACCGACCGACCGACGGACGGACATTTTGGGAGACTTGTTTTTTATGATGTATAAGTGATATAGAACACATTTTTGAGAAAATTAGAAAAACTTTTTTTTTCACGAATACAATACCTTTCTCGCTCCGCTCGAAAGTAAAAACGTAGACGTGGGAGAAGCTGAATGGAACGCGAGATTCTCGTGGTCCTTCTTAGGAGGGTCCTTCTTCTTTTATACTGAATTTTTGGGCCTACGCGACCTTCTCCGAAGGTAAATGCTTATACAGGCGAGGGTCAATGCTACAAAAATGTTTCCAGCTTCAGCAGTATATCTAAAAGGCATAGGATATTTTCTCCTAGTACCAGGGCGTATAGAGGGTAAGCGTTTCTGGGATTAAGAGGTGTCTCACAAAATGTGTCTCGCAAATTTTTTTATTAGTACACACATTTATTAAAATCATAATTAAAATTAAAATTGTAACGTTTTAAAATATGAGAATAATAAAAACAAAACATAACAAAACGAAAACACACTAAACAAAATAAACATATAAAAACTTTTTTTTATTTGAAAAGGGTTCCTTGTTACCTTCGGAACCCAAAAAACAAGCGACTTTCAAAAAGAAAAATTTTGCTCCAAAAAATATTTCCACTCCATTCTAAAGTGGTCACGTGAAAGACTAATAAATTTTGTATAAGAATAAAAAAATATTTCGAGTATTTTTTTTAAAAGTTGATTGTTTTTGGAATACAATCACTGGGCTTCGTGAGAAAAACGTGGCTATTTTGCCCTATCTGCCTTTTAAGACTAATTCTAAGGCGCTGCTGAAGTTTTTAGGAAACAATGAATGTTTTGTACGTTTTTTACTTTCGAGCGGAGCGAGAAAGGTATTGTATTCGTGAAAAAAAAAAGTTTTTCTAATTTTCTCAAAAATGTGTGCTATATCACTTATAGATCATAAAAATCAAGTCTCCCAAAAATGTCCGTCCGTCGGTCGGTCGGTCAGTCCGTCACACTTTGGCCTAGCGGCTAAACGAATGGTCCGATTGACACCATATTTTGAATTTAATAGTTTTATGCAAATCTATAGAAGGGTTTTGAGTGGTTTCCTGCTAGCTCTCATTTTGAGGGTAGCTGTCATAAAACGAAAATGAAAAAATGTCATTTTCGCAAAAACGGCTCTTAAAATATTGATGAACCTTTGCATGATTCAGATTCAGATTCAGATAATTTATTGAATGTAGATTCTTTACAGAATACTTATTGAATGTCATGCAGAATACAATGCAAATAGAGCGAGTCTACATGACTAAGCATCTCCATTTATGGTATTTTTTGGCAGTATCAATTGGTCTATAGAAATTCATATAAGGGGTGTTACCTTACTACTAAAATTTAAAAATGTGATTTACTCACAATCGGTTTCGTTGAGCTTATTTTGATGTTCTACAATTTGGATTATAAATTGGTTTTCTACCTGACTGCATAATTTATTAAATCATTTTTACATAAATCTAGTAGGTATAGGTAAGTTTGTATTTTCATAATATTTGTATATGGAATTAGAAACTTAAGTTTGCAGTTGGTACTTATTTAGGTACGCATTACTATCCGCACTTTATAATATAATATTTAGAGCATTCGGCTCTTGATCCGGAGGTTCTGGGTTCGACTCCCGGCGGCGCGGCTGGAACACTGTTGAATGATGACTCTCGTATATTGCGAGAAAGTAAGTGCAGTGCTGCTGTACCATTTATTTTTTATGTTACAAGTGAGCAAACAAGCAGGTGAGCCACCTGATGGTAAGTGGTCACCACCGCCCATAGTACCCACTGTCTTATTAACGCCATATTTTTACACCAATAAGACAGCAAAGCGCATTGCTCACTTTGAGAACTAAGATGATATGTCTCATCTGCCGGTAATTTCGCTGGCTCCCTTACCCTTCACACCGAAACACAGCAGTACAAACACTGCTGCTTCACGGCAGAAAAAAGCAAGGGGGTGGTGCTTCCCCAGACGGACTCTCCACAAAAGCCCTACCACCTTCTATACGTACAAACTTTTAGATACTTTTAGGGTTCCATACCTCAAAATAAAAAAACGGAACCCTTATAGGATCACTTTGTTGTCCGTCTGTCTGTCTGTCTGTCAAGACCCTTTTTCTCACGAACGAGAAGAGTAACGAATATTAAGGTCCATAAACCACACAAGATCTGAAAATTTCAATTTTTTACAACGACACAATCAAAAGATATGGTTTTTTATGTCCTCATCTCCATACATTTATGCAAGAAAGCAAAACCTACAGGGTACTTCCCGTTGACCTAAAATTATCTTGGCAATATATTAATTTGGCAAGAAGCTAGGTCTCACAGTACAAATAAAGGAAAAAGTCTAAAATTGTTAAATATTTCAATTTTTCTCACAATTAATAGTAACCAATTAAGGTGAGCTCCCGTTTCAAGAACTAATATAAAAGAGGGGTCAAGTTGGATGGTCGCGTAGTTTTTAAAATCAAAGAGCAAAAGCTTTTAGTATATCATATGGTAGATAGGTACGGAACCCTTAGGGCGCGAGTCCGACTCGCACTTGGCCGGTTTTTTATGACACAAGTAGTTAACGAGCAGGTGAGCCACCTGGTTGTAAGTGGTCATCACTGCCCACGACACCCACTGACTTATTGGTGAAATAATTTGACACTACCAAGACAGCAAAGCGCGTTACCCACCCTGAGAGCTACCTAAGATGGTGTGTCTCATGAGCTAGTAATTTCCCAGGTTTTTAGGAAACAATTACTGTTTTGTACGTACGAATTTTAGAGAGAGATAGAGATAGAGATAGATTTATTGGTAATTAAACATTACAAGTCATGATAAAATACAATAATAATATTATTATCTCACTACAAAGGTGTGTAGTTGTTTATAATTTAAGATAGCTACTCTACCAACTTTCATACGACCAGTATCTTTTTAGCAGTTCGGAACATTTTTATTCGAGGGCGTAACCCATAATTCTGAGATAATAAAACATGTTTATAGCTGGTGTAAAATTGGCAGTTCATTATATTGCCAATATGCAGACAGACGCGAGTTACAATAAGCTTAAACAAATATTTGTTACTACATTGTTCGACAGATTCATTCTTTCAAGTAAAAGTTCTTTCGAGATTTGTCGTGTGATCGTTTTCAGGGTTCCGTACTCAAAGGAAGTATTCGTCATGCTGGCTAAAAATAATACCAATCCATCTCTTCACTTTGGTGTCGTAAAAGGCGACTAAGTGACTTATAACAAATAAAATGCAGCAGTTGTGTGTATCCTGTGTCTTCAAAACCGGAGGCTTTGATATACATCTTTTTTACACCCATCAGATGCCTAAAACAGCTATTATTAGATAGATAGATAAATTATTTATTGTCTCACAAAAACATAACAATCACACAGGAGACTCTTAGAACTAGAGTGGACATAGGCGGTCTTATTGCTTAGAGCTATCTCTTCCAGACAACCTTAGTTGCTTGTAGGAAAATGTAGTACATTGCCAATATACAAGGTTATTTTTTTGGACCTGATTTGCGTATGCCCACGTCATTACCGAGGTCAAAAGCAACAACTTTTGTTCTACGACTTTTCTAACTACGCACGAAAAATTTTCAACTTCCCATACAACGGTCACATGACCATCTTAGTATGGGGAGTCGAAATTTTTTTGTGCGTTGTTAGAAAAGTCGTAGAACAAAAGTTGTGGCTTTTGACCTCTGTAATAACGTGGGCATACGCAAATCAGGTTCAAAAAAATAATCTAGTATAGATAATATTTTATATGAGTACAACTACAATATTATTATTTACTTTGGCATAACCACGCCATCTATCGAGTATTTCAAGATGCATTTCAGTCTAGATAGACTTCCTAGGATGCAAAAACAAGAACCTTCAAGTAAATACCTACTCTACCTTTACACGACACCCCTATCGGTTCTGGTGCTTTATGGAACAAAGGCATTAAAGGTGAATTTTAGAAACTCGATGGATAGTAAAAAAAAAATCGGCCTGCTTTTCAGTTTTAAAATTAAATTTTTATTTCCGTGGAAAGCTTGAAGTACGATAAAAATGACAGAAAATAATTTTTATTTCGGATTTTTTTTGTAATTCGGCTAATATTAATTAGAAAAAGTTCTTCAGTTTATATCCTTCGGGCTTATATATCCTTTCTATTACATTTTGTATAACTAAAGCTATGAAATAAGTTATAGGGTTGTCAACAGGTGGTGCCATATGAGATTCTTTCATAATTGATAAGTAATATTCATCAAAACTTTTGATAATCGCTAACTAATCTTTCTGGCTACTTCTAGAAGTAGAGCAAATTTTTTTGACTTTGCTGAAATTAAGTGTAAACAGAAAGCGCTCGTATTTTTTTCACGAAGTTCTTAAATGTAAATTGTTTGAAATTAATTGTCTATCTTTAAAATTACGTACCTGAGACTCATCTTCCCAAATCACAGTTAGGCTTTCTCACAAACCCACCCCAAATTCTTTCATCCCCATCCTTTCACTTCATACCAATTTCCCACCAAAACTACAACTTAACCCCTTAACTGCAACACAAACATAACCTACACACACGTAGCACTTTCAAACTTGACAAATACACAATATATTTCTGACAAAACTCGCGATTTTAACACAAATATGCTTCAGGACGCTCCCGGCACAAGCTTGGACGCAAATTAAGTCGATACGTAATTAAAACTGGCACCACTCACACATACAAAGGATCGACATAAAAATGCTCGAGAAAAAAAGTATAGGTTTAAAATTTACCCGGTATAAATTTGTGTTTTTTTCCCTTCACCTACTTATGTATGGAGACATGCGCAGTAAAGGGTTAAAGGTATTTAAACCGGCCATATTCAAATGCTTTTTATTGCCTTCAACTTCGAACGAAGAAACTTCTCCTTCAGGAATCAGGGTTATATTTGAAATCTAGTTCCATATTTTCCCGCCGTTTTCCTTGAAAACAGCGCCATTGTCGGTAAAACAGATTCTAACTTTTTACCTAAAATGTCAGTCCGGGATGTCACCAAAAAAAGATAACATGTCAACTGGATTATAATCCGTTATGTCGAAAAAAAAATCTCATTGTGGCTAGGCATGTAGACGACGTATGATTATGTTATGTTTTACACATATCTTAATAATTTTCATATTTAATACCTAGGGCCTCTCATATCAACTATAGTAGATTGTATCACAAGGCTGTAAAATAATATTTTTAAGGCGAGGGCCATTTGCGAGGGCGCTATTTTGAATCTAGAGCGAAGTGAAGGATTCTTGAGTAGAATCCCGAGCATGGCGAGGGATTCTAAAGTAGAATCCTGAACGTAGCGAGGGATTCAATAGGTCGCCCAAGGTAAAAATATTTTTGCTGCCGCGTAATACACTCTACTTTTCATCTCCCTCTAAGAGAAAAGAATAAGAGGCTCATTAAGTCACACTCGTCATTAATTTTAAACAAAAAATACCATTACAATATTATTACTTGATGAAACAATACTAAAAATCATAATAAGTATTATTTGTAACCACTGAAAATGTTATTGACATTTTTGTATTGACTAAGAACAGAACCTCTTTGGTTGGTAGTCTTGTTTACATTTCAAGTATATTTCTTTTTTAGGGTTCCGTACCTCAAAAGAAAAAAAACGGAACCCTTATAGGATCACTTTGTTGTCCGTCTGTCTGTCTGTCTGTCTGTCTGTCTGTCTGTCTGTCTGTCAAGACCCTTTATCTCATGAACGGGTAAAGGTATCAGGTTGAAATTAATACCATATATTAGGATCCATGAACCACACAAGATCTGAAAATTTCAATTTTTTCAACGACGCAATCAAAAGATATGGCATTTTATGTCCTCATCTCCATACATTTATTAAAAAATGAAAAACCTACAGGGTACTTCCCGTTGACCTAAAATTATGAAATGTGGCAAGAAGCTAGGTCTCACAGTACAAATAATGGGAAAAGTCTGAAATCATTAAATATTACAACTTTTCTTACAACTAATGGTAACCAATTGTGGTGAGCTCCCCGTTTCAAGAACATTCATATAAGAGAGGGGTCAAGTTGGATGGTTGTTGAGGCGATTTTTGTTTTAGTTCTATTTAAAAACGGGAACACTTACAAACTTGAAAATTGGTATGTTTATAGGGCATAGGCTATAAAATAACAACAAATAATAAAATTTGGTCAAGCGCGTGTCGGACTCAAAAAATCTAGCACATTAACTTACTGAAATTTCAACTAATACAATTATGTTTATGTGGTGGTACGGAACCCTCACTGCGCGAGTCCGACTCGCACTTGGCCGGTTTTTTTTTATATTCTTAATAATTTTAATAGTGCAACCAGCCAGTATCATTTTTCATACAATATATTGGTTCGAGTTCTATGGTTGACCTATAATATCCCTATGGTGGACCTAAATTCAAATTCTAATTTTAAATCCCATTTTTACCCGCTACGAAAGTCTCTTGCAGAAAACAGCTATTTTGTTCGCCTTTATTGACGAACCGTTCAGCGATTTTCGAATAGATGGGATGAAAAGTAATTTTCGCTGTCATCATCGATTATCCCCCATTCTTATTCACAAACTGGAAGCAATTGGCATAAGAGGTACATCACTTCTTCTCCTTAGTGACTATCTGTCGAACAGAAAGCAAAAAGTAAAACTGGTAGATTGTACCAGTGAATACGAGGAAGTGTCATACGGCGTACCACAGGGAAGTATTCTCGGCCCAACGCTATTCTTAATATATATTAATGATTTATGTAGCATGCAATTAATGGATGCCAAGATCTTCTCGTATGCCGATGACACTGCCGTCGTGTTCACTGGGGACACATGGGACAGTGTTATGTATTCTGCAGAGCTAGGAATGCGGAAAATAAATAAATGGTTAACTGACAACATACTTACGCTAAACGCTGAGAAGACCAATTACATCTGCTTTAGCATCAATAAGGCTTCTCAACCAAAGCAGGATTTCAACTTCAAAATCCACAATTGCACAACTATAACCAGTGTAGCTAACTGTTCTTGCCCCGTTATTCAGAAGGTTGCCCAAACCAAATATCTTGGAGTCCTCTTGGACCAGCGACTCTCTTGGCATCCACATCTCGAATATATTATATTAAGACTCAGAAAGCTCACATGGATTTTCAAAACTCTAAGACATGTGGTGCCAAGAGTAGTGGCTGATCCAAAGTGCAAAGCGAAAGATCTCCTTAAGCAGATATACATAGCACTAGTTCAGTCCATACTGATTTACTGTATCTCTATATGGGGTGGTGCAACTAAAATAAAATTTCTAGAGTTAGAAGGTTAGGCTCAACGAAGTTTACTAAAGGTCATGTATTTCAAAAAACGTAGATTTGCTACGGAAAGCTTATATCAACTGGCAAGCGTACTTACGATTAGGAAACTGTACATCGTCCATGCTGTGTTAAGGAAACACAGGGCCCTTCCCTTTAACAACAGTATCATGAGTAGAAGAAGATGTGATTTGGCGGCTATTGTGCCAGGATCAAACACCACTTTCGCAAGCAGGCAATTCAATAGTCGCTCTGCTAAATTATATAATCTAACAAACAAAGAGTTGCAAATTTATCCAAAATCACTATCTGAGTGTAAAAAATTGTTAACTCGTTGGATAGAAACTAAGTCATATGACATGACGGAAGGGTTGTTGAATTGATGAGTAGCTAGTGGAAGTTGTATATACATCTGACCGATCCCAAGACCTTGTCGTAGGGCTATCTGCTCTTCAATTTTAACAACCCCGCACGTAGGCACGTATGCATGAACTTGTTCATGCCATACTTGAGTAATAACTTGCTTTAGTGCACACACCCCCACGCACACACACCTACACCCCCACACACACACACACTCACCCACACATACACACACACTCACCCACACTCGCACCACTCAATCAGTAATAATCTAACCTTACCTTTTTCTCTTTTGTCATAAATTATATTTTGACTTGTTTGAATTTAAGATACAAGCAAAGTAGGCTTGACATCGGGCCTGTTACTGTTATTTTTCATTAGTTGTAGAGGCTAAAGTCGGGCCATCTGTCAAGCTTGACTTGTTGTATACTGTAACTACGTAGTCGGTTATGGAAGAGCGGAGCCTCCTGACACAGGCATAAAAAGCTTAAAAGGAGGCTTCGGCAACTAGATGGTAAGCACACTTCTGGTTAATGAAATAAATATTTTGTATTTTGTATTTTTTTTTGTATCCCGTCCAGAGTATAGTTTAGTTTTAAGTTAAAATACACGTGTTATCAAATTTGTTTCCAATTCCTATTAATAATTCAGACAGACTGAATCTACAGCCCAACGTTTTCCTCATCACGTTTTGCAACTCTCGGGATTCTTGGCGCAGGGACTAGACACGCACGACTACAATACGGGACTTAACAAAATAATTTTTTTTTTGAAAATTTAATTTGAAGTGAATGGACGTTCTTTTTAGGGTTCCGTACCTCAAAAAAAAAACGGAACCCTTATAGGATCACTTTCTTGTCCGTCTGTCTGTCTGTCTGTTTGTCAAGACCCTTTTTCTCACGAACAAGAAAAGGTATCAGGTTGAAATTGATAATGAAAATTAAGGTCCATGAACCACACAAGATCTGAAAATTTCAATTTTTTACAACGAGGCAATCAAAAGATATGGCTTTTTATGTCTTCATCTCCATACATTTATGCAAAAATGCAAAACCTACAGGGTACTTCCCGTTGACCTAAAATTATGAAATTTGGCAAGAAGCTAGGTCTCACAGTACAAATAAAGGGAAAAGTCTAAAATCATTAAATATTTCAATTTTTCTCACAACTAATAGTAACCAATTAAGGTGAGCTCCCGTTTCAAGAACTTTTCTATAAATGAGGGGTCAAGTCGGATGGTCACGGAGTGTTTAAAATCAAAGAGCAAAAGCTTTTAATATATCATATGGTAGATAGGTACGGAACCCTTAGGGCGCGAGTCCGACTCGCACTTGGCCGGTTTTTTTGTAACAGCAACAGGGCCCTGAGTCAAGATGCTTTCTACAGTCGCAAACGCTATAGAATAGAATAAAAATGTATGGGATTGACATTAGCTGTCACGCAACATTTCGATCGCTTATGTCATTCCCGTACATTTTCATTCTATTCTACTAGCGTTTGCGATTGTAGAAAGCATCTTGACTCAGGGCCCAGGAACCGACTTAGTTAGACACGACCTTCAGAAATGAAGAGTGCATCGATGATGAATGATGTTAAAGAGCTAGAGTAAGAGTCGCACTGCATGAGTATTTTACTAAGCTTTGCCTGCTTTTGACCGTATCAACCAACTATTTACAAAAGAGCCTCTACGCAAAAAACACCTTCATTCATTCATGACTCTACCGCCATCTATTAAGCGGCGCGCGAAGCAGTTTTTTGTCGAAGTTTTTCACTCGGCCGAAAGGTTCGCAAAAAATGGGCGCGCGTTTTCGCAGAGGGCGTCCGAGGGGTTGGGTTCGTTTTTTGCAACGTATGAGGGGTTGAAATCTGTGTCGGGGTTTTGGTATGTAAGCGAACTGGAAGATGGCCTAGAAATACCTAGAGGTGGTCGACTGGTCGTGGTCTGTCGCTTCTATGGTGAATAATAAAGCTTACATCCGTTTTGGGATTTGATTAAAATATTCTTCGGTCAGTTGCAAGTAGTCAAATGTCATTTAAATCTATTCCTGATGTATTTCTTTTAAATATCAGCAACGGAAGGAATCTGTCTGAAACTGCTGAAAAAATATATTTTTCAATACATTTGCTCGCAACGTACTTACAAGGACGTACACATTGCTCGTAAGTAGTTACTTACCGAACTAGTGCGGTAAGTAAAATAAATGGTACAGCAGCACTGCACTTACTTTCTCGCTATAGGCAAGTAAAAAGTATCAACTGCAAACTAAAATTTGTAATGCTATACATATAGGGTGACTTTGAATTAGTTTTTGATAGCAAAATATATGAATGTGCTCATGATACTGAACAACTTTTCCCACGGAACATAGGTCGAAATACGAAAAACCAAATTTGACCTCCCATACAAAATGTGCTATCAGCTGATGCAGTTTCTATGGGTGGTCAAAACTTGATTTTCGTATTTGGACCTATGTTACTTGGGGAAAGTTGTTCAGGATCATGAGTACATTCATAGCTTTTTCTATCAAGAACTAATTAAAAGTCACCCTATATACTAGTATCAATTAGTAAAAAATGTTTTCATGAAATATACAAATCAATTCAGAATTTAAATTGTCAGGCATTGAGACAAACTAAGCGTAAACCATGCCAAGAAAATTGCAAGTTTAAATTTTGGCAGAACTGGAACACCCTTTATATGAATTTCCACAGATCAATGTACACTACCATAAGATACTAGCATAGAATTTCCCAACACATATTTCGTAGGAAAAGTGGTTCAGTTCAGTCTACTGAGCAGGCCGTTTCAGTTTTGTGTACACCCTATATACTTACATTTTCGCAAAAAAAAATTCTAATAGAGTATCCAGTTTGGTATAATTCAAATAGAGTATCCAGTTAGGTAATTATAAAACATTTAAGTAAGCTCAATGAAACCAGTTTTGAGTAAATCACATTTTTACATTTTAGTAATAAGGGAACACCCTCAATATGAACTTCCATAGACAAGTGGATACTGCCGCAAGATACCTTGCATGGTGATTCTTGGTCATGCAAAGTTTCATCAAGATCGTTTGAGCCGTTGTTGCGCAAATTGCAATTTCACATTTTCGTCGTATGACAGCTACCCTCATATACTAATATATATAAGTTCATGTCTGCCTATCTGCACTATCACTTTCTAAGAGGGTTAATTTTAATTTATTTTTCAGGACCCTACTTACGGATCTTGTATCTTAAACTACTATTTTGCTACCTAATTGAAATAAGATATACTTACTTTAAGTCGTTATCTATTTATTTTTAATACATCACTTTAATTAAAATACAATTTGTAAAATCTAAAATAATGAAATGACATTAAATTATAAAATTTACTTTATTATTTTTACTTCACGGTTAAAAAAAGCTTATGTAATAAATATTTATAAAACAATGCATACAACCAAATTAATATAATTTAAAAATAAAATTCCCATTCAGTCTGTAAGTGACAACCCCCTAAACTGCGAAGATAAGAACAAATCACACAGATGACGCGTCTGCCCCACATTGCGCAAAAAAACAGTAAAAAAAACGGAAGAAGCGATTTTTCACTATCAACCCCGCAGATCAACCCCCGACACCCTCGGGGGTGGGCAGTGATATCATCAGATGAGTGAAGTTCGATATGAGCAATGATTAAGGATAAATACTACAGAAGCTAAACCTGTGTCGTTAGCTGAAAGAAAATAAGGTTTGTGAAAGTATCTGGGGAAGTACTTTTAGGGTTCCGTACCTCAAAAGAAAAAAACGGAACCCTTATAGGATCACTTTGTTGTCCGTCTGTCTGTCTGTCTGTCTGTCTGTCAAGACCCTTTATCTCACGAACGGGTAAAGGTATCAGGTTGAAATTAATACCATATATTAGGATCCATGAACCACACAAGATCTGAAAATTTAAATTTTTTACAATGACGCAATCAAAAGATATGGCATTTTATGTCCTCATCTCCATACATTTATTCAAAAATCAAAAACCTACAGGGTACTTCCCGTTGACCTAAAATTATGAAGAAGCTAGGTCTTTCAGATTCAGATTCAGATTCAGATATTTATTAATAATTTAAAATTACACGTCATATTACAATGTCAATAAATAAATTAGGTATTACAACAAATTAAAACAAATTAAAATCAATTATAACACATAATTCAACTTATTATTTAGAACATCACTCATGATCATGACATGACTGGGTTAACGACTTAGTGTCGGTTAGAAATTCATCAATGCTGTAGCAAGACATTTTTATAAGAATGTCTTTCAGTTTGGTCAAGAACGCTGTCAGGTTTTTAATATTTTTTATTTTGAGTGGAAGACTGTTATATATTTTCAGACAAAGGACGCTAAAGGATTTTTGCGACTTTGTTAATCGTTTAGGTGGAATGCACAATAAATTTCGACTACGCATGTTTAGGTTATGATGATCTCCGTTCGTTGTTATATTTTTTAAGTTGCTTGTCACGTACTTACAAGCTTCCATGATGTAAACGCTTGGTAACGTAAGTACTCTTGTCTGCCTAAATAGATCCCTGGCAGGATGGTCATAGGGTTTCTTCAATATTATGCGAATGGCACGTTTTTGGAGTTTGAATACGCGGTCGCGGTCAGCAGCAGTACCCCATAGGTCTACCCCGTAAGTAAGTAATGAATGGAAATATCCGTAGTACGCGGATAATAAGTTTTCTTTTGATAAGCTGGCGGACAGACGTTTCAGTGCGTAACATGCGGAGGCTAGTTTATCGCACGTTAAATCGATGTGCGGGGACCACCAAGTTAAGCCCGAGTCGATCATGAAACCAAGATATTTTACTTCTTTCGTTTGAGGCACCTGCATACCGTTCAGTACAACGTTTAGTTCAGGACCTGTAATGTTACGAAGTTTGAAGTGCATTATGTGAGTTTTCTCGACGTTTAGTAACAGACCGTTAGCTAGTCTTTAGTCTCACAGTACAAATAATGGGAAAAGTCTGAAATCATTAAATATTACAACTTTTCTCACAACTAATGGTAACCAATTGTGGTGAGCTCCCGTTTCAAGAACATTCATATAAGAGAGGGGTCAAGTTGGATGGTTGCTGAGGCGATTTTTGTTTTAGTTCTATTTAAAAACGGGAACACTTACAAACTTGAAAATTGGTATGTTTATAGGGCATAGGCTATAAAATAACAACAAACAATAAAATTTGGTCAAGCGCGTGTCGGACTCAAAAAATCTAGCACATTAACTTACTGAAATTTCAACTAATACAATTATGTTTATGTGGTGGTACGGAACCCTCAGTGCGCGAGTCCGACTCGCACTTGGCCGGTTTTTTTTTATTGTCAATGGACTTTTTCTTGACCTCGATCTAGTCTTGAAGACAGAGATGAAGTCGACGATGAAACGAGTTTTCCCAAAAGAAGCCCATTCACTCGCGACTTGAATAGATTCGGGTTATATGAACTCGGGAACACAGACGCAGGCAGAGAATTCCGCTCATTATCCGTGCGCATTATAAATGATGTTTCAAAGCGCTTTGTGCGAATGAGCGGAATATCAACCAAGTATGGGTGCTAACCTGCTGTGCGTCTGGACTCCCGATGGCAGAAGGGAGATGGTGGAATAAGCTCGTAGAGCTCTTGAGCACACTCTCCGTAGCACAATCTGTAAAAGACCGACAGATATGCAACCTTGCGACGGTGGGCCAGACTGTGAAACTTAGTTTTCACCAGCATCTCATCACCAATTAGCTTCTAGTACCAAAGCAAAACAGTAGTGTTTACCCTGGTGTTACCGTAGCTGAAACAAGTTTGCCATAAACGAATCACTCACTTTGACCGTTTTTAGGGTTCCGTAGTCAACAAGGAACCCTTATAGTCTGTCTGTCCGCGGCTTAACTCAGAGACCTACATATTACGGTAATTTAGTAAGGATATACATATTACGGATATATATAAGAAAGTCGTCTTATTTGGCGCGAGTGCCTTGTATTGAAACCTGAAATCCTGAGCGTAGCGAAGATTTCAAGGCACGAGACGCAAAATAACTTTTCACCTCCAAAGCTCGGAAACATTTGTTTTGTCGGTTAAATTCTGCGGCCAAAAGCGATTTTTGGCCCCTAGCGGGCAAAAGGTTTTTCTGCGGCCAAAAGCGATTTTTGGCCGCTAGCGGGCAAAAGGTTTTTGAAATTCGAACGTGATGCAGTATGGCAGACCTCCACGCTGCGGTACTGGCTGCTTCCTCGCTTTAGTGAGGTGAAAAATTTTGTGTTTCGCTCGGCAGCAAAGTTATTTTGCGTTTCGTGCCTTGAAACCTTCGCTACGCTCAGGATTCTTCTTCGCTTGCTCAGGTTTCAATACAAGGCACTCACGCCAAATAAAGCTTTTGCTGCCTTGCATAACAAATCACTATTGCTGCCGAGCGAAACACACAATTTTTCACCTCATTACAGCGAGGAAATGTTAACTTAATGCAAGATAAGCCATTTAAATATTATAAAAAATAAGTAATTAACTAATTATTCTTACATATTATCTTAACATAATACCTATATGATGAAAACAAATCGACACAACTTTCTTTTTTTTTGCTCGTCCCATCGTCGATCTTATCTCTGTCTTCAAGACTAGATCGAGGTCAAAAGTAAGCTTTTTAACAACAAAAATAAAACGCTCAAACAAAACCAACAAAATACAGTTCGTTGTCAACCATAGAGTATCCGCAAGTTTTCCTCATTACGTCACGACAAAGCTTCACATATTAATGATGCTCGCATGCGGTTGAAAGAACAGCGTTCGTCTTTTAAATTAATTGTTCAGATCCGCCCGCTAGGGAGCCGGCTTAAGACGAGGGGTACCTATAAGGTTCCGTACACACGAACGTTCGCATGTTATGATGTCACAAGTTTTTACAGTAATGCTTGGTTTGAATTTTCCACTTCATTTAAGATTTTGTTTTTTGTTGTCACTTTTATCATTTGAATTTGTTTTTAATGGTTCACTATTTAGGCTAGTTTTTCAAATTTCTATACTAATGACAGCTAATTCCAATATCAAACGCCCCCCAGACAGTGTCTCGTGCGTGAACAAATTTTGACGTTAATTATCACTATAGCGTCTTTATTATGTTCTGTGGTTTTAGGTAAATTTAGTTCTATAGACACTATTTCAATGCACCGATGGCATACAGCGTCAATATATAGGCACCACTTGATAGTTGCCAATTCAGTATACTAAGTATGTATATTAAATAAAAATAGTACTTACCTATATTTTTAGATTGGTGCTATTCACTGCTGTCACAGTAAAGAGATGGGCTTATCAGCTGCTGTTGTACATTTTGCCACCAAAAATTTCATATAAGATGCAATGACTGACCGTCCAGTAAAGTAAAGGTATAGACTCTAGACCGACCAGAAACCAGTGGGTCTACAAAGGATTGAATTTTGCACAGAATTTCTCAAGAAAGGGTTTTTCTAAAATACGCACATAAAAATCGGCACTACAATAGGACTCAACTTTTAAGCCAATGTCAAAAATTCGTAGAAATAAAGTTCTTGCATTTAAGTAGGTAAGGTAAGTGAGGTCGGTCATTGACCTTGCAACGCACACGATATGACGATGATTGCGAAGGATTTTTGAAAATTCATCCCCAAAGCATCTCTCCTCGAGATACCTAAGCACTTCATATCAAACACAGCCCACTAACGACAACAATTCAAGAAGTGGCTAATCTAATGGACGTACTTTGTTTCTATACATTTGGGGTATTCTGTGACAATGATCGGGCAGGACTCGGCCCGTGACGTCACGGCGATGACGTCATTAATCACGATGCAGGGGTGGAGCTTGGTGAGAGATAAAACCCAGTATGTGGATAAAAGAGTAAAGTTTATGGTTTTTGTAGAGGTTTACTGTATTTATGTTGAAAGAGAGAGAAAATTATGAAAAGTATTTAAAAGATTTAAAACCTGGAAGCTGGTGACGATACTTACAATCATTCTGTTTCAAATAAAAACATACTAATTTACTATTCGATTATGTATAAGAGGCAGGAGGCGCGATATAAGCTTGAGTATTTCATGCCAAAATTTAATGAAAATTGCAGAAAAGAAGTTTTAAAAAGGTAATTTATAGTGATATTGAATATCGATGGGCCCTGAGGCTAAAAGGTTTATTAGGGACTTGTCTGCGCATCTGATCGAGGGTTCCGACGATCGCAGAGCAGGCAGCTTTTTAGCGCAAAGACTGAGCCTTGCAGTTCTGTGTATGCGTGTCTTCCCGTCTGCTGGGCACTATGCTTCCTTTTTTGGACGACCTGGACACGATTTTTTATTTGTACCAGACAATGTTACTTTTTAAACGACAATCATCATCATCATATCATCCGAAAGACGTCAACGATAATGATTTCATATATCTGGAACGGAATCGACTAATAGAATTAAATAAAGTGCTCAAAAAAAAAAAACACCAAGTGGCCAGGTTTTACTCCACGGCAATAGTATAAAGACATCAAGATAAACGTCTCAAATGATTCTCCGTATCATTTCGGCCGGGCGGGTGCCCGTGCGAGCCAAATTTACCGAATAACCCTAATAGAGTCGGTGCGCTAATTGTCTTTGACGATTTGCAGTTGTGGAAAGGTTAGGAAATGTTTTTATTTTGGTAAATTTATATGAGCATCCTAACTTGCTAGTTTTTTAGTTCGTCGAAGCCATCAGGTTAATCGCCAGCTTGACTTACTATGTTGTAAGAAACCACGTCTTTAGAATTGATATCTTTGAATTTAACACTACATACTCAATTTACAAAATGGTTTGATTTTCGTCAATTAAATGACATGAATATGTGTCAGCAACTTACCTGTGATGAGACAGAGACGCTTTTGACTATTCTTTCATAGCACGTCATTTGTGTAGTGCTAGCGCACGAGTAGAAATGCCTCAGTGGTTCTTAACATATTGTAGTAATCAGTGTTGAATTATAAAAATTGACATACACACACTCATTATACTGCTCTTTCACACACACACACACACACACACCCACACACCTTTACTAATCTTACAAGCACGAACACTAAATCCTCGAAACACTCCATATTTTATTCCATTAATTTTGTAATTCTGATTCTCGGCTGACACCTACAGGCTTCAGTCTCCCTCCATCTCATATTTTGTAACTTCCAACTATGTTGTTTTTGTAAAAGTGAAGAAAATAAAAACTCATTCTATTATTATTAATATTAACCCGACTCCGGCAAAAAGGAGGGATTAACTTTATATTCAACGTAGTAAACTCACAGATTAAGATGGAAAACTCATCGTCTATCTCTACAACAATCTTCAGTGGTATTTTTTTTTACTTTCGGAAAAAAATATGTAATGACAGTGATATAAAAAATTCAGTGTCAAGTGGCTTCTTCATGGCTTCTCCGTGGCTTGACCAAGGAGATTTTAATACAGGGTGGACCATAGGTTTTTTTTTACTTTTCAAACTAAATTAAAATGAAAACTAATTACATCAGGTGAAAGCCGTTTATTAATTATGAAAACACATAAAAAGGGAATTTATTTTTTAAAAATTACATCATCTATATGTGTTCCTTCATTATTTTGGCATTGCTGTAACCTGGAGCGAAAATTTTCAATGACGGCCTGACAAGTGTTCCGAGAAATCGTCACCTTAATGCAGTTGAGGGAGGTCCAGCAACAACTTCTTCAGACCCGAGCTGATTACATTAGTGAGAGTACAGTGAGAAGAAGACTTGCTGAAGCTAACCTAAAGTCCCATAGGCCAGCAAATAGCCCCAAACTTTAGACAGGGCATGAAGTAGCGAGACTACGCTACGCCCGTAAACACAATGGGGCGAAGAAGAATGGACAAGAGTTTTGTTCACAGATGAGTCTCGTTTCTCTTTATACACTTTCGATGGAAGGCGGAGAGTCTACCAGGCGACCTGGTGAGCGATACCTTCAAGCTTGCATCTCGGAAAGAGTCCAATACAGCGGGGGCTCTGTACACGTATGGGCTGGCATCTCTTTAGAGGGTCACACAGAGCTAGTAGTCATAGAAAATGGCACTCTGACTGGTGGAAGATATGCTTTAGAGATCCTTAACGAGTATGCAGGGCCATATTTAGTAAATATGGGTGAAGGAGCGATACTAATGCATGATAACGCCCGGCCACACACCGCTGGCCTCGTACAAGAGTACATTCAGGAGGTTGGCATCAGCTTGATGGGTTGGCCATCAAGAAGCCCAGATCTTAACCCGATCGAACATGCCTGGGATGAGCTAGGAAGGCTAGTCAGAAGGCGCACACCACCCCCCGCCCCCCCTCAGGGCTCTAAAACAGGCCCTGATAGAAGAATGGGAAAATATTCCCCAACACCGCCTCCGAATAGTGTTCAGCATGCCAAACCGGCTCCAAGCTGTTATCAGAGCCCGAGGCGGTAACACAAGTTACTAAAGTGTGAACCAGGTCCAAAACATAAAAAAAACTGGCCAAGTGCGAGTCGGACTCGCGCACCGAGGGTTCCGTACCACCACATAATCATAATTGTATTAGTTGAAATTTCAGTAAGGTAATGTGCTAGATTTTATGAGTCCGACACGCGCTTGACCAAATTTTATTATTTGTTGTTATTTTATAGTTTATGCACTATAAACATTCCAATTTTCAAGTTTGTAAGTGTTCCCGTTTTTAAAATACGTGGGACACTCAGAAATATTTGCGACACTAAAAAAAATTGTTCTACAGGTACATATATTTTTATTAAATCTTTTCAAAGTACTCTCCACCAGCCTCTATACAAAGATTCATGCGTCTGAACCAGTTTTCAAAACACTTTTTCCAGTCCGCCGTAGACACCTCGTTTACAGCCTGCTCGAACGCAGCCAGCGCATCTTCCGGCGACGAAAATTGTATCCCCTTGAGCTGATTTTTTATTTTTGGAAATAAAAAGAAGTCACACGGTGCTAGATCAGGGCTGTAAGGAGGGTGACCCAGGAGTTTGACTGGTGTGCTGTCCAGGAAGTCCCTCGTTTTGAGCGCGGTGTGTGCAGGCGCATTGTCGTGGTGGAGCAGTAGTCCGCGGAGCCCTGTGTTTGGTCGCTTGTTGCTCACAACAGAAAAAACTTCTGGTAAACATTTGGTAGTATACCATTCGGCGTTGATGCTTCTTTGATCTCGTAAGGGAATTGAGGCCAAGTGGCCAGTCAAATTAAAAAAGCTGGCGATCAAAATCTTCCCCCCGCTTCGAGATCGCTTCACTTTGGTAGGCGTTGGTTCATTTTGAAACACCCAAACTGTCGACTGGCGCTTGGTTTCTGGATCGTATTGATAAATCCAGGACTCATCACCTGTTACGATGTCGTAAACACGCCGAGACGAGCCTGCTTCAAATTTGTTCAGCATATCACGGCACCATTCCACCCGGGCCTGCTTCTGAGCGTCGGTGAGGTAGTGCGGCACCCAGCGCGATACTATCCTCCTCACGCGAAGATGCCCGTGTAGAATCTCGTGAACGCTTCCCGATCCAATCTTTAATATGTGCTGAATCTCCTGATATGTAATTCGCCTATTATCTTGGATTAAATTTTTCACTGCTAGCACGTTTTCTTCCGTAATAGCCGTCAAAGGGCGACCGCTTCTTTCTTCATCCCCCAAGGTTGGTCGACCGCGCCTAAATTCGTTATACCAACGATACACGGTTGCCTTGGAGGGGCCTTCATCCATAAATGCCATTTGAAGTCTATCGAACGATTCATCCGGTTTCAGGCGACACTTGAAATCGTAAAAAATCATAGCTCTAAAATGTTCCCGGCGCAGATCCATTTTTCAGTAAGACACGATACTTTGAATTGGCTCGCAAAAAATGTGGAGGGAAATTTTGAAAATGGAACACACATATTTTTACTTACAAGTAATCATATTTTCTAAAAAGATTCTGACCGGCCAGTCTCCCATATATAAAAACTATTTTTCGCAATACTTTCTGAGTGGCCTGGTAGAACTAAAACAAAAATCGCCTCAGCGACCATCCAACTTGACCCCTCTCTTATATGAATGTTCTTGAAACGGGAGCTCACCACAATTGGTTACCATTAGTTGTGAGAAAAGTTGTAATATTTAATGATTTCAGACTTTTCCCATTATTTGTACTGTGAGACCTCTTCTTGCCAAATTTCATAATTTTAGGTCAACGGGAAGTACCCTGTAGGTTTTGCATTTTTGAATAAATGTATGGAGATGAGGACATAAAATGCCATATCTTTTGATTGCATCATTGTAAAAAATTGAAATTTTCAGATCTTGTGTGGTTCATGGATCCTAATATATGGTATTAATTTCAACCTGATATCTTTACCCTTTCGTGAGATAAAGGGTCTTGACAGACAGACAAACAGACGGACAACAAAGTGATCCTATAAGGGTTCCGTTTTTTTCTTTTGAGGTACGGAACCCTAAAAATTAAGTTCTTTTCAGTATATGTTCAAAATGAATAACTTTTTAATTTTTTCTTAATTTTAAGTGTAAAACTTGACTAAATATTTTTTTTAGGAAAGTTACTTAAATGTGCTATAAAATGATTTTTATTTCAAAGCTCTAACTATGTATTAGTAGGAAGTAGGATAGGTAGTAGGATGGAGTGTTGGGGGTGTGTCTTAAGCAGTTTTTTAATATGGAGTATGTGCCATAAAAATAATAATAAATAACATACTTAACGCAACATGATTAGTTTCTTAACTTGACTTCTTGATTAATGCAAGCTAATGAGTGCGTTGACATTGAACGTTGTTGCAATCTAAGTAATACAGATATTGTGAAACAATAGCTAGGATCGTATCTTTGTTTCTAAAGCTTTTGTTATTGTTCTTATTTGTGTGGCCATATATCCTGTACGTTTATTCAACAATTACAATTACCCGACATACGTACATACTATACCCTGCTACCCTGGTACTTCCCCTCTACATTTTTCCAGCAAAGGCTAGAATTCTGGAGGGAGCTCCCTGTCCTGTAGTGGACGTTTCATGGGATGTTATAAATGATGATGACCTACATACTTGTAATTGGTGTTCATAAAAATATCTATAACGATTTCGACGAAATTGTATCTAGCTTGGTCGGAATTTGACTATTAATTGTCAAGCGGATTATGACAAATATCTTAATGATAGGGTAAAATCTTCCCACAAAATTGAGCTCTACTTAATTTATAGGATTATAGGTAAACGAATATCCAATGGGTCATTTACTTGTGCAAAAATGTATTACGGTTAACCTTAACCGTAATACATTTTTGCACAAGTAAATGTACCTACTTGCGGCCAGATTTTGCAAGGCAACTCGGCGGTGCTGTTAAGACCCCATCGAAAAATCTCATTTTATCAAAAATCAAAAGGTGCAAAATTTGACAGTGCTGGGTCACTGATGGCAGTTATAGTCAAGTCAGAGGCTATTTAACTCTGACAGGACAGCCATGTTGGCCACTTAACTGTCTGATATGCTACCTATCCTGTAGTGGACGTTTCGTGGGATGTTACCAAGGGATGTTATGATGATAATGCCCTCTGGATTTTGTACTATGGTACTGCTACTGGTACCCTTATCAAAAACCTTTGGTTAGGAAGTTGTCCAAGAATAAATGTTAAAAGACTAGAGCAATGTTGATGACGAACCAAACTTTACTAAGGTATACATAACCTTTTTAGATTTAGGCGATCCGTTTTCCATACTAAATTCAATACAGTATAGATCGCACACCCACAATGGTAATATTGAACCAAAAATTGCTAACAAAAACTAGTACTTTCGGTGCAATAGCTGCATCTTTGTATTAATCAGCGAAAAATTTTACTAAAAATAGCAGTATACACTCGTTTTTCAACAGCATTTTATGTCCCGCATAAGAATGCAAGTCATTTGAATTTAGTATGGAAAACGGATCACCTTAAGTTTCGAAACATTATTTAATTATCTCCAAAATCAAAATAAACACCACGGCCACAAACAGATAAATTCCCCACTAATAAGCCACGGATATCCGCGCCAAGATCCGTGCGGATTATAAAAATCGTCGCACGGATCTTGGTCGGACGTTGATGTATGAGCGGAGACGTCGTCGAAAGTGGAATAGATTTAATGGAAGATGAACGAGACGGCGGGAGTTTGAGGGATGTAAGGCAGGGAAGACATTTTGTTGTTAAAAGGAGGTAAACTCAAACTAACGCGCTTTATCATCATTTATTTACTTTTCATTCCATCTATTCGAAAAACGCTCATTGGTTCATCAATAATGACGAACAAAACAGCCATAACTACTTTGCTTCGACGTCTTTAGTCATGGATCACATTCATGTTATAAATTTAAATCTAATTTCTAGCAGATTTTGAGAGATCTTTCGGAGCGTCTCATCGAGACCTCTGGCGACTGCAGGGCTGGCAGCTTCCTGGCCCATTGTTTGAGCCTCGCTGTACAAAGAGCCAGTCTGCTTGGAACTATGTCTTGCGGAGACACTCTCGAGGATTTATAAATGTAAGTTTTGACTATTCCCCAATTTAATTACATGTCAAATTCTTAACACCTAAATATTAATCATTTAAAAATTCCTAAACTATATTCTAAATTAAACTTTGACTATTTATATTTCTAGCCCATATTATGTGAGGTCAGCCATCGATCTTACAATCTATTCTCATAACCCACACGATGTGATGATGACCCGCTACGAAAATATTTTTGGGAATTAGCTATTTTGTTCGCATTTATTGACGACCCGACTAGCGTTTTTTTGCATAGTGGAATTCAAAACATTTTTATTCTTGAGCTGAGCGAGAAAGATAGGTCTTCGTAAAAACAAAAGTTTTTTTAATTTTCTCAAAAATGTGTTCTACTCGTACATCACTTAAGCATATTAAAAAGCAAGTCTCCTAAAAATGTCCCGCCACCTCTTCAGGGTGAGCGAAAGTAGAAACACAGATGACAGATAGACGCGTCTTTCCTCTCGCTTTATTACAAAGAAAAAATCGGCCAAGTGCGAGTCGGACTCGCGCACCGAGGATTCCGTACCACCACATAATCATAATTGTATTAGTTGAAATTTCAGTAAGTTAATGTGCTAGATTTTTTTAGTCCGACACGCGTTTGACCAAATTTTATTATTTGTTGTTATTTTATAGCTTATGCACTATAAACATACCAATTTTCAAGTTTGTAAGTGATCCCGTTTTTAAAATAGAACTAAAACAAAAATCGCCTCAGCGTCCATCCAACTTGACCCCTCTCTTATATGAATGTTCTTGAAACGGGAGCTCACCACAATAAAATTGTTTACCATTAGCTGTGAGAAAAGTTGTAATATTTAATGATTTCAGACTTTTCCCATTATTTGTACGGTGAGACCTAGCGCCTTGCCAAATTTCATAATTTAGGTCAACGGGAAGTACCCTGTAGGTTTTGCTTTTTTGCATAAATGTATGGAGATGAGGACATAAAATGCCATATCCATATCTTTTGGTTGCGTCGTTGTAAAAAATTTAAATTTTCAGATCTTGTGTGGTTCATGGATCCTAATATATGGTATTAATTTCAAGCTGATACCTCTACCCGTTCGTGAGATAAAGGGTCTAGACAGACAGACGGACAACAAAGTGATCCTATAAGGGTTACGTTTTTTCTTTTTTTGTACGGAACCCTAAAAATGAAAGAGATAGAAATCTGTTCTGTGTTGCTTTGCACCCACCCTCAAGCATGCCGATTGTGTAACGTATAATCCATTTTTTTGTTTATTCCAACGTTTACCAATCTATTTTGCAGCCATGATACTAAAACCAGAGTATATTTGACGGAAAGAATAATATTGTTTTACAAACTTGTTTTTTCTGACAGTTTTAGCCGATTGCTTTTGACAGCTGCAAAATTGATCATAGATATTCAATTTCACTTTTAAATTTCTTACCATGCAATACGCCGACAAGTAAATTTCTCTGCCGTTTGTCAATGAATCTCAAGCCACAGAAGAGCCTATCTGGTCTAAAGCCATTCACAGTCTATGAATGAGCCCATTCACGGGCGCGGGCGCGGGCGCAGGTGCCTAAGTCAACAGTTAACGAGATGATTACCCACGTAGAAAGACGTGACGGCTATTTGGGTTCAACGGGAGGATAGAAAACCCCTTAAAGTCATAGGTAGTAAAAAGTATATAAAGTACCGTAAATTTCACGCACAGCTTCATACTCGTATTTTTCAGAAGGGTAATGGATTTACTTATCTTTATGAACGTTTCCGTGATATTAAGTTAGTTCCGCAAGTTTACTAGGTCAACAGTGTATACTTAATCGATATAATTCTGTCGCCATGTACTTTCTACCTTAAGAAAAATCCGAATAAATAAATGTATAAATAAATCCTGTAGAAACTTGGAAGAGTGTGTCATAATTTTTTGTATAGGAACACATTTTGTTTCTGAAACCTCCTTGGCGGTGTATTGTTTGAAAAGGGCTTTATAAGGTGATTCTTAAAATATTCAACATTATTATCACATTTCAGCTCCTTGTTATCCTCAAGCTTAAATCAAATAAATATTTCCAAAACAGACAAAATTTCGGCTCCAACTTGGCTGAATATTAAAAGAAATAAACTTTGAATATATGAAAACATACCATTATTGATCAAAAATCTTGTTCTATTAAGTTGAGTGGTAGAACTTCCTTTGCATATACAGTCAAGAGCATATCAAGCTTGACACATTGGACTTTGCACCATTCTTATTTCAATAGACGTACGGGCTAGAGTCGCACTGCGAGTGTCAATCTTGACCTGTCGTTGACTGTACGAACATCCCACACAGAGGAGTTAGTTGTAAAAGTGGGGGAGGGAGAGTTGAATGTAAATACATTAAATGTTTACATTATTTAATTATATTTATTGTATTGTAGTAGTATATTAATATTATAAGTATATTGGCACACTACTACAGTTTTCATTCAAACTTTCCTGCATGCAAAGGTTGTCTGGAAGAGATCGCTCCTAGCGATAAGACCGCCTTTGTCACCCTAGATTTAAGTCTCCTTTTATTGTTAATGTGTTTTGTGTGTGACAATAGAGTATTTATCTATCTATCTAAATAAATAGAAGAAGATACTATTACAACTCCATTTACTGTGTGGTAAAATGGAAAAAAATAACGAAAACAGAGATTATCCACTTAAATGAACCGTTTTCGAAAAATCCTGAAAAATCTGAAAAAAGTCCTTAAAATTATGATTTTTCGCATCTAGAGATTTGTGACTAACTATGCTGTCTTAGTTTTCAAGTCTCATAATGGCCTTAGCCTTCACCGCAACTCGGATACTACATTACATACTGCAAGCGCGAATTTGACATTGGAAGCGCGCGTAGGCCTGCAAACTCAGTATAACTGGCCCGCAGGAGCACCACGCGAGTCGCGCGGGCCGCTGCGCGCAGGGTTTTGGGGATGGTGCGCAAGGGGGGGGGGGGGGGGAAATGTCCTTTCTGACTTCTGTATGATAGTACTATTACTTTATTCTGTGCCTTCACTCAAACGATTTATTTTTTTGCCTTTCGAGAATCGGATTTTGCTTAACAGAATTAGAATGTTAAAACAATTTTTGCTACTGAACCACCATCCTTCAAATTTGTTACACCCTTCACCGTCAATTTCAAACCGCAGCCTCTGGCGCATGGATCCAATAGGAAGTCAATCAAAAAAGGAAAATTTCAAAAAAAGAACACCTAGGTTCGCTCGCCGTCGCCCGCGCCATGGAAAATCGGCGCGATCGTGCGTGACACTGAGAATAAAAAAACTTTAAAAATCCAAACAGGTTGATACAGTTTTTTTAAGAGTACTTTTTGTTGAATTTTATCTCCGGTAATGTTAGGCACGAGTGTCATGGACCCTGGAGCACGTTTAGTTTTGACAGTTTTCGAAAAAAGTATAGGTGCTTACTGTTACTGGCACTAATTTGAAAATGTAGAGTCCTAATGAAATACTGAACATAGTTTTAGCATGTTATTTATTTAATGACAATTTTGATTGATTGATTGATTGATTGATAGAAGTTAGTAAAAATCTCTGCGACTGCGGTGTGATGCCACAAACTATGTCCCACCTCACAGCATGCGCATCATGCTCTACATTATGCTCGCTAAAGGATCTGTACAAGGCCAGACCTAATGTGTATACATTTATACTCACACACACATACCTTTATGTGTATGTGTGTGTGAGTATAAATGTATGTGTGTGTGATTATGTGTGTGTAAGTATGTGTGAAGGAGTACAAAGTAAAAAAAAAATCAAAATGTTAAAAATAAAGGTCTTACCTTAATAGGCGGCGCATAATCCACCGCCATCATGCAGTCACTATTGACGCCAGCTTCAGTCTTTATCATGGGCGGACCATGGTGGTACATGCCCATTTGGTGGTGGTGGTGCATACCACTGTCACCGCGGCTGTACCACGTGGTATACATCCCACTTGGTGTGTACTCGCAACAGTCACTCATAAATACCACATTATAGCGCACTTTTCAGGTCAATAATAGTCACTTAACTGCACTATAAAAGGTTGTAGTTTAAAAATGTTCGCATATTTTAAGTTCAAGACACTTCACTGGGCATTTTTGGTTTTAATTATTTGAAAATGTTCTAGTATTTGATTGTGTTGTCATAATTTTTGTGAAAATGCACTTCACTCGATATATGTACATAGATTTTACGACTCGCGTTGGTTTAGTTCATTCTTTAAAATCTTTTACATGAAACTTTTTCCATTCATTTGATCAGACTTTTTTTACTGAACTTAAGAAGTAACAAATATCAGACAACAAAAAAATATTTAAATATATCAATTAGGTACGTAATAATACGTATTTAAATATATAAAAGCACCACGTCACTTTTCTTTCAATTAGATTGAACCCGTTTTACAAATTGCAATTTTGATTTTAAATCAAATAAAATTAATAAATCACTATAAATTATTGCACTAGTTTTTAAAGAATTGATTACTAATTAGTATATTTTTGTGATTGTGTATATTTTGAAGTTTTCTGAGCCGCATCTGAAACAAAAAGGAATAATTTAATTGTTGTTAAGGCGATTGGTTTTTTAAAAATAGTTTTTTAGCCTGGATGCTAAGTCCTTTGGCCGAAGGCGATTGCAGGGCAGAGGTGGTGCCACTTTAAAAAAATCTATTGTGTCATAAATACAAGTAAGTGCTTAATTGTCATTTTATCAGTACAAAGCTATTTATGATAATCTAATCTATCAATCTAAAAACCGGGTTTATATTTCATCCATAAGTCTGTTAAGAATTTTCATTGAATGTCCCATTATCTGAAAGAGACGGGCAGATCTAATCTAAATATCTAATCTAATCTATCACTTTTATAGAATCATACAAATCAAAGATATCATCAACATTGATTTACGAGTAAATAATTTTATAATTAATTGATATCTGTTTTCCATATTTAGATGTGGAATGTTTTATTGAATACAACAATTATTATCATACTGAAGAAGGCACAATTTACGAGGCTATTAATTAAGGACATGTTCTTAAGTTTCTTAAAAGTAATAAAAGAGTTACAGAAGTAGATATGTTTCATAAAAACATAGATATTAATCTGAAGAACATGTTATTAATTATTTTTAGGGTTCCGTGGTCAACATGGAACCCTTATAGTTCGTTTTATCCGTCTGTCTGTCTGTCCGCGGCCTAGCTCAGCTACCCTTAGTACTAAAAAGGTGAAATTTTTAACTGATATACACTCGCCGAGAAACCGGAAAAAATAAATTTATGAAACAAAATAATTTTAGCGTACTCCCCCGCACGTAATGTGGGGATGATTTTTTTTCTCGTCGGCCCCATGGTGTGGGGTATCGGTAGATCATCATCATCATATCCCATAACACGTCCAAAGCAGAGGCCCTGCCGCCGAAGTAAATCGTTATCGATTCTCTCTTTTTAGGGATCCGTACCTCAAAAGAAAAAACGGAACCCTTATAGGATCACTTTGTTGCCCGTCTGTCTGTCTGTCTGTCAAGACCCATTATCTCACGAACGGGTAAAAGTATCAGGTTGAAATTAATACCACATATTAGGATCCATGAACCACACAAGATCTGAAAATATAAATTTTTTACAACAACGCAATCAAAAGATGGAATTTTATGTCCTTATCTCCATACATTTATTCAAAAATGCAAAACCTACAGGGTACTTCCCATTGACCTAAAATTATGAAATTTGGCAAGAAACTAGGTCTCACAGTACAAATAATTGGAAAAGTCTGAAATCATTAAATATTACAACTTTTCTCACAACTAATGGTAACCAATTGTGGTGAGCTCCCGTTTCAAGAACATTCATATAGGAGAGGGGTCAAGTTGGATGGTCGCTGAGGCGATTTTTGTTTTAGTTCTATTTAAAAACGGGAACACTTACTAACTTGAAAATTGGTACGTTTATAGTGCACTAGCGGTTCGCCCCGGCTTCGCACGGGTAGATATAGGTTCTTGTTGCATCGGGGGTTACTAAAGAAACCAGCCAAGCGCAAGTTGGACTCCCACCGAGGGTTCCGTACCACTAAGGTAAAAATACTGTCCTAGTTATGGGCAGTCATACCATCTTAGTCACGCAGAAGTGCATTAAATTCGCTCGAGCCGACACGCACTTCATCAAAACCATCATAACATCCCATAATACGTCCACTACAGGACAGGGAGCTCCCTCCAGAATTCGAGCCCTTGCTAGAAGAATGTGGAGGGGAAGTATCTTAGTCACCACGCTTGTTAGCATTAAGGCTGGCACCATGGACCGCGGTTGTTGGTGACCGCAGTATGTAAGATGGTGCGATACACGGAAAGATGTCGCTGCCCATCTTCCGGTTTGTAAACCCTTAGTCGCCTCTTACGACACCTACAGGTTGAGATGGGTTGGCACTATTCTTTGCCGCTACCACACGGAACGACACGCACTTGACCAGTCAAATTTTTCGTGTCTATTCTCTGTTGTAGATAAAACCATTACAGTCACTTAGGGCGCTGTTTCTTTAATTTCAATTTTGATAACGATTACACTCATGATAACTTTTGAATGGTATGTCCGATTTGAATAATTCAAAAAGTTATTTACAGGTACTTATATAGCCTTGAATACGAAATCATTTATTTGGATAAGGATTAATAGGTACGAATAATGTGGACTATATAGTTTGTACCGGCGTTACTATTACATATTTTAACATGAAAAAGTAGTTATTGTGACATAACTGTAGGTAATAGTTAGACATATGGTATCGCGGACTTTTTTGTAGATATTGATGGCTTCTATAATTCTGTAGTACATTACTTTGCTCTATTGTTAATAGTTTCGGCAGCGTACTCGATATAAGCATGCTATTTAGTATTTTTTTCACACCTTGGGTTACATTATCGAAGTTTTCATACGGAACCCTAACTTTTTTTTAAATATTTTATAGCCTATGTTCATCCCGGATAATGCAGGTTTCTAATGGTGAAAGAATTTTTCAAATCGGTCCAGTAGTTTCGGAGCCTATTCATTACAAACATACAAACATACAAAAATAGGTTTATACCTATAAGATTTGTATCTTTCCTCTTTATAATATTAGTGTAGATTAGTGTAGATAAGCTATAAAATAACAACAAATAATAAAATTTGGTCAAGCGCGTGTCGGACTCAAAAAATCTAGCACATTAACTTACTGAAATTTCAACTAATACAATTATGTTTATGTGGTGGTACGGAACCCTCAGTGCGCGAGTTCGACTCGCACTTGGCCGGTTTTTTCTGTACCAGAAGAAAATAGAGATTCGATAACGATTGAGTTCGACGGTAGCGCGTCAGGACAGGGAACTCTCTCCACAACTTTAGCAAAAAGGCGTGGTACTTAGGAGGGGATTTACCATAGCCACCACGCTTGTAAGCGTTGTGGCTGGCGACCTCTGTTGTTGGTGACCGCAGTATGTAAGATGGTAAGATACACAGAAAGATGCTGCTGCCCATCCTCCTGTTTTTAGGGTTCCGTACCTCAAAAAAAAAACGGAACCCTTATAGGATCACTTTGTTGTCCGTCTGTCTGTCTGTCTGTCTGTCTGTCTGTCTGTCTGTCTGTCTGTCAAGACCCTTTATCTCACGAACCGGTAAAGGTATCAGGTTGAAATTAATACCATATATTAGGATCCATGAACCACACAAGATCTGAAAATTTAAATTTTTTACAACGACGCAATCAAAAGATATGGCATTTTATGTCATCATCTCCATACATTTATGCAAAAAACCAAAACCTACAGGGTACTTCCCGTTGACCTAAAATTATGAAATTTGGCAAGAAGCTAGGTCTCACAGTACAAATAATGGGAAAAGTCTGAAATCATTAAATATTACAACTTTTCTCACAACTAATGGTAACCAATTGTGGTGAGCTCCCGTTTCAAGAACATTCATATAAGAGAGGGGTCAAGTTGAATGGTCGTTGAGGTGATTTTTGTTTTAGTTCTATTTTATAAACGGGAACACTGTTACAAACTTGAAAATTGGTATGTTTATAGTGCATAAGCTATAAAATAACAACAAATAATAAAATTTGGTCAAGCGCGTGTCGGACTCAATAAAATCTAGCACATTATCTTACTGAAATTTCAACTAATACAATTATGTTTATGTGGTGGTACGGAACCATCAGTGCGCGAGTCCGACTCGCACTTACGACATCCACGGGCAGAGATGGGTTGGTACGGTCAACCGCTTGTCGGTAGAAACTTTTTCAACTCTATTACCACGCCATAAGGTCCAAAAGTGTTTCTACCGATGTGCGGCCGTGTGTACTATTCTTTGCCGGCACCAAACGGGACCAATGGTTAGATAGGTCTTTAAAAATATTATGAGTTTTCGAAGACTAGGTATCCGTTTGCAAAATATTTAGCTTAGAAGCGCAAATTTTTGTTAGAGTCAAGTGTCCCCTTAATATTCTGGCTGGCACCAACCTCAAAAATGTTGTTCCTCTAATTTGAATCTTGAAGTTTGTATATTTTTTTAAATTACGTATGGAAAACACAAAAATACATAAATAGTATGTATAGTAGTACCTATACAGGGGGTAAGGGACGGTGTACCAAAAACTGAAAGGGTGTGCTCAGTCAATGAAACTGAACAACTTTCCCAAAAAAACAAACAAAATTTTGATCTCTCCATAAAAACTGTTCGACCAGAGTGAGCAATTTTTATGGCGAGGTCAAAAATGTTTTTCATTACACAGAAACGTTTTTTTGGGAAAGTTGTTCAGTTTCGTTGACTGGACACACCGTTTCACTTTTCGGTAGACTTTACACCCTGTAAATCATAGTATTCGTATTCCGCATAATCCATTCCTGACATACCTTTATCACTGCCTAGTATCAAGTCGTCATAGAATTGCAAATAGCTTCAAACACCATACTGGACACATCTATTTATGTATAACTATGTATAGTCTAGGTCAATGACCGGTAAGCCACGCCCACAAAACACGCCTTATTTACGCCCCGCCCATTCGCATTTTGGTGTTATTGTTACGTAATTGCGTTGGTAATGAGATAATCAGTAAAAGCGTTTAAGATCGAGAAGTGATTGATATTGGTTTGCGACTGTCGTAGTTTTGCGTTATGCTTCTTTTTTTTTCCACATAGCGCCACTTTGTTTGTGAAGCGAGGTAAATGAAACTGACGTTATTGAGAGATTTTTATTATCCTACAATGATTAAGGAACATTTAGATTTTTTTTTATTACGAAAGTAAAGGAAGTTTGGCTGTGTTTAGAACCCGTATCATAACAGCTGAAGTGTTTCCGTGCTTTGGAGGGTACGTTCCTGTTGTACTAAAATACCAACGCTAAGCCATGCCACAGAATTAATAATAGTACTACATAGCCATGCCAGAAAGAGCCCATATGGCGGCTTGAAAGCTCTGGCAACAGAGTTAGGTTAAGTTAGCCATAAAATCACAAAAAATATTGTAACGGTAGAAGTAATTTGTAACATTCACAGAAGGGCGCTGCTGTTATACATTGTGTAGCAAAAAACCGGCCAAGTGCGAGTCGGACTCGCGCACTGAGGGTTCCGTACCACCACATAAGCATAATTGTATTAGTTGAAATTTCAGTAAGTTAATGTGCTACATTTTTTTAGTCCGACACGCGCTTGACCAAATTTTATTATTTGTTGTTATTTTATAGCTTATGCATTATAAACATACCAACATTCAAGTTTATAAGTGTTCCCGTTTTTAAAATAGAACTAAAACAAAAATCGCCTCCACGACCATTCAACTTGACCCCTCTCTTATATGAATGTTCTTGAAACGGGAGCTCACCTCAGTTGGTTACCATTAGTAGTGAGAAAAGTTGTAATATTTAATGATTTCAGACTTCTCCCTTTATTTTTACCCGACTACGGCAAAGCAAAAGGAGGGTTATGATTTTGACAGGCTATGTATGTATGTATGTATGTTCATCTGTTCCATCATAACTTCTAAACTACTTATCATATTTTGACAAATGAGATGTCGTTAGAAGCGTCTTAATTATCCGCTGGTTATAGGATACAAGAAATTTCGTTTAATTGTATGTGGCGCCCTCTAGAGAAGATTAAGTCAAGGACTAATAAAAAAAAATTTTAACCGTACCGTGTTAGGTATCAAATGAAAGGGCTTAGTGAGCACATTTCAAAAATATATATATTGTTAGATTTTTTATGTATTTACAACCCCAAAATAATTGAAATAAAAAATCAGTTCAAAAACTAAAACCCGACTACTGGCAAATCTTGCTATAAAAAGTATGAAACAAGAAAATATTGTCATCTGAAATTGTTATGTACAAACTATGGTATTTAATAAATATTCATACCGATGTTCAGATAATAGCCGTGGTCATGTTATGCCACCTATCCGAAAAAAGCGATCATAAACTTCAGGGCAAAGAGGCATAACAATATGACCACGGCTATTATCTGAACATCGGGATGAATATTTATTAAATACCATAGTTTGTACATAACAATTTCAGATGACAATATTTTCTTGTTTCATACTTTTTATAGCAAGATTTGCCAGTAGTCGGGTTTTAGTTTTTGAACTGATTTTTTTTACTGTGAGACCTAGCTTCTTGCCAAATTTCATAATTTTAGGTCAACGGGAAGTACCCTATAGGTTTTTCTTTAGTGCATAAATGTATGGAGATGAGGACATATAATGCAATATCTTTTGATTGCGTCGTTGTAAAAAATTGAAATTTTCAGATCTTGTGTGGTTCATAGACCCTAATATATAGTATTAATTTCAACTTGATACCTTTACCCGTTCGTGAGATAAAGGGTCTTGACAGACAGACAGACAGACAGACGGACAACAAAGTGATCCTATAAGGGTTCCGTTTTTTTTTTTTGAGGTACGAAACCCTAAAAAGGCATGAAAATCTGGAAAGTATGACTGGCAATGAAACTGAACAACTTCTCCCAAAAACATGGATTGACATACGAAAAATCATTAAGGCCATTTAACTGATTACGCCTCTGATACAGTACATTCATAACATTCTAAAAACGTCCACTGCAGGACAGGGAGCTCCCTTCATAACTCCTACTCCAATAAAATTACGAGAGATTGTATGGCGAAACGGAAATAATTGATAATAGCCGTGATTCTTTTTCAGATCGATAGATTATATTTCTGTGTAAAGCTTTTTAATGGAATCCACCTAAATTTACTTCATTTATTTTGCCGTCCAAACATTAAAAAAATATGGAATTTCGGAAAAAAATGTTAATAGATTATTATTTTTTATTTACGGCTTGCTATATATTCAGAATTTCATATTATACATTAATCCACCTAAAAATATAAGCTTTTTTGTATTGTTTAACTTTTATAGCACGAAATTTAAATACAGCTTATCTTCGCAACCAAAAATAGTAATAGATCCGTTTTGCTTTCTAATAATTTAAATAGTGCTATATAATCACATTTTTGCCAAATCCAACATAAATGTTTACAAAATCATTGTAAACCAGCGATTACAAAAAACTTTTTTTTTATTTAGTATGGCATTTCTGTGAATATATATAAGAATCACTTACATTTAAAAAGGTTGAGTTTAGCTCAGTTTATTGCTATTATTTTACCTCGACTTTATTGGCCCTTATATGTAAAAATAAGTGGAGATTTTACATTTTGAAATAAAATGATATTTTTAAATATATTTATGGTGGATTTTGATGCCTATATGTAAAGTATACGTTTATCTATGATATAAAGTATATAATTGTCTATTACTATTTTTGCCTTTGCTGTTATTTGAAAAAAATATTCCGCTTTAAATTTTAGGTGGATTCGTAAATATTGCGGCTTAACATCATATTTAAACACGATATACACAAAAAAGTAGCTATTAGCATTTATTGTTTTGCAAAACCGTATTTTTACTGGACTATCCAGCAAAAACGCGTGGTACTTTGGAGGGGTTTTACCATAGTCACCACGCTTGTTAGCGTTGCGGCTGGCAACCGCTGTTGTTGGTGACTGCAGTATGTAAGATAGTACGATACACAGAAAGATGCTACTGCCCATCTTTCAGTTCTTAAGACCTTAGTCGCCCCTTACGACACCCACGGGTAGAGATGAGTTGGTACTATTATTTGCCGGCACCAAACGCTTCTGGTATTGGAAGTAATTTTTTTTGTAGCTTTTTTAATAATAGGGGGTAAAACCCATTTTGTTCCATCTTGTAAAAATTGTCAAGCCCAAATAAATCATTTGAACATATTACACACTGAAAAATACGTCTTCAATAGTAAAGCTAGTTTCTTTTATAGATTAACGGAACGGTGTGATACTACTTAAGGGTGTGAATCTGCCCTTGAAACTGAACAACTTTTCCTATAGGTCACAGAACAATAGTTATTTGTTATGCATGTCAGCAAAAGTGTTATTTGGCGCGAGTGCCTTGTATTGAAACCTGAGCAAGCGAAGTATTCTAGGTTCAAAAGAAGAATTCTGAGCGTAGCGAAGGTTTCAAGGCACGAGACGCAAAATAACTTTGCTGCCGAGCGAAACACAAAATTTTTCACCTCATTAAAGCGAGGAAATGTTAACATAATGCAAGAATAGCAATTCAAATATAAGAAATAATTACTCAAACGTTTTAACGTAAGGGCATAATACCTACATAATGGTACTGACGGCAGCAAGCAAGTGGAAACATAACCAGTATAACCTGAACCAGCGCTTCGCTACAAACCTCCGTACCCAGAGACCAGCTCAAGGTCAAATAGTTTTCACGGATGAGTGGCCATGTATAGATAAAGAATACTAGACATTAAAAAGGAAATCACTATAATTAAATTATTATTATTTTTGGGACTGCTGTGCTTATGTTCGTGACTCTACCTATAAACTACTTGATAAATTTGCGGAACAAGGTTCATTTTCATTGGATTTCAATATGGAGACAGAGGATAGGCAGTGGCAGGCAAATCTATTTTGTATTGCGTTGATTTGAAGTCAAAGGGCGAGTCCATTAATCTGGGCAAGAGAACAAAAAAAGGCGATCGAATTTTAAATTTACTTTTCATTATCAGCCAGTACCTTACCCACCAGGCATTCACTATTCATAATACTATTTGTTTCTTTCCTATAGCTGCATCCCTCTTTCTCATCTTGAAAACGATAGTGCGTGCCTGGTTTTACAAGCGTCCAGTACTGCAGCATACTACAAAATAATAAGTACATCGCGTTCGAATTTCAAAAACCTTTTGCCCGCTAGAGGCCAAAAATCGCTTTGGGCCGCAGAATTTAACCGACAAAACAAATGTTTCCGAGCTTTGGAGGTGAAAAATAAATTTTTGACCTCCCATAGAAACTGCATCAGCTGATAGGGCATTTTGTATAGGAGGTCATATTTAAGTTTTCGTATTTCGACCTATGTTCCTCGGGAAAACTTGTTCAGTTTTATGGACAGATTCACACCCTTCAGTATTATCACACCATTCCCTTACACGTTGTACCTATACTTCTCAGTCAAAATTTCGATGGACGCAAAATCTTTAAAATGTCAAAACAAAAATAACACAAGATTTACATCCAACCTTTGATCTAAACCAATAACTCACTGTACGAGTATCAATCCATATCGTGCAAACCCGCAATGATATACTATAACAACTAGACATACTTACGCGTTTTTCTGCGCCCACGCACGTATTGCGTATTTTTACGTAACACGAGCAAAAAGAACCTTTTTCTACGTTTTCATTGCCAATGTTGCGATGCAAATAATTGCTATGTAAATGGGCTTCCGTTGGATGACAGACGAGACGTTTTTTTGTGGATGTAAATGATTGATCGATGTGTATCGACGATCGATGTGCTTGTTTAGCGTTGGCTAACTCCTAAACTATTAAACGAGCAATATTTGATATAATTGTATATATATTTGTAATCGGTTTCTCGAATACTGCTCTAACGATTTCGATGAAAATTACCGGACGGGGTTTTCGGGGGCGAAAAATCGATCTAGCTGTCTCATATCTGGGAAAATTAATTTCCCGTTTTTTTAGCATTTTTTTAAATACCGCGTTTTAGACAGAAACCTGCAGCGTCATCTGTTGGTGGGTAGTATAGGTTGCTCACCCGATGATAGTTTAATGTTGAGGCGGCTATTATAGAGCGAAGCTACTGAATTTTAATTAATGTTAATGAGTTAATTAAGGCAGCTGATGACCCGTAAGTTTTCTTAGAAGGAAGGAAATTACTATATAAAGCACTTGGTGTATATTTATAAATAGTTTACGTTAAAATTACGTGACTTCTATAATAATTTGTAGTTCACACGAACGGACGACTAACGTTATTCTACCAAAGGGGTCTACTTGGTCACGTGAACATTTTTTAGGGTCCTGTACCCGAAGGGTCCAAACGGAGCCCTATTATACTAAGCGTACGTCGTCTGTCTGTCTTTCCGACGGCGGCTGCACCTTTGAACCGTAGTATAGCTACGGTTCACATTTTTACAGAATATGTTTCAATAAGACGGATCACGTAACAATTAATAAAAACATGAATATATAAAAAACCGGTCAAGTGCGAGTCGGACTCGCGCGCCGAGGGTTCCGATAAACTTTTTGTATTTTTGGAAGCACTAAAGTCCATTTTTAGGACCGCAAAACTAAGTTTGTTTGTAAAGGTTATTTGCAGATTTCTAATAAACTGTGCAACTTAGAAAGATCGTTTTATTTTTGCTGTAATGTTTACATATATTTCTGTCAACTGTAATTAATTCAGATTTTTCCTTTCACAAACTTCGGAGATAAGGGGGGGGAATGGTATTTTTTTTGACATTTTTATCATTACTTAAAAACTAAGAGACGTAAAAAAATACAAAAATATATTTAAGAATGTACAAGTAAAGCCCTTTCATATGATACCCCACTCGACCTAGTAGCGACAATTTGAAATGTGGCCCCCCCTATTTTGGGCCCCTTTACATTAATAATCATAATTTTTTTTTAATTTTTTCATATGAAATTAAGTTTGGCAAGCATATTCTAAAACTATTCCAAATTTCAAGTCCATAGCATGAGCGGTTGCTAAGATATAGGGGTGTGACAGACAGACAGACAGACAAAGTCGCACCATAAGGGTTCCTTTTTTTACAATTTTGGTATCGGAACCCTTAAAAGGGTGGGTCCCCATATTATGATAAACGTAATTTTTTGGTGTTTTTTTGTTTTAGCTCTATTGTAAGAATGGTAATACTTACAAGACAGCTATAGAATAACAAAAAATAATACAAACTGCAAATGTGCGAGTCAGGCTCGAGCGCATTTATTATACTTTGCGCAACTGCGAGTCCCTGACTAGTATTTTTAAGTAAGTGGTACGGAACCCTCGGTGCGCGAGTCCGACACGCACTTGGCCGGTTTTTTACTGATTCTTTAGTTGTTGAATTATTTAACTCTCCTAAAATTTATAAAAGCCGTAAAAGACAGCAAAAATTATCTCACAAGTAATTATTTTTTAGGGTTCCGTATAGGATAACTTTGTTATCTGTCTATCTATCAAGACCCTTTCTATCACGAAAGGGTAAAGGTATCAAATTGAAATTGATATCCATGAATCCTTGAAGATGTGATAATTTCAAGACAATTAAAAGATCATCCAGGCGCGGATCCAGGATTTTGATTTGGGGGGGCTCACTTGATCTTTCTCAAATTTTCAGTGTACGGCAAAGCGGGCACGCTTACAGCGAATACAGGGTTATTTTTTTATCACCCCGGATATTTTAAGAGGTGTTTCTGCCCATGAAACTGAACAACTTTTCCCAAGGAACATAATCTAAAAAAAAGTACAAACTGCATACAAACTGCATCATCTGCCAGAGCATTTTGTTTGAGAGGTCGACTGGCCCGTTGGTGTGCTTGGCAGGGAGCCTGCCTACTACTCGGAGAGCCGAGGTTCGATCCCCACCTGAGTGTTTATGTATCTCGGTGTTATTTATCTATTTATGTATGTATATCAATCTCTGGTACCCATAGTACAGGCTTTCCCTAGTTTGGGATCAGATGACTTTGTGAGAATTACCCCCCAATTTTTATTTTTATTTATTTATGAAACTATGCCTACTATTGACTTCGATCTAGCCCAGAACACAGAGGTGAGGTCGATGGCGAAACGAGCTTGCCCAGAAGAAGTGTATTCACTTGCGACTTGAATAGATTTAGGTTATATGAACAACAAAAAATTTTGCAAAGCACATTGTGCGAAATGCGAATGAGTGGAATATCAACCAAACCTGTGGTATTTCTGGACTCTCGATGGTAGATAAGCACTTGGAGCTCTTGGGCACTCTCTCCGAAGTACAAATCTGTAAAAGACTTACAGACATGCAACTTTGCAATAGTGGACCAAACTGTGAATCTTGGATTTCACGGGAATCTCATCACCAACGAGGTTTTTGGCTCAGTGATTTATCGAGCCATCCCAAAGGTGACTGCAATTTTTCGCTTAACTTTTCCGAGAATACCGAGATATTTTGGCCACAGTTTCGGCTTTTGTCTTAATGTCAGCGTCAGATTTCAGGTTTGCACAAAATTTCTTGACAAGAAGCTAGAGGCTGTCGATACAGATGTATCTAAAAAAGTAGGAGCCAGATTAAACGGGCTCTTTTTGGCGGTGATCATACATGCTTGAGTTTTAATGGCATTGAAGCACACCAGATTTTTGTCATCCCACTGCCTTTTGCGGTAGATATAATTATATTTCTGTATGACAATATTGGCAACTACCCAACGATCCCAAGAACAATTAGGTCGATGATGTGTAGCAATAAAAGTTTCGCAGACAGAACAGACCCCTGAGAAACTCCGGCATCAATAGTCAAGACGTCAGAAGAGCAGCCGTCGACGACTATTTCGTTCGCTTTATTCGCTTAAGAAGTCAAATACCCAAGAGCAAAAGTAAGCAAAAATCCTGGCCTATCGGCCATCGTGCCCTGGCGACCATGTCTCGATGCCATGTTGAGTGACTGTACATGGCCCATGTGTCGTCACTAAAGACTAAGACACGGTGGTATTTTAGACATAAAGATGTTGCGGAGATTCGGAGAGGCATTAGCAAGGTTGAGTTACGTTCTCGCCATTAATTTTGTTGCCAAACCCTGTCCAGTCCAGGAATTCGAAGATGTCTGTAAGTGCATTGGTGTAGAGCTTAGGAGACATGACGCTCCTTGTCTCATCTCTTGCAGCAGTTGGTAAATAGAAAAATCTGGTTGCGTGGTTCTCGAATCCTGGTGTTGGAGACGAACAAAAAGTGGTGTTTTTGTAAGAAGGCTTTTGTAATGTTTCCAAACAGTTGCCGAAAAACTACAAATAATCTCGAACTTTTCATACCAAATTCCTAGCAGGACGAGTTTGTATAGGGAGGCCAACATTTTGAGGCCTTTTTAGTTAAGAAAGTTGTTCAGTTCGTTATAAGGGTCATTGTTAACTTCTTTTACCCCTGTATAGAAGTTGCCAGTAAATAACAGTAGGTATCGAGAGGCAGTAGAGGCCAGGACGCTTGATGGTTTTGGGGGGGGAGATGGCCCTCTGGGCCCCCCCCCCGGATCCGCCAATCATTATCTTCATTGTCTTAAGGCCCAGCCGATGAAAAGCAGAGATATTGAAGATTTCTTTTATTTCAAACAGTATGTCCCATTTTAAGGACGTGGGACGGGCCTTTTGGTAATAAAAACGTTAAAAGAAAATGTTACCATTATTATACAGCGTTATTTCTACATGTGCATCTAAACAACTTTTCCTAAGGAATATAGGACGAAAAAAAAAAAACACGTCCTATACAAAATGTGTTGTAAGGTGATGCAGTTTGTGTGGGAAGTCAAAGATATTTTTTCGTACGAGTATTTCGACTATATTTCAAATACACAAACAACTGCTGCCGTATTCCGAAGTGAAAGTACGATAATATCGCGCCGATAATTAGTCTATGGTTCGGCCTTTGACAAAGAAATTCCCATACAAAGTAAATTTCCGAACGTAATTGTTGTTGTCAATCTGATAATATCGGAGCTCCGATAAAACTTCGGAATACGCACCCTGAACCGATTCAAACTGGGTTTTCAATAATGTTAAAACTTTGTACTCGTATTTTATTATCAGCCTAGATTAAAAAGTATAAATCAACAAGACGAAATATAAAAAGGAAAAATATTATTTTCTTTCTACCGACCAACAGTTTTTTGTTTAGTTACTGAGCAAAGGTAATTAATTAACCAACTACGAGTAGATAATACCTTTTATGTCTATAAAATGTAGACTATGTTTGGAATGAGTATAAAATGCAGTAATAGACGTTTAGACCTAGTGTGTGGTAATTATTATATTATTTTATTTAGATTTGGAATTGGAAGTTCTAGATCACTAAACATTATTTAATAATTACCAAACAAATTTAATTAAATATTCTCTACTGTTCATTCAAATTCAAATAATTTATTTCAGATATTTGTTAGTACCACTTAATCTATGTTAGTTTTATCATTAGTTTCCTACAAAATCTTTTTTAAAATTTGGTATTACTACAAAAAATTCCTTAAAAAAACTAACAAATTTAAAATTTACCAACGATAAAAGTGTCATATAAATCTTGCAACTAACTCTAATCTCTACATTGTAGTACTGTTTTCACTTCAATAATTTCAATAATTAACCACGAAGCTCGTTAACTTTATTTTATTGTTAAAAGGCGATTAAACTGCCACTCAAAAAGGTATCACTCATTTATTTAAATTGGCTACAAATTGGCTGTCACTTTAATTTGTTTGGATATAAATTATTTAAGTTATAAAAATTTCGTAACCCATACAGTTAACAATTAAAAACCGAAAAAATATTTCTATTCATGAATGTATTTTGCACAATTTTATTCCGTTTTTGCCAATTGTTTTTACAGAGTCGGCTACCTAACCTAGGGGATTCGACGAGGGCGTCGGTTTTTACACAGAGCGACCGCCATCTGACTTCTGCAACCCAGAGGACAAACTAGAACCAAAGATTACCATCCCACTGTCAGAAATTTCATGCAGCCAAATAGCTTATTACTTGGGTATGTATAAGTAAAATGTATTGATGTTTTTGTTTATACGCTTGCATTGTGCGTGCATGTTCACCACTGGAACTAACAAACCGATATAAAACACTGGCCAGTTGGTGTGGTTGGTATTGATAGTGAGCCTGCTTTCTACGCCGTGGGCTGCGGGTAGGGCAAACATTAAATTTGTGTGATAAACACGAGTGTTTGTCCTGTGACTGAGTATGTATATCAGCCTTTGATACCCATAGTACAGGCTTTGCCTAGTTTAGGACCAGATGACTTTGTGTGAAGTGTTATCCCTGAATAAGACCTAAGAATCAATTGTTGAATGTCACTGGGTGGTGTAGAGCTGAGAGTGAATTCTTAAATGGCAAATTTATAAAATAGGTTGAATATGTAAAATTATGTTTAAATTGCTAAATACTTTGAATTCCTACTTGGTAATTGTTCATAAGGACATTTTAGATATTTGAGAATTCAAAATTTAGTAGCTCAAAAAAAATGTAATGATTTATATAGAGTTTATTTCAGATTTTCTTTCTTATGACTGTGCTTATGAAAGAACCATATTTTTATGAAATTTACAAAACTAACCATTTTAGTTGATTGTGTATTTAAATTCACCTGATCAATTTTGTATTTAAAAATAGTTTGTGAACCACAGCAAAAATATCAAAATAATTTATATTTGCAATAGATTTATGGGATCTACATAAAACTGAGTAATTATTGAGATTCTAAAAATTCAAAAAAAGGCCTAAAACCTTTTACAAAGTAACTCACAAGATTTTTAGTTGTTAATGTACAATTTTTTAATTATCAAAATATCAAATTAAATTTTTTTGTGTTTATCAGACTTTTTCGAATTTTTAAAATCTCGAAAATCACTCAGGGATATTCAAGCATTGAGATGGGAATACAAAACCAAATGTAGAGTTCCACATATCACGACTAATAATTACTTTTTACCTCACTAGTTCGGAAAACTTTGCTTTATTGGACGAAATCAGTGTGCAAAAGTCATTTTGGCAGTTAGCGTGGAGAAGGTTTATGAAATTATAAAGTGATGATGAATTGTGGTATTCGGTACTGTCGCTATTCGTTAGCCTCTTTTCCTCACTGCAGTGAGGTGAAAATTTGTGTTTTTCGCTCAGCGGCAAAGTTATTTCGCGTCTCGTGCCTTCAAACCCTCGCTACGTTCAGATTCAGAATTCATCTTTTGAACCACTCGCTTCACTTCTGACTCAATCCTGGAATCCTTCGCTTGCTTGAGCTCCAATATAAAGCACTCGCGCCAAATTACAATATTGTGGCCTTGCATAACAAATAACTATTCTGTTCAACAGTTTCACACAACCAATAATATATTTCTGTTCTGACGTTCAGTAACGACTAATTCTTTAACCAGGTTGTAAACTTGCAGATTAATTCCCTGAGCTCAAAAGCTCCGTCTAATTTTAAATCAACAGCCCTTTTGTTTGTTAAATTAGCCGTGAATTGTTATTGTGCTCCACAGTAGTTAAAGTTAAAGCCATAATACCGGTTAATTAACCGATTAAACTTATTATAGCTCAAAATAATATAAATATTACGTAAACGCATTTTACTGACCACTTAATATTTACGGTATATTTATATCTACATTAAAGTTAAAGAATTTGCCTGAAACACAGGGAATCCTATAGTTCAGGTTAATGTAATTTTGCTCTAATTATAAGTTTAGTCCTAAGTCATCACTGTTAAATGTCTTAAATTATTTATTATTATTATTAAAGAAGTTCTTAAATGACGAAAAGAAAATCACGATATAATTTTTTTATGACGTATTCTTTTTTAATGGATTTTTATTAGCGCATTTATTTTATGGATAAAATATTTCAGTCGGTTAGTAGTTACTAGGTACGAGTATATTGATTATATTTTAAATTAGTTAGATTTTTACACGTGTTTTTATTAACTGAATTAGGATAAAATAAATAAAATAAACGGTTATTATCTATTTATCAGCCGATCTGATGATTTTTATTTTGGATCACTTTCAAGTTATAAATTAAAGATTTTTCGGACCTCCTTGCTTCGCTCGGAATAGATACCGTGCAAATTTTTTTGTACTATGGGATGACATCTGCCAACATGTCACATTTCCTTTGCTATGCAATGTCACATCATCATCGATGGTTATGAAATATTCAAAATAACCCTACCAAATTAATAGAACGACGCCTTCATTGCATTTACGAAGATAATAGGATTATGTAATTTGTTGTGACTTTACACCACACATCCATAACTTGTGACGTATTATTTCGTTTATTCTTTTTCTTTTCTGAGTTTTAAATAATAGTATATTGAAGAATTAATAAGAATGAAGAGAATATTGAGATACTGTCGTTTTGTGTTTAGTATCTGTTTCAGCAAGCAGTTTCAAGCGTCTATCAAAATGTAGGTAATGTGAATTTCAGAAATCAGAAAAATTGGTTTTGCTGCCAAAGTACAGTTATAAGCAACTTTCTCGAAAACAAAAATATATGACTCAAAAAAAAAGAATGAAAAGTTATTTGTTGTTATAATATTTATTCGGTATGTATATTTTTTGTTAAATCTATGCTTCTACAAAACCGTAAATTAGTACCTAGGTCGGTACATTGAAGATATTTAAAAAAAAAAATATCTAGTCTTTTAATGCTTCCGAATCCTAATTACAATTTTTTGGACTTAGCATTGGACCAACGGTTTAACGTATCCACCGAAGCAAGGAGAACGCTTAACTAGTGTTCACCCATCCGTTTTTACGTTCGACCTGACATTACGTTCCTTAACCCTTCGTTTTGGTTTATTTCATGGTTTGCCAATGAGTGGTGGTCCGTTTGGTGCCGGCAAAGAATAGCACCAACCCATCTCTACCCGTGGGTGTCGTAAGAGGCGACTAAGTGCTTATGAACCGGGGGATGGGCAGCAGCATCTTTCCGAATATCGTACCATCTTACATACTGCGGTCACCAACAATAGCGGTCGCCAGCCGCAACGCTTACAAGCGTGGTGACTATGGTAAACCCCCTCCAAAGTACCACGCGTTTTTGCTGGAGTTCTGGAGGGAGCTCCGTGTCCTGCAGTGGACGTTTCATTGGATGTTATGTAGCAATGAAATCAAGTCTTATGAGTTTTTAGTTCCGCACTATGAAACTTGATGTAGGTAGGTATACGTTAATTTAAACAAATCGTACCCATTCATTTGTTTAAGAAAACAATCATCTGTCAGAGAACAACAGAAATTACATTTTAATTACCCACATGACATTCCAAGGTAACACTATTCATACTTAGGCAGTAATAAATCATACCTAACCTAGGAATGTAAGTAACTTAGAACTACACATACCTTAAAAGGCAATGAAATAATTATAATTAGATAGATAGGTACCTAATAGTCAGCAGAATCAATAAGTACCTTCACATAAAAACACAGCACATAACACACAAAACACTAAAAACACCAGTCAAAAACTAAAGAGCGAGCGAGATGCAAATATCCTTGTCACACTCTACCAACACCGCTGATAACGTTATCTCATCAATATTAGACAAAAAAACCGGGTTATTATCTCCAATAGTGCACATGGCAAAGAAATACCGGAAAAAAGTGGAAAAAACGGTCCTGCAGTTTTTGTGACCGGTTTTGTTCGCGCGTTGAGGCGACGACGGCGCCCGGCGATGCCTTGCGACAACTAAAAACTCGGGGCTGAAAACGCGTAGGCGTTATGCATTCATGCGAGACAGAGATACATCTTCTTGCAAGAGCGAAAGAGAGAGGATATCCTCTTGTGGGCGTGGTTACGTAGGAGTGGCTTAAGTTTGCATAAAAGCAGAGTACGTCGGTACAAAAGTACTGTGTTTCGTATACATCAGGCCTCCTATTTTATATGATCCTAGCGCTTTTTGCTTCGAGTGCATTGTCTTGGTTTTTTTTAAGGATGAACTATGAAACAGTGCGTGTTGGTTTAACTTGTTTTACTTGCGGTAGGTTAGGATTTCATTGAAGTCTAGGCTTATAAATTTATGGTATTTGAGTATATACAGCGTGAATTTTTATTCGTTTTAAACCCGAAGCCCAGTGATTCTACTCATGAAAACAAGCAACTTTACCGAAGAAAAATAGTAGTTTAAGATACAAGTTCCGTAAGTAGGGTTATTACAAAGGAGTTGACGTGTTGTAAGCCCGAGACGAAGTCGAGGGTTTACCATCGGCACGAGTTTGTCATAACCCTTACGGACGTGTTCTTACGACGTTTTTCAATACATTTGTGAGAAAACAGGTATAAGTAATACACTTGGTAAAGGAACCAACCATGGGTACTGTCAGCCTCTTGTCGATTTATGTTCTCCTGGTACTCTCCATTTTATTTTAAATATAGGTAGGCAGTCGTCACCCAAGTAAAAAGTCACCATTGTAGTATTTTTACAAAATAATTTTATGATCAGAGTGTAAAAACTCCTTGGTGTTATACTTTTTTTACTTACCGCACTAGTTCGGTAAGTAACAACTCACGAGCAATGTTTACGTCCTTGTAAGTACGTTTTTCGAGCAAATGAAAAAAAAATTTCACCTTCCGATAGAAAATGAGTCGATCACGTGACCACTTTAATATGGAGAAATGAAAAAAATTTTTCGAGTAAAAATTTTTTTTCTTCGGGAAAGTTGCCTGTTTTCATGAGTAGAATCACTGGACTTCGGGTTTAAAACGAATAAAATTCATGCTGTATTTATTTGTAGCTACTTAGCGCGCTAGCAGCCTCTGTTGTTGGAGCGTTTTGTTGTCGATCCGGAGGTGCTGGGTTCGGTTCCCGGTGGGGCACCGTCAAACAAAAATTCTGAAAAAAATCTAAGATTTCTCCAGTTTTGTTAAGACATTGCAGGATGACCTGATTATCCGAATGGTAAAATGATATGCTTCGGAAGGTACGTTAAGTCGTTGGTCCCGACGACTATCTACGATGTCAGAGCCTTTGGCGGCTCAACTACTCTGACACCAAGGTTTCTTACATCGGTTATCGATCTTACGACCCACATGATAAAATAATAAGCGCGCTTTTAAGCAGCTCTATGTTTTTCTTTGAATGTTTGAATGGATATCAAATCTTTATTTTAATTCGTTATTGCTAAACTCATAAAATAATACTAATTTATGCAAGTCTAATGCCCGGGTTTTGGCCCATGAACTCAAGCCAGAGTATCTCCCAGTAGGTATTTGATAAATCTATTGCAAAAGGCATTAATATTAAATACTTCTAGGATTACCTGAAAAATTCCAATATCATCAATTATTTATTAATATTGCACCAAGACTCAATAACACTTGGCTAAGGCCCGTGTGATGGTGTGAACCTGCAAGAGAAGAGATACGTACTTTTCCCAATAATAATAAGATAAGATAAGATAAATTTATTTCTTTATAAAACTTAGTCTAATTACAGATTCAATTAGCCAATTCAATTCAATTAATAATTGATACATCAAATAAAGTTACAACAATCAAGTAAAACAGAATTCATCATAACATCCCATGAAACGTCCACTACAGGACAGGGAGCTCCCTCCAGAATTCTAGCTTTTGCTGGAAAAATGTAGAGGGGAAGTACCATAGTCTCCTCGCTTGCTAGCGTTACGGCTGGCACCATGGACCGCGGTTGTAGGTGACCGCAGTAGGTAAGTAAGATGTTAGATACATAGGAGGATGCTGCTGCCCATCCTGGGTAGTTGGTATACTATTCTTTGCCGGCACCACACGGCACCAAAACAGAATTGTATACATTGAATGTTGACATTGCTGTAATTAGCTAGCATATACCTACAGCTTGACAATTTGACCTCTAAACTAAACCAAGAGCCTGTTAGAGCCTGTATTATAGAGGTCAAAGTTACTCCATTGACCACAATAAAATGCAACTAAGTGTAGGCGATAAAATGTTTATTTTATTTATTTATTTAAATGTTATTCCATCAATGAACTTGTACAACTTTTTCCAAGAATTATGGGTGACATTTTTTATAAGTTTTGTGACAAAAAACTCAGTTATATTTTCAGCGGCTCACAGTTATACATGGTTGATTTATTATTTGTACCTTTAATGTTGAATGCTGAATTGAAACAAAAATCATATTAAATTTTTATAATAAGTGGGTGTCCTGGGCGGTGGTGACCACTTACCACCAGGTGGCTAACCAGCTAGTTTCCTACTTGTGACATAAAAATAATGCAGATATTTCAAGATATGTGTATAGCCTCTAAGTTTGGTGTTCCACTGCTTCTTCTTCTTCTCTTCTCATATTTAAGAGCCGCGCTCTTGTCGGTGGAGCAATCTCCATTTCTCTCTGTCCTCTGCCAATGATTTGACATCCTGATAAGACTCGACGTTTACCCTCTCTTTTATCTGGTCAAAATAAGTGCGTCTTGGTCTTCCTCTTCCTCTTCTGCCCTCTACTTTTCCTTCAATAATATTCTTTATGAAAGTGTCATGTCTTATCAGGTAGGCTATTACTGCTAATCTTCCATTATTTATTTGAAAATTGTATGTAAGAATTACATTATTCTTGTAACACTCAGTGGCACAAATTGCATGTCTCTCATAAAATCTGCACTTAAACCTGCTTGAGCCCTACTTGATGACATAATAACCGACAATATTAACTGAAATAAAAATAGCAATTGTAAGAGGGGTGCGGGAGGCCAGCAAGCAAACGGCGGTGTAAGATTGACAATCGTGTATTTATCTAAGTTATTACACTTTAGACGAGATCGGCCCAAGTAATACGGCTATAGTGTGGACCGGGCACCGTTCACAGCACTATAGACGCATTAACTTAGGCTAGGGATAGTCACAGGAGAGCCGGGTACCGTCTGCTCTTGAGACTGCTAGCGAAAGTCAAAGGGTACAAAAATTGTTAGACCTATATGAGGAGGCCACGATGACCAGCCGATAGCGCGTTGTAGAAACTGAGCACTCCATCTATCGAACCATTTGCATAGTGCTTGTTACACAATATTATTTAAAAGGTTATCGAATTTACTCGTATATATTTTATAGCTTAAGCAACGCATCACTTCGTAAAAATTCATGGAAAAAAAAATATGACTCACTATGAATTAAAATTTAGCCAACAACCTAGTTTCATCAGTCGCATCACCGTGTCTCTCAAAGACTTGAATGTAGGGTCTTATTTGTGTTTATCATCAAGAATATCTATGTAAAAGCTATGGCAGTTTAAATGTTGCCCTTGCAATTAATTAGTTTTGTATGAAAATAAAAATGTAACCTGGAAGTACCATAGTCACCTCGCTTGTTAGCGTAACATACGCTCGCTTGTTACGTTTTTCCAGCATAAGCTAGAATTCTTAAGGGAGCTCCCTGCCCTGTAGTGCACGTTTTATGGGATGTTATGATGATGATGATATGAAAATTACTTTATTCAGTGCTTGATGCTGAAGTTACTAATAATACATCTGTGACTAAAGTCAGACTGAAGTATAATTTTTCGAGTAACCACAAATATGTTTTCGAAATACGCCGCTTCTCGACAGTAATTTTATGAATTTGGGTATGGGCTACAACTGCGTGTAGTAGTCTAGTAAGTTCATAAAAAATAAATCTAAAGGTAATATTCCAGCACAAATAAATAATCCATTTTATTTTTAAGCCCGTCGTCGAAAGAAGCAGCATAGCTGTCACAAAATCAAAGATCACAATTTATGCTTAAGAAAGGCTAGGTATATTAGAGCAGTATTATTAGAGCAGTATCTGACGACACGTAGTTGGGAGACTTGGTTGATAAAATTGAATTAATGTCATGAAAAGGTCGTTATAGTAGATTAGTAGCCAAGGGCTGTAAGGCATCAATTGCAGCCCGAGATATTTAGGCGCATGAGCGCAGCGAGGGCGCCTATAGTTCGAGGGTGCAATTGATGCTTACACCCGAGCTAACTACTCTGCTTTACATCTCGATTGTGAGGTAAGTAGATCCTTATTACCACCAAATTGTAGGTGACCAATTAGCGCTCTAGGGTAATAATGTAGCTAGAAAAGCCCTAGGGCGGTAAGTAATAAAAAAAAACACTTCACTCTTTCAAAATTTAATTACTTACCGCCCTAGGGATTTTCTAGCTACATTATTACCCTAGAGCGCTAATTGGTCACCTACAAGCCCCATTTGGTGGTAATAAGGACTTACTTACCGAATATGAGAGATGTAAAATATATTTAGATACCAACAGACTATCTGTTAGTAAATATGGTAGTAACGTTATACTGTGTCTGTTTGGGGTTGATAGCTTTTTGGAGATGTGCAGTTTTTATGCTGCCGAGTGTAATTATTTAATAATAGTGTTTACATAAATTTTTATGTTAAGCAAAACCTAATAAAATCAAAAGCCAAATTTTGAAGCCATAAAAATAAAAACAGTCAGGTCACTTCAAAATTTTATAAAGGGACTGGTTTTTTACACAAAGCGATAAAAGGCAATCAGTTTTGTAGGGTAACGATATTTTGATCTTTTTCAAAATATCAAAATATTAGATAGATTATAATATGTAGTTAATGCATTGTGTGCACCTATATTGTCTAATCCAATGAAGTATTTATAAGTCTCGTGATAGAGATTTCACTTCTTTGAATTAACAAGAATCATTTAATTATCACTTCTTCTTTAATTTGCGTTAATATGCGGATTATGAGAAAGTTGTTTGTGAAATTAAAAATATAAATACTTACTCAAGTACATTTTATATATTATCTTTTAAAATTGATGGACTTTTTTTGAGATGATGTTCGCTTTTCTTGTACCTACTTATATTTTAGCTCTTAAACTATGTGACTCGTTATTAACCGAAATCAGTTGAATTTATATTATTTTCTTGTTAAAAACAAAATTCTAATGAATAATTTTTAAACGGAATGTTTCGCATGTCCTAAAGTCAGGAATTTTATTTGATTTTAAATTTCAAATATCGAATGTCTTCGGCTCCAATTTTCGAATTTGAACTCGGAACGTCCAGTTCGGATGACCAGCAAAAACTTACCGCGCAATGCCGCCCGTCATCTGCGCTGGACAGGAAACTATATGGAGTAGTTATTATGACATAAGAAGGTAAGTTGCAATTTTTATACAATGCGTCTGGTGACCGACTGTACAAAATTCAAACCTGATTAAGGTTTAGGAGGCGCCGTGTCATTAATTATAAGTTCAGAAATTGTAAATGATTTTAATAAAAAAAAAAACCGAAAAAAATATGTACGACTTATACAAACTGTATCAGCTTCCAGCACATTTTGTATGAGACGTCGAAATTTTTTTTTCGTAATTCGACATTATATGTTCCTTGGGAAAAGTTGTTCAGTTTCATGATCAGAATCTACCGTTTTAGTTTGTGCGGTCAGTCCCCAGACACAGTGTAGATAAAGTTTAGGTAGCTTTTATTTTTTACGTAAAATTATATTTACAACGGTCATAATACAAACAAAACCAGATATCTGAAAATCATAATATAGAACTATTCAAACTATAAATTACCAGTGTCTGTCTACTTCAGCGTGATTAGATTAGAACGACAGTAGGGCAGATACGAGAAAGTTACGAGAAACCAAGCCGGAGCCTAACGTGTCATAACTTACACATCGCTCTGTCCTGCGGACATATTGCTGTCTTTTTACTTTCGAGCGGAGCGAGAAAGGTATTGTACGAGTATTCGTAAAAAAAAAAGTTTTTCTAATTTTCTCAAAAATGTGTTCTATATCACTTATACATCATAAAAAACAAGTCTCCCAAAAATGTCCGTCCGTCGGTCGGTCGGTCGGTCCGTCGGTCGGTCTGTCCGTCACGCTTTGACCTAGCGGCTAAACGAATGGTCCGATTGACACCATATTTTGAATTTAGGAGTTTTATGCAAATTCATCGAAAGGTTCTAAGTGGTTTCTTGCTGGCTCTCATTTTGAGGGTAGCTGTCATACAACTAAAATGAAAAATTGAAATTTTCTCAAAAACGGCTTATAGAATCTTGATGAAACTTTGCATGACCAAGCATCTCCATGTAAGATATCTTGCTCCAGTATCAATTGATCTGTGTACTTTCATATAAGGGGTGTTCCTGTACCACCAAATCGTAAATATGTGATTAACCCAAAATTGTTCCATTGAGTTTATTAAAATTTTCTATAATATTAATCCTGGATTGGTTATCTACCTGACTGGATATTCATTATGATTTTTTTGAATAAAATTTAGTACACAGGGTGTACCAAAAACTGAAAAGGTTTGCTCAGTAGACAGTAGAAATTGGAAAATTTCCATGCAAGTATCCTACGGTAGTATCCATTGATCTGTGAAAATTCACATAAAAGGTGTTCCAGTACCACCAAAAGTTAAACATGACTGTGATTTACTCGAAATCGTTTGATGTTCGTTTGTTTTAATGTTTGACAATTTGAATTCTAAAGTGATCTGTATATTTCATTCGAACAGTTTTGCAGTAGTGTCCGATTATCCTGAAAACTCAACATAGGTAAGTACGAAAACTGTTAAATAAAGAAAATGGGAATTGACGTATAGATTGTGTTAAAAAATATCTCTGGTAGATGTAAAAAAAAAATTTTTGTAAAATTATCTGACAACTTTTTTCATGAAATCAATTTTACGTTTAATACGTTATTTATAGAAATAACAACCATTGTTGGACAGGTACAATGCAGAGATTAAGTGGCACAGAAAGAGCACAGTGCTAGCGCGTCTTGCTGAACAAGATGGTAAATCGTTACTTACCTGCCGTCAGTTTGAGACATGGTTTCTCTATTTAAACAATTATACTGGTTGATCAGGTGATTGTATTCATAATATTTATTGAAAAATTACAATTAATACGGTACTTACTGGTATATTTGACGGTAAATCGCAACTACGTTTAAATTTTTCTTTTCTAAGTATATATTTACCTGGGCGGTCCCAGAAATATTCGACCTTACTTACTGGCAGTTTTTATTTGATTAAATACTCTTTTTAGGAAGCGTGAACATTAAGAAATTTAAATTTAGAATTCGAACGCGCTAGGTCATTTGGCATTTGTTCTGAAGCATACTTAGTGAATGTTGTCATCGAATTTTTCGGTAATGGATAAAATTGGTGTTCGTTACGTAATTCAATACTTTTATTTGAAAGGTCTTAGCCCAACTAATATCAAAGTGGAGCTTGATTCTACTTTGGGGGAGTCTGCTCCTTCATTTACAACAATAAAATATTGGGAGGCAGAGTTCAAGCGCGGCCGCTCGAGCTGCCAAGATGAACATTGCAGTGGACGACCAAATGAGGTGACTAATCCAGAAATAGTAAAAAAAATCCACAAAATTGTACTGGATGAACGTCGACTGAAAGTACGCGAGCTAGCAGATATGGTAGGCATTTCAAAAAGTGCAGTCCATCGTATTTTAACAGAAAACTTGGACATGAGAAAGCTATGCGCAGGATGGGTGCCGCGATTACTCACAGTAGAACAAAAACAGCGCCGTGAGGATGTGTCAGTCGAATGTTTAGCAAAATTTCGCAGCAACAACACCGAGTTTTTGCGTCGATTTATCACCATGGATGAAACATGGGTTCATCACTTTACACCTGAGACTAAGGAACAGTCAAAACAATGGACTGAAAGAGGAGAATCAGCTCCAAAGAAGGCAAAAACAGTTCCATCGGCAGGCTTCAGCTTTCTGGGACGCGCGTGGCATAATTTTTATAGATTATCTTCCAAAAGGAAAAACCATTAATGGCGAGTATTATGCCATCTTATTGCAGCGTTTGAGTGAAGAAATAAAGAAAAAACGGCCTCACTTGTCAAAGAAAAAAGTTTTGTTTCATCAAGACAACGCTCCAGTCCACACATCTGGCATTGCAATGGCTAAAATCGAAGAATTAAAATTTGAATTGCTCCACCTTATTCACCAGATTTGGCCCCGTCAGATCATTTTCTGTTCCCAAACCTAAAAAAATGGCTCGGCGGGAAAAGATTTTCGAGCAACATAGAGGTTGAGTCGTTGGTTAATGGCTATTTTGAAGAGTTTGACAATTCCTACTATAGACGTGGCATTGAAGCTATAGAGCACCGCTGGGAAAAGTGTATCGAGCTACAAGGAAGCTATGTAGAGAAATAAATATAGTTTGTCCCATTTATTTTGATTTTTCTTGGTTAGGTCGGCTACTTCTGGGACCACCCTCGTACCTTCTATTTTCAACTCGTCATGTATGATACAAGAATGTTTACAAGAGTTTAAGGAAATTCAGTGAATCAATTAGCCGGTTTAAAAAAAAGAAAAACTAGTATAAATTTTTTAGATAGATAGCGTTGTTGTAGGAAAATTTAACTGTCAATTCTTTTTACTTTCGAGCGGAGCGAAAAAAAAAAAGAAAAGAGAAGAAAAGATTCGAGATTCGTGAAAAAAAAAGTTTTTCTAATTTTCTCAAAAATGTGTTCTATATCACTTAAACATCATAAAAAACAAGTCTCCCAAAAATGTCCGTCCGTCGGTCGGTCGGTCGGTCGGTCGGTCCGTCTGTCGGTCAGTCCGTCAGTCGGTCTGTCCGTCACGCTTTGGCCTAGCGGCTAAACGAATGGTCCGATTGACACTATATTTTAAATTTAGGAGTTTTATGCAAATCCATCGAAAGGTTTTAAGTGGTTTCTTGCTGGCTCTCATTTCGAGGGTAGCTGTCATAAAACGAAAATGAAAAATTGCAATTTTCTCAAAAACGGCTCATAGAATCTTGATTAAACTTTGCATGACCAAGCATATTCATGTAAGATATCTTGCACCCCTATCAATTGATCTGTGTAATTTCATATAAAGGGTGTTCCTGTACCACCAAATCGTAAATATGTGATTTACCCAAAATTGGTTCCATTGAGTTTATTAAAATTTTCTATAATATTAATCCTGGATTGGTTGTCTACCTGACTGGATATTATTTATGATTTTTTTAAATAAAATTTAGTACACAGGGTGTACCAAAAACTGAAACGGCTTGCTCAGTAGACTAAACTGAACAATTATACATAAGGAACATGTGTTAGGAAATTAAAAAAATATCCATGTAAGTATCCTACGGTAGTATCCATTGATCTGTGAAAATTCATATACAGGCTGTTCAAGTACTACCAAAAGTTAAACATGTGATTTACTCGAAATCGTTTGAGGTTTGTTTGTTTTAATGTTCGACAATTTGAATTCTGAATTAATCTGTATATTTCATTGGAACATTTTTTAGAAAAACGTAAATAAAAGTTTGTATTTCCATACTACGTGTATGGAATTACAAATTTAAGTTTGCGGTTGATAGTTTTTCCTTGAGTATTGCGAGAAAGTAAGTGCAGTGCTGCTGTACCATTGATTTCTATCTGTTGTTTAAGTAAATGTAAGTGTTGCCTAAGGAGGTTTATTTACTTCAAGCTTCATCTTGACAGATTTATTTTAAGTCCTTTAGCAACTGTTTTTAGCGCAATCTATGGACACCTTTGAATACTCAGTTGACACTTAACCGTGAAAACAGCTCATTACATCTCCATGCATGTCTATGTTCAACACAAATATGCCGCCTAGCCGTGCAGACTATTCGCAAAAAGGGCGTCCTTACCAAACGCTCATTTCATCACATACGTGCCTTGGCAGAACGAGACAACCAGCCTTAAAACCAGTTCAACAAGACCTCTGAATTTTCACGATCGCTCTTTAATCACCAGAGATGTTATCTTGTATCTGGGGTTTAGATGTTATGGTCGGATGATACGAAAGGATCAGAGAAAGCTTTTTGTCTTTGTTTATTATTGAACTGCGAGAAAGAGATAGATGGCAGTAATGACACTGGTAATTTATAGTTTGAATGGATGTATATTATGATTTTCAGATATCTGGTTTTATTTGCAGAGGAAAATATTATTGTATCTACATGCTTGAGTAGAAAGAATTTCAAGTTGAATTGGAATCATAGTGACCATTTTTGAAATATTCATTTTTTATAAAAGTTTACTTTGATTGTCAATTTTACAAAGGAGGTTGTAAAAAGACATGGATCTGACGAAAACTGGGACAGATTACTAAACTGACCAACTTTCTCCAAATAGTTAGGGTGCTGGCTGCGATTTGGGTATATGATTTGCTCATGATTTCATAATAATAGGGATGATAGATCAGCTCAATACGAATCGATTTGGTCCTCACAAGTTTTTCTGTGCGTCGCTGCGTTTTTGAGTTAAAGCAAAAAAATGAAAACTATTTTTTTTTGTCTGCGCCTTTGTGGCTCCTGTTTAAAATACTTCTGAAGATGTAGAAAATCACGCAGGGCTATTATGTTGGCAGACCATTTCTCTGGGGTTTTATACATTGTATTAATCAGATAGTCATAGTCTGCCAGGTGTACGTTTCATTGTCAAATTTCAAAATAGTTAAAACTTAATTCCTCAAAAACGCAGGGGTGTGGAAGTCCGCCAATATTTTTTCTATCTTCAAGGACGATAATAACACTGGTATCTTCTAGAGGATGCTCCTTATCATCAGTCAAAGAGGCAGACGTCATGAGCAAATCATATAGAAATTTGATCTTCATCACCCTTACTAAAAAGACATAGATTAAAATAAGAAAATAAAGGTTGTAATTGACTTCCCACATAAAATATTAGACAGACTTATGGATTATTTTGGTCACTTTGAATGTGACGTTCTACAAGGTGTAACAGAAAGGGTATATCAACCCTGAAGGATGTGATTCTACCCATGAAACTGAACAACTATCCCTAAGAAACATAGGTCGAAATACGATGAAAAAATTGCGATTGTGTAGAAACTGAATCAGATAATATCACGTCAAACTATATTTTTTCGTCTTTCGACCTTTGTTCCTTAGGGAAAGTTGTTCAGTTTCGTGGGCAGAATCATATCCTGCAGGGTTGATAATGTTGATATACCCTTTCCGCAACATTTGTATACAGGGTGTAAGGTTCAGCCTTCCGCATGATCAGTTTATGTAACTAAACAACTTTCAGTGGATGAAACCTTCAGGAAATAAAAAGATCGGCCAAGTGCGAGTCGGACTCGCGCACCGAGGGTTCCGTACCACCACATAATTATAATTGTATTAGTTGAAATTTCAGTTAGTTAATGTGCTAGATTTTTTGAGTCCGAAACGCGCTTGACCAAATTTTATTATTTGTTGTTATTTTATAGCTTTTGCACTGTAAACGTACCAATTTTCAAGTTTGTAAGTGTTCCCGTTTTTAAAATAGAACTAAAACAAAAATCGCCTCGGCGACCATCCAACTTGACCCCTCTCTTATATGAATGTTCTTAAAACGGGAGCTCACCACAATTGGTTACCATTAGTTGTGAGGAAAGTTGTAATATTTAATGATTTCAGACTATTCCCATTATTTGTACTGTGAGACCTAGCTTCTTGCCAAATTTCATAATTTTAGGTCAACGGGAGTACCCTGTAGGTTTTGCTTTTTTGCATAAATGTACGGAGATGAGGACATAAAATGCCATATCTTTTGATTGCGTCGTTGTAAAAAATTGAAATTTTCAGATCTTGTGTGGTTCATGGATCCTAATATATGGTATTAATTTCAACCTGATACCTTTACCCGTTCGTGAGATAAAGGGTCTTGACAGACAGACAGACAGACAGACAGACAGACAGACAGACAGACAGACAGACAGACGGACAACAAAGTGATCCCATAAGGGTAAGCTCCCGTTTCAAGAACATTGATATAAGAGAGAGGTCAAGTTGGATGGTCGCTGGGGCGATTTTTGTTTTAGTTCTATTTTAAAAACGGGAACACTTACAAACTTGAAAATTGGTATGTTTATACTCGTAGTGCATAAGCTATAAAATAACAACAAATAATAAAATTTGGTCAAGCGCGTGTCGGACTCAAAAAATCTAGCACATTAACTAACTGAAATTTCAACTAATACAATTATGATTATGTGGTGGTACGGATCCCTCCCACTTGTCCGGTTTTTTTTTATCAAAATATCGATGCATCTTTATTTTTTTCTGAATATCAACTTGAGTACCACATTCAAAAACAGCTCAGTATCGACTTCATGCGTTTCATATTTTGGTCAAATGAAAGGTTATGTTTTTGTACAGTCAACGACAGGTCAAGCATGACACTTGCAAGGTGACTCTAGCCCGAACGTCTATTCAAATAAGAACGGTACAAAGTCCAATGTTTCAAGCTCGATATACTCTTGACTGTACCTGACATCCGTTTGCCCACTTATTAGTGAGGTCTTAGGCCGGTATTTCACTGGGACACCATGGAAGCGCAACCAGTCGCCGCTACCAACAAAATGTATACAGCTCTAGAGTTACTCACCTGGTGTCCGTTTGGTTGCGCAACCAATTTGGCGGCGCAACCAGCTCTGATGCTGGTCGCGCTACCTTAATACTGTGGCCGCAGGGTGTGGCGACTCTGGTGTCTTTCCTGTTGTCTAGTTACGGACACCAGTGGTGCAACCAGTCGCGCCACCGTGGTGTCCCAATGAAATATTGACCTTATGGACTACGACTTTACCAACAACGCACAAAAATTTCGACTTCGTGTTCTAACGAAAGTAAAGGATGGTGTACCGAAAACTAAACGGACGTGCTCAGTCAACGAAACTGAACAACTTTCCCAAAGAAATATTTTTGGAAAATGAAAAAAAAAATTACCTCTCCATACAAACTCACTCTGATCGAACAGTTTGTATGGAGAGGTCAACAATTTTTTTCATTACCCGAAATGTTTCTTTGGGAAAGTTGTTCAGTTTCGTTGACTGAGCATGCCCTTTCTGTTTTCGGTACACCGTCCCTTTACACCGTGTATTAAGAACAAACTAAATATCAAAAGAAATTTACTACTAAAAGATTTTCTATTAGCACTGTATTGTACCGTGTGGTGCCGGAAAATAATAGTACCCTCCCACATACCCGTGGGTGTCGTATGAGGCGACTAAGGGCTATAAACTGGAGGATGAGCAGCAGCATTCTCCTTTGTATCTTATATCTTACTGCGCTCACCTACAGCCGCGGTCCATGGTGCCAGCCGTAACGTTGACAAGCGAGGTGACTATGATACTTCCCCTCCACATTTTTCCAGCAAAACTATATAAATCTATGCAGCAAAAGCTAGAATTCTGGAGGGAGCTCCCTGTCCAGTAGTGAACATTTCATGGGATGTTATGATGATGATGATGACTATATTTACGTTTAAGTCACCAACATGTACTGCAATAATTAAGAGACACAAAACAATAAGACATGTTAATGGAAAAGAAAACGACTGAAAACCGACAATAATTTCAATCGCTATAATTATCTCACCCATAGTATACATACAAAGCAAGATGTGTGATTTTATTCAAATCAAACGGCAAAAACTACAAACCTAGTACGCAGTGAGAAAAAGTTACATTTAGGTGTAGTCAGAGGAGCATAGATTAAATAATTATATACTTACCTTACAATATGTCGCCTTGGTACAGTCTGCTAAAATATAAGATGCTACCTAATAGTTACGCCCAGTATTATATAAGGTGTTTTTTAATTAGATCCAAATATTGTAAGGGTTACCTTAAGCACCTATATGAATACTATTGGTGTTATTTTTTTACATTTCTATACGCTAGATTTCGAGAAAACTCCTAAAAAAATACCGCTAAATATCGTAAAATGAACACTCCGTATCAGCACAGGCGGCAGCGCGGAGTCGTGAGCCAATCACGCGCAAGCCGAGTGCGCGGTTCGGGCGGTTTCGGCTCGGTTTCGGGCTCTTCGTACGGTCGAAATCATTACTACAGGATGATTGCAAATAATAATTAATTTTTTGTTTGAAAATTATAAAAAAAACTACCGGGAGGATTATTCTAAAACATTGATAAACCTTTTTCTTTACCATAGTTACACCACCCCTAGAAATATTTGGGTCTAATTAAAAAACACCTTATATTATTACTCTATGCTAATAGACAATTTTTCTATGACGTTTGTTAAATAGGTACGTTTTTTTAAGTGTTGATATTGTGGCACACTCACCACTGTTCTGTACTCCAACAAAAAATTGTGCTTCAAGCTTAATATTTCGAAAAATGATCTTAGCAGACTAACTTTATTTTTAAAAGGCCTATCCAACAATATTCCACACTTAGGGGTCGACCAGAAAAAAAAATTCATTACTTTAAAAATTACATTTTAAAACATTTTTAAAAATTACATTAGGGGAGGAATCCTAAAAACATATATTTAGAAATTTTATTCTACCACCTTGTCGATAAGGATGAAATGTATAACCGTACAAAATTTTAGCTTTCTAGTACTAAGAGTCTCTGAGCTAAGCCGCGGACAGACAGACAGACAGATGAACATGACGACACTATAAGGGTCCCTTTTTGACTACGGAACCCTAAAAACATCGGAATGTCTAGACCTTAAGAAGGGAGCTTAAATTCTTATTATAAAGCTAGCAATTATTATTTTCTAACTACTTAGTCTACAAATGATCATGCCTAGTGTGCAAAGTCCGTGACAACTATGGAAGGCGTTGACCTATTGCCTGTCTTTTTGCAACGATAGCATAACTACTGGGTAAGCTAGTGAATGATGACCCTTCACATAATGTTGAAATTCTAATCATTATCTCAGAATCACTAATATTCCTATCCTACTTATAACACTCATCTTGCATATTGTTCAGAGACTAAAATATGTAAACGAAAAATATGGGTCAATCAACTTTTTCTTGTTCAAGGGGTGTCCCCACGATTATGCCAAATAATATATTTACAGTTTTATCTATTTATTCTGTTAGTCTGATAAATTGACATAAATTGGCATGACGAAATCCTGTCTCCCATTCAAATTGGAAGTGTGCCCTTTCGTAAATTCAAATTTTCTACGCACTGCTCTCTAAAAAAAAAACCGGTCAAGTGCGAGTCGGACTCGCGCGCCGAGGGTTCCGATATACCTATAGTATTTTTGGAAGCAATAAAGTCCATTTTCAGGACCGCAAAACTAAATTTGTTTGTAAAGGTTTTTTGCAGATTTCTGAAAAACTGTGCAACTTAGAAAGATCGTTTTATTTTTGCTGTAAAGTTTACATAAACCTCTGTCAACTGTAATTAATTCAGATTTTCCCTTACTCAAACTTCGGAGATAAGGGGGGGGGAATGGTATTTTTTTTGACATTTTTCATCATAACTTGAAAACTAAGAAACTTAAAAAAATACAAAAATATATTTTAAAATGTACAAGTAAAGCCCTTTCATATGATACCCCACTCGACCTAGTAGCGACAATTTGAAATTTGGCCCCCCCCTATTTTGGCCCCCTTTACATTAATAATCATACTTTTTTCAAAAAAATTTCATGTGCAATTAAGTTGGGCAACTATATTCTAAAACTATTCCAAATTTCAGGTTGATAGCATAAGTGGTTGCTGAGATATAGAGGTGTGACAGACAGACGGACAGACAGACAGACAGACAGACAGAGCGGCACCATAAGGGTTCCTTTTTTTTACCATTTTGGTATCGGAACCCTAAAAAGAAATCGTCCTCTCCATACAAACTGTCCAATCAAGATTGTGCGATTTTTGACTGATTATGCTATTTCAGTATTTGCCGACCGGTTCCTTACACCCTGTACTTAAAATTAACAACTTTGTATATGTGAAAGGCCAGAGGCCATAATACGCTGGTTAATCTATAAACTATTAAAGCTACTTAAGGGGTAAACAGACACTTAATTTAGTTTTAGAAATGTTAGCTTCGCGCGAACTGTTATTAATGCTTTTTAGTGTTACATTCCATCTTAATGTATTTAATGTAATGTAGGTATTTTATTTACTTATACATTGAAACTTTTTAATTCTTAGCTAAAAAAAATATCAGATTACGGGTTTCATGGGAATATTCATTAAAAAACTTTACTGTAACGATACTACTTTATTTATTTCTCTGTAATTACTTATTAGAATTATTAATACTGCTAAAACTACTTTTTCTAGATTTTACATAGCTGAAAGCTGGGCTGAAAAGCTGGGCTGAAAAGCTGGGCTTTTAAGATTTATAAATTTGGAGTACAAAAATTACGTGGTCGACTGTACAGCCCCCGGTTTCCTCAAAGTAGGTTGACAGAAGAAAATGTTACAGAGTACAGAGTAGCTTATATAAACGAGCCCGTCGATGGTATCGGGCGAAAGTCTGCTTCGCTGGGAATCGATGCTTTTTCTGTTTTATTGTTTATCTACACTACTCTGGCATTTAGTTTGGTGGTTGTGTCGCCAACTTGGCTCTAACTTGGAGGACCTAGGTTCGATTTTTATCCAGAAAGTTTAATAGCGCAAGTTCTGGGGTTATCTCATTTATTTTGCTATGTCGTTGTTTTACAAGATTTGCATCAGCAGTTTGAAAATTGATGCAATTTGCCATACGACTGAGAAAAGATCCACAAAATTTTTTTTCGGCGCTACACGATCTTCCTACCAATAGGTTTCGTAACAGGCGACTAAGAGATTATGAACTGCACGATGGGCATCGTTGTACAGTCAAGAGCACATCAAGCTTGACACATTGAACTTTGTACCGTGCTTATTTCAATAGACATACGGGCTAGAGTCGCACTGCGAGTGTCAAGCTTTACCTGTCGTGGACTGTACATATTGCGATTACCAACACAACATCCGCGGTCCATGATGCCAGCCGCGAGTGACTATGGTACTTCCGCTCTAAATTTGTACCACGCGTTCTTTTGCTGGAATTCTGGAGGGAGCTGCCTGTCCTGCAATGGACGTTTCACGGTTTGTTATGACGATAATGATTTTTTTCTCGTGGACTTAACACGAAATTGACTGAGCGAAAAGAATGTAGGTCTTCTTTAAGAATAAGAATAATGTCGTACGCATAGTGATATAGCTAAATAGTGGAATGAGTTGAGTAATAGTAAACCCGAAGAAGAAGACCTGAAGGAAACAGGAAACTTGTGAGGGAAGACGTGAGAGATAATACCCAAGAAGGGATATCTAAGAGAACTCGTCGACCTCATCTCTGTCCTCAAGGCTAGATCGAGGTCAAGACAAGAGTAAGCCCATACATAGTAAAAAAAAAAAAACTCGGAGGGGAGGCTCCGAGAAGTGTGAATAAAGCACTAGAATTTAAGAACATCACATCACATCTTTCAGCATGTTACGGTTATTCTGCAGAACCTTATTTAAAGCATTGGAAAAAAAATGGGCTGCTCTATTTCTGAGTTCCACACTTACAGTCAACAGCACATCAGTGGAATTATTTGCATCTCTAATGCAACGCTATAAAGTTCAAAGTGTTTGTATTGACTTGCTGCTGGGTGTACAACACCGGACAAGTCGCATGCATCAGCTAGTTTCTAAAAGTTTGAAAAATTTATTGGCGTTACACTGCAATCTTAAAGCTCGAAAAACGTGAAGATATCAGCCTAAGCAAGCATTGTTAAGGCAGTTCTACACTATGATTGCGTGAGAATTATGTCTACGGAGACATTTCAACCTTTCGCAGTTACGACGTCTTTAGGACGTAAAAACGTTGATGCAGATTGAAATTATAATAGCACGTGGGTGAAGGATTCGCATAGTATCATTATTTCATTTTCTTTTCACTAGACAAGAACCAAAGCCCTAAAATACAAAAAATAATAATATACGAGTATATATATATTATGGTTTTCGAGTTCCGGCAATAATGGTAAAAAAAGGAACCCTTATGGTGGTACTTCGTCTGTGTGTCACACCTGTTTATCTCTTCAACTACTGACACTAAAACCCCCGTATGGTAAATTTCATCGAAATCGTTAGAGCCGTTTTCAAGAAACCAATTACAAATATAGTATATAGGTATATATACAAATACTGCTCGTTAAAAACATGAACCATTGGGCTGGTATATAATATAACAGAAACAAGAAACTCGTCGTCAAAAGATGGTGCAATTTAAAAACCTAGACAAATAGTCCGATCCCTTATAGTCTTACTAGCTATTACCCGCGGCTTCGCTCGCGTGGTTTTCGTATTTATGTTGTTACCGGTTTTCCGAAGCAATGAGATATTTTCCCGTCATTTCGGGGTAATTTTAAACCAAGGAAAAACGGGACCAACCCTGCGCAAATCAATGAGTACAATTCAAGATCCAGCTGAAGTTACTCCTAAATTACTTAGAACAGTAGAACTTAGCAGCAGTATTATGCCTTAAAGTTGTCACTTAACCTAAAAAATGTAGAAAGAGAGATGAGAGACACCTTTATGTAATATTTCAAAACAGAGCCAATTCGCAGAAGTAATTGAGAAAAACTAAAACCCTCTCCCTCTTTCCCTCTCCCCCCTTCCTCTCCCCCTCCCTCACCCTCTCCTTTTCCCTCTCCCTCTCCACCTCCATCTCCCTCTCCCCCTCCCCTCCCTCCCCTTTCCCCTCCCCCTTCCCCTCTTTCTCCCCTTGCCCCCCTCCCTCATCCCTTGCCCCCCCCTCTCTCCCTTTCTCTCCCCTTCCCCTCCTTCTCCCACTTCCTCTTCCCCTCCCTCTCCCTCTACCTGTAACCTGTACCTGTACCTCTACCTCTCTACCTATCTACCTCTCTACCTATCTACCTATCTACCTATCTACCTATCTACCTATCTACCTATCTACCTATCTACCTATCTACCTATCTACCTATCTACCTACCTACCTATATACCTATCTACCTCTCTACCTCTACCTATCTACCTCTCTACTTCTCTACCTCTCTACCTCTCTACCTCTCTACATCTCTACCTCTCTACCTCTACCTCTACCTCTCCCTATCCCTGCCCCTAACGCCAATTTAACCGCTATCCCTTACATAGAAACGACACCCATAATTATTTTTTGAAATTTTAAACCTATCGCACCCCAACCCCATCCCCAGGGGATGATGGTATTTCCCGTCTACCACGTTGGATTTCAAATTTGTTGTAGCTTTCGTAATCAGCGACCCGATAAACCATACAAACGACACCCATATTGATTTTTAGACATTTCAACCCTATCGCACCTTAACCCCATCCCAAGGGAATGATGGTATTTTACGTCCACCACGTCGGATTTCAAAATTGTTGTAGTTTTCGTAATCAGCGACCCGATAAACCATACACACGATACCTATAACAAATAAAAACAAGATCACCAAGCAATCCGCTCGTCTATCCTGACAATCAAGATCATCATCACAAACAAAACTGAAACCACTCATTGTGAAGTTACTCTGAAGGCATGTGCCCCTTCAACCCAACCCTGAAAGCATGTACCCTTTCGACCATCTCACTATGGACCGGATGACATCTTTCCCACATAAATCACGGACAGGACCAGTGTGTCCGTTCGACCATCCTTAATGGGCATGGAGACCAGATCCACCACTGTCCTTCCAACCATCAACAAAGCCTGGCCCGGACCAGTGTGTCCCTTCGACCAGCCCCGATGGGCATGGACCGGATCCGCCACTGTCCGACCAGCTTCGCAAACACAGATTGGGCCAATGCGAACCTTCAACCACGCAACCAAGTCGGGCTGGCCCGTACGACATTGCACTCTCTATCAACTCCACAAACATAGATTGGACCAATGCGAACCTTCAACCACCCAACGAATCGGGCTGGCCCGTACGACATTGTCCTTTCTATCAGCTCAACAGTAATCACCCTACAACCACACAAACCAACTGAGTAACTTCAAATCATATTATAAATTACGTGCGTCACAATATCATACTATCTCACAATAAGGAACATGCTCACCAGATAATTCTGTCTATAAGGTAGGTATCATCAACATAATTCTGTCTATGTACAGACAATCCACATTATTCGAAATTCCCATATATTCCATTTCTGCTGTTCGATATTGCTAAGAATATGGCTCTAGCTTGTTAATTATCATCATCAATCACAATGTATCAAAATCAGTACACTGTCTATCTCTTTTCTTCCTCCATGCCTCTTCCCATTTTAATTTGGAATCGACCCCCTGAATACATTTTCAACAGTTGACTCTGTCGTTATAATCGGCCACAATATTTTTTGTGAGTCCTTGCATTTTTATCCACCAAGTAACTCTTTGGCATCCCAGGGGTTATTTCGATTTGTTTCCCTTTGTCAATATTTAGCACAGACTCAAAGTGATGCTCTTCTTCTCAGCGCATCACATTAATCCATACCACCGGAGCTGACTTTATTGAAGTTTGTCTAGAATAGGCGATACTTTGAAAGTGCCACTAACATGTACGTTCCTGAGTCTATCCAATTAAGTTCCACCGGCCCATCTAAGCATTTTCATCTCGGTTACATGGATTTTGGTTACATAGTTTTATTAAGTATCCAACATTCGTCCCTGTAGAGAATCGCGAGTCTACCACAGATTTTCAAACAATCAATCAAATCGTTTATTTGCTAGAAGAACATCTTTCAATTTGAACACATCCTCTAGATTAACGCTGTGTCCCCATAAATATCAGACCATAGCTAAGGACTGACGACAGACCTGATATCCATGATATGCAGTTAGTGTAGCATCTTTTGATATTGTTTGGGAAACTCTCATTGACGCAAATACCAATCTACTGAGTCTTTCACGCACTGAGTTGACACGAAATTTCTATTAAAGATGCTTATTATCATTGAGACTCAAAAATGTTGCTTCTCCACTATTTTGTATACTTGTATTTAGTGCTCTTGGTTTCAACTGGCATCCTACAGTCACAGCGATCACCATTATAACCAGTCAGCATTAGCTGTGTGATCAAATTATTTTGTTTCGTTTCATTTCATTGCATTTTGTTTTTATTTAATCGGTATTCATTCAGATTTCGTTTATTTCCATTTTAATTTTACAGACATCTGGTTAATGTTGTATAAAAACAACGTAGGAACACATCGTCGCTACCGTACGTAACTTTGATTCCATTCTACAAAGTCGAAAATTACATAATTTCACAACCACAAGCAAGTCTTGTCTTCTTCGTATGTACCGTATGCGCCTTTAACATCCACTATTTTAAAATTCATCAACGCTTTTCTAATTTACGATACTTTTGCAAATTACGCTTTTTGTCACCATCTAAGCGCATACGATTTTGAACATAAAGACATCTGCAGTCAGAAAGTATGATGGTATTAGAACTCATTAAACTTGGTTCCTTTTCTCATAAATGTCTGCACAAAACTTTATTATCTTGATTGTACTTGGTCAACAAATTTTTTCCGCGACTATACTTTTTCACAGATCCGTGAAACTTTAAATTTTTTCGTGCATATTATCGACTTAGAAAGCTCTGTGTTTCTTTATCCCACTTCTGATATCGGCGCAGGAGGCCAATAGTCCAGAGATATGAAATACGTGCAAATCATATAGCGAAAATGTCTGCGAGCTCCTTATCTATAGTGGGTCCAGATATAATTTTGTAGGCACATCAGTAATTTGACTATTATAACTGAAGTACTATTGTCTGCTAATTATACACTGAATCATTATTATTGATGATTGCATTACTGGAATATTATAACAATTTGCGGATGACATAGAACTTGCACCAATCTTTTCAAAAGCTAGATTTTTGTGACGTGTTCTTTGACATCGGCACTTTGTCCGAGCAACAGCTGTCTAGTCTACAATTACTTAGCTGAAACTCTATTCCAGAAGCCACGACCAAGGAGTCTTCACTCGGACTAATGAGGCGCTGTTAGTAATATGCCGACATATATATATCGCCAAATTCACCAAATTACACCAAATTGCACCAAATTTTTTCCAGGTACTAGTTAGGTACATAGCTCTCAATTTTTGATTGGAGCCAATTGTCGGCGACAGAACCTTTTGTAGGCCTACTTTTTACAGTTTTTGAATTATTGCTTTATACTTTTTTAGAACCTTGTATTTTTGACTTGACTTTTGTTTTTTACTTTGACTCAGTTGCATGTCACCTTTTGTTAGTGAATGGTTGAATAATAGTTTGTGCTCAAGAAAAGTGTTTTATTTTAATCGTGATCAAGGATACCAAGGTAAGGACCTGGCGCCCTGCCCTGCCGTACGCTACACCAATTCTTGAATTTCAAATTTTTTTCATAGAAAATCAAAAATTATCAAAAATTTAGAGCTGGAGAAAATTTGGTGAAATTGTAAATCGTGTCTACGTGAAACAGCTAAGTGACCGCACTAAAACCAAGCACATCTGCCAAGCTACTGCCACATCAAAACCGTTAACTATAACAAATCATTAGCTATCATCAGTATGACAGTCTAGCTTCCAGTTAAGTATAGTATACACTTGCTTATAAAAGCCGTTACCAACCCGAGCCGGTCAGGCACTCCTGACCTTTTGCGTGCAGAAAACACCTGTTTTTTGCACGATAAACGGAATTGAACTGCATAACTTTTATATAGAAATGTCAACGTTTCCGGTGTGATAGCGCCTTTATGATAAAAGTGGCGTGGAGATTAGTCGTGTATTTTATTCAAATTAAAAATTAAGATCCGAACTATTTTGCCAAATGTTTAAAAATATTTTAACTTTAGTTATAGGAACACTTCAACACCATACGTCGTGAATTATTGTCGACCGAGTGAAAAAAAAACGGTCAAGTGCGAAACGGACTCGCGCACCAAGGGGTCCGATGTAACTGAGTATTTTAATTATTAAGTTAATTTTTAGTAAAGGTTTTTATGCAGATATCTAAAAACTGCTACTTAGAGAGATTGTTTTATTTTTGCTTTAATATTTACATAATGTAATCGACTGGAACTAATTCAGATTTTTAATTTGACAAACTTTGGATATAAGGAGGGAATAGGTATTTTTTTGAAATTTTTACAGAAAAATCTGAATTAATTACTGTCAATAGAAGTTTATGTACAGGAAAATAAAACTATCTTTTTAAGTTACACTGTTTATTAAAAATCTGCATTATACTATTACATACAAAATTAGTTTTGCGGTCCTAAAAACGGACTTTGTTGCTTCTAAAAATACTAAAGGTATATCGGAACCCCCGGCGTGCGAGTCCAACTCGCATTTGACGAGTTTTATTTTGCCTCTTCTAGCATTTATTTGTTACAAGGAGTCGAAAATTTTCAATCTACAAGGTGTAACAGAAAGGGTATATCAATCCTAAGGTAATTGATTCTGCTCATGAAACTGAACAACTTTCCCTAAGGAACATAGGTCGAAATACGAAAAAAAAAATTTGTCCTCCCACAGAAACTGAATCAGCTGTACATTTTGTATGGTAGGTCAAAATTTTGTTTCGTATTTTGACCTATGTTCCTTAGGGAAAGTTGTTCAGTTTCTTGGGCAGAATCACATCCTTCAGGGTCGATATACCCTTTCTGTTACACCTTGTATATTTCTAGAAAATTTTCCACGATTGATAACGACTCCACAAGTTTTGTTCTAGATAGTAGTCCTTAGCCTAGCCACCGATCTTTCACGGTTCATAACCCGGGATATAGCGAGCACGCCATAGTAGAATTATTCCTTCATAAATACATACACACACGCATACATAAGGTCATTTAGGGCAAGTTTCTAAATAACACTAAGTTGGACTGAGGGTGGGCAATCCTTGGTAAAGGGTTGTACAGTCCACAACAGGTTAAGTTTGACACTCGCAGTGAGACTCTAGCCCGTACGTACAAAATCCAATGTGTAAAGCCCTCAACCAGCTAGGTGCAAAAAATAAAGTTACCCTAGGTTGGGCTTCTGGGCACTCGGGAATATGAGGAAACGAGGTGGCAGATGAACTGGCAAGAGAAGGCTCTAAATTTAATGGACCGGACCCAGCCCTCGGTATACCTAAATCTGCCTCCAGGTTTCAGCTAGGAGCTTGGGCGAAGTGCGAAGCCATCCTAGCTTGGCAAGGTTCAACTGGTCTCTCACACTCAAAACAGTTGATCCGAGGCTACTCCAAGAAATACACATCTGTAGCTCTCAAGCTAAATCTAAATCAATTTAGGATACTCATAAGAGCCCTAACGGGACATTGTAGGTTGTGCAAGCACTAACGAAAACCCATATTGTAGATTCTGTGCAGAAGACGATGAAACGCCTATACACCTAACCTGCCACAACTCACAGTAGAAGTCGGGAATCAGGAGGACACCCTGAAGATGCTCGAACTTTCAATTCTAGGCAAATCGTCAAAACAAAACATACACAAAAACAAATACAATGTGCCAAGTTATAATAATAATAATAATATAATAATAAAATCGTTTATTTTCCATCCACAAACAATTAGTCACAAACAAAATTGAGGAAATGGAATAAAGTTAGTACAATTACTAATTATTTGTGGGAGAACTGGCGCCTAAGCTAAGCCGTGGCCTGTGTTTTAGGTCACCAGGACCCCCATCTCGGATAACCTGAGAACATGTATGTATACAGGTAGTTATGATAAATAATCGGACATAAATTACTAATTTTGACATTAGAAGATAGAAAAGTACAATCTATTTATATTTAAAATAGGTACGAATATATTTAATTAATTAACAATAACAAATTTGAGTGTGTAAGGGTATTTTATGTGTGTGTGTATAGCGTGTAAGTGTGTGAGAGTGTGTGTGTATATGCATAAGTTTGGTAATTTATTGGGGAGAGACTCGTCTTAACCATCAACAAATAAGAGAGTTAGCAAGTATTTTAGTATTAAACTATGATTGAAACTGCAGAAGCTTTTCAGTTCTAGAATAGTCAAGCCCAAGTAGCCATTTTGTAGTTTTATGTTTACATTCATATCTGCTGAGTCCGAAAATACTTGCTTCTTTATTGATAATGTTGTACAGTCTAGCACCAATGAAAAATAAAAATCGCTGAGCAAAACTTGTTCTAGTCCAGTTAAGTAGTATTACATACTATAGAATGTCTCCTAGTATTAGTGCTATCAGTTCGAAAAGAATTAAGATTCGAGCGTTGTTTAAGAATGCATGCTAGTATAAATAGCTGTCGGACAGTCAATACTTCAATATCCCTGTATAAGTTAGTGGTTGGGTACAGACAAGGTTTGTGATAGCTCACTTTGAGAATGAGTCTTTGAGCTCTCTCAAGAGGTAGAAGTTTAGTCTTTACCGCCCCACCCCATGATGTGATACAATAGTTTAAGATTGATTGGACAAGTGCAGTGTAGACCATTCTTATAGTTTTATTATCAGCAACGAATCTCAGGCATTTGAATACATACGTAAGTTTACGCGTTCTTTGGACAAGATTTTGTATGTGATTCCCAAAAGTAAGATTATGGTCTATAGAAACACCTAGGTACTTGATACATTGTGTTTGTGATATGCTAGGGCAGTTACATCCAGATTCAGGAGCAGTTCAGGAGGAAAACAACATTTATGAGCAAATATTGTGCCATGCTTGCTCGCGTCATTAGGATGGTTGCGAATGGAGAAAGTTATAAAATTGATTTTTCCGAATTCAACGTCAAAGAGTTAACCGCTAGCCAGTGACAGACAGTATCAAAACCTCGCTGAGCAAGTGAGTAAACTTCTTCCCAGGAGTCCCCCATAAAAGTTAATGTTGTGTCATCCGCGTACGAAATAATTTTACATTTTGCTAGTTGAAGTTGACATAAGCCAGTTTGATGTGCTCTTGACTGTATATAAATAGAACGTACGTAAAAGAGTTTAAGATGGAACCAGACGTTTTGTAAACAAAAATTATTCAGTTATGAAAAGATTTTTCTTTAATTACATAAGGGTACACGTTTTTTGCCCCATGTGGTGCCGGCAAAGAATAGTACCAACCCATCTCTACCCGTGGGTGTCGTAAGAGGCGACTAAGGGTAATGAACCAGAAGATAGGCAACAGCATCCTTCTGTGTATTGTACATCTTACATACTGCGGTCACCTATAACCGCGGTCCATGGTGCCAGCCGTAACGCTAACACGCTGACTTTGGTACTTCTCCTCCACATTGTTTCAGCAAAAGCTGGATTATCCTCCAGTGACTCCTGAGCTGCAAAACAAATAGTCTAGTTTTGTATATGAAAAATGCAATAAAATTGGTAAAGATTGCGTGCGATGCGAAATGGAATTATTTTGGTAAAGTTTTTATTAGTAATTATGTTATTATTAACGTTAATAAATAACAACCCATTAAACTTCCACTGCAGCACAGGGAGCTCTCTCCGGAACTCCAGCAAAAACGCGTGGCACTTTTGAGTGGATTCACCATAGTCACCACGCCTGTAAGCGATGCGGCTTGCGGTTGGCGACCGCTGTTGTTGGTGACAGCAGAATGTGAGATGGTACAATACACTGAAAGATGCTGCTGCCCGTCCTCCAGTTCATAAGCACTTAGTCGCCTCTTACAACACCCACGGGTAGAGATGGTTTGGTATTATTCTTTGCTGGTACTACACATACGCAAATATAGTAGGTATATGTACATTGGTTAATTATGTGTTATGAATTGTATTAACTTGTAAAGTTCAATTATTTGTCGATTAATCAATCTATCCTGATTAATGTCATTAGTTTTTAGGGATGTAGCAACTTTTAAGACTCACGAATATCCGATATTCGCAATCCTACTATTGTAATAATCGCGAAAGTTTGTATATAAACATGTATGTATGTATGTTTGTTACTCTTTCACGTAAAAACTACTGGATGGATTTTAATGAAACTTTACAATAATATAGCTTATACATCAGAATAATACATAGGCTATAATTTATGAACCTGCGCAGACGAAGTCGCGGGCACCAGCTAGTAATTCGAGTATACGATACGGTGCTTCCCTACAAATACTTGAGTATGTGAATTGGACCAACTTTCTTAAAGGAACATGTGTTAAAAATAAGAAAATATTTTTGTCGTCTCACCCTTTTATTTTGTGAGAAAGCCAAAGGAAACACCCTGTATTTATAAGAAATCTGTGTAATAGTGAAATGGGGTAATACTGATATACAATTTAAAGTCTCTACTTTAAAGGAGCGAGCAATAAAATATTTTGAATTTAAATTAATTAAGCGGAATACAGAATAAAAAACCACTTCTTAGGTACAAAACCCCATAAAGTAAAAGAAATATCCGAACCCAAAACTCTATCTGTCCCATCCCTACCAATTGCCACAATACATGTAACATTAAACAATAGTGTAGAAATCGTTTCTACTCTGAGAACTGCTTTCTAGGAACGGAGAGCAAATATAATTGTAGCATTGTAGCTAATTACGTCCCATTGATAAGATTATTGGCAGCTATTGAATTAGTATGTACTAGAGTACACACACCACGGCCTGTCGTGATAAAGCAGGGTCCAAAAAGAAGTCGCAAGTTTCAAGCCCGGCTCGTATCATATTTTCCTTCCTTTTTATTGCTCTTTTTCTTTTTTCCCTCTATTTTTCTTACTTTCTTTTTACCTTTACTTTCTAGTTTTCTGTCTTTTACAGATATTCTTCGCGCTGTCTTCCTTTTTAACTCAATGTTGCCAGCTTCCGCCCATCGGCATGGCACTACGTGATACAATGCTATGTAGAAAATATAAGACAGTGTTTTTTATGGTGCTTTTAATTTAAGTATAAATTTAGCATTGTTGAAGTTGTCACGATTTTAATATTATATTTTGCAGATTTGTGTAATGTTTCTAAATAAAAGAAAAACTTGTTTAATTGTTGATAAATACGAAAGTCTTTCTTAAAATTGTACAGCCAGTTACAGAAACCTTATTTAAGTTTAAGGTACCAATCTTTTTTGAGCCCGTTTTTGTAATAAATAGTAGATTAGTAGCCAAGGGTTGTAAGGCATCAATTGCAGCCCGAGATATTTAGGCGCACGAGCGCAGCGAGGGCGCCTATAGTTACAGGGTGCAATTGATGCTTACAACCGCGCTAACTACTCTGCTTTACATCTCGATTGTGAGGTAAGTAGGTCCTTATTACCACCAAATTGTAGGTGACCAATTAGCGCTATAGGGTAATAATGTAGCTAGTAAAGCCCTAGGGCGGTAAGTAATTAAAACCCGCTGCTGGAGGCGGCCATCAAAGCGGAGCCGCGCGTGGAGGTAGAGGTGCTTACAATTACTTACCGCCCTAGGGCTTTTCTAGCTACATTATTACCCTAGAGCGCTAATTGGTCACCTACAAGCCCCATTTGGGGGTAATAAGGACCTACTTACCGAATATGAGAAATGTAAAAATCCTTAAATAAATTTTGTAGAAGGTTATTGTTTATTCACCACCTTTGAAAGATTAGTGTGATAACCTGTTTTTAATATTTCGACTTAGTTATTTAGTTTCATGGTCAACCTCCGTGGTGTGGTTAGAGCGTTCGGCTCGCGATCCGGAGGTTCTGTGTTTCAGGTGGGGGCAAAAAATCCCCCAGTGTGGTTAGGACTTTATACAGGGTGAGTTACGTTAAGCAGTTTTTTTTATTTATTTGGCAATCGTCAACCCATATTTGCGGACATTTCTGCCAGTGTCGTGCTGTATAACATTGTTCAGTTTTTGTAATTTCTTCACTATGTAGAAGCAAAAAATATGGCGAACTGCCAGTGTCGAGTGGGGAAATTGTTCATTGCTCCCCTCGTAAAGCGATAGTGGACTTCACGAGGGAAATCTCCATGACTTTTTGAGACAACACAAACTGGGTTCAAACACGAGATCGCTTGAAATCTTCATCAGCTGCGCACTCCGTAGCTGATTTACTGCATGAAATACTATCTTTATTATCCACTAAATCACTACATACACAAAAAACAAGAATTTCGCGCCAAAAAGTCCGTTAAGCAGTTGGTCCAGGGTGTAAGTGACAGGTTGGCAAACATTGAAAGTACGTGATCAGTCAATGTAACTGAACAACTTTCAGTGAATGAAGCTTTCAGAAAAAAAAAAAATTGGCCATACAAACTGCCTAATCAAGTTCGTATGTATGGAGAGGCCAACTTTCTTTTACATTTCCTTAAGTTTTATTTACTGAAAGTTATAATTAGACAATTTCCTTGTGATATCATAGTGATATTTAGAGCTAACAAAAGTGATTATCGGTGACAGAGTAGCTAATGATGATACTAAAACACATTTTGCTAGACAAGAAAGTCGGGGGCTTTTGCTAAACACAAAAAATTTGGAAAGGGCCTCCTGAACACCGGGCTCCAATTCAATTCAATTCAATTCATTTATTGATAAAATATTACATTTTACAAGTTAGCAAATTAAATACAAAAATTATAATAGAAATGGAAATGGAATCAACATATTATTAAATTTCATTCAAAATTATAAATTATTTGCCACATTTGTCATCTCCGGTTTGGAACATCTCGTATAGTTTTTTGTGATCCTCTAAATATCTCCTACATTTTAAGACATCTAGTTTAAGCCCCGATTAACACGTAAAAAAAATCTTATCGGCTCCCGGTCCATAATAAAAAAAGGACGGGTTGCACTGCACTCCGGGAGTGCCGGCAAAAGTGAACACTTGCATTTTTTAATATTACGCTTTTTGTAAGGGTCAATCGCGCCATTGCTCGCGTACTTCTTTGATGTCACTAAATAAAAACCCGTATTGTAATAACAATTCGGTTGACAGTTGACGCTTTTTCGATCAGGCTACGGATCTGACGCGACATTTGACGCGAGTTTAAAAATTTTTACCCATCTTAAAAAGTGCCAAGCGCCGCTAAAGAAGTTTTCACGTCAATAATGAATAATTTAGCGTATCCCCTCGCTAACTAAAGATGAAAAGATAACTTCAAGTTATAATTAACCGCTTAAGCTTTTCCTTGAATGAAGCTATTTACAAGCGTAAAGATTGTAAATAAAATAATGTAAGTCTGAATTTTCATCAGTGCTGTGCAAGGGAGTTAAGCTGTGAGCTGTGAAAATTCCAACCAATAGAATTGCGCCATTTTCCTGGCTTGTCGAATGGAGCAATCCTATTGGTGATATGACATATCTGCCGGAATAGGGAACATGCACGAATTTTTTTTTATTTAAAAAAAATACTTGAAAAACTCTTTTTCGAATAACTATAATATTAAAATAGTACATTAAAATGCAAGTGCGCTATTTTGGATATTACAACCGAGGCTCGGAAATTGCAGCCCGAGACGCAGGCGAGGGCGTAATGGAGCCGAGGGTGAAATTACCAACGCGCACGAGCTTTTTACGACGTTTTTCAACACATTTGCGAATAAAAACAAATCAAATTGGTTACCTTTAAAATACTAAACTTTGCTAACCTTACGTCCACCGCACGTCCACCGGAACATTTTGTCGGCTGCATATCTCCATGCTTCCCTTTAATTTTACCAAATTTCAAAATTGTATTTCGTGTATGAGTATTTTAGACGGTTCAGGATCAGTATTTTATATGTAGAAGTCGACACTATTAGAAATAATTACAATAATAAACACGAGAAATATTTGTAAAATGGCGCGCATTCTTTCTTTTTCAGCGGTCACAGATTATACGTTGCGTGAGGAGCCCCCAAATTATTACCATGTTATCTTACACCATCAATCTTTTATCAATTATTATTCAATTAGTAACCAAGTTATAAAAAAAAGTAATTGTCACTCGGTACCAAAACATCCTATTCCATTAACCTTGAAATAAATTATCAAAAATTGAATATCTTGTTACGTAAATAATTTCATAAAATCAACATTCATTTATGATATTTTCTCGAAGTCAGCTTGAAAATTTTAGCATCATAATAAGCATAAAAACACCTTGCTCTTGGCCGATTTAAAAAAAAAACAAAAATAAAACACTAGTTAAGTAATATTATGACAAAAACACGCGTGTTTAATGAGCTGGATTATGGACTTTAATACAGTGCAAATAGAGCTGTTTTATGAGCAAATATGTTGAAAAAGATATAAGCCATCGAAAATTTGTTTCTGTCTTTTTCTAGCAAAACGAAATGTAAAAATAATATGGGGTTTGGTTTATATGGCCGTAGTGCATTGTGACGTCACTATTAATGTCGGATCTTTATGTCTAATTGGTAGTTTTAAGTGCTTATATCGGCCGTATTTCTTAGCCGATTTAAATTTAAATTTCAGTTTTTGTCATCTCTACTACGGTATTTTCAATGCGACAAAAAAAAAATTATGCATGTTCCCTATTCCCGCTGGTATCAAACTTGACAGATTTTTCGGACACGGAACTTTCCGCGCCGGAATCTCCGTAGGTAGTGTCATGTAGTGTTTACCTTAGAGCTCGATTACAAGAATATTTTGCTGTTTAATATTTTTGTTTTATAAACAGTTAGTACTTACTTTCTTAGCTGTTTTAAATAACTTTGCATAATAAAATACAATTTGACCCCGTTACATTCACACAACAATTAAGTTGAAAATTGCTCAGTTAGAGTGCAAGAGCCATGCAAATATTCGAAAAAAATAATTGCTTGTGAATTCGTAAACACCACTCGCTCAAAATGCGTGCAGCTTTTAAACAATGTTCTATCATCATTGTTCAAGCTTCATTCTGTTTTTAGGGTTCCGTACCTCAAAAGAAAAAAACGGGCCCCTTATAGGATCACTTTGTTGTCCGTCTGTCTGTCTGTCTGTCTGTCTGTCAAGACCCTTTATCTCACGAACGGGTAAAGGTATCAGGTTGAAATTAATACCATATTTTAGGGTCCATGAACCACACAAGATCTGAAAATTGAAATTTTTTTACAACGACGCAATCAAAAGATATGGCTTTTTATGTCCTCATCTCCATACATTTATGCAAAAAAGGAAAACCTACAGGGTACTTCCCGTTGACCTAAAATTATGAAATTTGGCAAGAAGCTAGGTCTCACAGTACAAATAAAGGGAAAAGTCTGAAATAATTAAATATTACAACTTTACTCGTAACTAATGGTAACCAATTGTGGTGAGCTCCCGTTTCAAGAACATTCATATAAGAGAGGTCAAGTTGGATGGTCGCGGAGGCGATTTTTGTTTTAGTTCTCTTTTAAAAACGAGAATACTTATAAACTTGAAAATTGGTATGTTTATAGTTCATAAGCTATAAAATAACAACAAATAATAAAATTTGGTCAAGCGCGTGTCAGACTCAAAAAATCTAGCACATTAACTTACTGAAATTTCAACTAATACACTTAAGATTATGTGGTGGTACGGAACCCTCAGTGCGCGAGTCCGACTCGCACTTGGCCGGTTTTTTGGAGTCAGCTAGCCTAGGGCGTTCTGATAAGGGCTTAGGTTTTTACACAGAGCGACTGCCATCTGACCTCCGTGACACATAGGGCAACTTCAAAAAACAATAAATAAAATAAATAAACTTGGCTAACTTGACTGTCAGAATTGTTCGTCTGCCAAATGGTCTATGTCTTGGCTTTCCTACTATCAACAACTGTCATCGTAGACTTATCATGCCTTCCAAAGCATAAACACGATCAATAAGAAAGTTTGTTCGATCCAGGTTACTTTAAAAAGTTGTTCAGTTTCAAGCTCTGGGGAACATACACCGTCATACCTAGCCTGATTAACATGCAGTTAATTGATTGCAACAATGTAGTTGATCTCTTATAGTCAATACTAACTACAGAATAAATCTATGTACTATCAGCTTAGTACCATAAGGTTGCTTAGTTCGTAGAAACGTTCAAATCTATTCACAATTATTTTGTTGTAATATCAATGACAAAGAATAGTACCAATCCATCTATACTCGTGGGTGTCGTAAGAGACGACTAAGGGCTTATGAACCGGAGGATGGGCAGGAGCATCTTTCCGTGTATCGTACCATCTTACATTCTGCGGTCACCAACAACAGCGGTCGCCAGCCGCAATCACAAGCGTGGTGACTATGGTAAATGGGGATTATATTATATGGTAAAAAATGTGGCACTGTTACTCACAGAAGCTACAATAATATAATATATCAGATATGATGTTCACAGGAAGCACAGAACACGATAGAGACACCCATACATTTATCAGATAGAAATGTCATGTCTGAATATAATATAACCTAATAACTGTATACGCATGCTTTTTAGGGTTCCGTAGTCTACAAGGAACCTTTCATAGTTTTGTCATGTCCGTCTGTCTGTCCGCGGCTTAGCTCAGCGACCATTAGTACTAGAAAGCTATAATTTGGTATGAATATACTCATTAGTCACGTCGAAAAAGTGGTATACTTAATAAAACCTATAATTTTTTTTTTAAGATACCTGCCGTACACGTAAAGTGGGAATGAAGAAAATGTTTTCTTGTCGACCCCATAGTGTGGGGTGTCGTTAGATAGGTCTTTTTTAGGGTTCCGATACCAAAATGGTAAAAAAAAGGAACCCTTATGGTGCCGCTCTGTCTGTCCGTCTGTCTGTCACACCTCTATATCTCAGCAACCACTTACGCTATCGAGCTGAAATTTGGAATAGTTTTAGAATATAGTTGCCCAACTTAATTGCACATGAAATTTTTTTGAAAAAAGTATGATTATTAATGTAAAGGGGGCCAAAATAGGGGGGGGCAAATTTCAAATTGTCGCTACTAGGTCGAGTGGGGTATCATATGAAAGGGCTTTACTTGTACATTTTAAAATATATTTTTGTATTTTTTTAAGTTTCTTAGTTTTCAAGTTATGATGAAAAATGTCAAAAAAAATACCATTCCCCCCCCCTTATCTCCGAAGTTTGAGTAAGGGAAAATCTGAATTAATTACAGTTGACAGAGGTTTATGTAAACTTTACAGCAAAAATAAAACGATCTTTCTAAGTTGCACAGTTTTTCAGAAATCTGCAAAAAACCTTTACAAACAAATTTAGTTTTGCGGTCCTGAAAATGGACTTTATTGCTTCCAAAAATACTATAGGTATATCGGAACCCTCGGCGCGCGAGTCCGACTCGCACTTGACCGGTTTTTTTAAATACTTTTCGATTTAGGGATCAGATTGGGAAATATTTAGCTTAGAAGCACTAATTTTTGTTTAGAGTCAAGGGCCAGCCCACCCCTCTGCCGGCTAAATGGTTGTTACTAGAATACGGAAAAAATTAATAGTAGTTGAGTATATGATGAAGTTAAAAGGAAAACTATCACAGCTAAGAAGGCTTCACAGATTAAGGAGTAATAGTCGAAAAACTGAAAATTATAGAAAAACAAAATAGCAATCAGGCGCTGCTGGGCTTCGAGGGTCGTTAGGACGGAAAAAACCGGCCAAGTGCGAGTCGGACTCGCACCCTAAGGGTTCCGTACCTATCTACCATATGATATACTAAAAGCTTTTGCTCTTTTATTTTAAAAACTCCGCGACCATCCAACTTGACCCCTCTTTTATATGAATTTTCTTGAAACGGGAGCTCACCTCAATTGGTTACCATTAGTTGTGAGAAAAATTGAAATATTTAACGATTTTAGACTTTTTCCTTTATTTGTACTGTGAGACTTTTTCCTTTATTTGTTCTTGCCAAATTTCATAATTTTAGGTCAACGGGAAGTACCCTTTAGGTTTTGCTTTTTTGCATAAATGTATGGAGATGAGGACATAAAAATCCCTATCTTTTGATTGCGTCGTTGTAAAAAATTGAAATTTTCAGATCTTGTGTGGTTTATAGACTTTAATATTCATTATCAATTTCAACCTGATACCTTTTCTCGTTCGTGAGAAAAAGGGTCTTGACAGACAGACAGACAGACGGGCAACAAAGTGATCCTATGAGGGTTCCGTTTTTTTATTTTGAGGTACGGAACCCTAAAAAATAAGAAAATGTCGCAACCTGTCTAACAAATAATAAAGTAACTTTTCTACGGAACCCTACATTGCACGTGACCCAACACGCACCTAGCCAGTTTTTTTTTTGTTGCGAATGAAGAGTTGTTTCTAACAAACTTTGAGACTTCAGATTAGGAAAAAGTAAGTAAAATAAATCCAGTAACGCGAAATAGTTAAACACAATTTATTTGAGATCGTATCCTATACTATAAACGAGCAATATTTTATTTATATATTTGTTTCTCGAGGGTTTCGGGGGTCGTAAAATCGTTCTTGCTAGGTGTCATGTCTAGGAAAATTCGCTTTTCCCGTGTTTTTGAGCATTGCTGTAAAATACTGTGCGTTTTAGAAAGAAACCTACAGCGCCATCTGATGATATTTTTATGTCGAGGCGGCTATTATAGAGCGGAGCTCAGTCACCCAGGTACTAAATATATTAAAGCTACACAAAAATTATTGCTAAAAATACAGAAAATTATTCGAGATTTACAATGTATGAAAATCTTTCACATGGCCTAATAATAGTAATTTTTGGCCGATAGCGTTCTCTGAATAGAATGGAAAAGGTTTTAGAAATTGTAATCTGGTCAAAAATGCACGGTAAAGTCATATTTGGCAAAAAGCGAATTTAGAACGTGATGATGAATTATAGTAGGTATACTGCGGTTCTATTGGTTAGCATTTTCCTCGCTTTAGTGATGTGAAAATTTGTGTGTTTCGCTCGGGAGCAAACTTTTTTCGCGTCTCCTGCCTTGAAACCCTCGCTACGTTCCGGATTCTACTTTTCAAGGAAAATCCTTAAACCGTCGCTTGCTTGAAATTCAATACAAGGCACTCGCGCCAAATAACAATTTTGCTGCCTTGCATAACAATAGTTATTTGTTATGCAAGGCAGCAAAAGCGTTATTTGGCGTGAGTGCCTTGTATTGAAACCTGAGCAAGCGAAGGATTCTAGAATTGAACCACGAGCGAAGCGAGTGGTTCAAAAGAAGAATCCTGAGCGTAGCGAAGGTTTCAAGGCACGAAACGCAAAATAACTTTGCTGCCGAGCGAAACACAAAATTTTTCACCTCACTAAAGCGAGGAAGCAGCCAGTACCGCAGCGTGGAGGTCTGCCATACTGCATCACGTTCGAATTTCAAAAACCTTTTGCCCGCTAGCGGCCAAAAATCGCTTTTGGCCGCAGAAAAACCTTTTGCCCGCTAGGGGCCAAAAATCGCTTTTGGCCGCAGAATTTAACCGACAAAACAAATGTTTCCGAGCTTTGGAGGTGAAAATAAGTATTGTCGCGTATTTTACATTTATAATACTTGACATATATATATTTTTTGCTTTTGCGGCTACTTATTTAAGGCTCAGCTATTTTAAATTTAACAAATTTACCAGACAGAGTACAGTCACTGTAAATCATAGTCTGATATTCGCTCGAAGCATGAGCATGCGCACCGCTTGTACACAACTGATAAAGTAACTGTTACCTTTATCTGATGCAAGTGTAAACGCTTGTTATTGTAATTATTAGGGTTCCTGTGCTTCAACGTAAAAGCCTTATAGAAAAAGGTTTTTTTTAGTTCCTTTTTGATCGATTGTTATAAAATTGGTAAAGTACTAATAACTGAGATTCTATGGCACAGATAGCGAATAAGTCAAGGCGTCTATTAAGGCCATCGTATAATAGGTCCATTTTGGCAGCTGTCAAACGTTTGAAAAATTACGACCTGCATAGAAAAATTAACCTTGTGTGTTGGTGATAAGAAAACGTCAAAACGGACTTCCTACTTTAGATATTGTCGACGACTCATCATCATATCGTTTGGGTCGTAATATCAATGACCAACCTTATAAATCATAGAGTCAGAATCGTTGAGCCCCCAAAGGCCTCTGACATGTCTCATTAACGACTATTTTTTTAGTTAACGTGCCTTCTGAAGCATGGAATCAACCTACATTTCGGAAATCAAGTGATTTATCCTGCAATGTCCTAACATTACCAAATTGGGGAAATCTCACAAAGTGATTTTTGTTCGACAGTGTTCACTACCGGTAATCTTAGCCTGACTTATAGGTTATTTTGTGCCTGAACTTCCAGATGCAGTCAACTACTCTCATTTCTAGACCAAGGAGGCTATTGTCTGACAACTATTGCCAAGTCTGGTAAAGACAGGAGGCCTCTTAAAGGGTAACCCTTTAGTCGCCGTCTTATGTCTTAACTCAGAGTTTTAACCAACCATCTCATCACCAACGAGCTTCTTGGCTCTGCGATCTATCGAGTCAAGTGCGTCTAGTTGGTATTTAGCTGAGCTATCCCAAAGGTGACAGCAATTCTTCATACAGGATCGGACTTATATCCTCCTAGGGTTTCTGCGCCAATGAACACATTTAAGTGTATTGACACACCTGCGGAAATTCCGACGCGGAAAGTTCCGCGACCGAAAATTTCGTTCCCAATATTGTTGCAAATGTATCACAGGTAACCTAAAAAGCGTTGCGAGCGTAATGAGCGGAACTCTCCGCAGGTCTCTCGCTACACTAAGTATTGAGCGGAACACAGTGAAAAAGAACCCTAAGCTTGGGAAAATATTCGCGCACACCAAAACATGATAGCAAATTTTAATTAAACGTGATAATATGTTAATAATACGACTGTTTTAATGAAAAAACGGTTTTAGTTGTGCAAATTAGCTCTGCGCCAATTTTATTGGAAATAATTTAATTTGAAATTGCATGGGTTCTGAACCAAAATGGTAAAGACGGAACCTTTACGGTGCGACTTCGTCTGTCTGTCTTTCTGTCACACCTACTTGAAATTTTAAATAGTTTTAGAATTTTTTTTTTAATTTCCCCTTTTAATCCTGCGAGCTATCACCGTGGACATTTAGCTGGAGTTTTGAAGTTAAGTAATGTCGTGCATGGTACACATCCAGTGACAAGTCCATTTAGTGTAATTTAAGGTGTTTTATCAGCTTCCTGGTAACAGGTCTTGCGGCGCTCTTCTTTTGAGTCTTTGGAAAGTTGAGTGGGCTTCAGCCTTCATTAGGTTGGACGCCAGTTCATTTGGATGTTTTAGAACATGATTGTTCAAGTTTATTGCAAACAAAAGAATTTTAAAAATATTGTTGTTATTATTTTAAAGGGGGCCCAATTATTGGGACGAACTTTTCAATTGTTGTAACAAGGTCGATTGGGGATCATATAGAAGGGCTTTACTTGTACAGTCAACGACAGATCAAGCTTGACACTCGCAGTGCGACTCTAGCCCGTACGTCTATTGAAATAAGAGCGGTACAAAGTCCGATGTGTCAAGCTTGATGTGCTCTTGACTGTACATTCCAAAACAGATTATTTAGTTTTTTACGACTCTTAGTCCCCCCCTTATCTCCGAAGTTTGCTAAAGGAAAAATCAGAATTAATTATAGATAAACGTTTATGAAAATATAACAGGAAAAACAACACGATCTCTCTAAGTAGAACAGTTTTTTATAAATCTGTGAAAAACATTAACAAATAAACTTTGTATTGCGGTCCTAAAAATGGTCTATGTTGCTTCTTAAAATACTATAGGTATATCGGCGTGAGTCCGAATCGCACTTAACCGCTATTTTAAGTAAAAATATGCAAACTTAAAGAAACAGGTAAAAGAGGCAAATTTTGTCGGTGTCATTCCTCAAAATCCCTATGTTACTTTATGCAGTGGCACATAAAAATCGGTCAAGTGCGAGTCAGACTCGCCCGCCGAGGGTTCGGATATACCTATAGATTTTACTATTTTGGTTTAGATTAGAAGCAATAATGTCTATTTTTAGGACCGCAAAACTAAGTTTATTTGTAAAGATTTTTTAGGATTTCTAAAAACTTGAGCTGCTAAGAGAGATGGTTATATTTTTACTAGATAATATATTTACATAAACCTCTAAGTATAATTAATTCAGATTTTTCGTGTTGCAAACTTTGGTGATACGGGAGGGAATGGTATTTTTTTGAACATTTTTCATCATAACTTAAAAGTTAAGAGGCGTATAAAAATACAAGAACCACATTTAGAATGTACAAATAAAGCCCTCAAATAGCTCCATATACGTGATCTGATCTTCCGTCTGTGCGAGCCAGGCAAGCATATTTTAAAAGTATTCCAAACAAGTCGGTAGCGTGAGTGGTTGCTGAGATAAATACCTAGGTGTGACAGACAGACAGACGAAGTCGCACCATAAGGGTTTCGTTTTTACCGTTTTGGTTCGTAACCCTAAAAATTGGTTGCCCCATAGGGGTACAGACCGACTTGTTAAGTTGACAGACCATTCCCTTTCACAACTTACTGTGCACTACGATTTACTGGTCTTTGGAATTTGTGCTAACTGGTACTCTGCCTGTCTGTTTTTAGTTAAGTCGCAATCACATCTTCCTAACTTCAAAGACTAAGTCGGCATACATTACTGGGAGGCTTGGTACCGTTAAATTCAATATCCTGACTTCAACCAGCAATGTATGCCGAAGTAGTTTCAAGAATTAAGGAAGGTGTAATAACGGCTTTACCTAGCTTAACAAAATGTATCTGAAATTACCATCCATTTTCTCTAGACAAATAGGCAAAGAAAAACAATTATGAAAGCCAATGCCCTTCTAAGATTTTCCATTCACTTCCAAAAGCAAAAGGACTTATATACAATTTTTTTAACGCTTCTATAAGTTTTATCGTCTGTACCATAGAGTCGTGAATAGTGGAGTTTTTGTGTGGAATCAAGGGGTGTTTTTTTCTAACAGTTAATTAACGTGAAGATTTTTATAGTCGATGGCAAAACACTTATTTGTTAGAAAGCCGTGGACCGTGGATGTTTGGATGTGCAGAAAAAAACAGGGCTAGCAAACATTTTGCAAAAAAAATTTTTTTTTAGTAAAAACTTATTTTTTTTTTTATTAAAACTTAAAACAGTTATATAAAAGAGATACTCATTGTACAAAATACGAAACAGTGTACAAAAAGTTGAACCTTAATCGTCTGTATAGATTACGATCGAACTGTCTATCCGACACGCTTCAATTGGAAATCAACGAATTCAATTGCCTAAAATCGGTAGTCGCATGAATCAAACCAAAACCAGACACTAATTGAATAGAACCTGCCAAAACTACCGACAGTCCGTAAAAAAAACAATACAAAATATCTTCAACAGTCAATAAAATAGCGAAAAAACTAATTGCAAACAATTGACAATCTTGACACTGTGTCATTAACTAAACGCTACGCACTACAAATGCACTTAACAAAACAAAACGCAAAGAAAAAAAACGTAAACACGACGATTAAAACATTTAAACGAATTACAATATCGGTGAGTTTAAAAAGTTTCTAAAAAAGTCACTCCACTTGCCTTGATTCGCTACTAAAATAAAAACAAAAAATGGCATATTAAAAAAGTAGTCGAAAAAGTGCGGTGTGGCGCCCCTGGCCGTTGAAAAAGTAGCATAGTGGAATGAAAATTACGTATCGGCGATGTGAAAAAGCGCGGAAAAAAGTAGCAGTTAACGTATTCTTAGTGATAAGCGCAACACGCGATCGTAAGACGGGGCTACGTAGTGTGGAGATGGATTCACTGTCTTCAATTTTATTTAACTCGTTTTGTCCCAAAGCAAGGCAAAGGCTTCCTTTTCAGGGTTCCGTAGTCAACAAGGAACCCTTATAGTTTTGTCATGTCCATCTCTCAGTCTGTCCTCGGCTTAGCTCAGTAACCATTAAATTTAGTATGGATTTACATTTCATCCACGTTGACAAAGCGTACCTATAAAATAAAATATTAAAAAAAATTTTTGGGTCACTACGTCTACAAATAAAGTGGGGAAAGTTTTCTTTCTTGTCTAGTGGTCTACCCCTTCGTGTTGAGTGTCGTTGGATAGGTCTTTTAAAAGTGATGTGAGTCTGCAAAGATCATTTTTCGATGTAGGGATCCGTTTGCGAAATATTTAGCTTAGAAGCGCCAATTTTTGTTAGAGTCAAGTGTATAGTCAAACCGTTTAGTCGGCAGGGGGCTAAACCACTGGAAATGTGAAAATAAATCACAGTATTTTTGACCCTTTTTTGGTTACCTTTGCCCACAGTTCCGCTGGCATTCGTGTAATGAACATGTCTCACCTACCTTTAGACTACTCGATTGTTATTGGAATGTTTTCCCATTTTTAAAATTTAAATACTGCTTATAACTTTCGAATTTCAAATCTTTGATTCGATGTTGATCAACGAGCTCTTGGTATTGACTTACTTGGGTATGTGAGTTTTTTATTCATCGCTTGCAATTTACAACGAAAAATGCTTGCCCTGATCTAGAAGGTTCAGCGCATTACTACCTTTGATTTGAACAAGTGCAAAGAAACGACAATAGGAGTTTTTTTTTTGTATTTTTTACTTGCTCCAGTATGTATGGCTGCTTTTCCACAAGTGCTGTGCGAGGGAGCTAAGCTGTGAGCTGGGAAAATTCCAACTAATAGTATCGCGCCATTTTTCTAGCTTGTCATATGCGCTGTCAATTGGAGCAATCGGTTGGAATTTTTCAGCTCACAGCTTTACTCCATCGCACGGTAGTGTTGGAAATTCACCTTAACAAAGGTGCAGCTTAAGCCGCTAAAAGCTTACTCCTTCCTTAATTCATAAACTAATTCGGCAATTCGGCATACATTGATTATTGGAATTTGTAGAACCGAACGTCCCAGCCATGTATGCTGGATTAGTCTTTGAATCTAGGAAGGTGTGATTGGGGCTTTAGTCTGCCTAGAACAGATAAATAAAAGGAAGCCACCGCCACACTTGCCTACCCTCTAAGTGCCACTACGCTCACGCTTGCCCGCCCAATGTACGTATCTTTATTTTTTACGCGAAATGAGATTTATTTTGATATAATATTAATTATTACGCTCTAGTGAGAATTAGCGTTTCACTGAGGTAGGTATGTGTTTATAGCTTTTTAAGAGATAAAATCGGGCCCGCCTAGCTAATTCATTTCTGTCATAGTAATTAACACTCTTTGTTGTCTGATCGTTATAACTCCGACCCTTCGTTCGTAGACTCGCTGAAGACTGTGGCGTGGAATAGTTCCACTTTCTTCCCCTTTTAATCCGCCTTTAAAGTCTTTCCCTTGGACATAAATTGCCATGGCTGACCTGGAAGTCTCTAAATAGACTTCGGACTCAGGTTGGTTGCAGGAAAGACTCAGGTGGGGTTTCTCAAACGATCCTTACCAGGTTTGGACGTGCGGTGTCATACAAACTATGGCCCACCTAACATCATGTCCTGCGTCCCCTTCCACCTGCACGCAGCAAAAATTAAAGGACGCCACACGAAATGCAGTTCATGTAGCCGGATTCTGGACTCAAAAAAATAGGATGGGTTGCACTACGGGAGTGCCGGCAGAAGTGAAAACTTGCATTTTTGATTATTATGCTTTTTGTAAGGGTCAATCGCGCCATTGCTCGCGTACTTTGATGTCACTGAATAAAAACCCGTAAAAACAGTTAACGCTTTTTCGATCAGGCTACAGATCTGACGGGACATCTGACGCGACATCTGACGCGAGTTTAACATATTTTACCCATCTAAAAAAAGTGCCAAGCGACGCTAAAAAAGTTTTCACTTCAAAATAAAACAGCGAAAAATGACAATGCCACCGACTCGCAAAGAAGAAGTTATAATATAATACGGAGGTTCTAGGTTGGAATTCCGGTGGGGACACTATGAAACAAAAATCAATTTGTGAAACTTCCACAAAGTGATTTGGTTAGGGCACAGAATAAAGTAATAGCACTATCATACAGAACGGACACTCTCCGCCCCCCTTGCAATCCACCCGTACCCCCGCGTACACCCGCCCGCGAGATTCTCGTATGGTTCTTCTGAGGGTCTTTTGTACTGAATATGCGGACCTACGCGACCTTCCAATTCCAAATTTCAAATTCGCGCTATGTAGTGTCCGGATTGTGGTTAAGGCATTGAAAGATGATTCAGCAGAGTTTAAATCAATGATAAGCGAGCAATATTTGTATATCCTAAACTATTAAACGAGCAATATTTGTATAACTTAAAACTTACAGCGCCATCTGTTGTTGAGTAGCATAGCTTGCTCACCCGATGATATTTTAATCATACAGAGCATAGCTCGGTCACCCAGGTACTATATTTGTAATCGGTTTCTCCGAAACGGCTCTAACGATTTTTATGAAATTTACCATACGGGGGTTTTCGGGGGCAAAATATCGATGTACCTTGGTCTCATGTCTGGGAAAATTCGTTTTTCCCGTGTTTTTAATGTCCCGCGTTTTAGACAAAAACATTCAGCGCCATCTGTTGGCGGGTAGCATAGCTTGCTCACCCGATGATATTTTAGTGTTGAGGTGGCTATTATAGAGCGAAGCTCAGTCGCCCAGGTACTGTAAGTAAGGTAAGGTGGTAAAGTGAGGAGAGAGGATAGGCGCACCTATGGGCGCACCCATCTCTACCGTGGGTGTCATAAGAGGCGACTAAGGGCTTATAAATCGGAGGATAGGCAGCAGCATTTTTCTGTGTATCGTACCATCTTACATACTGCGGTCACCAACAACAGCGTTCGCCAGCCGCACCGCTTACAAGCGTGGTGACTATGATAAATCCCCTCCTAAAGCCCGCGTCACACAGAGGCGGTAGCGTATTTTTTGTAAAGTATGAGTGTATGAGTTCTTATGCACCCTGTCAGATTGAAAAGCGGTCGCGGCGCGGTATTTTGTTCCCGCCAAACCGCCCCGGACCGCTTTCGCAATCATACCGCCTCTGTCTGACTTGAGCTTAAGTACCACCCGTTTTTGCTGGAGTTCTGGAGGGAGCTCCCTGTCCTGCAGTGGACGTTTTGTAGGATTTTGTGTTGTGTAAGGTGAGGTGGGGTACGTGAAACATACTTTACTATTAGGGGGAAGTAAAACAAAGTTACCCGTGTGGTTCCGGACTTCCGGCAAAGATGTGAATGCATTGTGAATTTTCATTGGTTTTTCTCCCGTAGCCTTTTAATTCTACTAATGAAAACAAGCAATTTTCTCCAAGAAAAACAAAAAAAAAATAATCGAAAAAAAAAGTTTCAATGTGACCACCTTAACCAAAAATTTTTTCGAGTAAAAACTTTTTTCGTAATGAAAGTTGCTTGAGTAGAATCACTGGGCTACAGAAGAAAACTTAACGAAGATTCACGGTATATAATAGTATCAACCCATCTGTATGTGTCATAAGAGGCGACTAAAGGATTATGAACCGAAGGATGGGCAGGAGCGTCTTTCTATGTACCATCTTACATACTGCAGTCACCAATAACCGCGGTTCATGGTGCCAGTCACAACGCTAACAAGCGTGGTGACTATAGTTCTTCCCCTCCACACTGTACCACCCATTTTTGCTGGAATTCTGGAGGGACCTTCCTGTCCTGCAGTGGACGTTTAATTGTATGTTATGATGATAACAAATCCGCTATACGCAGTCTAGAGACTAAAGTTGTTTTTTTTTTCGTAAGTAGGTATTTCGACTTTTTCGACCAAAGTTTCTAAGGAAAAGTTGTTCTGTATCATTGTCTGAGTCATCCTGACATCCCATGAAACGTCCACTATAGGACATCTCCCTCGAAAAGTTTAGCTTTTGCTGAAACAATGAGGAGGGGTAGACCATAGACCCCGTTGCCCTGTGCGGTGCCGGCAAATAATAGTACCGACCCATCTCTACCCGTGGTCTCGTAAGAGGTGACTAAGGGTTAATGAACCCGAGGATGGACAGCATCCTTCTGTGTATCGTATCATCTTACATTCTGCGGTCACCAACAACCGCGATCCATGGTGCCAGCCGTAACGCTAACAAGCGTGGTGACTATGATTTTCTGAGTAACATCCTAATAGACTTTAAGGGCACTGCATGTTATCCTACGTCATCTAGTACACGAAATTTGCAACTTTGTAGCGATAGTAGTGGCCTACTAGGTCCACAAAACGTTGGTCTACCAATCCGAAACCTGGCAGGTTTTGTACAGTCGGAGCGCAAAGTGGTTAAGTGAAAGATTACACGAATGAAATCTATTCGTAGAAATAGAAGGTACCTATATAAGTAAAAAACAACAGGTCTGCCTTGCATCCTCTTGGCAGTTTCGGGTTACATGAACTCGGGAACACAGACGCAGGCAGAGAATTTCCACTCTTTAGCCGTGCGCATTATAAAAGATGTTTCAAAGCGCTTTGTGCGAATGTGCGGAATATCAACCAAGTATGGGTGTGATATCCTGCGGTGCGTCTGGACTCCCGATGGTAGAAGGGAGATGGTGGAATAAGCTCGTGGAGCTCTAGAGCACACTCTCCGAAGTACAATCTGTAGAAGTGGCAATCTTCCACCAAACTTCCACTTAACTGTTGCGCCATCTATATCTTACCCCTATAAACTCCCGAGTTGCAACTACAACATCTCAACAAGGGTTAAACAGAAGAGAGCTCATCTTTAGAACAGTAGCGCCACCTAGACGACATTCAAAGTAACTTTATGTAGCGCCATCTTGCGAGTACCTAAAATTTCAATGCGATTACTAACAACAAAAGAGGTTCAAGTTTAGGTAGGTAACATTCGTACAACAGTTAGTAGTTCAATGCTTCACTTATAGATGGCGCTTATAAATTCCGTTACTTGTCGCAAGAGGGCGCTTTAGTTTTTGTGGAATATAATGGTTCCTTATGTCATAACAGAACTATCGGCTGTATTTCTAATAAGATATTAGCATTCCTTCCTAACAATTTCCTTTATACTGAATTATATTCTCATTAATTAATTATTTTTTTACCATGTATGGGCTTACTCTTGACCTCGATCTAGCCTTGAGGACAGAGATGAGGTCGACGATGGAACGAGTTAGTTCGATTAGATTCGGGTTATAAGAGCTCGGGAACACAGACGCAGGCAGGGAATTCCACTCCTTAGCTGCACTTCAGCACCACGGAAGCCAGGGAGCCAATTCTTGAATAGGTATCACCGGGTGATAAAATATCACACAAAAAATTCAAAATCACTGACTTTTCTTTTCAAAAGTGAAGATTGATATTCGTAAAATATAAAGTAGTCCTTGATTGTTAATTTTCATGTATTCTGATTTACCTTTCAATGGTTTATCAAATTATGTTAATTTTTAAAGTCTCAAAAGTGATATTTTATCACCCGGTGATTTTTAAGAATTGAGTCCCAGTTCTTGAATATCACCTGGGGACCAATTCTCGAATATCACCGGGTGATAAAATATCACTCAAAAAATTTAAAATCACAGATTTTTCTTTTCAAAAGTTAAGATTGATATTTGTAAAATATAAAGCAGTCCTTGATTGTTAAATCATCATGTATTCTGATTTACCTTTCAACAGTTTATCAGGGTAAATGTGAATTTTTAAAGTCTCAAAAGAGATATTTTGGAGATAAAATCACATCAGAGATTTTTCTTTTGAAAAGTGAAGATTGATATTTGTTAAAGTAGTGTATAATTTTAACAATGTATAATTTTATCATTCATAATTTTTTTTTATTAAACTTATTAATAGTTTATTAGAGTGAATTTAACTTTTTAGTCTTGATATAAAAGAAGTGATATTTTATCACCCGGTGATATTTGGTTCCCAGCCAAATGAAATAATAGTATCCCCTTTCAAAATAAACCATTGATATCAGTAAAATTTTCTCGATGAGATGACCAAATAAAAACTCGCATATGAATCATCATTTTTATTTTTTAAAATAATTATAGCTAACCGTCTCGGCAATAGTAAGTTACTATTCTCGATTTAATGACACAAGAAGCACTTTCCGCTGTTAGACTAAAATTAAAAATGGGTTAATTTTGTTCAGTTAAAGTAAATTAATTACTTAAACATAAATCAACACTATAAACTTAACATTACTATAATAGCAGTTCAAAATATTGACTACACACAGAATACAAAAAATAACCTTTTCTATTATTAAAAAAAATATAATATTTCAATAAACACATTCATGTCTAACACTAAAATAATTAGTTAAAAACATGGCATCGTTTTTATATTTCATAATAATAATAAACTTAAATTAACTTATAAATTGTAACTATACATAAAATTATAAACATAAAACAAATTGATTTGTCGTGAACTGGCATAAATATTGCAATAAGTATTTATAGAGAATATTACAAAATTTGCGAAATTTCTATAACAAAAAGTCTTCACATTTGATGTCGGTACATAACACGCAATGTTCTTTCGCAAATTTTGTAATATCCTTAATTTTCATGATTTTTACGTTTTTGCCTAAACACCGATTAGGTACATTAATAATATCGTCACATCACAATTTCTAATTTTATTTACATTCTTTATTTTTAAATACATGCCAAACACGAATTTTGACTTCTACCTAACCGTAGATTTAAATCTAATTTCTAAACTTGAATTTTACAATGTTTTACGCCGAAAGGTAAATTTTGACATTTTCTTCATTATACGTAAGCGTTTCCAATAAATTGCTGTTCAATTTAACAATTTCTCAGAATGTAAGTATTGTGTTAATATACATTTTTGTACCTAATATTTTACATAATTTTCGAAATCAATCACGACACTATCACAAGGATAAAAATACGTAAATAAGACTAGAAATACACCAATTGGATAAGATTTGTTCGATTTTAAGTAATTTAATGAAAGGTGCATTTTATAATTCATAAAAAGTATAACAACGTAGATGCCTTGTGTGACATTACGGAGGCTAAGGAATAAACGTAGACAAAAATGCTATACGCTGTCAGTTTATTATTACCAAATTTTAAACATTTTGTTTTCGATTGTTTAGACATTTATTGGATTCAGTATTTTATTGTCACTTATTTCATAAAATTTTAATTGCGAACGAGTTTTTCATTATATAAAATAGATACGACGCACATTGAACGGGACATGGGACATCCCTTAAACACCAATATTTCCATTAACATTAACATTTAAGTACGAGTAAGTACCTACACGGTATTTTTTTGTGTTTATTTGTTTTTTATTTCGTTGTTTTCTACTCTGTAACAAAAAATAAGCATTTTTGTTATGAACTTATTTTTTGTTATTACTGACTGGTTTATAAAAAAAAAATTAAAGTTTATTTTATAAACCAGTCATTGAGAATTACATTACATTAATTATACTAACTTACCCTAAGAATACATGTAAACACTAGTATGTGAGTTATGAATTGAAAACCTGGCTATCCTGTCTATCTTATATTTATGAATATAATAATGTATATTTGGCTAAATATCTCATGAAACAAGCTGAAATACAACAAACGAAACCACGAAGCCAAATAAAAAACTTGAACATTCAATAAGGATGCTTAATTTTAACAAAACGGCAATTTAATAATAAAAACTTAACAAATTCTATTATGAACTATTCAAACCATTTTTGAATCGTATTGAAGAGTCCATAATACAAATTAACCATTGAAATAAAAAATGTAATGTAATCGCTAGTTAACAAATGCGATTTGATTTCCATTGATATTTTTTCCTCCTCTCATTTCGAAATCCTCTTTTTTTACTTATTTCATTAAATTTGTTTGTGATCATTTGCCGACTTTAGTGTAAATGGTTCAAAACTATATGAATTCAACGAATTCTTAACAAAAAACATTAACACAATTCTAACTTTATATTTACGTAGCGAATAAAACCATAACTTTGTGCGTCATATCTATTTCATATAAAAAAAATTACTGACAGCGTATTTAAATGGGGCTGTAGCTAATTCCATATTATATTGACATCAACAGAATCCTGTACTATTGTAACTAACCAACCGACCATAAAAAAATGTACATGAATTTGTATGGTGTACACTTTTTTAGCGTCGATTGTGAGACAACAATATAAATTTTGTTGTCTTTTACAGTAATTAGGCTTTACCATTAAATTGTACACAGCTTAACTACGGAATTTTCCAACGTAAAATAATTATTGAAAAACAATTTTTATTTTCTTATCTCGATATTAAAAATGTATTCGTCGAAAAATTAAAAGTAACCTCTGTTAGCTTGCAGACACGATCTTTTATAACTATTCCATTTCGATGATCACAGAATTACGAATGTTCTAGCAATTATACTTGAAATTATTATTAATTTAATTACAAGATATTTATATTTTTTTTTGTTACGTCACATAACATCAATAATAATTTTGTTATCTAGAAAATACATCGGCTGATACAAATTATTGGTCAAGTATAAGTGCTAGATTCGATACTTGAACACTTTCTTGGAAACGTAACTTTTGATCTAAAAATCTAATTTAGGATTCATGATCCGTGCTTTTTTTGTTTTGTACAACTCGACAACACTCGAGCTCAGTTCCTTAACACGATGTTTTTTTTATTATAACTTTAAAAATACCAAACGTCCATAAATTTTCCCTTCTACTAAGACCTAAATTTAAAACAATACCATTTATACAATATTCATAGGAACTTCTTTGTTGTTATATTAATTAATTTATTATATTAAATTTATGAGGACATTTTTACAGAAATAGCGATCCCTTCACTTTTATTTTTCAGTAAATCGAAATATCCTGGTTTAGTTTTCAGTCAAATGTAATAGTTTTTCACGTTTCCTAGAAAACTTAATCTTTATTGGGTAACCTCTCGCGTCTAGTTGTAACTGGCCATCCATACCAAAAAATAATAATAATACGCCAAAATGTTTGTATTTCAACTAAAAAAATACACACAAAAATAAAATACAACAATGAAAACTCTTCTCGTCAACCAAAAGTCACGACATAAATGAAAATGATTTTTTTGGGCTATTGCATTGTGAGTTTTTTGACTATTTACATTGGCACACCGTTGAGTAATACACTGTTACATGTTCTATGTATTACTGCTCTGGCAATACCAATATCAATTCAAGACTGAAATAATTACGTACATTAAAAGTCAGCTTACTTTACCTTACCTACTTTACGATTACACGTACAATGGATTCGTATGAACAAATTTGTTTTTTCTTTTCGACAGTACCAATTTGTTCATACCAATAGTCACTTATATATTACAAGATGATATATTAAATGAATTATTCGGCAACACTCGACATTCCCTATCCAGTTGGGCTACAGAATAGCCCTATCTACTAGCCAACGTTGCTATCGATAGCTAAAGAATAGGCTATTCTGTAACCGATGAACTATAAAACTATTGTAATGGCAACTGTGAGCATAATAAATATGCTTTCATGGTATATTGAAGTGGTAACTTCAATTTTACTACCATTGTAAAATTATTTACTGGGCTATTGTGGTTTCATTGAAAAATTGAGTATATAAAATGAAAATAAATGGAATTATATGGGCTGTATGTCAATATCCGTGTTGTAAGAATGCCTCGTGTTTACAGTGTCTGTCCAAGGTTTTATTTTTATCGAAATTAGTTATTATCGTTCGACTAATGCATCCAAATATTTTATTTGGCTAGTCTCCTCTTGGTAGTTTGTCTATGTGTAGTGAAAAATCGCTATTTTCATTATTTAATATACACATGTTTTACCATTAAAGAAACATAACTTATTTACACAAAAAGATAAGTAACGGCAGTCTTCTGAAAAGTAATCAATATTTTTTTATATACAACTATACAAATAATGTGTAAATAATTATATTTTCGTTTAAAATAATCGTATAATAAAATAAATCCATATTTTACGTTTTATGAACAAAAGCTTCAACATTACGTAACATGCCTACGGTATTTACACAATTTCTTATCTAATATGGCATTTAAAATAAACATAAAATCTACGCAAGAAAAGTTTACAGATTGTTTTATATGAAAAATAAAATTTAAACCAATTAAAATAAATAGAATATTTTGTGCGTTCGAAAACGTGACTAGCATAAGACGTGTTATTGCGTGAAAGATTAAAGATAAAACATAAACTAAAATAAACTTATACAAGCCTATGGAAACTTAATAATGCAATTTTTAAATTGCAAGTCAGACTAAATGCTATAAACCGTGCTTAAACAAGTTTGGCACATCCAAAAGTTTGTACTAAGCTACGAAATACACTGCTCTGTGGTAAAGCTAATAAAAATAAATATTTTTTATAATAATAATAATTAACACACTCAATAATAACCAAACAAATAATTACATATTGAAGATTGCACTGTTATTATTTGTCGTAGTTTCTACATCTAATTACTTGTTCGGGCGAGTTTTTGTTCCATTTTGTTCAATTCTATAATTGTAGATATTTTACTCTTTTCATATATCTACAAAAATCGTTTCCTCTAATGTTTTCTAAATATGTACAAGTTATCTATCTATATGTAGTGTTATTTTATTTTATCAATGTTTTTTTCGGTTATATGAAGAACTAACTTTTGTTTTCAAATACTATTTCGAATTTTAACGTTAAATAATAATTCCCTACACATTCATTACTAACCATAAGCGATTTCGCATTGTTCGAAAAACAATAATTTTATTATCATACAAATAAAAATTTATCCTCCATTTTATACTTTATTTTTATGCATAAATCGCATCAGATTAGTAATAAGTGAAATTTCATGGCTGAGGGTTTTGTTGCAAGTGGACAGCTTGCTGCGCGGCTTGTTGGGCTGCTTGCTGCGCTGCTTGAGCGGCTTGAGCTGCTTGGGCTGCCTGTACAGCTTGTTGTTGCATGTGTTGATGCTGAGCAGCTTGTTGGGCTGCTTGCTGCGCAGCTTGGGCAGCCTGAGCAGCTTGTGCGGCCTGTGCGGCTTGAGCAGCTTGCTGAGCCACTTGCTGCGCCGCTTGTTGGGCCGCTTGCTGTGCTGCTTGCTGCGCAGCGGCTGCCTGCTGAGCAGCGACAGCTTGCTGCGCGGCCTGTTGAGCTGGCGACGGCAGATTAAACGGCAAGTTACCTAACATTCTCGGATCATGGGTCAATCGTAAAGCTTGCTCCAATCTCTGCTCTTGAGCGATTCTAAATGCCTCCACCAACTCTGGCGATAACTGTCCACTGGCGTCATTTGGTGGTTGCTGCGGGAATCCGCCGTTGTGTCTTAAAGGACTGGGAGCTTCATTACCATGCGCTGCGGCGGCTTGGGATACAGCTAACCTTAGAGCTTCAGCTTGACTTCGGAGGAGGGCTTCTGCTTGCTGAATGCGTAGAGCTGCTTCATTAGGAGGAGAGGTTTCAGTAGGTGGCTGAGCTGGCGGGGGCTCTCTAGCTAATTGCTGACGCATGGCTGAGACTAGGTTTGCAGCAGCGACTTGTACTGGATTAGCTTCAGCACCAGGCTGAGCCATCATGTTTGCAGCTGCAGCAGCAATCGCAGCAACCCTCTCGTCAGGGTAAGCTTGGTGTCCATTGTTGGCCGACCGAAGGAGATCTGTTAATTTGTTGACTGCTGCTCCTGCTTCAGAACCAGCTGAGGAGGAAAGTCTTCCATTCGATGAGGAGTCAGAATGTGCTGGGGAAGGTGGTGCCAGATTGAGAAGACCAGAGCCTCCTGCAGCGGTGGCGGATACCGCAGCGATGATGTCACGTTCTCGTCGCTCTGCCGCTGCTCTGGAGAGGACGTATTGAGCAGCAAATTGATGTTTTGGCTCCATTCTCATATGCTCCATGTGCGAAAGAAGTCCTGAAAGATTAAAGCAGGGTATTAACCCTTGTGACTATATAAAATGATGTGCTGAAAGAATTATTCAGAGAAATCTGTAGACGCATAAATTTGAACTCTTAACATTATGATAAGCGTCTTTGGCGCCATGATCTTGGTTTTGTGAAACGACTTATTGCTTTCGTTCTTTGAATTGTAAATTTGCAGTCCAATATGCAATGGGTCAGAATTGTTTGTTTATATTTACTTCGCAAAGATATTTTATTTTTATCTTGAGTCCATAAGTCGGACGTGATGAGAAGTTGTCTCACTGAAGATAGAGCTTTTTTATTCTTTTGATAAAGTTGTTTAGGATTTGCAGTTTTGTTTGTCTTTGACAATTTTAAACTATCTTCGATTTTTTTGTGAATATAAAATCTGTGACCACACCGTTCAAGTTTTACAAAATGCGTTGACACAGGTATTTTATTCATATTTTTTTCAGTACGCACCACTTTCATGAGTAAACACAGCCTGGCAAACAGAACACGGCCACATTCGAAGACTGCTGGTCAGTTGCGTCTCTGGATGGCAGGCGAGATGCTTTCTCAAGGAACCTTCGTTGACGTAGTGCTTGCCGCAGACAGGGCAGGGATGGTTCGCCGTCCGCCGCTTCGCTATATAAGGATCAGTTGGTTTAGCTTGCGCTGGGTACGGTGACGTAGCAGGGGGACCTGACGTCACCAGGATAATGGTAGGATAGGCAAGGTTAGTGGGTTAGGAGGAGAGAAAAAATAATGCGGTTAGTTCAGTTGCTTTGTTAGTTGTATGTGACGACTCTTGTTGAAAGCTTGTTCATCTTTTGGCATTTGAACATCTTTTGGGGGACTGCAAGCTCTTGTTGCGAAAAGGGGATAAAGATACTTGAAGCTTTTATTTCGAAGAATGATGACAGCTTTGAACAAACAGTCGTCCTTAATGCTATATTTACAAAATGAACAACCAATGAAAACCAAAATGATATCGTTGGACTAAAATCAAAACTAGCAGAAATTCAAAACAATAGGTAAAACCAAAACATAAATCAATTAACGGAACAACAAAATGAATTGACGACAGAAAACGAGGAAAGTGTAGCTATTAGATACATAAACATAATGTGTTATGATAATATAGTAACAACGCCATCCGAAGAATCTATGCTAGCAAGAAATGTTTGCAAAACAGACTACCCTTCCAACAATTGTGAAACAATAACATTTTCCCCTTCAGATAGCGTTCATAACCTTATAAATGTAGAGATTTATGGATACGATACGTTTTGTTTTACCGTTGATTTTAAGAAACCAACACCCCTTATGGCTCTGTGCCAACTGGAAGCTTTTAAAACGCAAAATGTTGGATTCCAAATGTTCTGCTATGCAGTGGCTATTATTTTAAGAATAATGGGTTTTTATTGTACAAACTTCCAGTGGCGACGCTTACATGCTAATGTCCCGTCTGTTCGAGTGTTACAGATAATAAAATTGCCTTCTTACATTGTTCTAAACGATCAATAAAACAAGAACACGTCGAACAAAAGAGATGTCTTAATCTAAAATTAGACTAGGATGATGAACAACCCCTAAACAAAAGAAGAAAGAATCGCAACGTTCCATTCCAATTCTTTGTTCTAAACTCAAATTTTCAAAAACCGAACGACCCGTTCGGAAACTTACTCGCAACGCCGGACGCATTTGGATCCTTGTGTGTGTTCTTCATGTGTTCGACTAATGCTTCGCCACCAAATACGACTTTGTGGCATATTGGGCATGGTGTGGCAGTGGCGCCCCCAATCATTAGGGCGGCGTGTTGCTGCAAAACACCAAGGTGCAGCTGAAGCTCCTGTTCCACCGGGATGGCGTGGGCATAGCATTTAAAAATTAGCATCACATAATATAAAACAACTTAAAATTAAATATCGAAAGGGAATTTTTGAAATCATCATAAACAGCCAAATATAATTTTGAGGTTGCGGCCTAAAGGGAATTTTGTAACGAATTGGTAAATAGCCAAAAGTTAATTTTGGTTAAAAATAAACAAGACTGAAATAAAGTGTTTTGACTACAAAGTTTTCCTGAGTCACATAGAATGTATCTGTTACACTGTTTCTGCAGCTAAATAAACATTTTCAGTGTCAATCTTTATTAATGCTAAGCATTGTGCTTCTATAGTTGGCCGTGGAAAATGAGTTGTTCATTTTTTTTATAACAAACACTTTAAAATTTAAGTAGAAATCCAAACAGATTCAAAAGAAATCTCGTCGTAGATGGCGCCAGGTGGGATTTCGTACTTTATTTAACAACAAGGAGAATGCAAGAAAAATTAAACTTCAAGAGAGAAATCTCCTTGCTAAAGGGAAGAAAGGAGTTTCAAACCCTGAACTCACCTGGCGCCACCTCGCGGAAGATAAAGGAGACATCCCTGCCACATTTGGTTGTGTACAGCACATCTGTTAATTTTACAAATTTTACATGTTTTTAAAAGCACTAAAAAATTATATATTCACTATGTAGCGAAATTTTAGGTTTTTAATATAATATAAATAATTAAGCCAGTGTCGAGGTTGGAAAATGTTATTCCAATTTCAAAAATGTGACAAATTGAATAACATTTAAAACAAAAGTTCCAAATCCAACACCAAGACAATACAGTAAATTGTTTTGACACATGTTGACTGAGAAAGTTGAGGATTCTCGATATTCGAAATTTAAAAATTAGAAATTTTAAAACAAAACAACCAATACTTCATCCTCAATACAGCCAGATACTAACCTTGGCTGTATGCGTTCGCAAGCTGCTTTCAGTCGCGAAGCCTTTGCCACAGATATTGCAATGGAAGGGTCGGTTTTTAGCTCGCTCCACTTGCGCGTCATGGTTCCTAAGATGCTGCTGGAGGTTCGATAGTTGGATAAAGGCTCGACCACAGTCTGGAAGATGGCATTTGTAGGGTCGCTCGCCTGGAAAGAAAAATAAACTTTGAAATACGCAGTTCTATTTCCCCTATATGTTTTCATTTTGGAGCTCTTACATAAAATTAAATTTTCTGTTCTGTCTTTGAACTAAGATTCTCTGTTTTTAGAAGGCACACTGAGTCATTTGTACTGTCGCAACTATTATTTATTAGTACTCGTTGATACCGGGTTGAAAACTCTGGAAAATAGAGCTAGTCAGGGTTGTCACGACCGACCAGCTGTGATATTTAAATATATCAAACTAAAAAAGAAAGATATTGAAAAACAGACTAATGATAGAAATAAACTAATGTTGAGATGACACCTTACAATAAATTTTTTTTTTAGTTTATTCCGCTTTTTTTAGTTTATTCCGCTTTTTTTTGTTGGTTGGTAAGCTAAAAAAAATATATCATACAGTGATGTATGCAATCTAAAATAATTTTCATCGATTCAAAATAACTTGAAAAAGGTAGGCCATTGACGACCCTTATGTTAGATTTGAGACGGTTTAGAAGATAATACACATTTTATTATGACTAGATTGGTTGTGATTACGTCAGATAAAATTTATGACGTATTTTCCGGCGATCAAGGTATGGTCAAGAGCAGCTCAAGCTTGACACTCGCAGCGCCACATTAGCTCTTGTGTTTATTGAAATAAGAACGGTACAAAGCTTAATACAGGAGACTTAAGGATTTGTTCGTGGACGAAGAAAATCTGTGGGCCAATTTTTGAAAGTCACCGGGTGATTTTCGATTTTTTTTAAATTAAAATAACAAAACTCCTCAAAAGTAAGGATCAATATTTGTTAATTATAAAATAATGTTCAGTTTTAAAATTACCATCATAACAATTAAGTTTTATGAGTCTATCGTGGCTTTTTTAAATTTAAAAATCTCGAATATCACCCGTTGACTTTCAAGAATTGGCCCACAGGCCGCTAGCTTTAAAATTTGACCCTTTTAGAGTAAAATAAATAAATAAATTGCCCTACTGTCATGTTATCCACTTGGCAATAAATTATTGTCGCTCTAAGTCTACAGTGACCTAAATGGCGTAATCACTTTATCTCCTAAAACTATTTTAGTGCTAAACTTCTTTTATATGCTTCGACAACATTTCGACAAAGAATTTTTGTATAGAACATGTTTCGAGGTAGAATCTTATAAAGTTTTAATAGAAGTAAGTGTGCAAGAAAGTCCCTTTTAGATGTCGTTTTAAGATAGTTATTAGTGAAAGTACTTATTTATTTCCTTGACTTTGTATATAAAGTAACTATGTAGTTTAAAATAAATGTACTAAAACAAGAAGTAGCAGTTTTTGGAATACAGCGGGATCGTATGACTCATGTTATTTTGCAATCATATTTTTGCAAAATAAGAAATATTTGAAGGTCACGCTTTCTTATCACCTATGATGATACGCCGGTGCTTATGTGATTAAACACATAGTTCAAAAAACTGACAATTAGGACCATGAAACTGAACAACTTTATAAAATCGACGTCGACCTTCTTTACCTTGGGAATGTTGTTCAGTTTTGTAATATGACTCTCCTGTTTCAGTTTATAGTATAAAGTTCAGAGTAACTACCTACACAATCTCGAGGGTAGGTATATCGTTCGAAGTTCGAAATATAACGGTAACCTCGGGTTACACAATCCAAGCAATCCCAAACCCGTTTCGTTGTTACCGAATAACCTAAATAAGATTTCGCGCCAAATCCTGACCTAACCCAACGAAAGAAAGCGATGACCGCTGTTCCATTTTTAAAAATAAGACCATAATAAAACGAACGCATACTTTTAGACTCTGCTCCAAGCAAATGCATAGGTCATTGACTGCACACATACAAGCATACGCACACAGATATAATAGGTTATATTATACGTCGATATAGGGTATCTTTTCTGCATAGTCCTGTACGTTTGAATGTGTTAGTGATTTTGCATGTTTGAGAAGAATGCGTGTGTAATACAGCGCGTGTTCGTAAAGATATTGTAGAATTATTTCCTAGATGCAGCAAGATAGATATATGGTCTGACACGGCCGTAGATATAGAAATATAGCTAGGTTGGTATGGCTAATCGGGCACTAACGGTTCTATTGGCTTATTTATAGGCACTAAATTTTATAACTGAATTGGCTTTATTAGGTAGGTTTGTGGATAAAAGTGTGGGTAAAATATTGCGTTATTTAAGGTCTTTTATAGTGGGCACTATGGGGTGCGGTGCGGGTGCTTTATAGGTGGAGCTATTTGGGGAGCATTGAACAATAATATAGGGTCCTGATTAAATAGTAAACATAGTCCAGAATTTAGACCAGCCCTTATACAGGGTGTAAAGGACTGTGAACCGCAAACAGATCGCGCGTGCTCAGTCAACGAAACTGAACAACTTTCCTTAAGAAACATTTTAGGGAAATGAAAAGAATTTTTGACTTTTCCATACAAACTTTTTTTTTAGGTCAATTTTTTTTTATTTCACAAAAATGTTTCTTAAGGAAAGTCAGATTACAAAACTAAACAAAAACTAAACATCCAGAATTCATCATTGCAATAAAATCTGTAGGATGTGATTTAAACCAGAAAACGGCATAGGTTACATTTCCAAAAAAAAAACTACAGTAAAAAATGTTAGGTCGTCCCATACAGAGCCATCTATTGGCGGCCCAAAGTTTGTGCGGCGGATGAAAAAAAATTAAATTAGTTTTTCGAACTAAGTATTTTTAATTGACAGGTTGTTCAGTTTTGTGTATAAAAAAAGCACTGACCAAAACTAAACCCGTATGTAAAAAAAACTAACAAAACACGACAGTTAATGTTGAAACTTAAAAACACTGTTTTAATATTTGTAGAAGTTTAGTTTCTACCACTCTATCATTAAAACTTTTCCCTTAATAAAAAGCTAGTAAAATTTAACTTATAAAATTTTAACTTTAATTTAACTTATAAAATTTTATTGGAATATGATATATAATTAATAAATTCTTCAAACTACTACATACCAACCTTTTGTGTCGATAATTATGCTTTATGTTTAGGACTGTCCACTTTTATTAAGATTAGTTTATTTTACTATAGAATTATTTCTTAATAGAAATAAATTGTAATTTTATTCGAATAAAATTAATATTATAATAATATTTAACATTGATTGTTTTTATTTCATTAAAAAGCATTATTCATTCATTTATTTATTGCCTTCATGAGTACATGTGCATGTGTACAAGTGTGTATAGTTTCCTTTTTATAATTTAGTTTAAAGATTAACTAAACTACGACTCAAGTACAGTCGAGAGCACACTAAAGTTGACACTTATAACTTGTACCGATTTAATTTTAGTTACTTATGGGGCTTGAGTCGTAAGTATTATAAGTCTCCAGCTAATTCTACTGATCTTGACTGAAAAAACTTTTTTTTTATAAATTATTGTCGATGCGAGATACATCAAAATATTTTACTTATTAGAATTGACTGATCCTGACAAACAATTATAGCGGAAAAACCATTTTGGTACTTAATAATCTGGAGCACTATATTTACGACGCGAAAGTAATTAGAGTGACCCACTGTGGGATGTCTATCTGGAATCTAGATGCCTAGAAAAGGCCTGAAGATTTCTCCTAGCTTAAATGTCAGACCAGCTGTATTTATTGCTATTTCTTTCACTGTTTGATATAATCAGAGATAATGTAGAGCTCTTAACCGATTTTGATCATTGTAATTTTGAACAAGAACTTTTTTGTCCTTTCTATAAAAAATAAATACTAAATATTTTTCAGAAACAATTCAGATCTATTTGTATTTTTAGGGTTCCGTACCTCAAAAGAAAAAAACGGAACCCTTATAAGATCACTTTGTTGTCCGTCCATCTGTCTGTCTGTCTGTCTGTCTGTCAAGACCCTTTATTTCACGAACGGGTAAAGGGATCAGGTTGAAATTAATACCATATATTAGGATCCATGAACCACACAAGTCTGAAAATTTCAATTTTTTACAACGACGCAATCAAAAGATATGGCATTTTATGTCCTCATCTCCATACATTTATTCAAAAATGCAAAACCTACACGGTACTTCCCGTTGACCTAAAATTATGAAATTTGGCAAGAAGCTAGGTCTCACAGTACAAATAATGGGAAAAGTCTGAAATCATTAAATATTACAACTTTTCTCACAACTTATGGTAACCAATTGTGGTGAGCTCCCGTTTCAAGAACATTCATATAAGAGAGGGGTCAAGTTGGATGGTCGCTGAGGCGATTTTGTTTTAGTTCTATTTAAAAACGGGAACACTTACAAACTTGAAAATTGGTATGTTTATAGTGCATAAGCTATAAAATAATAACAAATAATAAAATTTGGTCAAGCGCGTGTCGGACTCAAAAAATCTAGCACATTAACTTACTGAAATTTTAACTGATACAATTATGTTTATTTGGTGGTACGGAACCCTCAGTGCGCGAGTCCGACTCGCACTTGGCCGGTTTTTTTTGTTTAAGTAAAATTTATGTTTAATAAATTTTAACACAACGAAATAATCAGTCATTAAATATATATTTTCGTGTTATTCCTAATGCCGCTGATATAAATTTTTGCAAAAAACAAAATATGCAATATACAATTTTAATTAAAATTCAAAATAGGTCTTATTAGATTCTTCTTTCGGAATTATTTTTAATTATTTGTTTTTGTATAAAACTAGTTATTTCCATTTCTGTTGCAGCGGAATAGTTTATAAGGTAATTGAATTACTCCTGTTACAAAATCCGAAGCAAATAAATACAAACAGTCTCTTGGTACTGAGATACCATCCTTTTACATCTGCGTGGAACTGTGCTAAGGTGAGCGCCTTTCCCTTCCCTACTTATTCATAGAGAAATAACAAAAATAACTAAAGGGCTAGAGTTGACCGAAGGTAACGATAAAGTTGTCTATATCTGATAAATTATTAATTCTTATTTTTTACAGGCGTTTTACAGGCAAATTCACATGTTTACGTAAAAGTGGGAGTATGATTATCAAATTAGTAGGTTTGTCAAATTGTCTGAGTTAGTATTGCTATTTCTCTCTACCATCATTTAAGAATCGCTTTTTTTTTCAACCATTAACGTACAATGAACCTGCAAACGAAGATGCGTAAGATCGATCGACTTGTGAACAAAATAAAAAATCTTTATAAGTTACTACATCCTGTGCTTCCTTCGTACTTTCTTTTCAAAGTTTTGGTCAAAAGGCCGTAAGGCATTTTATAAATAATGATGAGTTATGTTAAAGAAAATTTCATGCTCATGTTTTTTATTCTATGTATATTTAGGTAAAAGTCGGTTGACTCACTGACAAATACATTCGATCTCACCAAAACAAATATGAATTTTCGAAAATTCGTTTTTATGAAAAGGAAAAGCTTATGCGGAGGTAATAGTTACTAATTTAAATGTGAGAACATTATATTTATGTTCACACAAAAATTCAATTTAATTTCTACACACACCGATGTTTCGCAACATCGATATTACTATTCGCACAGGACTAGCATAGACAACTACAACCAATAGGTCTTGATCCTTCTCTCGTCTCGTTCTTTTACAGCTCTTGTCTGATTTAGGGCTATGGTACGTGCTGTTAGAGCTCAAGTTATAATGGTAGGTTGAACGCGTAGGCTGTATGGTTGAAAAATGACTGTATGGCCACAATGCAATAGCTAGTCGACGAACCCGGAAATATTTTGCTATGGACAAGATTAATCTATGGAATTGGATGGGATTTTTATTATCTCTAATACAATCTCGTATCTCGGTTTAGATATATGCAAATTTTATTGTTTTATTTGCTTGCTTTTCTTTGTGTATTGAATTTATTGCGCCTAAATTAAATCTCAAGAAGACTTTACTGACTGAATGCATTTCGACGCATGCACGCAGCTACCGGCTATAAATATGAATTTTAATTCATACATCGACTTGATTACATGGTTAAGATTGAAACTTCTGAACTTTAATAAGTTCAGAAGTTTTAATATACACACTAAAATACACAGTAGTACTAATATTCATATACACACTGAAATTGTATTCGCTAATTCAAGTTCTAGCGAAATCTCAATGCTTATATAAACTCTATATTTTTCAAACGAGAATATTTTGTTCCAATAAGAAAATATTTCACAAATACTAACTCAGTAAGAACAAAACTATACCGAGCAAATCCATTGTAAAAATCCTTCGTATTATTTTTCTAAGAAAGCGCATAACTTGAGCCTACGCATTTAAAAGACAGAGTTGTGTAGGGAAGTACTTTTGTATGTAAATCAATGCGTAGGCCCGGGCCGAGATCTAGGGCTTGTACCGTGCCTAGAATACTTTGCGCATTGAAAACTTAAATGTTTTGTAGAAAGTAAATATAAAAAGAATTGTGATATTTTTACGTACTTCTTTACGGATTTATTATTTTAATATGACAATATTGGCGAAATTTGAGAGTAATATTTTTTTTATTTTCTAGAAAGTATAGGGTCCTAGAGAAATAGTGAACATAATTTAAACATATCACTTAGATCATGAAACTGAACAACTTCCTGAGAAACATGGGTCAAAAAACGAAAATAAAATCCATACAAAATGCGCTATCAGCTGAGGAGCTCAAAATTTTTTTTCGTATTGCGACCTATGTTCCTTGAGGAAAGTTTTAAGTTTTTCAGTTTCATGGCCCGAGTAACATTCTAAAATTATGTTCACTATTTCATTAGGACCATATAAATTTCTTTAATCAATTAAGCGTGCACTCAAATCACAAATTATTATTATTACCTTACTATTATTCTATATATGAACTATCAAGACATCTATATCAGTATTTGTGAGTGTAGGTACTGCTGTAAAAAGGAGTTTAAGTTTTTGTGTACTTTATGTCGACGTATTAGAAATCCGTACCCATTTTCGTATAAGTTTATTTGAGCTTTTCGATTCGTCAAATAAGAAATGGAAACGATTATTTTTATACAAATATAAAACAATTTTAATTTTGTTGGAAAAATTGCAGTAGAGTGCATAAACACGTTATGCATAAATTCTGTGTCGATTTTAAAACACGACGCCCGTCGGCTCGACCGTGTAGCGAATTTATTTTTGAATTTAGAACGCAGACTTACGCGCCATTTTGACGCATACATTCGAATAATTCTCTCACTCTGTGGGATTACGTCTCACGGGTGAAAGTTCCGGAAAAATCATTATACTTAGTTTAAGTATAAAACAAAAAAAAAATAAGACATCTCTTCTTGCTTCGTTTTCCGGAATGAAACTTAGCCGAATTTAAATTTAAATTGAGTACTATAAAAAAATTACAAAAAATAACAGTTAAGAGGATCAAATATTTCTCCTCGCAGTATATTTTGTCTGGACGTGGAAAGTTACGTCTTTTAGGAGAAGATTTTTTAAAATAAATTAGATGAAGTGTTAAAATGAAAAATTAAACTTTAATTAAATTTACCTATCAAACGCCTATTTAAACGTCGCAACACACAAAATTATCTGCAAAATAAATCTTTGCTTGCGTTATATCGTAACGTTAATTTTGCATTAATCATTGCTATCGGAAATTTAAATTATTGGACGTGAATTTGCGTGCACACATGGTAAGTGCACCTCCCCAAAAGGGGAGGCTAGGGTAGGGTGGGACGGTGCGTGACCCCGCCGCGCCTCCCATATACCCACCCCACCCGAAATAGTTGGGGAGGGCAGTGGGCATGAAAAAAATAATAGTATTCCACCTGCGCCGCGAAATTTGGTATTGACATTTTGTCCGGCGGCCATTTTGTTTTTCACATATAATATCGAAATTTGTACGTACATAGTCTGCGTATTTAATCAGTTCATGTGCTAAAGAGTAAATAGGGAAAATTTATGCATGATCGGAGATCATACATCATTTTCGTTTAATTTTGCTAAAGTAACTGAAATATTATGATGTTCTGAAAATACAGTTTAAAAAAAATATTCGGCATGGTTACTTAGGTATGCCTAATGTCAATGTCAGAGGCTTTATTTGACCGACTTGAAAACTTTAACAATAGAGTTAGTTTGGACTACCAATGGCCTGACAATACCTGAACGAAAACTAAAATTTTGCATTCAGACAGTTAATATACAGGGTGTAATTGACGGCGTACCGTAAACTCAAAGGACACGTGAAACTCATCAACTTTCCCAATGAATCATTTTTGGGTAAAAAAAAATTACCTCTCCTTCAAAAAAACCTCCGGGTCAACAGCCGAAAGCTTTGTGAGACGAAAAGTACTTTGTAAGTTTTCCCCAGTTTGTTTAAGATATTTCAGGATGAACCGCCGGATTGTCTAAAAGTAGGATGGTTCCGTGCTTCGGAAGGCACGTTATGTCATTGGTCTCACCTTCTATCTAGGGATACTTCCCTTCTAAATTGTTCCAGCAAATTGGATTTTTGGAGGGAGCCCCTGTCCTTCAGTGAACGCTTCATGGGATGTTATGATGATGACAAGGGTCATTCATTTTCATTATTGAGCCATTTAAAAGGCAGTTTTGGTGGCTCCACAATTCTGCCGCCAGGGTTTGCCAGTTCGGTCATCGACTTTACACAAGATATGATGAAGATTTCTTAAACGAACACACCCCAATTCCAAGGGTTAGTTCACACAGCTACCGAGCTTAGGTCGACCTGTATAGCTTAGTTCACACGTGAGCACGTTTTCAATATTACACAACGAGACGTAGCTTGCTGTGGCCACAGATCGAAAATTCACATAGACATAGCTTACAGCTTAGATATAGCTTAGGTTGTACCTAGGATAACCACACACATACCTGAACTATCAACTTCATCCATTTAGAGTAGAACCCGCTTGGGTGACCGCTGTAAGAAGCGTAATAACAGGAGCGTTTCCGTGTTTCGGAGGGCACGTTAAGCTTAGATAACGGTCTCTAAACTACACTCAAAGGTAATTTGACTATTTAAAATTATGACAACAAGGTAAAGTGATTCCTACGCTTGTTGCCCACGCGTTAACTGGCTAATGGGATTAATAAAGAAACAAAAAAATACCTAAATTATTTTTCGATGAATTTACTCAAAACATCGCCTTTTCTAAAAGTCAGTTGAAAAATAAACCAAATTCCATCAAAATTCAAAACGCAATTGAGCAAAACGGGAAGAATCACAAAACAAAAAAGAATTTCCCCAACTTTATCTTAAACGAAAGCAATAAGAGTTCCCTTCCCACGTTGAAAAGTTTGCTCCGACTGGATTCCAAAAGAAAAAAAAAACTTGAGTGCTTTTTTTTTAATTTTCACCGCTGCGGCGCTATCTTGCGAATGCTTCAGTGGTCAAATAAAAACTTAAGGAGTTCTCAAGGAACATAGAAAAGAGTGGAGATTCCTTAAGGTGATTTTTTTTTGAGATTTTTTCTTAAAGTTCAAAAAATGTAGCTTGATAAGACTGAAAACAGGATAGAGATATGTGTGAGAGCAAAACGGAGCTATACGTGACTCTGTTGCTCCAAAATCTTATAAGCAGAGGACCAAAAAAAAGGAGTCAGCCTCGGAATGAGAGATAATCAGCTTGTCACCGAAAACCACTCAGCGGCAGACAGAAGTTGAGACTCTTCAGGGTGTAGGTAACAACAACAACCAACATAAAGTTACGAGTTTATTATGATAAAGTGGGTACAAAATACAAGGCGGTGGTCGTGCTGCGCGAGGGCACGTCCGAGCACGACCAGAATCAAAGGTAAACTGACTGTTTTTAACACGAATGACATCGAAAGACAGAGATAGAAGACATTTGAAATAGGAATTTGGAATTTTGGGCCAGGACAATAGAGCCAGGATCACGAAAGGAGGCAGCATGCGAGGCATGCAGCCCCGCTCCGTGACAGTACCCCCAGAATCAAAGGTAAACTGACTGTTTTTGACACGAATGACATCGAAAGACAGATATAGAAGACATTTGAAATAGGAATTTGGAATTTTGGGCCAGGAGCCAGGATCACGAAAGGAGGCAGCATGCGAGGCATGCAGCTCCGCTCCGTGACAAGCTGTAAACTCGTGTACACCTTCATTTTGGTGTTCTAAAAGTTGTCTCAAAAGTCTCATGAAATCTCGTGTCCGCGTCATAAGTTATTCAAGGTCAAAGTTCACAAAAATCTGTTTTTCACGATTATCTCGGTTTCTATAGCTCCAATGACATTAACATTCACATAAGAATTGTAGAACATAAAATTTGCAAATTTGTTTCAAAAATTTTTTACACGCCCAATCGTTTTTGAGATAGAGGGTGGAGAGCTCGCAGCGCTCAGCCATACAACTTACGACGCGGACAAAAGATTTTATGAGACTTTTAAGACAATTTTTCAAACTCTAAAATGAAAGTATACACGAGTTTATAGTTTGAGCTTCAGAGTTTGACCCCTAATATTGACTGGACCATTATGCATATCACCGTCCTAATCCTAATCAACCTTCACAATTTCGACTGAAATTTGAAAATCTGTAGTTACAGGTTAAAAGCGCGTGAAGATTGACACATTGGCCTTAGTACGAGTACCGTTCTTATTAAGACAGCCGTAAGAGCTAAAATCACGCTGCGAGTGTCGTGCTTGAACTGTTCTTGACTGTACCACTTTCGTTTAATAATCAAATTATAAGCGCAATTGACCTGGAGACGCATTTTTGAAGCGTTCGAAGTGAATCTTTAGTTCGCATACGAAAACAAATCGTGTACGAATTTAATTTCTAATGCAATCGATTTTACGCATTTTTGAATCATTCGAAAACAGTGTTGCCATTAAATTCAAATCTTTCAACAATTTTCTTTTCACGCAGAAAAAATAAAAACCGGAAAGTAATGTATTGCGAGGGAATGGAACGCAAATTAAAAAGTTGATATGTCAGTTTGATGTCATTTGTGAAGGAAACGTCAATGTCGTTCTCATCACAGATTATACATACTTTCGAGTGATAGAATTGCAAAACGAGTGGGTCGGACCACTCGTTGTAGAATTCACAGGTATGAATATTAAAAAATTGGAATTTTACGGATTTGTATACGAATCTTGCCAATTAGAATGCGAATTGAAGTTCGAACGCTTCAAAAATGCGTCTCCAGTACATTATCAAGTCGTTTCCGTACAGTCCAGCGCATTTAAAATATACCCAAAGATAAAAAGAGCTTTAAAGCTTAACATGCTTTAAACTGTACTAGAAAATCATTTTTCTAACAATTCGTTAATTTGAGATTCCTAACACTACGATAGATAAAATGACGTGATGTAGTACCCATATCAATAAAACAATGATAAATAATAGAATTATGATTATTTATAGAGTAATAAAATATTGCGGCAGTCCATGACTTTACTGTCTCGTTTTAAAGACACATACAGATCTTGTTAACATAGCGATTCAATATAAATATTGAATAATGTTTTATTAAGTGTGTAGTACAAAAATGTCGATATTAATGAATTAAAATAAAATTATCGTATCATTTTCTTGGTTCTGACTTTATGACTTTAAGACTTAGTTAGTTCAATCACTTGTACACACCGTAGCAGCACGTGGAAACAAACGCCAGAAACCAGGGACCCCTCTCAGGGTTAAAGTGTTTCAATTGACATGCGGCTGTGTGGAGGCAATAAATAAATTTCCTACATTTTATTGTTACTTTGCACCTAGAATCTTATCATGACTAACTCTTACAAACTGTAGCCGGGAACAAGGCTTAACGTGCCTTCCGAAGCACAAATTCATCTTACTTTTCGCACAATCGCAGATGATTTATAACCAAACTTAAGAGCTTTTTTTTTTAGCTTAGAACCTGAGTCATTTTGCTGCCAACAATGATCATATTAAGGAAAACAGCGATTATATGTTATTATAGTTCTAAAAATTTTCCTCAAATTGGACTGATTGTTATCTTAGGAGGACATGTTCCCGAGAACGTTCAGTTAACGAACCTGTACAACTTTCCCTAAGAAACATGATCTAAATACGAAAAAAATAATTGGCCTCCCCATACAACATTTTTCTTTTGTGTTAGGCATTTACTTTAAGAACACGTTCATTTAAAGAAAATTAACAATGTTCCCTAAGAATCATAAGTTAAAATACGTAACAACAAATTGTATGCGAGGGCAATTTTTTTTACGTATTACAACCTACGAATATGTTTCTTAGGGGAAGTTTAAAATTAATGCATATCCTCAGAACACGGTGTAAAATACAAAAAATAAGAACGCCTCTCCACAGTTTTCTAACTAAACTGAGAGAAGTTACAAAAGATAGCCAAGCAGCCCCTGAAAGGGTACACGTTTAAGAGAATACGAACACTGAAAGAAAACGGCTAAAAAGATTCCAGCAGCGGAATACTTGCCAGCAGCGAATAAAAAAAAAACAAGAAAAATGCAAAAGGAGAAAAACTAGTTGGCAAGTTTTCCTAAAGTTGCTGCGCCGAGCCCAGGGTTGCCGCTAACGACTTTTCTTGGTTTTAAACTTTAACTTGAAGATAAAAGTTTGTTGTGCAGTTTTTCAGTTTGTTTACTTTAATTAGGTAAAATAGATGAGTTTAAGATAATTAAGGGGACTGTAGAAGAGAACATACCTACATATTTGTATTATCCTATTTTTACAGTTTATTCAGATTTCCTTTTCACTTCTTAGAGTAGCGACACAGTTGCGGAAAAACCGCCGCGGAAAGTTCCGCGACCGAAAAATCTGTCAAGTATGACACCGGCGGCGGAAATTTTGACAGATGTTTCATAGTCATAGATAACCTAATAAACGTTGCGAGCGGACATATTCCCAGGCGTGTGTGTGATGCTGCATTTATCAAAACTCCGTAATATGGCCAGCAGCATCTTTCTGTGTATCGTACCATCTTACATACTGCGTTCACCAACCATATCGGTCGCCACCCGCAACGCTTCAAAGCGTAGTGACTATGATAATTCCCCTCCTAATTAACACACGTTTTTACTGTATTCTGGAGGGAGCTCCCTGTCCTGCAGTGGAAGTTTCATGAAATGTTATGATGATATTTTGTACTATATTTTTGTTGTGAGTCAACCCTAATTTTCTCCAAGATCGTGTGAACAGCAAGAGGTTGGAGGCATCACTCCTCTCAACTATTATTTTTATTCCATCCACTGGCTCTGGCTAGACATAGCTCAGAAAAAATTCTTAAATAAACTATATTATGCTCAAAACTTCGTACTATGCGTTTTACCCTCCGGTGCAATTGATCCATTTTCCCGATCGGTCTACTTTCCCGATTGGTCCATTTTCCCGTTCGGTACAATGTGTAACGGGAAGGTATGATAATTCTGTAGGGTGAATCTGCGTATGAAACTCACCAATTTTACCCAAGGAACATATAGGTCGAAATACGAAAAACCAAAGACCTCTCATACAAAATGCGCTATCAGCTGATGCAGTTTCCATAGGAGGTCAAAATTTAATTTTGTTTTATGACCTATATTTCTTGGCTTTTTTCTCTAGATAATTATAATGGCAATAAATGGAGACACATGAACTTTCACCTAACCTTTTACGAGTATGCTCAAAGATTAAAAGATATTTGAATATCCCGTCGATTAAAGAATTCCCAATGTTGACTTTAGATCTAGCGCTTGAATTGCAATATTTGCAATTCAAGCGCTAGATCGGTATTTGACGTACCTAATTATTTTTACTTATAGGTAATTCCGCAAAACATCACAAAACCTCGAGATTGTGTTTTATGCGTCTAGTAGAGGGTTTTATTTTTCAAGATTAATTTTAGTTTGTCTCTGTACCGCACATTTCAGAGACGCATACTTACGGGCTTAAAACTTTACCAATGAGATCAGGACTGGAAAATGGCTAATATCACAGTGGTGTCCAGTGGTTGTGCTAAACTAAATCGAAACAGGGGACCAATTCTTGAATATCACAGGGTCACTTTTGAGATTTTAAAAAATCACATTTGCAACGATAAACTGTTGAAAGGTAAATCAGAATACATGAAAATTAACAATCAAGGACTGCTTTATATTATACGAAGATCAAGAAAAAAGAAAAATATGTTATATGTTGTGTTATGTGTGTGGTGTTGTGTGCTGTTGTGTTGCTTTTGATAAGAAAAATATGTTAATTTGAATTTTTTGAGTGATATTTTATCACCCGGTGATATTCAAGAATTGGTCCGCTGAGTGTAGTTAGTTTGGCAGCTACTACGTTTTAAGATTGCGGCCGAAAGTCCATAGGTTCAGTTCTATAGCACAAAATAAAGTAATAGCACAGAACAGACACTCTCCGCTCCCTAGCAGCTCACCCCGCACCCCCGTGTCTCGTGGTGCTCCTGAGGGTCTTTTTGAAAATGCGACCTCCCAATTTCAAATTTGCGTTCGTTGTATGTAATGTCCGGGGTGTGGTTATAGGTATCCTATACTATTAAACGAGCAATATTTGTATATATCATCATCATCATCATCATAACATCCCATGAAACGTCCACTACAGGACAGGGAGCTCCCTCCAGAATTCTAGCTTTTGCTGGAAATATGTGGAGGGGAAGTACCATAGTCACCTCGCTTGTTAGCGTTACGGCTGGCACTATTGACCGCGGTTGTAGGTGACCGCAGTAAGTAAGATGTTAGATACAAAGGAGGATGCTGCTGCCCATCCTCCAGTTTATAACCCTTAGTCGCCTCTTACGACACCCACAGGTATGTAAGCGTTGGTACTATTCTTTGCCGGCACCACACGGGGGAATTTTAGTTTAAAATTACCCCGAAATGACGGGAAAATATCTCATTCATGCGGAAAATCGGTAATAAAATAAATACGAAATCCACGCGAGCGAAGCCACGGGCAACAGCTAGTATATATATATATTTGTAATCGGTTTCTCGAAAACAGCTCTAACGATTTCGATGAAATTTAATATACAGGCGTATTTGGAGGCAAAAAATCGATCTAGCTAGGTCTCATGTCTGGGAAAATTCGTTTTCACCGTCTTTTTAAATATTTCTTAGCGCGTTTTAGTGCGTTCAAGAAACTTACAGCGCCATCTGTTGTTGAGTAGCATAGCTTGCTAACAGATGTTATTTTAATCACACTGAGCATAGCTCGGTCGCCCAGGTACTAGTATTTAAAGTCAACAATTTTATTTTCCCTTTTCATCACACATTTCATGGGAGTAGAAGTTATGGATGAATGCCAATACAGACATACTGTTATGGACCAAAAAATTATAGTACAGTCAGTTAACTGTTTCACGTAGACACAATTTACAATTTCACAATTTTTTTTCCAGGCACTAGTTAGGTACATAGAGTTCTCAATTTTTAATAGAAGCCAATTCTTGAATTTCAAAAAAAATCCATAGAAAATTCAAGAATGGGCTCCTATTAAAAATTGAGTGCTATGTTCCTAACAAGTACCTGGAAACAATTTGGTGCAATTTGGTGAATTTGGCAATATAAGACTATAAGGGACCGGACTATTACCGTTAATTCAAAAATAGTAACTCTAGCTAGAACAATACGTCTTTCGCATACAAAAGTCCCGTGGGTAGTAACCCTTGATATTTTTTGTGTCTTTAATCGGAACTGTCTCATGAACTTAACCCCTTCATTACCTGTTGTTTTTTGGGCCTTTTCGGGACCAAAGGGTCCGGCTGTCAATCTGTATTATTATTTTTTGGACCCTAACGGTATAATTATTATTTTATAATACTTTCATAAAGGATTTGTTTTCGTAATTTTTAGTTGATAGAAGTTTTGCACGGATATATTAATACTTATGAATTGTACAAACAGTGGCCTAGATTGCGCAGAATTTTTAAGGCGTTGAAATTTTCTATAATAAGAAGATATTTTTTTAACTATTTGAATTACACCGATTATGACTTACAAGATATTTCTTTCAAAAGTAATTTTGTACGAATTCGAAGTCCATATGATTTGCTCATATTAAATCCACTATTTTACAGCCAAGTCAAATTAGGTACTCTTTATTGTATGTTTAAAAGAAAATCTATGGATTTTGTAAAAGTAGTTACAGGCACTGTGATGTCAGAATTTCTCGATGTCGATTGTGAAGTTTTTAACAAAAAAATCATCACATGAAAAATTCCACTAAATATGAAAACAGTAATAAAATTTTTGGCCTAAGAAATATCCGTATTTCTTTTTAAACACGTAGCAAATTTCAATCTCACCTATTCATTAAAAATATACTAGTCATAGTTTTTTAAATATTTTTAACAAACAATGGTTTCATTATTAACGACGTACAAACTACGACATATTTGCACTGCGTAAAAAGGGTGACCTTTTAAAACGTACCCAAAATTCCAGTGGACAATGACCCTTAATAAGACAAATGCCCAGCTGCCCGTCCAAAATAATAGTGCACACGCTATTATTATGCTAATTTTCAAAAATGCTATTATTTCACAGGTATGGTATCTTCCGGACTATCACTATTGTCCGAAACCCTACGTTTGGTAAGGAAAGGGTTGTTTTTTTTTTAGTTTACGGACGCGGATGTAACGTTACTAATTTGATGAATTATATCACATCTGGTGTCTGATATTTTTATTCCATAGCTAAAGACAACGAGAAATGTAATAAAACCTTTTTTTAAATATTTTAACACTGGCTGAAAATTTTTCTAACTGCTTAAAAGAAAACGAACAAATCCCGCTCGGCCAATAATTTATCACTTCTAAATTGCCTCCAAATTATTCATCCAATTAAAATGCACCGCGTCATAGCCCTTACACATTCGGCCGATTGTTCTAAAATTGAATTTTAATCACCGATTCTTTGCTTACAATGGATGCCAAAAAATGGAGGGAAATGGCGAAAATTGTTCGAATCGGTTCGGTTCGAGTGAAAAGATCTCAAGAGCAATTATCTCGAGTATCTTTTGAGTTTAAATTAAGTGAAAAAAACTAGGAGTTTTCTTAAGGTAGGCGTAAGAGAATTTGTTCAATGTGAATGGTAGTAATGACCAAAAAATAAAGAAATTCATATCACGGGAATATTTGTAATTAATAAGCAAAATCACTAGTCAGTGACACATGTATTGTGTATTGAAATTACTTTAAAAACCTTGTCACAATAAGTGAGAATTATAAATTATGCTTGATTTTAAAGCAGAGGAAGACCGGAAATCAAAATTACTAACAAGATTGAGGTAGGGTACTATAATTTTGCGTAAGTTTGATTTTCATATTATTATCTGCTTCATACTTATGAAGAAAATATTAAAATCTAACTAACGCAGAAACTACACATTCAAAATTCTGACATATTTATTACTTACATTCACTCATTCATTAACAGATAAATATCAATGATTTAATAATCTTAAGGCGCGTCTTAACCCTTCGCTGCAAAGGTCAGAAATGCCCGCACGCAACGAAATCCACCGTGTTATACATATACTTATTTTTGCAAAACAAAACCAGTTTTGTGCGGCTCCGTGCGGTATTGCACAGTTGGGTCCCGTTACTTCTATCTGGTACCTCTGATGCAACTTTTGATGCCTATAATAGCATAATAGCACACTTATCCGCGGACACCAAGCGAAAATTGTTCCTATAATGTTAGCTAAGCACCTTTTATTACCATGAGAACTTATAAACAAAACACCCTATAATTAAAAAGTTACAAGAAAACAAAAGATGACAGAAATTTGCATGTTACAATCTGTAATGGCGGAACACATTTCTATTGTCTTTTCGGAAGCCGTAATTAAATTAAAAAAGTAAAAGCAACACGCAATCGTATTCTTTGTTGCTAATTAAAGAAACGGCTCTGGAAGAATGAAAGAATTGCTTAAGTGGCAAGTTTGGAGCGCGAAAAAAAGAAACAAAAGGACGCCATAGGGATTTGAAAACAGAATGAGAGCGAGTTTGCATGTCCGCGTCAGTTTGCGGGATTCTATTTTTGAATTATTTTCACAACAAAGTCGCGGATTCTCTTTATTTTTTCTTTTGTTTTATAAGGTCTTTTATCATCAAAGTTTTTAGAGCATTGACCTGTTACGTATAAGAAATTATGCTGTCTTATAAGATGCGTATAAAATGTGTATCCCGCCGAACATCTGTTACAATCAGATGTTACCGAAATCCGGTAAAAAAATCACGCAAGTACGCGTATTGATGAGTGAGTTCCGGTTTTTTGGTGGATCGGTTAAAAACGATTTTATGACCGGACCGAATCGGCCCATATGTTGTGGCTTGTCTTAATCGATTTGTGATATTGATATTTTGACGGTTATTTTTGTAATCACAATAAATATATAGACGGCATCCGTTTAGTAAACAAAGTGTTTTTTATTTAATACTAGCGACCTACCCAGGCTTTGCACAAGAAACTATAAGTTTGAGTTCATACAAAAAACCACTTTCACTCACTTTTAGTTTCACTTTTCCCGGTTTTGAAAAATTTCGAGTAGGTAATATTTACGATTTTTCTTTCCATACAAATATTGTCCATAAAATAAAAAACCCAACAAGAAATAAGCAGCCAAAATCATGCGAGCTGTTCGAAACTTCGTCGTATAACATGTATGTGGAAATTCTCTTTTATTTATATATTAGAAAGAAGTAGGTATTATTAAAAATACGGCCTAGTATTATGTCTAGTGACAAGCAGTACTTAACATAGCTAGAATATTCTTTACAACATTTTAAATGCATATTTGACGCGGAAACCTGTTTTTCTAAGACTATATTGTTCGTAAGACTCATTATGTGAACGATAATTGTGATGGAAAATACGCCATCTTTGTTTTACAAATGGCGTCCTCGAATCTCTAATGAGATGTCTAGAGAAAAAGGCGGTAAAATGTATTGAGACAATTTTACTTCTAAGTATAAAAGGTACCTAAGTATACCGTAAGTAATTTATATAAGAGTATTCATAGATTTGGATCCCGGACCAATTTAATATGTTGTTCAGAATTAAAACTAAACAACTTTCTCAAAGAGACGCGGGTCAAAAATTTATTAAAAAATTTGACCAAAATTTGTTTTCAGTAACATACTCAAATTTGGCTAGGGATCTAAAAATACTACGAAAAGCAAGGCGTTAAATATTATTAATTTAGTACGACTTTATCAATATTAAAAAGAAAAAGCTTTTTTTTTTCAAAACACAATAACCAAATTAATTCAAATAATTTATACCTCTTTTCATTCAACTAGATTTTTTAAATTTAGAACATATTATATTTATTTATTTGCAAAGAACACGGTTACATTATGCTCTTAAAATTAAAAACTCCAGTCTAGCAAGCGTGAAAATATTACAGCAAAATTTATTTGAATTGTTTAGTTTTTGCAAGCTAAAATCGCTACTATCATAAATGAGATAAGGTCTTATTTATAATAGCGAATAATGACTGGGTGAAATTCCTTAGTCCTAATGATGAAGTACAAATTCGAATGTGTCAAATTAACGTGCAATAGTTTAAAAAAATATTTCAGTTTAATTTACTCTGTAACGAAAATGTAAAGCGTAACGCTTGTGTGTAGTCTACTGTAAGTCTTACTCACAGCAGTTATTATTATAATCTCTACACTGTACCTATAGCCAAGAAAAAACATCAAGGAATTCGGATCTAACCCTTATAGAACCATATGGACGAACAAAGGACGAAGGGTCGAGTGGACCCAAGGAGGAATAAAAACAAAAAGTCCATAATTAATATCTGCAATTAATTCTTTCTTCACAAACGACGTAATTTTATTGTAAGGACTTTCTTTCATATTTTTTGACGCGTTTTTTGATAATTAGATTTTTGTTTCGTTCACGGTTCGTTTGATTAATTTAATTAATTATTTTGAGTTTTTGTTTATTGTTTCTTGTCTTTTATTTCACTCACCTTATAAGAAAACAAAATAAAAGTTAAAAGTTTTTGAGTCAAAGGTTTCAACACACGTAATAAAATGGGCTCGCATTAATAGTTCATTTTTAAATAGATATTTCCTATTCTGCAAGAAGAGATCTTTCAAAAACGGAATCTTTCAGACCGTAAAACTGAACAACTTTCCACAAGGAACACATACGGAAAATTACTTTCCATGGAAACTACATCGCATGAACTAAAGGAAAAAAAAATTTGGGCTATGGGTTCTGGCCATCGTTTGAATCCACGGTTTTAGTTATTTTTTTTTTGGAGATATTGATGTCTGGTCCCAAAAAAAGTATTATATTGGCGATAATAGTCAATAGCGAAAATAAAACAAAAACAAGTAAGGAGGTGCTGAAAATAGTTAAAGTGAAAATTTGTTGTCTAAAAACAATAGAGAACCGAAGAGGGGAGATGATAGGATACCTGATTCGGCACGACAATTTCCTGAAAAACATTATGGAAGGAAAGAGGGTTAGAGGTAGACCTAGGCGAAGCTACTTCGACAAATTAAAAGAAAAGGTCAAAGCAGCAGACGGTACAGTCAGGAGCACATCAAGCTTGACACATTGGACTTTGTACCGTTCGTATTTCAAGAGACGAGTCGCGCTGCGAGTGTCAAGCTTGACCTGTCGTTGATTGTACAAAGTTATGACTGGAAGTTACTCCATAAAGAAGCAGAAGAATATTTAATTCTACAAAAAAAAACTGTCACCTACGACAAAACTTCTTTAATAAAAGAAATGATCCTACCCAAATTAAAAATGTTCGAAGCATTCAGAGGCAATTAAAAAAGAGGGTCCCGTAAGTCTGATTTAATAACCAATCGGGTGACACCTCGAGGAGAAAAAAACTGTCAAGTGCGAGTAAGCCTGCTAGCAGAAGGTTCTGTACAACTAAAAGTTAGTAAAAACTGTAATAACTTTGTCTTGTAGGGATGCCTTAGTAACTTATGCATGTTTTTTTATCGTTAATGGGCTTACTCTTGACCTTGATATAGTCTTTAAGACAGAGATGAGGCCGACGATGGAACGAGCTTACCAAGAAGAAGCCTATTCACTCGCGACTTAAATAGATTCGGGGTATACAGGGTGTCTCATTCAAATCGGTCAGTATGGGAAAGTCTGAAACTATAAGACATACGAAGATTTGTTCTTAGGAACCATGTCACCGATTTTGATAAAAAGAAAAACTGCATTCATACATTTGAAAAAAAAAGTGTACCCATATTGTATTGAAAAAAACGGTGGTCACTTCGAACACCTACTATGATAAATTAAAGTATGTAAAAACAATGCATTTTATTCATTTTAGACATCGTGTTTCATAGAGACATTTACTGCTTAAGACCTACACAACCGTTATTTAAACAGAAAAACTGTAAGCTTTTTTTTTCAAAACTACCGGGTTCGATTCCCCAGCTGGGTACACTTTTTTTTTTCAAATGTATGAATGCAGTTTTTCTTTTTATCAAAATCGGTGACATGGTTCCTAAGAACAAATCTTCGTATGTCTTATAGTTTCAGACTTTCCCATACTGACCGATTTGAATGAGACACCCTGTATATTATGAACTCGGGAACACAGATAATTCCTTACAAGACAATTTTTTTTTAAATATACTTATACCCAAACAATTTACTATTTTCTTTCGTTTCATTTTAATCTTAAGCTTCGCACAAATGTCTTCTTCGATTTCACCTTTTATCAGAAATAGTGTTAATTTAAATTAACGACGAATCAATATTATTTGAAGTTCATCTGTCGTTGCATGGCATACAGATGTTGATAATGTAATTTCCATGAAAGAGTCTGGACCGCAGTTTTTTTTTATTACGGTACCCTAAAAATGAAAGGAGAAAGAAATTTCTCGCCCCAATATAATTCCGTAATCGACGGGCCGAGCTTCCGTTTCCGCCAAAAAATGAGGCCTTCGAGGATAGCGTCTTGTCAAAACTTGAATAGTGGGGATAAGACTGTTTAGCTAGTTAGAAGTATTGGTAAAACTACATATAACTCTTATAAACTATAAAATACTATTCTACATTCTTCACAAATATTCCTATACTATACGAGGGTTTTCGGGGGTCAAAAATCTATCTAGCTGGGTCTCATGTCTGGGAAAATTCGTTTGCCCCGCGTTCTAAAGCATTTTTTTAAATACCGCGTTTTAGGCAGAATACTACAGCGCCATCTGTTCGCGGGTAGCCTAGTTTGCTAGTATATTTTGAAGTTGATTCGGCTATTATAGAGCAAAGCTCGGTCGCCTACGTACATCAAAGTCAAAATATAATTTCATTTATATCCGGATATTCTTTAATCACTTTGTGACGTCATTTAAACTACATCGCTTCACAAACAAAGTGGCGCCATGTGCGAAAAAAGAAGCGACACGTTAAATCACACTAGAAACAGATGTACATACACAAATAGGTTATAACCCCCAGACACAGAATGAAGACTCGCGTTCACAAAAATGTTTGGTCTGGGGAGGATTGAACCCTCACGGCTTAGAATGCAGATTCAGATTCAGATAATTTTATTCAATGTAGATTCTTTACAGAATAGGTACTTATTCAATGTCATGCAGAATACAATGCAAATAGAGTGAGTCTACGCCGTTTCGGATCGTGCTATGGCAGCGTAAAAGAAACGGCATGAAACCACTGCAGCACGGCCTACTTTAAGAGTCGGCTTTTTACAATGTATAGTAAGCTATAGTAAGCTTTTTTACATAAGAAGCACTACAAACCAAGCCAACGGGCCAATCAAATTACGTAGAGCTGACAGTTGAAGCAGTGGTAGGGTTTTTGCGCTTTGCTGAAGAACCGGCACAGAATATTACCACTCCGAATCTTCCCTTAGGTGTCGTAGGTGGGTGTCATGAAAGGCGACTCAAGATCTTGAACCAAAAGATGGAAACCGGCGCTTTAAAAGTTGTGTAGCCTCAGAAATAATTAATATTTTTTTGTCCTATATTTCTTATCCAAGTCCTATCCACTAGTTACCAATGGCACATCATGTCAATATTTACTAAGGAAAGAAGACGCAAAAAATAAATTAGGCAAAAGCTCATTTGGACCAAAAATCGTCGCGGCGACATCTGGGGCCTTGGGGAGAGTGGGGTTAAATGTGGGGAAAAACGTGATTTCTTTCCCATTACTATTCGAGTGCCTAAGTGGTTTGTGGGGTAAGATTTTGGGGAGTGTAGGGTTTGGAGTATATTAGGTATTCGAATTTAGGTACTTGAGTAAGTTTCGCAAAAAACACGACAGGGAATCTTTCTACTAATTAAGTCCAAATTAAGTCTTTATAAGGTCCTTATGAAATAGTAAACATAATTTTAGTATGTTACTCAGACCATGAAACTAAACAACTTTCCCCGAGGAACATAGGTCGAAATACGAAAAACCGATTTGACCATCCCTATTAAATGCGAACAGCTGATGCAGTTACTATGGGAGGTCAAAAATCTATTTTCGTATTTCGACCTATGTTTCTTGGAGAAAGTTGTTCAGTTTCATGGTCTGAGTAACATACTAAAATTATGTTCACCATTTCATTAGGACCTTATATTTAGATACTAGTTTATTTTTTGTTTTAGCAAAAATTTGGTGGGTATACTCGTATACAAAACCGTCTCTGGTGCGTTGAATCACCAGATTGTTCGAAAAGTAAGATGATTCTGTACTTCGGAAGGCACGTTAAGTCTCACCAATTCTGACACTAGGGTTCGTGAGGTCGGTTATTGACCTTACAATCCACCCGAAGTGACGATGACGGTGTAGCAAATTTGTATAATAAGTCAAGTTCCCAAAAATGATTTTTTGAAAATGATATAAAGAAATTTTTGGCGTCTCTATACAAATTGCTCACTCTTATCGAACAGTTTGTAGAGGACAATTATTTTTTTCATTTACCAAAAATTTTTCTTTAAGAAAGTTGTTCAGTTTCGCTAACTTTAAATTTTCAGTACACCCTGTATGTCATAAGGGAAGCTCTTCAGTTCAGTTTCAAGCGATGTCTTTTAACACCCAAAACTTTTGTTAAACTGTACAGTTGACATCAGGTCAAGCTTTACACTTGTAGCGCGATTCTAGCACTTAAAGCGTTGGAAATAAAGTCCAATTTTACATGCTTGACGTGCTCTCTTGATTGTACGGTCAACCGCACGTCATTGGAAACATTTTCAACTCTATTACAATGCCATGAAGTCCAAAGTGACTCTACTGACGTGCTATTTAGTGTACCATCGAAATACAACAAGTCTAACAATATTTTTCCTATTGTTTGAGAGTTTCGTGGTCACTGACACTATTATATATATCTTACCGTTCCTTCACATATCGTGGTAAGAACCCGTCAAACTGTTTTTATAATATTTTTCTCAGTCTGCAAAAATCATACTTTCCTCACTTAAAACACTCAAACTTAATTGAAAGATAACTTTCGGTTCGATTCCCGGGCAGGGCAAAAAAGCAAGGGTTACCGTCGTTACCGCCCGTTTACTTTAAATTATGAACTTCGGTAACCTTCCCGCAACTTGAGAATACTTTTTTTACAAATTCCGAAATGAAACTTTTGGAATAAAATTACACAAAAAATACACAGTTTTAAGAAACTCCCGGTAAAGTATTTAGGGACTTATTTTGAACTTTATTGCAACCAGCTGCTGGCGCCCAATTCTTAAATATTACAGAGTTATTTTGGAGAATTTTGAATATTAAATTTTGTCCTAAACTCACAGTAAAGAATAATATTTATTTGTTAATCATAAAATAGTGTTTAGTTATTTATTAACATAAATAATAAATTTACGTTTTACGGGAGATCTTGTTTTGATTTTTTATATCTCTAAAATGACGCGGTGATATTTCTTCGCCTTAAATAAAATATGGTGGCATTTTCTATCATATAAATATAAGAGGACGACATTTATACAAAAGTGTAACAGAAAGGCTTTACCAAGCCTAAAGGATGTGAATTTTCCCATAAAACAAAAAAAAAATATTCCTAAAAAAATTTGGACCTTGCCATGTAAAATGTGCCAGGTACTACTTACTATGGAAATATAAACCAACAACAATAAAACATTTTTCTTATTAAACTTCCATAAAATTACTAAACAAATAATTTAAAATAAAGGCGAAGGGAAATTTATACAAGAAAATGCTCAAAACAAACGTCGGGAGAGAAGAGACAGGCACTAATTCAGACGCAAACATTGGTGAAATCAAATAAAAACCGATCGCCCGAAACGACCTTTTTTCCATCTCGGCATCTGCAAATAGGATCAGTACTAGGACCGACCTATTTTGATACTTTTATGTAAACGCTAGAAGATTAAAGAAAATACAATTTCTCAGGTTGATATAACATTTCCGAAATCCAACAAATTTTTTATATATTTTTTTATGTAACAAGTGAGCAAGCGAGCTTGTGGGCCACCTGGTGGTAAGTAGTCACCACCGCCCATAGCGCCCACTGTCGTATTAGTAGCATAATTGACACGTACAAGACCTGAGAAAAAAGATGGTGTGTCTCATGTGCCAGTGATTTCCCTGGCTTTCTTGACCTTCAAACCGAAACACAGCCGTGCAAACACAGACACATACAAACATTTTCTTCTGACTTTTAAAATAATCTGAAAGCCACTTGTCTACTCCTGATCTGATAAACATTCATTAAATAGCCTTCTTGGAAATTACAGTTCTTAACAAAAGAAAGACAATTAAACTCGTTATATCGTGTGGTCTGTAAGGTTGAGAATAGTACTCACAAATCCTGATATCAAAATTATTTACCCGCGAAAGGCATATGACATCTCATTTAATGACAAGATGCCTTACAAAGTACGGAATGATCTTACTTTCCAGCAATTTTCTAACTAAAAATCCTCATAAAAAGATTTGTATTTGACGTTGTCCCCACCGCAATTCGAACTTAGAACCTATGAAGACGAACGCTCTAACCACGAGAGCACAGAGGCAGGCGTCAATTGTCCAAAGACCGATTTGAACGTTTGTTTTGATAGAATTCAACAAAACGCTTTTATTGAGCGTAGGCGTAGCAAGGGCACGTAAGCGTCAATGTAACAAGTTAGAGCAACGCTTCTGCTTGAAGTTGGAAACAAAAAAAATAAAATTTATCCTGGACGGTTTAAAAAACCGTATCCTGAAATAGCAGAAGGAAAAATGAAGGACCGTAAACTAATATAACGATCAAGACTGATCATTCCAGTTATATGGTGCCCTCTTTTCTGGAGAGCGGTGCTGAGACGTGATAGAAAATGAAAAAAAAAATGGGTAAAAAGATAACAGCGCCCCTAGTAGATTGGGACCAATCATGAAAAGTACCTGAAGCTATCGAAATATTTATTTTACTTCTTTCACAGTTAGGTTACTTATTTAATATTTTTCTAATAGATAAGTATTTTTTCAACAATTTTAAGTACCTATTCATACTAAATCTAATACATACGAGTATAATAATCAAGCAGAATCAAGCACAGTTAATTTATACCATGAAATCTACATACATATGCGTGTATGTATACTGGGTGGAACAGAACGAACGACAATGCCTGAAGGATGTGATTCTGCCCATGAAACTAAACAACTTTCCCTGAGAAACATAGGTCGAAATACGAAAAAAAAATTACCTCCCATAGAAACTGAATCAGCTGCTATCGCATTTTGTATGGGAGGTCTAAAATCTTTTTAACCGACGAAAAAAAAACGGAGGAGGTTCTCAACTCGATGCGTATATTTTTTTTTATGTATGACCACGCATAACACGCATAACTTTTTAAAGAGTAGTCCGATTTACCCTAAGGGTGGGAAAATATAATTTGTAGTCACAAAAAATTGTAAAATAAAATCTTTTCAACAAAAAAATTATACCGCCGAAAAAACTGAAAAGCAAGAAATAATAAAACTTTTTTATATAACCTTAATAACAAAGTTCTTAAAGTAAAGTAAGTATACCCGAGTAATTTTGAGTTTTTTTATACTTCAATATTCTTAATAGAGATGTGGCTAGCCATGCTTTATAGTAGCAGTAACTTGTTTGTAATTAAAGATAATTTTATATATCAATTACTGTCAGTTACAGAAAGCATCTTGAAGAATAAGGCTACTTTAAATCCATTTTTCAACACATTTGCTCATAAAACAGCTCTATTTGCACTGTATTTAGGTCCATAATCCAGCTTATTAAAAACGCGTGCTTTTCTCATTATATATTACAGCACTAGTTATATAATTTTTGTTTTTTTTTTATATTAACAAAGAGCAAGGAGTTCAGATGTCTAAAATATTTATGACATTTTCGTAAATATCTACCTAATGTTGTTGAAAATATAATATATAAACAGTTTGTTGCATGAGATTAGTTAAATTTGACAACAAATTAATATTAATTGATTTTGTAAGCAATAAATTTAAAGTTTCTGTACTTTTTCAATGACTACGCTGTTTGGGAGCATTGCCACTGCTTCGTCACAGCTCCTCATTTGAAAAAAGAAATGCGCGCGTAACAAGAATTCCGCGCGCCATTTTTCAGAAGTATTTTCATTTGCTTTGATTTTTGTGACTAACTAACAATGCCGATCATCGGTTTCAAGCAATGAAGAAGAACTTAATTTAACCCCTTAGGAAATAATTACTGGGGCACAAAATGCAAGTGAGAGTCTCCTTCCAGCAAAATCAAAGGAAAAATAGGTACATTCTTGCCCACGAAAAGTTCATTGAATGGAAGAACAGCAAAATGCCAATTCGTTTTCAGAGAATGTCTTTTTGGCTTATTTCAATGAGCTGGCGAATAAGTATAAACCTAGCTCTTTGTGGTGTATTTATTCCATGTTGAAAAGTATTGTAAGAACGAAAAATGGAGGCTCAGGAATTGCAGGTAAGCGAATTTGATTCGTTTTTATTCGCTAATGTGTTGAAAAACGTCGTAAGAAGCTTGTGCGCTTTGGTCATTACACCCTCGGCTCCATTACGCCCTCGCCTGCGGCTCGGGCTGCAATTTCTGAGCCTCGGCTGTAATATCCAAAATAGCGCACGTGCATCTTAATGTACTATTAAAGATTTAAGGGGTATTTGACAAAATTCTATAAGCGGCTGTTAGTAGGTTTTAGTTACAGAAAAAAAAATCTCAGGTAATAATAATGTGCACATAAGAGCAATTTTTACATAAAATTACCTCAAAAACCACATAACATAATCCACCCTCGCAACAAACTCCCCAGTGGGCCCAAGATTTCTTTCTCGCGGACAAATTTTTCCATTAAAATTTTTCGAAAATGATAAGATGGATTACGTGCTCGGGTTACATTAATTCCCAGAAGTCCCAAGTTCATTATCCCTTTGTTCTTAAGATTATTTTTTGGGGAAAATGACTGTGGTACGTAAACGGCCTGTGAGTGGTTGGAATTATAAAATGGAGCCACTCACTATTTTAAAAGAAAAAGAGGGTGAAATTTACCTACATAAAAATATATTATGACTTCATATATTTTGACATATTCAATCACAATTATAAAAATAATTGGCTAACGAGCAAACGCAAAATTGTGGGAATAAAAATACAACATAAACATATGTTCTCGCATGGTTAAAATACGAATATTCATAGTACATAGTCTGTGAATATTTCAACAGTGTACCTATTACGGTTCATGAGATAGAGCCCGCTGACCGACAGTCTGACATCGGAGGCATATCAATAGGGTCTCGTTTTTCACTCTTTAAGTACGCAACCCTTAAAAAGGAAAAACAACAGAATCAAGTTGATAATCAACTACTTGTTTGTATTAAAATTAAAAAATAAGGATGGGTTGCACTCCGGGAGTGCCGGCAGAAGTGAAAACTTGCATTTTTTTATATTATGCTTTTTGTAAGGGTCAATCGCGCCATTGCTTGCGTACTTCTTTGATGTCATTGAATAAAAACCCGTATTGTAATAACAATACGGTTGACAGTTGACGCTTTTTCGATCAGGCTACAGATCTGACGCGACATCTGACGCGTGTTAAATTTTTTTACCCATCTAAAAAAGTGCCAAGCGCCGCTAAAGAAGTTTGCACTTCAAAAATAACAACTTTTAATACATCTAAAACCTTGTTACTTAACTTACTTATCCCATTTGGCCAAACATAACGTTAGCCGGCCACAACACCGCGGTTTTCGTGCCAGAATATTTCTATGTCGGATTCGTATCTCCATTTTAATATTTACTAAAATATTGCTACAGTTTCCGCATGCGGCGTACCGTGGAATACAGCGCGAGTTACTTGTAATGGTATAAAATTTTGGCCCATTAAATTGAAAGAATGCACTACTGGGCACTTATCTAAATAGTGCATAGTAGTGCATTCTTTCAATGAGTGAGTTAATTGTATTAAGCAAAAGGATTAGAAATAATATTTTTATAATTATTTCATTTGCGGTAAAGTTAGGGAATCATATTCTAAAACTATTCCAAATTTCATCTCGACAGCATGAGTGGTTGCTGAAATATGCAGGTGTGAAAGACAGAAAGACAGACGAGGTTGCACCATAAGGGTTCATTTTTTATCATTTTGTAGACTCGCTCTATTTGCATTGTATTCTGCATGACATTCAATAAGTATTCTGTAAAGAATCTAAATTGAATAAAATTATCTGAATCTGAATCGGTTCGGAACCGTAAAAACAATTAATTGAACACAGATGCTTCTTAGTACAACTATCTTAAATAGGAGTATGTCATTCTAGTCATCATTATTGGTCTAACTAACTCTATAGGAAAGTTCGATTGGACTGGTGGAATTAAACATGACGCTACGCTGCCTCTTGTAGCTCTCCTTCTAGAGCGATACTCTCCATATTCTGCCTAATATTTTCTTTAAGTAATTTGATTTTTTTCTAGTTTTTCGACCCATGTCTCAATAGAAAAGTAATTACGTTTTGTATAATTTACGTAAATTTGGTATTGGGTCCAAAAATAACCCTGCAAGGGTGCTATCACAGCCGGAGTGTGTCTGCCGTAAACAAATGCTCTTCGACCGACACGAAGAGCTCGCAAAGCCCGATTCAGAGTTTCCCTACACAGCATTCCCTTGCCTTCTCCACTACTAAAGTCAAAAACGTCAGAACTATCTGCGTAGGTACTCCCTTACAGGGATTCGCGTAGGAACTCCCTTACAGGGGCGCTGGAAGTCATGTTACACGACAATGGTTATTTTTTATTAATATAACTTCATGCACAAATGTATATAAACGGATTTAAAACCTAATGGCATTATCTAACAGTCTACCTTAGACTACTTGGCCCTCTACTTGTTTCTACTTGATTCGTTTATGGCAAACACATTTCAGATACACTGAAAAAAAAAAATTGCTGATTCAATCAAGATTTTGATAGTCTCAAGCAAGCATCTTGACTCCATTTGAGCTTGCAAAGACCTTATTGGATTGTATCAATTTGATTATTGAATTAAAGGTCATAAATTTAAATTGACTAAGACGCTTTATTGAATCTTTCAATATCTTTTTCGACCTAATCACAAAATGCCAAACAAGAGAAAATTGATCTTGGTTGGCTCTCCGTTTTTTCAGTTTACCGTGATAGCCCCCCAGGTCGTCTAGTCTTTCACCTTTTAATCACTTTTCTTATTCTCTAGAGGGATTTATAAAATTAACTAAATCTAATAAGAGGCAAATTAGAATTATAACTTCTGGACTAGTAATAGGTGGATATTTAAATTTAAAGGTAGCCAAAGGTGACTACTTGTCTAGACAAGGCAAAACTTTTTGACTCAATGTCATTCGATCATAATGTCGGACTCAACAAAACTAGGAGTACACCCCTACAATACAACACATCCGTTGACAAGCCCGTTGGTGTGGTTGGTAGTGAGCCTGCCTCTCACGCCGTAGGCATCAGGCGACTCCAAAATGTACTGTTGTAATGTACCTATAAATTTATAATTGAAATAAAAAACTGGCTTGGTTATTTTCTATTACTTCACTAAGTTACTGATTATTAACTGCTAAGGTTATTTTATACTTTTTAGTGCTAAGTACTAGAAACCTTGCCAAACTTTGAAGGAGGTGTGTAGTTTTTGTTAAAACTCTTTTTATTAGCTCTAATAATACCTACGTGTGTTTTGAAGCACTATGAGCATCTTTTTCTTTGACTATATAGGGTGACTTTTAATTAGTTCTTGAAAGAAAAATACAGAAAAATACTGAACAACTTTGCCCAAGGAACATAGGTCGAAATACGAAAATCAAATGACCTCTTTTATAAACTGCATCAGCTATAGCGCATTTTGTATGGGAGGTCAAATTTGGTTTTTCGTATTTCGACCCATGTTCCTTGGGAAAAGTTGTTCAGTATCATAAGTACATGCATATCTTTTGTATATCAAGAACTAATTAAGTCACCCTATATGCACCAGGCAACACCTATCTATAACTATAGCAAAATCTAGGCACCAAAATCAGCCTAGAGCCAGGTCATGCAAACGCTTTCCGCCGCGGGCAGTCATCTCGCCGACGCAATGATTCTATTGATTTTCACCACCCCCCCTTCACCCCGCAAATGAGTACCCCCACTATACATACCCACCTACGTGATAGTGGTGTAAATAATTGAAATCTGCCCGGGGATAGTGTGAAAATTGTGGTGCTGAAGTGATGGAGATAGAGGCGATTTGATAGAGTTTTAGGTTTCGGAAGTTAATTTTGGATGTGATTGGCTCAGAATCAATCAAGGCTCGGCTAAGTTCAAAATTGGAACGACCGTGTTCCGACTATCCACTAAAATTTTTACTTTCGAGCGGAGCGAGAAAGGTATTGTATTCGTGAAAAAAAAAAAAATCTAATTTTCTCAAAAATGTGTTCTATATCACTTATACATCATAAAAAACAAGTCTCCCAAAAATGTCCGTCCGTCGGTCGGTCGGTCGGTCGGTCCGTCGGTCGGTCTGTCCGTCACGCTTTGGCCTAGCGGCTAAACGAATGGTCCGATTGACACCATATTTGAAATTTAGTAGTTTTATGCAAATTCATCGAAGGGTTCTAAGTGGTTTCTGGCTGGCTCTCATTTTGAGGGTAGCTGTCATACAACGAAAATTATAAATTGTAATTTTCCCAAAAACGGCTCATAGGATCTTGATGAAACTTTGCATGACCAAGCATCTCCATGTAAGATATCTTGCGCCAGTATCAAATGATCTGTGTAATTTCATATAAGGGGTGTTCCTGTACCACCAAATCGTAAATATGTGATTTACCCAAAATTGGTTCCATTGAGTTTATTAAAATTTTCTATAATATTACTCCTGGATTGGTTGTCTACCTGACTGGATATTCTTTATGATTTTTTGAATAAAATTTAGTACACAGGGTGTACCAAAAACTGAAAGGGCTTGCTCAGTAGACTAAACTGAACAATAATCCATAAGGAACATGTGTTGGGAAATTAAAAAAATCTCCATGCAAGTATCCTACGTTAGTATCTATTGATCTATGAAAATTCATATAAAGGGTATTCCAGTACTACCAAAAGTTAAACATGTGATTTACTCGAAATCGTTTGATGTTTGTTTGTTTTAATGTTTGACAATTTGAATTCTGAATTGATCTGTATATTTCATACGAACATTTTTTTGGAAAAACGTAAATAAAAGTTTGTATTTCCATACTATGTGTATGGCATTACAAATTTAAGTTTGCGGTTGATAGTTTTTCCTTGAGTATTGCGAGAAAGTAAGTGCAGTGCTGCTGTACCATTTATTTTTCATTCTTCGCTTCGAGTGATAGGCTAAGGTGCCAGTACCATGCTGCCTCGTCATTGGTGTTTTTAGGATTCCGTACCTCAAAATAAAAAAACGGAACCCTTATAGGACTCTTTGTTGTCCGTCTGTCTGTCTGTCTGTCAAGACCCTTTTTCTCACGAACGAGAAGAGGTATCAGGTTGAAATTGATAACGAATATTAAGGTCCATAAACCACACAAGATCTGAAAATTTCAATTTCTCACAACGACGCAATCAAAAGATATGGCTTTTTATGTCCTCATCTCCACACATTTATGCAAAAAAGGAAAACCTACAGGGTACTTCCCGTTGACCTAAAATTATGAAATTTGGCATGAAGCTAGGTCTCACAGTACAAATAAAAGGAAAAGTCTAAAATCATTAAATATTTCAATTTTTCTCACAACTAATAGTAACCAATTAAGGTGAGCTCCCGTTTCAAGAACTTTTCTATAAAAGAGGGGTCAAGTTGGATGGTCGCGGAGTTTTTAAAGTCAAAGAGCAAAAGCTTTTAGTATTTCGTATGGTACATAGGTACGGAACCCTTAGGGCGCGAGTCCGACTCGCACTTAGCCGTTTTTAGGGTTCCGTACCTCAAAAGAAAAAAACGGAACCCTTATAGGATCACTTTGTTGTCCGTCTGTCTGTCTGTCTGTCTGTCTGTCTGTCTGTCTGTCTGTCTGTCTGTCTGTCTGTCTGTCAAGACCCTTTATCTCACGAACGGGTAAAGGTATCAGGCTGAAATTAATACCACATATTAGGATCCATGAACCACACAAGATCTGAAAATTTAAATTTTTTACAACGACGCAATCAAAAGATATGGCATTTTATGTCCTCATCTCCATACATTTATTCAAAAATGAAAAACCTACAGGGTACTTCCAGTTGGCCTAAAATTATGAAATTTAGCAAGAAGCTAGGTCTCACAGTACAAATAATGGGAAAAGTCTGAAATCATTAAATATTACAACTTTTCTCACAACTAATGATAACCAATTGTGGTGAGCTCCCGTTTCAAGAACATTCATATAAGAGAGGGGTCAAGTTGGATGGTCGCTGAGGCGATTTTGTTTTAGTTCTATTTAAAAACGGGAACACTTACAAACTTGAAAATTGGTATGTTTATAGTGCATAAGCTATAAAATAACAACAAATAATAAAATTTGGTCAAGCGCGTGTCGGACTAAAAAAATCTACATTTACATTACATTAACTTACTGAAATTTCAACGAATACAATTATGTTCATGTGGTGGTACGGAACCCTCAGTGCGCGAGTCCGACTCGCACTTGGCCGGTTTTTTTTTTATTTGTTCTTATAACATAGGGCAGCAGACTGATTGCTTTCTATAATTGTAAACGCCAGGAGAATAGAATCTCAGAACAACAAGGGTTAAAGAAGTAGAATTAAAGAAAAAAATCATCACAAGTTAGGGACGTATGATTTAAGCACGCGTCACACAGAGGCGGTAGCGGAAGCGTTCCGGGGCCGGTAGTTTTTGTAAAGTATGAGTTCTTATGCAAAAGCGGTCGCGGTATTTTGTTCCCGTCAAACCGCCCCGGACTGCTTTCGCAATCATACCGCCTCTGTCTGACTTGAGCTTTAAAGTCACAAAAATTGCATAATCCTATTATCTTCGTAAATGCAATGAAAGCGTCGTTCTATTAATTTGGTAGGGTTATTTTGAATATTTCATAATGATCGATGATGATGTGACATTGCATAGCAAAGGAGGTGTGACGTGGATATAGGATAACAAATAAAAGTTTGTAAAACAATGTTATTCTTTCCGTCGAACATATTCAGGTTTTTATATCATGGCTGCAAAACGTGCTGGTAACCGTTGGAACAAACAAAAAAAAACCGGCCAATTGTGAGTCGGACTCGCGCCCTAAGGGTTCCGTACCTATCTCCTAAGGGTTCCGAGGTATCAGGTTCAACCTGATACCTCTTCTCGTTCGTGAGAAAAAGGGTCTTGACAGACAGAGAGACAGACGGACAACAAAGTGATCCTATAAGGGTTCCGTTTTTTTTATTTTGAGGTACGGAACCCTAAAAACGGTCAAGTGCGAGTCGGACTCGCGCGCCGAGGGTTCCGATATACCTATATTAGTTTCGGAAGCAATAAAGTCCATTTTCAGGACCGCAAAACTAAATTTGTTTGTAAAGGTTTTTTGCAGATTTCTGAAAAACTGTGCAACTTAGAAAGATCGTTTTATTTTTGCTTCAAAGTTTACTTAGACTTCTGTCAACTGTAATTAATTCAGATTTTTACTTACACAAACTTTGGAGATAAGGGGGGGAATGGTATTTTTTTTGACATTGTTCATCATAACTTGAAAACTAAGAAATTTTAAAAAATACAAAAATATATTTTAAAATGTACAAGTAAAGCCCTTTCATATGATACCCCATTCGACCTAGTAGCGACAATTTGAAATTTGGCCCCCCCTATTTTGGCCCCCTTTACATTAATAATCAGTACCCTGTCGACCGAGCTTCGCTCTATAATAGCCGCCTCAACATAAAATATCATCGGGTGAGCAAGCTATGCTACTCGCCAACAGATGGCGCTGTAGGTTTCTGTTTAAAAGCGGCATTTTTTTTTATTCTTAAAAACACGGGCAAAACGATTTTTCCCAGACATGATTTCTAGCTAGATCGATTTTTCATCCCCAAAAACCCCCGGATACTAAATTTCATCAAAATCGTTAGAGCCGTTTTCGAGAAACCGACTACAAATATATATATATATACAAATATTGCTCGTTTAATAGTATAGGATACTTTTTTCAAAATTCTTTCATGTGCAATTAAGTTGGGCAACTATATTCTAAAACTTTTCCAAATTTCAAGTCGATAGCATGAGTGGTTGCTGAGATATAGAGGTGTGACAGACAGACAGACGGACAGACAGGCAGACAGAGCGGCACAATAAGGGTTCCTTTTTTTACCATTTTGGTATCGGAACCCTAAAAATGGATTATACAGATTTCATACAGTGGTCAAACTCATCATCACAAACCCTGGTGTCAGAGTTGTTGATATACCCAAGGGCTCTGACATGGCTTATTCAGTCTACTACCGTAGATAGTAGCTGACGTGCCTTCCGAAGCACGGAATCATCGTATTTTTCCGACAATCAGGTGATTCATACTGCAATGTCCTAACCAAACTGGGGAAGTCACTCAAAGTGAATTCGGTTTGACAGTGTCCTCAAAAGAATCGAACCCAGAACCTCCGGCTCGAAAGCCGAACGCTCTAACCACTAGACTGTGCAATATGGCTGACTATGACTTGACCGCCCACTGGCGTAGTTTCCAAAATCTTTGGACTTGACAGACTGACTGTTCAGTCAAGAACACGTCAAGCTTGACACTTTGCACTCTGTGCCGATCTTATTCCAAATGCTCTATCTGCTAGAGTGGCGTAGAATAAAGGACACTCTCCGCCCCCCTTGTTATCTACCCCGCACCCCCGCGCGCACCCACCCGCAAAATATCGTGCTCCTTCTGAGGATCTTTTGTACTGAATATGCAGCCTACGCGACCTTCTTATTTCAAATTCGCGCTCGATGTATGTAGTGTCCACCGTGTATTCAAGCTGTATGTGCTCTTGGTTGTACACACGGCCGCACATCAGTAGAAACACTTATTGACTTTATGGCGTGGTAATAGAGTTGAAAAAGTTTCTACCGACAAGCGGTTGACCGTACCATAATTGTTTATAAACCTCTGCACCCGGTCTATTTAAAGTGAAGAGTATACCTTCTAAATTTGAATAGCTTTTTGTAAGGGTCAATCACGCCATTGCTCGTGTACTTTTTTGATGTCACCGAATAAAAACCCGCATTGTAATAACAATATGGTTGACAGTTGACGCTTTTTCGATCAGGCTACGGATCTGACGCGAGATCTGACGCGACATCTGACGCGAATTTAACATTGTTACCCACCTAAAAAAGTGCAAAACGCCGCTAAAGAAGTTTTCACTTCAAAAATCTTTTCCTGTGTAGGTAATTCGGAATAAAAAAACTATGAACATTTTTGGGATGTGAAGTAGAACATATGAGTTACTCGTAACCATTTTCTAATTACCAACTCATTGCTTAAGGTTCATTCTATGCCGTTTCTACATATTTCTGTAGTTGGTATCATTAATGGTTAATAGAAGTAGGTGTCTGCGTTGTAGACAAAACAATTTATAGGACATTCAAGGACTTTTTCTCTACTAATAAAACGCCTTAGACAATGTACGCAATGTTTAAAAGAATCCCAATTTTATGCGATCTGTTTTCCCGAAGTTTTCCCTAACGAAACATGAATTGGAGAACTTAAATAAATAGTTGGTCGCCTCAGACAAATTCTACTATTTTAAAATTCCACGATTTCCCATCATGGCGCCACCTTGTTTGTGAAGCGATGTAGTTTAGCTGACGTCATTAGATTTTAATATCCAACAATTAATAAACGATTTTGAGATTTTTTTAAGTTTTGAGTTTATTGAGTTTATACGCAGGAAAAAGGGGAAAGTAAGGAGCGGTCGTCGTGGGGAGGCCTATGTCCAACCATGGACGTCATTCAGCAGATAAATGATGATGATGAAGGTTTTCTCGTAGGAACTCCAAAAAAATTTTTAAATCTATGTTTCTAAAGAAAACTTGTTTAATTTTACACACTAATACAAGAATTGGCCCGTGTGGTGCTGGCGAGGAATAGTACCAACTCATTTCTACTCGTGGATGTCGTAAGAGGCGACTAAAGGATTATGAACCGGAGGAGGGATAGAGCGTCCTGCTGTGTATCGTACCATCTACATACTTCCATCTATGGTTCAAGCGTGGTGACTATGGTTCTTCCCCACTAAATTATACCACGCCTTTTTGCTGGATTTCTGAAGGGAGCTCGTTTTATGGGATGTTATGATGGTGATGATATAAGAGTTTGACATGAGGTCCAAACACTACCCAATAGGTAGATCTCATCATCATCACGACATCCCATGAAACGTCCACTACAGGACAAGGAACTACCTCCAAAATTTCAGCTTTTGCTGAAACAATGAGAAAGGAAGTACCATAGCCACCACACTTGTTAGCGTTATGGCTGGTACCATGGACCGCGGTTGTTGGTGACCGCAGAATGTAAGATGACACAGAAGGATGCTGCTGCCCATCCTCTGGTTCATCAACCCTTAGTCACCTCTTACGACACCCACGGGTAGAGATGAGTTGGTTGGTACTATTCTTTGCCGGCACCACACGGGGCAGGTAGATCTACCTACAACCAACAAAAAATCTTACAAACTTGCTAATAAAGAGAAACTTTCAACAAAGGGTCAGAAGAAGTGAAAATTATTAAAATACCCGTTTTCTTGGACAGCCGTCTTTGTTCTTCCTGCAAATTTTTCACCTTAGTCTTTCTTTGAACTTTCACTTTAATATCGAGTTTTCGAGCGCCCGAGCGTAAAGATCGCGATGAAACTTTGCGCCGTCCACCTGCGCTTTTTATCTACGCTTGTAATTGGAAAAAATCAGTTCAAAAACTAGAACCCGACTACTGGCAAATCTTGCTTGCAAAAATTTATTTAATACCATAGTTTGTACATAACAATTTCCGATGACAATATTTTCTTGTTACATACTTTTTAGAGCAAGATTTGCCAGTAGTCGGGTTCTAGTTTTTGAACTGATTTTGTATTTCAATTATTTTGGGGTTGTAAATACATAAAAAAGCTAACAACATATATATTTTTGAAATGTGCTCGTTAAGCCCTTTCATTTGATACCCAACACGGTACGGAAAAAAATTTTTTTTATTAGTCCTTGACTTAATCTGCTCTAGAGGGCGCCACATACAATTAAACGAAATTTCTTGTATCCTATAACCAGCGGATAATTAAGACGCTTCTAACGACACCTCATTTGTCAAAATATGAGAAGTAGTTTAGAAGTTATGATGGAACAGATGAACATACATACATACATACATACATACATACATACATACATACATACATACATACATACATAGCCTGTCAAAATCATAACCCTCCTTTTGCTTTGCCGTAGTCGGGTAAAAATGCTCCAAATTTTGGAGTTTAATTAAATTAAATTCGATGTTTGATAAAGGGGTTTTCAAATGAGCAAGCAAGTTAAAAATACAGTCCTAGTTACGAGTATGCGCGCGAGTCTGACACTCACTTGAGCAGTTTTTTTAGTTCTCTCTTGCTGTTTTATTATGTAACACGCTTTTATTTGAAAACCTGAGACTGGTATAACGTTTCAGTTGTTTTTCTACGTCTAATAAAAGCTTGTTTTAAAAAAATATTTTTACTATTATTTTATTTCTGAAGTTGTTAAAAACCCTTCTCAAAAGGAGGCGACTTTTGCTTAGTAAAACAACTGTCAATACAAATTATTTTTATCATTTTCCCGGTACAGTAGACCAGTCACGTTTTTACATAACATTGAACAAACAATGGTGTCGAAGTGTTTTTCGGACCATTCTTCAGATCCATTGTCATGTTAAAATCTTTGGTAGAGATGTGCAAGAAATACTTGCTACGCGCCTGTTATACAGTAACAGATAACCACGTCGTAAAATGAGGGTTTGTTATTGCTGCTTCTTTTGGTCCACATAATGACGCCACTCTGTTAGTAAAGCGACGTAATTTAACTAGTATCATAAATTTCTCTAGTCTCTTTCTCTAGACTAATGTAGCCTTATGTAGAAATCTCTAGGGAAGGCCTTTGTTCAGCGGTGGATGTCTTTCGGCTACTGTTATTACTTGGCACCTAGCTACAGCCAAGGTTTTTAGGCAGAGGCTATTGACTAGATTATGTGTCATATCTTATCATGTAGGTTTCATGGTTTCGAACAGAAAACAAGATTTAACTACCTTTTAAATGCAACGAATCTTCTAAATATAATTGTGTAGTAAAGATTTACTCGTGTGGTGCCGGCAAAGAATAGTACCGACCCGTCTATACTCGTGGTTGCTGTAAGAAACGACTAAGGGCTTAATAACCGAAGGATGGACAGCATCATCTTTCTGTATATCATACCATCTTACATGCTACGGTCACTAACAACAGCGGTCACCAGCCGCAACGCTTAGAAGTGCGGTGACTATAGTAAATCCCCTCCTACTCGTAAGTACCACGCATTTATGCTGTAGTTCTGGAGGGAGCTCTCTGTCCTGAAGTGGAAGTTTTTTTATAGGAAGTTAAGATAAAAGTTAGGGCTATTAGAAATTGTAAACTTAGTATGAGTAACAGTTACAAAATATCTGCAGATACTTTACCCATCTCTGGTTCCAAAAATAATTGTCCCTAACAAAAAGGCCGATTGATTGGTGTTTTTCGTTTCTCCATTTGGGGACATTTTGAAGTCGAAAAGTTTCTTACACGTAATACGTACTGTATTTACTTTTAGATGTAGGTACGTGTTTTGTTTGATAAGTTGTTTAGAAGATTTATATTGTGCTTGTTTTTATTATTCGTATTTGATTAGTTTGAAATTTGTAAATAACATTTTATACACTCAGATTCAGATTCAGATAATTTTATTCAATGTAGATTCTTTACAGAATACTTATTGAATGTCATGCAGAATACAATGCAAATAGAGCGAGTCTACGCCGTTTCGGATCGTGCTATGGCAGCGTAAAAGAAACGGCAAGAAACCACTGCAGCACGGCCTACTTTAAGAGTCGGCTTTTTACAATGTGTTTCTTGTGTTTCGCTGGAATATCAGAGCACCATACCTCTTTGTCATTCATATAGTCATCCAATCTATAGTAAGCTTTTTTACATAACGTTTGCTTTACACATTCTTTAAACTTTCTCTCAGGTAATTGCACTATATTGTCAGGTATTTTGTTGTAGTATCGTATACACAGACCAACGAAAGATGTATTGACTTTAGTTAATCTAGTATATGGTTGATCAATTTTATGCTTATTTCTAGTATTAAAATTATGCCTGTCACAAATTTTTGGTAATTGATGAATGTTCTTTCTAGCATACATTATATTTTCATAGATATACTGGCATGGCACTTAGGCCGAGTCCTGAAGCTGTAATTTTTAATTGGCTGGACATAAATCGAAACCGTCAATTTACTATAAAGTTGCTATGTATTATAATAGGTGGTGGAACACTTATGTAAAAAATAATTTTTAATGAATTGGCTGGCTTTTAGATTCTCCAGAAAATATATTTTTTTGTTTGTTTATGCATGTGAAGTCAAGCCAAAAATTGTAACTAATATCTGATGGGGTAAACTTTTGATGTGGGTTCCAAGGTACCTACTTCAATTAAAACTAAGCAAAAAATATTTGCGCATATTTTTTTATTAGCAAATTTGTATGCAAGTTACATAAAAGTCCAGGCAAAAATGGCAACCAAATTATTTTAAATTTGATAGACTTTCCAGGACAGTTTTTGAACAAATTACCTAAAATTAAGCATATTAATCTAAAGTTAAATATTTTCGTATTTAATCTTGAAGCAAAAATACCAACTGAAAAACTTTTGTTTAATTACAGGTTTCATCGTTTGTTCTTTCCTTTATTTATAAAATTAAGCATAATTATAAAAAGATAAAAAAGTTGATTTTTAATTCAATAGATCGCGTCAAGCGAGCGAGAACCGGAGTAATATTATATGTTCTTTGGAACCTGTATGGCGTGCCGTGCGCCTCGAGACTTTTTTCTTCTACGTAATGTCAAGAGTACGTCAAGCCTGACATAATATTAGACTTTTTAGTGTTCTTATTTCAACAGTCCAAGTAGCTAGAGTGGGCTGCAAGTGTCTGGCTGCCTGCTTGTACAAACAACAACACTTCAAACAGTCCATTGAAAGGAGAAAATATCATTGTGGGATACAGTGTTACAAAAAACCGGGCAAGTGCGAGTCGGACTAGCGTGCTAAGCTATTGCTCCTGATCCCCCGATCTTGACTCCTCTTTAATAAGAATTTATTTGAAGTGGAAGCTAGCTAGCGTTAATTGGTTGTGAGAAAGGTTGAAAACTTTAATTATTTTAGACTTTATGGTTCCGTACCCATAGGGTGAAAAACGGGATCATACTAATATGCCTCCGATGTCTGTCTGACTGTCTGTCAGTGGGCTGTATCTCATGCTGCATAAGCTATAAAATATAAAAACTGATCAAGTGCGAGTAGGACTCAAAAAAGGACGAGTTGCACTCCGAGAATGCCGGCAGAAGTGAAAACTTGAATTTTTGAATATGATGTTTTTGTAAGGGACAATCGCGTCATTGCTCGTGTACTTCTTCATCGAGACCTAAAATTTGTCTCAGTACATGAGTAGTCTAGGGTCAGTAGTTTTCAAGTTATAGCGATTTTTACTTTGACAGCTGTCATCCGAAATGTAGATCTCATCAAGACCTATCATTTGACTCAGCACACGAGTACACTAGAGTCAGTAGTTTCCAAGTTATGGGGTTTTTTTAGTTTGACAGCTGTCATCCGTAATGTAGATCTCATCGAGACCTTTCATTTGTCTCAGCACATGAGTAGTCTAGGGTCAGTAGTTTTCAAGTTATAGCGATTTTTACTTTGACAGCTGTCATCCAAAATGTAGATCTCATCGAGACCTATCATTTGACTCAGCACACAAGTACTCTAGATTCAGTAGTTTCCAAGTTATGGGGTTTTTCAGTTTGACAGCTGTCATCTGAAATGTAGATCTCATCAAGACCTATCATTTGTCTCAGCACACGAGTAGTCTAGGGTCAGTAGTTTTCGAGGTAAAGCGATTTTCAGTTTGACAGCTGTCATCCGAAATGTAGATCTCATCGAGACCTATCATTTGTCTCAGCACACGAGTAGTCTAGGGTCAGTAGTTTTCGAGGTATAGCGATTTTTAGTTTGACAGCTGTCATCCGAAATGAAGATCTCATCAGTTTTCGAGTTATAGCGATTTTTAGTTTGACTGCTGTCATCCGAAATGTAGATCTCATACATTTAGGATTCGCTATTAAATAACGATCAAAACCAGTACGTCAAGTCTGTCGTGCACATATCACGTTGTGCACAACAAAAAAAAGCCGAGACTATGACCACAGAATATATAATAGTAAACAAGTTTACAGGAGTCACACTCCTTTGATCTTGGAAAAAGCTGCCTATTTCACAGACAGGCCTGCTATGACAAAGACAAAAAAGATGTTTTGGTCTTTATCACACTTTAGAAGTTTTCTATATATTGAGCCTGCTCTAACTTGGTATGATTATTTGCAAATCAATTTCTATACTTCATCCGAGATCTGACGCGACAAAGGTAAAAAAGATGTTTTTATCTTTATCACACTTTAGAACTTTTGTATATATTGAGCCTGCTCTAACTTGGTATGCTTATTTTCAAATCCATTTCGATACTTCATCCGAGATCTGACGCGACTTCTGATGCGAGTTAATAATTTTTTTCCCATCTGAAAAAGTGCCAAGCGCCGCTGAAGAAGTTTTCACTTCAAAAATCGACCACAGTACTCGTAATTTACTGACATTTCAACTAATACAATTTATATCATGCGGTGGTACGGAACCCTCGGTGCGCGAGTCCGACTCGCACTTGGCCGGTTTTTCCCTTTCATTAGATCAAATCCACAATTATTTTGAGTCTCATGTCAAACCTGTAGAATATTCATACAAACTTCCACCCCATTTTTCAACCCCTCAGGGGATGAATTTCAGAAAATCCTTTCTTAATGTGTAGTCTTGACGTACTAAAAAACTACTTACAAAATTTCACATCTGTAGCTTTATCGGTTACGGCTCGGCGTTGATGAATCAGTCAGTCAGTCGGTCAGGGCATGCTGTTTTATATATTTAGATCAGAAGATCAAAAGTATTTTCAGCTTACTACAACCGATGTAAATTTTCATCTTTCATGTTTAACTTTAAATTCCGAAGCGCGTACCGAATAAAACAGCGAAGCAATGCGACGTTGCCGTACCGTGCAATCACGAGCCGTGTACTATGTTAATGTCAATTATGAACTTTATTTCAACTTCTTTAGGGTCGATATAAAGCGCTACATAATGTAATTTTTATATAAAAAGATACGCTATTGCCTGAAATGTTTAATTTTTAAAGTAATCAACGTAAGTACAGTTTTAGAGTATAATTAAACACTTTTCATTCAGTTACCTATTTTGGCCAAAGAGAAATCCCTCAATAATTATACCACTGTAAAGCTTTAACATATTGTGTTCACTTTTATGACTGTTTGATCAAGTACAACAAAATTTTGAAGTACAAAAAGTCACGAGATAGTTATGTATTTTGCCCGAGCAGACAAAAAGAAATAAAACTTTTAGTGGGATTTTTTTAATTTTAGGCTTAACCTAAGAACTTAGGTGCTTAATTCGTTTGTAAAATACTAAAAGTTTATCATTGAACGAGCCCAGAAAACATTTCGTTTAGTTGGCATTTTTGCCACAGTAACTATTTATATAATAGGGTTTTTTTAATCTGCCGCCTTGTCCCATTTGGTGATATGCTTAATTTCAAGTAATTATGTAATTACTTCCAAGACTTCATAAACCACAAAAAGAAAATCTTGGTTCCGATTTTTGTCTAGGCCAAAATCTAATTATCTTGGGGTAACTGTCATAATGTTGATTTCCTTGAACAGTTCTCTCAGGGAATCACGAGTCTTCAGGCAATAAATTGCTCTTATAGCCCTCTTTTGTAAAACGAATATTGAATGTATATCAGCTGCTCGGCCCCAAAGCAGTATGCCATAAGACATAATGCTATGGAAGTAGCTAAAGTAAACCAGCCTTGCAGTAGCTACATCAGTAAGTTGTCTAATTTTTCTAACAGCATATGCAGCCGAGCTCAATCGACCAGAAAGAGCCGTTATATGAGGGCCCCATTGAAGTTTAGAGTCTAGTGTTAACCCTAAGAAAACTGTACTATTTACAAAATCTAATGGCTCATTATTCAATACTATGTTATGTGAAGTAGACCTTACATTTGGTAGTGCAAATTTAATACATTTAGTTTTTTTGGCGTTTAGGACTAGATTGTTAACAGTAAACCATGCATGAATCTGTCCAAGTGCATCGTTGGCTTCGTTATAATTTTGTGATTTCCTACTTACATTGAATATTAATGAAGTATCATCAGCAAATAACACAATCTTTGACAGATTCTTCACCACAGAAGGAAGGTCATTAATATAAATAAGGAATAAAAATGGCCCTAATATGGACCCTTGAGGTACGCCAATTTTGACAACAGATCCCAGTGATTTCGTCCTGTTTACTTGTACCTTTTGAATCCTGTTTTCCAAATATGACCTAAGTAGTTTAAGTGAATTATTCTTAACACCGTAATGTTCAAGTTTTAGCAACAATGTGCTATGATCTACGCAATCAAATGCCTTGGATAGATCACAGAAGATACCAATAGCATCTTCAGATTTTTCCCACGCGCAAAAGATGTATTTTAAAAGTGCAGTCCCGGCATCCGTTGTACTGCGCCCTTTCGTGAAACCAAATTGATGGTCATGTAGTAAGTTATTTCTATTGAAGTGTGAAAGCATTTGATTGAGTATGACCTTCTCAAAAATTTTACTAAGTACAGGTAAGACTGATATTGGTCTAAAATTACTGGGATCCTTTTTGTCACCAGCTTTGAATAATGGAACTACTTTACTTTTTTTCATTAAGTCAGGAAATGTACCATGATCGACACAATCATTGAATATAACAGCTAAATATGGAGATATAGTATCAATGATCGCACTACAGACTTTTACTGACATTCCCCATAGGTCCTCAGTAGTTTTCATTTTAATACTTTTAAAGGCTTTAATAATTTCGTTAGGGGTGACATGATTGAACCCAAATTCAGTTTCGCAGGCGTCCACATTATTTTGAAGTAAATCGCTAGCAAGTGAAGATGAAGAATTGAGTGACTCTGTTGTTTTCAAAGGAATATTAGTAAAAAAGGTTTCGAATTCTTGAGCCACTTCTACGTTTGAACTAATAGTTCCGCGATTTGTATGAAGTGTGATTTGATTGTCACGCGGTTTCACTTTTCCAGTTTCACTGTTTATAACATTCCATACAGCCTTAATTTTGTTATCAGCAGACTGTATTTTTTTCCGAAGAAAAAATGACTTTGCTTTTGAACAAACTAATTTAAACAATTTTGAATATTTTTTGACATATTCAATGAAATTGTCGTCATTTGAATAATTTCTTAGCTCATATAATTCAAAAAGTCTCTCTCTACTTTTGCGAATACCAGCGGTAGCCCAGTCACTGAATTTGAATTTTACAATAATTTGCTTTTTTCTAATAGTGAAAATTTTACTGAATTCAGTATTAATCAATGTGAATAAATCTTCATATGAGTTATTAGGGTTGTTAGTATTATAATTGTGACAGGGCAGTTTTTCTAGTAACGTGTTTTTGTACTTTTCTAACCTACCGCTCGTTAGGCTCCTGGTTTCTATATCTATCTTCTGGGTTACTCGAGAATAATTAAAAGTAACACTTTGACCAGAGTGGTCAGACTGAATCGAGTTTATGATACTTTTCTCAAAATAATCGCAATTACAAAAGACGTTATCAATACAGGTAGCCGAGGATGACGTCACCCTTGTAGGTTCAAAAAATACATGCTCTAAATTAAAACATTTGAAAAGACTTATAAGTTTGTTACTATAGGTATTATTTTCTAAGATATTGACGTTAAAGTCACCACACACTATCACAAACTTATTTTCTTTTGTCACTATTTTTAAAACATCTTCCATTACTAACTCGAACATTGAAAATTTTTGATTCATTTATTATTATTATTTAATTATCTATTAAATACGGGGTAGAGCATTCGACTCTCGATTCAGAGGTTCTGTCAAACAAAAAAAAAACACTTTTCTTTATTTGCCTGGCTACGCCGGGGGCCGCGGGTTCGATTCCCGGTCAGGGCAATTATTTGTGTGATGAACACGAGTGTTTGTTCTGTGTCTGGTTGTTATTTATCTATTTATGTATGTATCATTATATATCAGTCTTTGGTACGCATAGTACAGGCCTAGTTTGTGATCAGATGACTTTGAGTAAATTGTCCCCCAATATTATTTTTAGTTGCACAATTTGATTAGGACATTGCAAGATCAGACTGTCAATAAGTAAGATGACCCCGTGCTTCGGAAGGCTCGCTAAGCCGTTGGTCCTGGATATCTACGGTCGGTCGTTAAATGAGTCATTTAAGAGGCCTAGGGAGACTCAACAACTGTGACAACAGGTTGGTCAGGTCTGTCGGGTCGGTCATCGACCAACATAATATAATAGTCATCATAACATCCCATGAAACGTGCACTGCAGAACTGGTAGCTTCCTCCAGAACTCCAGAAAAAGCGCGTGCTACTTGGAGGGATATACCATAGTCACCGCTGGCGACCGCTGTTGTTGGTGACCGCAGTCTGTAAGATGGTACGATACACCAGATAGGCAGCAGTACGATGCTGCTGCCTATCCTCCGGTTTATAAACCCTTAGTCGCCTTTTACGACACCGGTAGGTTGGTACTATTCTTTAGCGGCTTTGTACATAATAGTGTCATCATAATAACATCCCATGAAAATGACCACTACAGGACAGGGAGCTCCCTCTAGAATTCTAGCTTTTGCTGGAAAAAAATGTAGAGGGGAAGTACCACAGTCACGGTGCCAGTGTTATGGCTGTCACGATGGAACGCGGTTGTAGGTGACCGCAGTAAGTAAGATGTTAGATAAAAAGGAGGATGCTGCTGCCCATCCTCCAGTTTATAACTCTTAGTCGCCTCTTACGACATCCACGGGTATGTAAGGGTTGGTACTATTCTTTGCCGGCACCACACGGGGCACATACTAGGGTAATGTCATTGATTTCCATTGACAAAGTGATATAATTTTCTTTCCCCTTCCGATGAAAATGCTACTACGATCTTTTAATGACATGAATTTTATAACCGTTGTCGGTTAATTACTGGTTCTATTCATATTTTCTACTATGGACTGAGGGTTAGACAACTGCTAGTTTCAAAGAAAAACTCACCCGCTTATTAGCACAGTTTAATTTTTAATTAGCAACTTCGAGTTGCAGAAAGCGTCTTTAAAGTTAAAGCGCCATTAAATCTAATGTTGTCACTTTACTTTATTCTTTATTGTAAACAAACACTTTTGGACCTTATGGCGTGGTAATAGAGTTGAAAAAGTTTCTACCGACGTGCGGTTGACCGTATTACATTGAATAACAATAAAGAATAATCTTATCTTTTCAAAATTCATAAAGTTCCTATACTATTTTTTTTTTACAAAGGCGAGTTTGTGAGCTTATTTTTAAGTTAAGCTCGATATACGAAAAAAAAATATTGACTTCAGTTTTTGTGAAAGGCTTTTTTTCGTATTTGTTCAGATATTTTTTCAGATTCGATAATGGCGTGTGCAATGAAATTTAAGAAAAAAAACCTGTGATATTTACTAGGTACTATTACAGATAAATTGAAAAAGGATTTGATGGAAATATCTAGTTTCATCTGGTAGAAAAGACTCTTAAAAAAAATATATTAAAGACAAGCCAAATCGTAAAACTACTAAGTACCTACTTTCGAATCAAAATTAAGTCAAACACTACTACCTACTTTATGATATAAATAGCAAATAAGTTATTTTTCTCGTATTCTATTATGTAGGTATTTTAAAAAGGTCACAAAAAATCATCATTTCTAATTTAAAATAAGTATGAAGTCTTCAATTTCTTCACAATTACAATAGAGTTTGTTTTTCTATAGGTTTGGAGCAATTAAAAGTTTTAAGTATTTTAATTTAAAAACATTCGATAGGTAGATAACTATTGTTTGTAATAATAAATGCGTCTTTAACTATAAGACACAGTAACACGCCTCTACAGATTCTAAATCTGCCCGCTCAAGCGAACATACTCGTACCACTAAAAATTCCCACGAATTTATAATGAGCCCAGGCCACGCCGCCTATTGGCTAGTTCAAGCGCGGAAAAAAACACGTGATTTTTTTTCTAAACAACGTAGAATGTACGTTACGTCAGCTTGCCTGCGATTGGCTAGCGTTCGCACCGCGCGCGGCCATTGGAGAATTTTTTCACGCTTTCCACGTAACAGTTTTTTTTCTGTGAAAACTCTAGCCAATAGCGAATGAGGAAAACTCGTTCTAATTGTAAAAGTTGTTATTGCATTCCGACTTTTTGTTCTGATGCAAGTTGCTATTGGTTTGATTCAATTTCGCATTAGTTTGATTTAATTGAATCTAGTTTTTGTTAAACAACATAGTCGTACTTAAAAGTTTGAATATTAAAGCTCTTCAATTTAAACAAGGAATATGTAGGTTTGTTTTTTATTTTCTTTCTTTCTTTCTTTAATCCAGGCAATAACTACCATGGCGGCTTACGATTTTTTTTTAATGTTGTGTGATGATGAAATTTGATTTTCCTTTAAATTACATTAAAGTAGTTTATTTATGACTAGCTGGTGCCCGCGACTTCGTCTGCGCAGGTTTATAAATTGTAGCCTATGTGTTATTCTGATGTATAAGCTTTAATTAAAGTTAAGTCAGTAGTTTTAACGTGAAAGAGTAACAAACATCCATCCATACTAACAAACTTTCACGTTTATAATATTAGTACGAAGTAGGATAGGATAAGTGCTTGCTGGAATTATTTAAATGGATAAGTAGTGACTGGATATTATGATAAAAACTACCTTTGTCTGCATCACCAGCTGATCATGGAGGTCATTTATGAAAAAGTATTTTTAATATTTATTATACAATCTATTAGTGAAGTAGAATCACCCCTTAGAAGGATCATCGAATTTTTTTTTAGTTCCTGTATAAGATCCTAATGAAGTAGTAAACGTAATTTTAGTATGTTACTCAGACCATGAAACTGAACAACTTTCCCCAAGGAACATAGGTCGAAATACGGAAATCAATTTTCGACCGATCGACAATGAACAAACGATTTTGACTTTTGACTTGACCTCCCATAGAAACTGCATCAGCTGATAGCGCATTTTGTATGGGAGTTCGGTTTTTCGTCTTTCGACCAATGTTCCTCCGGGAAAGTTTTCAGTTTCATGGCGTAGTTCACTATTTCAGGAGGAAAGTATGTATATGTTTGTATTTTTTATACAATAATAATGCATGTAATTTTCACTTTGACTTGACTTCACATCTATCTGACTGGTCGTCAGCTGCAGCAAGAACATTAATGTTAATGCCACATTAAGTTTGGTGTGGTCGTTTTCATTTTTGTAAGCTATAATTAAAGTAAGTTTATTTTTAAACCAACTTTCTACAACCCCATGGAATAATCAAGAGCATCTTAAGCTTGACACATTAGTCTTTTAACTATTCTTATTTCAAAACCGTTAGAGCTAGATTTGCGCTGCAAGTGTAAAACCTGATCTCTATCATAATATCTACCAGATTCAGATAATTTTATTCAATGTAGATTCTTTACAGAATACTTATTGAATGTCATGCAGAATACAATGTAATAGAGCGAGTCTACACAGTTTCGGATCGTGCTATGGCAGCGTAAAAGAAACGGCAAGAAACCACTGCAGCACGGCCTACTTTAAGAGTCGGTTTTTAACAATGTGCTTTGTGTTTCGCTGGAATATCAGAGCACCATACCTCTTTGTCATTGACATAGTCATCTAATTTTTAGTAAGCTTTTTTGCGTAACGTTTTACACATTCTTTAAACTGTCTCTCAGGTAATTGCACTACATTGTCAGGTATTTTGTTGTAATATCGTACACACAGACCAACGAAAGATGTGTTGACTTAATCACTACAACTAACCTGTATGCAACCTCGTATGCTGCTGAACGTGACTGAGCTGTTTGAACCTCCGGTCACAGTATGAACACTTGTAAGGTTTCTCGCCGGTATGTACTCGGATGTGCTGGACCAGCTGGTGGTTGGAGCTGAACGACTTCAGGCACTGTTGGCATTGGTGCGGTTTTACTTCACCACCTAGACCGCGCTGGAGCTCACGCGCGTGCATCTGCATTGCGTTCTTGTGCATGAAGATCTGTGGAAGATGACAAATAGGTTGATAAATCAGCATCATCGTATATTCTGTTTGTTGAAACGGTCTTGTCCGAGTGGTAGTTGCTCTTTTTCCCCATCGCTAAAGTTAAGCCACTGTCACACCTAGCTGAATTCAAAGACTAATTCGGCATACATTGCTGGGAGGCTTGGTTATGTTAATTGCAATATCCTTACTTCACCGAGCCATGTATGCCGAATTAGTCTTTGAATTCAGCTAGGTGTGATCGTGGCTTAAAGCAACGTTGGCCATGGTCTGAATCCGGAATGTGCGTATGGATTGAGGAGCCACTCTCGATTTCAAAGGGCAGTTTGTACCCTTATTTTGTAGCAAATTCTGACAAATTCTGGATTCGCACTATCGGTCACCCATCCGTGTTCTGACACGATGGGCATGGGCGTATATATACAGGGTGTTAATTTGATTGCGTGCCAAAGCTCAGGGGCGTAATCAGTATCAGTAACTAAACAACTTTTCACAAGTAACAAATCAATTTTTGAACTCCCTTAGAAACTGCGTCAGCTAATAGCGCATTTTGTATAAAAGGTCAAATTAGGTTTTTCGTATTTCGACCTACGTTCCTTGGGAAAAGTTGTTCATTTATTGATACTGGTCCCGCCCCTGAGCTTTGGCACGCAATCAAATTAACAGCCTGTATACAAAGAATTACTCATTGATTATTTGAATCGATTTTCTAATTCTGCGTCTAAAACACTAACATGTGAAGTGAATTAGTTTAAAACATGCAATTCTTTGCGGCTACTTTATTATTACTGCACATTGCACTTGGATTGGAATCACACATCGGGGTCCACTAATGTGCATGATTGTATGGTCAGCATTAAAACATTTTCATTCAAATATGGAATAACTTAGCACGGAGAATACCGTTGTACAGTTAGCACCAAAAAGAAGTGCCTACATCACATACAAAACTTCTTTGCTTTAAATGAAAATGATTTTTAAATAATAGTTGTTAAATAGTAGATTTAAATAACTGGATTATATTTTTCTTCTACAAAAATCAGCCCTCACCTACATAAACAACAAAACTGAACACTCAAATTTTGTCGCGTTTTTGGTTATTAAATTGAATTCAGTCTAATATGTTGGTTGATGAAAGAGGTTAACTAAGAAATTACCAGTTATTCAAAAATACTAAAACTTAATGACTAGAACTTTAAACAATTTTTACTGGCCAAAGCTTCCATCATAAATTTTGTTAGATTCACAGTTGAATTCAAACGTCAAAAACGTCCCCATTTTCGTGTGTTCTAAATTTGAAAATTCAAAATATAAGCGACGACTTATTTTACTACGAGTAAATGTATGATCTGAGGGCCAAAGCATACACAAACGCGTATCCAACTGTACCATTACTATAAATAATATTAAGTCAGTATAATTCTACCTTATCTGAGTTACGGGAAGGCAATTTCTTTGCTATGGCGAAATTATAGGACGCCGCTCGAAACTTAACACCACTGTAATGTTATGTTAGGTGTTAGATCGCGTGTGGAAAAGTCAGAACAAAATCGTTTATTAGTGGTTTTGTAATAAAAAAAACGCATTGTATTTTACTTCTTACATATTTTTTTTTGGGTATACAAAATAACAAGATGGCATCAAATCACTTCTCATCGTATATAGGGTGACTTTTAATTAGTTCTTGATAGCAAAAGATATGCATGTACTCATGATACTGAACAACTTTTCCCAAGGAACATAGGTCGAAATACGAAAAACCAAATTTGACCTCCCATACAAAATGCGCTATCAGCTGATACAGTTTCTATGGGAGGTCAAAACTTGATTTTCTTATTTCGACCTATGTTTCTAGGGGAAAGTTGTTCAGTATCATGAGTACATTCATACCTTTTTCTATCAAGAACTAATTAAAAGTCACCCTATATAATAATTTTTCTACTCGAAAAAAATTTTTCACCTTCCCAAACAAAATGAGTCGATCACATGACCACTTTACTATGGGGAGACGAAAAAAATTTTTCTTTGGGAAAGTTGCGTGTTTTCTTGAGTAGAATTACTGGGCATCGGAATTAAAACTAATAAAAATTCACGCTATATTAACGAATTTGTAATCGGTTTCTCGAAAACAGCTAAAACGATTTTGATTAAATTGACTAAAGTGGGGCTAAAAATCAATCTAACTAGGTCTTATGTCTGGGAAAATTCGTTTTCACTGTTTTTTGAGTATTTCTTGCTAATAGCGCAATTTAGAAAACATACAGCGCCATCTGCTAGTGCGCTTTAGTTAAGACTATAAAGAGCAAACCTCGGTCACCCAGGTACTACAGAAAAAGCACAAATTACAAAGGTTATAGGTTGACCTTTTAAAATATCGCGTTATTAGGGTTCCAAAGACTTCGTCTGTCTGTCTGCCTGTCATACCAGTTTATCCCAGCAACTACTTATGCTATCGACTTGAAATTTGAAAGGATATGCTTGACCAACTATATTGCAATTGAAATATTAAAAAAAATATATTATTGGGAATGGGGCCAGAATGGATAGGTCGAGAGGGATATCATATAAAAGTGATTTATTTAAGCATTCCAAAATAGATATTTGTAAATTTTACGACTCTTAGTTTTCATGTTATGATGAAAAATACGAAAAAAATATCATTCACCCCCCAAATCTCCCAAGCAGAAGTCTCTCTAAGTAGCACAGTTTTTCAGAAATTTTCAAAAAAGAAACCTATAGAAACAAACTTAGTTTTGCTGTCCTAAGATAGGCTTTATAGCTTCCATAAATACTATACGTATATCGCAACCTTAGGCGCGAGCCCGACTCGCACTTGACTGGATTTTCATTATTTATACAAGATGAACAGCTGACCGGAACTATTTCTATGAAAAACTATAATATTTCCTGTTGTTTAGTTTAATAGACTGAGTTACTAACTAAAAATTTGTACACTTTTGGATCCTACAGCATGGTAATAGAGTTGAAAAAGTTTCTACCGATGCGCGGTTGACTGTACGTTCATCCTGCACCTAATATATAAATATATTAAGGATTCTTTAAATATCTCGAAAGGTTTAACAGAAATAAGATATAAAAGTAACTCTTGTTAACTGTTATCCTACTCTATTCAAAAGAATATGAACCATCCGTGTGATGCAAAGAATATCACGAAAACTTTTCTACCCGAGGGTGTTGTAAGAGGCGACTAAGTAAACCGGAGGATATCGTATGATCCTACTTATATATATATATATATTATATAATATTATAATCGCGAAAGTTTGTAAGTATGGATGGGTGGATGTATGTTTGTTACTCTTTCACGTAAAAACTACTGAATGGATTTTAATGAAACTTTACAATAATATAGCTTATACATCAGAATAACACATAGGCTACAATTTATAAACCTGCGCAGACGAATTCGCGGGCACCAACAACCGCGGTCCATGGTGGCATATGGCAGCCAGGAGTATAGTACTTCTCCTTTACTTCTCCTTTACCTTTACTTCACCCGTTTTTGCTGGAGTTTTGGAGAACGCTCCCTGTCCTGCAGTGGACGTTTCATGGGATGTTATTCTGCGATCGTGACATTTTGCGAACGTGACATTTTGCGAACGTGACAATTTGAGAAAGTGACATTTTGCGAACGTGACATTATGCGTCGGGAGGGTTATGATGGTGATGATTTAAAAAAATCATAATATAAATACACTGGTTTTAATTGACAACTTCATGAGACACTTGATGACCACAACGCATAACACCTGGTGTCTGTGTTTGTGGCATATTTTGACACCAATAAGACAGCAAAGCGCGTTGTCCACCTTAACAAGTAAGATGGATTTTCTCATGTGCGAGTAATTAATGCTGAGTTATGGCAGAAAAGGCAAGGTGATACTTCTTCATACGGAATTTTCACAAAAGTTTTTTTTTTGTAACCGCACCTTCAAAAATGTCGCACCGGTTACTTTTGCTGTAAAATTTTTAGGGATAGTTGTCAAAGCAGTTGAGGTTTTATGTTTTTTTTTCATCTGTTACCACCAGTTACCACGCACTATCTCAAAACTGTGCCAAAGTTTTATCAATACCCAGTCGTCATGAACATTGTATAAATAGGTTTAATCTGAATTTAATCTGTATACTGTGTATTTTATACGAGCCGGTATATTTATTGAAAACCCTTCGTTTGTGCGATTCCAAAGAAACGACTTCGGACACGCAACCGTACACTGAGGTGCAAAATTAAGAGAACATTTAAAGCATTTAAGTTGTAACAAAAAAATATCAACCCACAAAGATGTGAATCTGCCCATGAAACTGAACTTCCCATACAAAATACACTATTAGCTAATTATGTTTATAGGACTATAAGAATTGCAATTCTCCTGCGTCTGTGTTCCCGAGTTCTTATAACCCGATTCTATTTAAGTCGCGAGTGAAAAAGCTTCTTCTGGGCATGCTTGTCCATCAACCTCATATTTGGGGTCAAGCAAGAGTAAAAAAAAAATTTGGACAGTTTTTTTTTTCTTGTTTCGACCTATACCATAAAATAATTAATTATTAGAATAATACACGTGATAAATATGGTATCATAGAACGGTGTTAGAATATTCTATCATCTTTTAGTATGCATAATTCTTACAATAAATCCTATACTATTAAACGTGCAATATTTGTATATATTCTCGAAAACGACTCTAACGATTTCGATGAAATTTTGTATACAGGGGTTTTTGGGGGCAAAAGATCGATCTAGCTAGGTGTCTGGGAAAATTCGTTTTCACCGTCTTTTTTAATATTTCTTAGCGTGTTTTAGTGCGTTCAAGAAACTAACAGCGCCATCTGTTGTTGAGTAGCATAGCTTGCTCAACCGATGATATTTTAATCATACAGAGCATAGCTCGGTCACCCAGGTACTAAAAAATTAAATCTGTCGTGTCAGAGTTTTGATGCCGAACCTTTTTAGGAGAAAAATCGTCGTTTGAAAGAAGAATGTCGTAAACGCCATAACAAGCAAAGCGTTAAGATGTTATTCTTGTAATGAATAATAGCACATCCAATATTCTCCTGATAAGGTTTGAATCCTCAAACAAGCCAGCATCTAGTTTCTTCTTATTCAAAAAAAAATATATGTAAAAAAGTTATACCCGTGGCAGATATTCTGCATGAGAAACACTATATGGCCACATTGCAAAAAAAAAACTACGAAAAAGCACGAGTTTAAATTATGTTTCTTTAAACGCGTTTTACTCTTATTATAGCTTAAACCGGAATAAAGATTTGCATGACTCCTCTTTCCTTAAGTTTTATAAAAACAAATAATTAGTAAATTGTATTCATTGTCGTATAATATTTTTCAAATAACAGGAAGTTTTAGACATTTTTGTAGAATTATCTAAATGTTGTGGTTTTATATTGACTTCGTTTCAAACTATTTTTATTTAATATTTATTAGTACCTATAATTTATTTATAGATGATTATATTATGTCATGGTCACGGAAAAATTATTTACATTTAAATTGAAATAATAAAGGTGACAGTTTATTTTTAAATAATATTTTAGTATTAATCCATTTTCTTTAAGATCGTTATAATTTATTTATTCGAATTTCAGCAAATAGAAGAAATTTTTATGCTCTCAGAAAAAAACTAGTTTGTACAAACTTCCTTACTTTACTCTCTTTCTTATTATCATAATTTTACTTTTTACAAGTGGAGCATTTCTAGTAGCGAAAAATTTTCGTCATTTAAATGCACAGAATTTGTCAAAGTGACTCTAGTCCTTTCAGGATTAACACCGTAATCGGCGTTGTTCTTTAAAGAAAGAATGTCGTAAGTGCCTTAAGAGGATATGTGAAAAGATAGATATTTGACAGCGCGCGCAGTCTTTTCGCTCGAAATAAAGGGATAAAGTGCGAAATCCGCAACGCATTAGATTGCGACAGATATAATGTGCGTATTACCAAAACTAAATGACGTAAGCGCCTGATATAAAATATCGACTTTTTGTAAAACCTAAGTAATAAATTAAAATTTTATGTTGGGCGAACCCTAGCAACTAGAAATACCTTTCTGTATACTTAATTTCACAACTTCAAACAACTCAGATTCCACAAAAAAAGTAATAAATGAAAATTGATTTTTATTTTATCGAGTTGATTTTCACTAATCATGTTTTAGTCTTGGTGATTCCCTCATTTGAATGGTCTAGAAACACATACCCAAAAATCACGGCAAGATACTGAGTAAATAAAAAGATATTTGTCTTCAAAATACCCAAAACCATCACATATCGCCTAAAAGCGCCTATGTGGGTTATTTGGGAGATAATAAAATAAATTTTAATTTATTACTTTTCCTGCAGAGGAATATATTTCTAATTGAACTTTATAAGTACTTTTCGCATCAAATATTGTTAAAATATCAAACAACAAAAAAAAATTTGAGGTTCCCTAAATTTTGTCGGCGAGTGTAGCCCTTTCACGCGTGTTAGAAAGTAGAACTAGACGCTCGAATCACGCAACGAAGAAATTGCAAAGAATTTATGTTTCTGAGGCGATATGATGCCAGGTCTAAGGTTCAACTCCCGGAATGGTTTACATGAATTATTGTAGCAATCAAAATAGTAAACTGAGATTTCTCTAAGAGAATATATTGAGATGTTTAGATTTAGATAGAGATGCTTTATTTAAATTGGATTCTTATGAGGGACTGAATGCTATTGAGTTGAGTAGTTGAAAAAAAACCAGCCATGTGCGAGTCGGACTCGCACACCGAGGTTCCGTACCACTAAGGTAAAAATACCGTCTGAGTTATGGACGCGCAGTTGAAATTTGTCATACGGGAGTTTAAGTCAAGTTAGACTTAAATATTTAGCTTTTGAGATTTTACAGGCCTCAATTTCACAGGTTGCTGCAAAAATAACATTAAAAGTTAAATTAAAAAAAAAACATTAAACGAGTGAAAACTCCTGTAACAGTTGAGGTTTAATGTTCTTAAAAAGTGTTAGCGTCACCGAATAAAAAAATTACATGGTAGTAACTCTGGCACCACCACACGTTTTTGCAATTGAAATGAGCATTTGACAAGAAGAAACAAGCAATTAAAAAGCTTGTCATGTTATTTTTGTAAGTCAAAAAATACTGTGTTAGTAGTAAGTACTTACCTATCTTCCGAAATTTAAAAATATTTTTATTTTCCATAGATACTGCATCCCACGACCGAACATTATAAATGACAAGTAAAAAAACCTGCCAAGTGCGAGTAGGACTCGCACCCTAAGTGTTTCGTACCCATTCACCATATATATATATATATATTCTTTATTGCACAAAAAAATTTAACAGAAAAGACTATAACCATAAACCATATTATATTCTTCAAGCTTTTGCTCTTTGATTTTAAAAACTCCGCGTCCACTATAACCTGACCTCTCTTTTATATTAATATACTTGAAACGGGAGCTCACTTTAATTGTCTATGAATAATTTTGAGAAAAGTTGTAATATTTAATAATTTTACACTTTGACCTTTGCTTGTGTAGAAGGTTGGAATTTTGATAGCTTCAAGGGTCCATGGACCTTAATATTTGATATTGATTTCAACTTGATATCTTTACCAGTTTGGGAGAAAAGGGGTCTTGAAAACAAACGGACAACAAAGTGATCCTCTAAGGGTTCCGTTTTACGGAACCCTAAAAAGAATCATATTTGTGATCGCAATAGAAAAACTAACTATTTTATAGGTAGACATCAAATCGCAATGAGTGGCTTATAGACTCTTTTTTGGCCTTCATATTAAGTCTATTTATTAAAACTAATTTCTTTAAAAAAGTACTAATCTTGCCATAAAAACGCACACCACGTCCAAACCCCTTTGGGCGTAATTAGCGTTATAAAAAATTGAGCGCTGCCACAGCATAAAAAAAGGAATGAAATATGCCTCGTCCATTTTACTGAAATTGTTCCGGGAGTGGGCATTTACCGCTCTATTAAGAAAAATTACTTTTCCCCAATGGGTGTTTCACAACTTTTTCATGGCTTTAAATCAGGGCAGTATTTTTTGTGTCAATGAGATATTATGACGTTTTGAAATCTACAAATTAGGTACGTACGTAGTAGGTACCTTTTGAAACATTTTTAATACTTCTGTACGAATAAAAATTACGATAAGTAGTTTAGAAGTTATGAGGGGACAGATGAACATACATATATACATACCGGTCAAAATCATAACCCTTCTTTTTGTCGTAGTCGGGTAAAAACAAAAAGTATTTGTAATTTTTGACTTACGTCGTTTATCGTTTATCGCACCGTGACCTTAAAACATACCTTTGTTTAAACAAAATAAAAACAGCACTTCCTCCGAAGAGCGCTCTTAAAGAAACAAAGAAAACCGAGCCACAGTCTTTTGCATGCAGATTTAAAAATACTCGGCCTAAAAACGGAGTCAAGTTCACAAAAATGCGTCACTTTACCTTGTGACTTACTGATCTTGATTTGCTTTGACTGCACTTTCAAACGTACTACATGGGGTTAAAAAGATGGAGATGGAGATGGAGCGGTACTATTTTTAGCCAGCATCACGTGGAGTTTTTAGGGAACCTAACTTTATTTTTTATTAATAACTGGAGTTCCGACTTTAGTTAGAGTAGTGGTCAGGGGGTCTAGCCATTACGCCATTTGAAGAAATCGAAAGTCATGAAATGGCGTTCGCTTTCGTCATCTCTAAATTTAACAGCCTCCGTGGTGTAGTGGTTAGAGCGCTCGGCTCTCGATCCGGAGGTTCTGGGTTCGATTCCCGGTGGGGACACTGTCAAACAAAAATCCCTTTGTGCGACCTCCCCAGTTTTGGTTAGGACATTGCAGGATGAATCACCTGATTGTCCGAAAAGTGAGATGATTCCGTGCTTCGGAAGGCACGTTAAGCCGTTGGTCCTGACTACTATCTACGGATGTAGTCGTTAATGAGCCATGTCAGAGGCCTTTGGCGGCTCAACAACTCTGACACCAGGGTTTGCGAGGTCGGTCATCTATCTTGCTACCCACAAGATATGATAATGATAAATTTAATGGCACGTTATCCAAACGCCCAGGAAAGTAATACATTACTAACCGTATCCCACGCCCCGCCCAGATATCAAATCGCAATCCGCGACCACAGATAATGACAACGGCCCGCCAACTGACAGCTGTCAAACCATCAATTAGCACATTGTCACTTCCCGCGTAAAGTGTAATTTTGCCGCAAACCGAAAGGGGTAATTGCTGTAAGTGCCAATTAAAAAGTGGCGGAAAAATGTTGCAATAAAGTGTTGTAACTTGTAATAAAAGTCTTTTGTTTTTATTTGATTGGATTGTTTGGTTATCATTTTTTTAACTCCAGGACCGTACTAGTGGTCCTGGAGCTGGATTTGTACCCCTGACCAAATCCGTCCTGTACCCCTAGGGGTTCTAATGAGACATGCAGATGTGATAACAGTAAAAACTTATTTTTTTATATGGGTACTAGTATATAAGTTGTAAATATTTTATGTATGTTTGTAAGTGGATTAGAATGGTATACGAAGAATTGGAGAGTGACTTTTTTCAAATCCAAAGAAAAGTTACTACCTAATAATATAAAGTTGGGAAAATCTTACTGTGTTTATTTATATTTGTAGTACTCAAATCTCAATCATCATATCAGCCGAAAGACGTTCACTGCTGGGCAAAGGCCTCTGCTAAAGATCTCCATCTCAATATTTTTTCGTATTTCGGCCTACATTCTGCGGCAGATTTATCAAAAATTGTTCACTTTCATGGGCAGATTTACCAATTTTTTCACACGTCTTATACAGGGTGTAAGGGACAGCCTTCCAAAAACTGAAAGGGCATGATCATTTAGCGCAACTGAACAACTTTCAGCGAATAAAACTGTCAGAAAATGAATAGAATTGGCCTCTCCATACAAACCTTCTAGTCAAGTTTGCAATTTTGTATGGTGAGGCTTTTTTTTCATTTCATGAAACTTTTATTTACTTAAATACGTTCAGTAAGGTACGTTGACTGATTATGGCCCTTCAGATTCCGGAAGGCTCCTTTACACTCTTTATAATCTGACCTATTTTAATAAAAAATATTACAAATGTTGCCCTACTTTTACTCAAAGGACGTTTGTTCCACGCATTTATTTTACAATTATGAAGAATCTTACTCATCTATTCATCTCTTTTACTTTATCAGTAATGTACAATAATTCAGCATTATATCATCAAGGGCTTACAGAAAAATGAGTACTTAACCCTTGGGTGGCCAGTTACGGTCTGATAGACTTATAAAGTGTTTCTATATCCTTTACTAAAAAGAAAAATTACATTAAATATGACTATCAAATAGGAAATGATAAACTTACACGTAAATCTGTTATTAAAGACCTTGGAGTAATTTTCGATAGTCAATTAACTTTCCGCGATCACTACAGTCACATAACAACGAAAGCTTTTCAACTTCTTGGCTTTATAATACGCTCATCAAAAAAGTTTAAAAACCCCAGCTCTTTAATTCTACTTTACAATAGTTTGGTTCGAAGCATTCTAGAATATGCAGCTGTAATCTGGTCTCCGTGTTATGTGGTACACGAGACTAGCATAGAGAGAGTGCAAAAAAAGTTTCTCAAGGTACTGTGTTATAAATTTGGATATGGTCGCATACTCAATAGCTACTCTGACAGACTCCAAAAATTCAATATGACTCCTTTATACATCAGAAGAAAACATAACGACCTAATCTACCTCCATAAAATCATTCACTCCTTGCTCGACTCGCCACCCTTACTGTATAGCCTTAACTTTAATATTTCGCATAATTTGCGTAACCCAAAGACATTTTTACTTCACACATTCACAAATAACACCTCTTACTATAACCCAATAGTAAGAGCGTGCCGTCTATACAATGAGCTATCGCACTCCAACAATTCATTGGACATTTTCAATTCGCGTCATAGTGTTTTTAAAAAAACTGTTAAGATCATTTTGAAATAGGTTAACATCCACATAATTAGCTGTTATTTGTACTATTTTAAGTTCTGTTTTGTATGAACTTGCACTTTTATTATTATTTTTCGTTTACGTAAGCTTTACTGTGTGACACGTTAAAGGGTTGTAATCTAGTTCATTACTTTTTTATGTACTACACTTGATTTATTCTTGATTGCTACCTGTTGTGTTCACCTAAATAAATAAATAAAATAAATAATGTTTTCTTTTTTCACCTATAGTCATCCGATCCCAAACTAAGCAAAGCCTGTACTATGGGTATCAGAGACTTATACACATACATAAATAGAGAAATAACACTCAGACACAGAACAAACACTTGTGTTTATCACATGAATGTTGTCCTGGGCGGGGATCGAACCCGCGCCCCACGGCGCGTAAGGCAGGTTCACTACCAACCACACCAACAGGCTTGTCACTTTAAACTGTGTTGTACTCTTTAATAATTAAACGACTTTTTTTTTAAAGTACCTTAAACTATGGGTTCACATAGTAATTACTTCATATTTACATACATATTATATGACATAAGTACATAATAAACATATAAATAATATTATAGTTATTTATGCAACTGTTGCGTAATGAGAGTAATATTAACACGAGATCTGGTTTTTGATACGAGGCGCAGCCGAGTATCAAAATAGTATAGATCGAGTGTTAAAATGACTAATTAAGTATAGTTGCATACAAAACTTTATCTACGACCGACGAAATAAAGTTTTTTTTTAAAGAGTAGTGATCAATTTATTGAACTAAGAGGACAGTTAGTACAGTTAATTAAAGTTATTCCCAAAGTTATTCCATATCCAGAGCTTGTGGATGGCGTTGCTTTAACATTAATTTCATGTATATGGTTACTGACAGCCTCTTGTAGAATCATGTTCTCCTGGTACATACTTTCCATTTTGTTCAAAACACTTCTTTTGTTGCCAATGTCACTTTATATAGAAGCGAGCCAACTGTCAGCTTCTTGTCGATTTAAGTACTCCTAGTCACGCCTGGTACTCTCCGTTTTCTTTTAAATATAGGTAGGCAGTCGTCACCCCAGTAAAAAGTATTTTTACAAAATTACTTTAAAATAGGCTGTATGTAGTACTGTGGTAGTATTGCCAGATTGAAAATTATGTATTATAAAATCCATACTCCATTTCCGTACTGCTCGTAGTATGGAACAGTGTGGAAATTAAAATGATAGCGGACAATGACCTCAATTTCGAATCTGTCATTGGTTTCGAATTCGGAATATTCCGGTACGGGAGTAGATAAACATAATAAAATTATCTGCCCGTGTGGTACCGACAAAGAATAGTACCAATCCATTTCTACCCGTGGATGTCGTAAGAGGCGACCAAGGGATTACGAACTGGATGATGGGCAGCAGCATCCTCCTGGGTTTCGTACCATCTTTATTACTGCGGTCACTAACAACCGCGGTCCGCGGTGATGGTTTTAGTACTTACTTCCCCTACAAATATTCAAATTGTATCGTGCGTTTTTATGGAACTGTGGAGGAAGCTCCCTGTCCTGCAGTGGACGTTTCATAAGATGATATGTAAATGATAAGTATTATCATTTACATAAAATTTCTTCTTCATTCCAACAATAAAATTCCTTTAGTCGAAACAAAACGTCATATTGAAGTATTATTTCTGTAGGTTGCAATATAAAAGATGATTATATACCCTGACCCCGAATTCGGCGCGATAACCTAGACATTTTTAGGGTTCCGATACCAAAATGGTAAAAAAAAGGAACCCTTATGGTGCCGCTCTGTCTGTCTGTCTGTCCGTCTGTCTGTCACACCTCTATATCTCAGCAACCACTTACGCTATCGAGCTGAAATTTGGAATAGTTTTAGAATATAGTTGCCCAACTTAATTGCACATGAAAATTTTTTGAAAAAAGTATGACTATTAATGTAAAGGGGGCCAAAATAGGGGGGGCCAAATTTCAAATTGTCGCTACTAGGTCGAGTGGGGTATCATATGAAAGGGCTTTACTTGTACATTTTAAAATATATTTTTGTATTTTTTTAAGTTTCTTAGTTTTCAAGTTATGATGAAAAATGTCAAAAAAAATACCATTCCCCCCCCCTTATCTCCGAAGTTTGAGTAAGGGAAAATCTGAATTAATTACAGTTGACAGAGGTTTATGTAAACTTTACAGCAAAAATAAAACGATCTTTCTAAGTTGCACAGTTTTTCAGAAATCTGCAAAAAACCTTTACAAACAAATTTAGGTTTGCGGTCCTGAAAATGGACTTTATTGCTTCCAAAAATACTATAGGTATATCGGAACCCTCGGCGCGCGAGTCCGACTCGCACTTGACCGGTTTTTCTACTAACCAGAAGACCTCGATCCACAATTGGATAACGTTGGAGATTGCATAAAAATAATAGGTCCACCAGACCCAATAGGCTTACTAACGGTTAAGTATTATTAAAACAAAGAAGACTTATCGGAGGTGCAGTTACTCACCAAGTATCAAGAAGTCTTTCTTTAAATAAATGCAACCTTGGAGTATAAAAGATGTTTACGAGAGGGAGAAATAAAATTTCAAATGCGCAGTTCTTTCAAGGGCCTCTCCAAACACGTTTCGGCGAAAATTTCGTAATTACTTTTCGAGGAAGTTCTTTGTAAGACTATTTTTTTAAGACGTATTGGGTCAGCAACAACAGTACGCTATATGACTTTCAATTTCATTTAGATTATATTATTATAATTAATTCCTTGCCCAAATTCACATTATCATCATCACAGCGTCAAGTTACAAAAATAATTTTGTAGCAGAAGAAAACCACAAAACTCAGCTAACCAAATCCATTCTCTGTCACTGTACTCAAATCAGTTTTTTTGCATTATCGACTTTTTTTTTGTTTAAGTTTTTTTGTTTTGTTTTGTTGGTAAGTGGGTAATTTATAAAGCAAATTAAGGGAAATTTTGAAATTAATTATTAAATGAAAAAAATAATTAAAGAAACTAAAAAATAAAACACATTTTATGTTTCCTGATCCTATAATAATTAAGAAAATATATATTCCCCTTTTCAAAAGATTTACTTTTGGCCTTTAATGGGTTTATTTAACTGTAAAGATAAAGACATCGGAGTTATCGGATACTTTGTTCTAGCCTTGTGCAACTATATATTTGTTGAATCATTTATCGTTATGTATAAGTATTGGCACTAATCATTAGATATTAGACAGAAACACACAGTTTATTGACAGAAAATAACAGATTTTTCAAGAAAACATGCACTTGCATACAGAGAGTTAAGTATAGACTTACGTTATTTAATAATGAGTTGTAAGGAATGTATAAAATTGGAGTCTAAAAAAATTACTTATGTTTGATATTAAATATTCCATTACGATGCAAGTGTGCTATTATGGTCATTGCACTCTAGACTAGGTTGCACCCGAGCCGTAGGCGAATGAGTGACCAATTCTTTTGGGCTATACTACATTTTTAAACACTGAATTTTTTTAATGGAATTTTTGTAGACTACCATAAGAATGTTTTATATTTATTTTATACTAAGCGTTTGAGTACTACATTAAGGCTGATTTAAATCAACATTTTTGAAAATGTTATCAAAACAACAAATATTTGTTGAAAATGGCGACCTTTATAGAAAGCACAGATTAAGATTCTTGTTGACAGATATCTTTTAGCCGTGTTTACCTGTTATATTTTTAAAGTTAAGCTCAATGTCATCAATGACGATATGAAAGTATAATATTTAAAAACTAATTTACAAGTAAGGAGGCATGTAATGTAGTTTTACGTGCTACATGAAAGCTATCGATAATAAAATCATAAGCCGATAAAATTAATAAATTGTTGCCGATAAACCAAGTTATTAGATTAAAATTTCACAGAGAATGAGGGGTTTAACCTCAGTTGTGTTAACCGTTTAATTTTATTATAAATTCAAACTTTTTAAATTAAAAGTTGCTCAAACAGTTTCCAGTTTTAGACAAAATATTTTTCTACGCAACGCAAAAAATCGGCCAAATGCGAGTCAGACTTGCGCACTGAGGGTTCCACTAAGGCAAAAATACCGTTTTAGTACTTTTATTTAGCGCAGTCACACAGAAGTGTATTAAATGCGCGTGAGTCCGACACACACTTGATCATTTTGTATTATTTGTTGTTATGCTATAGCTTATGCACTATAAACACACCAATTTTCACGCTCGTAAGTGTTCCCGTTTTTACGATCGAGCTAAAAAAAATCGAGCAAAAATCATCCTTAAGTTTTATTTTATTTTTATTACTTGTTGTCATAGCGGCAACCGTGAAAAAATAAACTGTCTACCCTTACGATTCATGAGATACTGCCCACTGACAGATAGACAGACAGACATACATCGGAGGCATATTAATGGGGTCCCGTTCTTCATCCTTTGGGTACGGAACCCTAAAAAGAGAGAATTTTAAAAGACATCTCCCTAAAAAAAACTTTTGATTATAAAACTGAACAATTTTAATTATTTAAATTCTGAATTACAATTTCTTTACTTTTCATAAAAAAGCCACATTACAAAAAAGTGGTCTTCAATTTTCTATACTGTTCGTCGTAGGAGCTGAAAATGTCCCATGGGAACCAACGAAGAAACCCAAGACCCATAAAACTTAGTCCCATACAATTTCCCATAAAAATTCAATCAGCTATCTACAAATAAATTGGTTAATTGGCAACAAGACTTCGAGTTATGTCTTCAGTCACAGAAATGCCGTAAAAAGAGGTTTGCACTACAGTTCTATCACAATAAGGCCGGTATTTCACTGGGACACCACGGTGGCGCGACTGGTGAAGACACCAGAGTCGCCACACCCTGCGGCCACAGTAATAAGGGCTATATTTCACAGGGAGTGGTAGCGCGACCAGCATCCGAACTGGTGGCGCCGCCAAATTGGTTGCGCAACCAAACGGACACCAGGTGAGTAACTCTCTATAGAGCTGTATACATTTTGTTGGTAGCGGCGACTGTTTGCGCTGCTATGGTGTCCCAGTGAAATACCGGCCTAAGAGGACGAAAATGGCCTTCTTGAAGGCTAACTTAGTTTTTTTCCTGTATTCCAACGTTTACAAACACATTTTGCAGCTATGACAAACAAAATCAATCGGCTAAAGCTGTCAGATAATACAAGATTGTAAAACAATGTTATTCTTGCCGTCAAATATACTCTTAGGCCGGTATTTCACTGGGACACCATGGCAGCGCAACCAGTCGCCGTTAACAACAAAATGTATACAGCTCTATGGAGAGTTACTCACCTGGAGTCCGTTTGGTTGCGCAACCAATTTGGCGGCGCAACCAGTTCGGATGCTGGTCGCGCTACCACTACTAGGGCTCATAGCCCTGTGGCCGCAGGGTGTGGCGACTCTGGTGTCTTTACTGGTGTCTAGTTACGGACACCAGTGTGTCCCACGCCACCGTGGTGTCCCAGTGAAATAACGGCCTTTGTGTCATGGCTGCCAAATAGATTGTTAAGCATTGGAATAAAAACTATAACAATGTATTTTAGCTCCTTCTAATATCGTGTCAGTTTTAAGTGCGTCAATTTTCAATTTTCAAATTTTAATTTTCTTCTTTTTTTTTAGTAAATATTATAATAGGTCTTTACCTATGAAATTGCCGAAATTTTCTTACAGATTAATGAGATCATAATTCCTATAATACTAATGCAATTTTTTTCATTTGTCTTATATTTGAAAGTTGACTTCAATGTTATTAATTTACGCATAAAATAAAGTTTTTATTTTTAGTTTGATATATAAAATTTAAGGTTCGAAAATTGTTCGTCTTAATTGTCGTCCGATTCCATCATTAGATTTGTTATATTTTTTTACAGATAATATTTTTCGAAAATCAAATTTAAGCTTCTGTTAGCTTAATGTCTTCCCAATAATGCTTAAAAAAATAAAAAAGTTTGGATTTATAATTCCTAAGAAAAATGCAAAAATGTTAGTACTGAAAATTGAGTTTACCTAAAATTCGCCATACAAAACGGCAATTTCATAGGTAAAGACCTAATATTATGATCTTAAACTTAATCCTTACTGCAGAGGTTTATATGTAACATGGAAACGGAAGCCAATGTCGAATCGTCATACTTTGTTTTAGGATAGCCCCACGGAATAGCCCATATAAGTGGTTCGCTAAACTATTTGCTTTCAATTCGCGTGTCTCTATAGGCTTGTACTTTAGGGTTGTGTAATATTGTGTATGGTTCAAAGTCAAAGTCAAAATCGTTTATTCATTGTGTGGTTATACTATCAGCCTTACCGCAGTGCGGTGCACATCATAATAAAGGAAAAAATATCATGAAGATTTTATTGCTTAAGAAAGCCATACAAAAATTCTTATACAAAAATTATTTCAAAGTAAAAAGAGCAAGTTAGTAAGTTTTAATAGAGACAAAATAAGAAAGGGGTTAAAGGTTACATGTATCGAATTTTAACTTGATATACATCTGACGTACAACAAACCTCTTTTCTACGTGGATAACTGTGCGAAAGGGACGCAACATAAAGCAGTCTAGTTCAGAGATAGCTGTTTAGATAGTGCTATCTCGATCCGCCGCCCACGGGCCAACGAGTGTAGACTACTTCCTACATTGTCGAGAAAAACGCTTTTTACTAAATTAAAAAGAGAATATTCCAATTAATAAAAATATAAATTTAGAAGATCTGTATTTATAGACCTTACTAACAAACAAAATTTAAACAATAATTAATCTGAAATTGGATTAAATTGATTTGACATACTATTTTTTTTTAATGAAAGACTGATGATGATAATGATAAATTAATGCCAGCTTAAATAGAATTCACTTCTTGCACTGTCGGCAAAAAGGCTTTTTACTTAATTAGAAAAGGTAACATTCTAAATTTATGATTTAAAAACATACAAATTTGAAAAAAAAAACGAGTCGCCTTATTTGGACATAATTTAAAAATCTAAATAAATTTAACAATGTCAAATTCAAATCTTTTGAAAAAGTAAATGATTTGGATAATTCTATGAGACATAAGAAGTCTCTATTGCCATGCAGACAATATGCTTATAGTAACGATTCTTTCTTAAGCGTCGACGCAAAAAAAAAAAACCTAAAAAGAAAAGACTGCATAATGTAAAAGCCCATAGCATAACAGCGAGAATAAAAAGCGTAATAAACACGCCTGGGCGACACTGACCTACGTCAACAAACGGAGCGCGCCTGTGTGACACTACATAATGTATGGCTGGTAGAGTAGGGAATCAGCCAGAGACGTCATCGGGCAAAAAAACGTTTTAGACTTATAAAAAAAATACATTAGACATGAACGATGCAGCACATTAAAGAAACTCCTTCTTTCTTGTTTAAAAGAATAGTAAAGAACAGGAACCAGATTTAATTTTAAAGCTAATTTAAAAAGGGTGTAGGGGACAAATTTCCGAAAAATTAAACGCTGTAACTTGCAGTGAATAATACTTTCACCAAATAAAAAAAAACGCTCCTTACAAAATTGCAAACTTGATTGGTCTGTTTGTATGGAGAGGCCAATATTTTTGGTCATTTCCTGAAAGTTTAATTCACTGAAAGTGTTCGGAAACCTGTCCCTTACACCCAGTATAATAGTTTTTTTCTGTCAGTATGGAAACTAGAGTTACGAGTTATTGAATGAGTGGGTGATTTTTTAAATAACAATGGACGGTAGACATGAGATCTCTCTACATCTGTGATTAAAAGTATAAAAAAACCGGCCAAGTGCGAGTCGGACTCGCGCACTGAGGGTTCCGTACCACCACATAAACATAATTGTATTAGTTGAAATTTCAGTAAGTTAATGTGCTAGATTTTTTGAGTCCGACACGCGCTTGACCAAATTTTATTATTTGTTGTTATTTTATAGCCTATGCCCTATAAACATACCAATTTTCAAGTTTGTAAGTGTTCCCGTTTTTAAATAGAACTAAAACAAAAATCGCCTCGGCGACCATCCAACTTGACCCCTCTCTTATATGAATGTTCTTGAAACTGGAGCTCACCACAATTGGTTACCATTAGTTGTGAGAAAAGTTGTAATATTTAATGATTTCAGACTTTTCCCATTATTTGTACTGTGAGACCTAGCTTCTTGCCAAATTTCATAATTTTAGGTCAACGGGAAGTGCCCTGTAGGTTTTTCATTTTTGAATAAATGTATGGAGATGAGGACATAAAATGCCATATCTATTGATTGCGTCGTTGTAAAAAATTTAAATTTTCAGATCTTGTGTGGTTCATGGATCCTAATATATGGTATTAATTTCAACCTGATACCTTTACCCGTTCGTGAGATAAAGGGTCTTGACAGACAGACAGACAGACAGACAGATAGACAGACAGACAGACGGACAACAAAGTGATCCTATAAGGGTTCCGTTTTTTTCTTTTGAGGTACGGAACCCTAAAAATTATCAATAAATTATTATTACTATTGTTGTCGTGCAAAAATAAGCACAAATTACGCGTGACTAGACAATTTATTTGTAAGAAAAATACAAAAGAAATCTGCTTTTCTTTTTCTAACCTCAGGTTCTCTTGTATTTTGATTCATCTGCGAATTGAATACAGACAGACAACAATGACAGGCGCATTCAGATAACCTCATTTCTTTCCGCGATAGCTCACGCACACACTCACGTAATCTCATCCACACATAAGCGACGAATTGTGACCAGGAATTTTAAAAATGGCGCTTCTGTTAACTCGCTGTAATAGGTCTTTGAAAGTGGGATAAATTAAAAATAATTGAAATTAATTATGGAAGTCAAAAAAATCATGTAAATTAAATCTTATTGTAGTGTTAACTTTTTTATTTGCTAATTACCTTTTAATTACTTTTACTTAGTAGGTGGTAGGGCTTTTGTGCAAAGTCCGTCTGAGGAAGTACCACTTCCTTGCCTATTTCTGCCGTAAAGCAGCAGTGTTTACACTGCTGTGTTTCGGTTTGAAGGGTAAGGGAGCCAGTCAAATCACTGGCATATAAGACATAACATCTTAGTTCTCAGGGTGGACAACGCGCTTTGCTGTCTTATTAGCGTCAAAGTATGTCACTAATAAGATAGTGGGTGCTATGAGCGGTAGAGACCACTTACCATCAGGTGGCCCACCTGCTCGTTTGCTCACTTATAAAGAAAAATTTATTGATCCTTTTTATTTCTATAACTTGTATATCTTTTTTTCGCATAGGTGTGACTCGATGGTATGCGTGTAGGTGTTTAGTATGCAACTGCGAACGCGTATGTGTGCACTGTGATGCAATAGCTAATCATGCGTAGCTTAGAGACAATGTGTTGAGCATAATATTATTTTCTTACATAATAATTTGATTTTATTATTTAAAAAAAAAAACTTTCGCACAAGACATTAGAGAACAGAGAGTATTTTTTTTGTTTTACACCTTTTTCAAATTACTGAAAATAAGGATGATTTTAGGATAGGATAGGATTAAAACAAAATTAATTACGTTCTGATGAGTTTGTTAATGAAAGAATTTTTTTATTATTGGACACAGTTTACATATTCATGAAATTACAATGAAAAAGTTAAGGTAATTTTACAAGTTTAGAACTATCGTATTATTTATTTGTATATCATGGTAAGTACCTGGGCGACCGCCTCAACCTGAAAATATCATCGGGTAAGCAAGCTATGCTACTCGCCAACAGATAGCGCTGTAAGTTTCTGTCTAAAACGCGGAATTTACAATATGCTCAAAAACACGGGAAAATGAATTTTCCCCGACATGAGACCTAGCTAGATCGATTTTTCGCCCCCAAAAAACCCTGTATGGTAAATTTCATCGAAATCGTTAGAGCCGTTTTCGAGAAACCGATTACAAATATATATATATATACAAATATTGCTTATTTAATAGTATAGGATTTGACCATATTTCTAGTGACGATACAGCATTTTACACAGACAAGTACTTCACTAAAGTTTTAGGTAAGTATCAAGTTTCTTTGAAATATTTGAACGTAAATTTCGCACCATTCACATTCCTACGTTAGACCTTCGCTACTTTGAAAGGACTAAAGTATTCTATAATATATTTTTATAGTCTTATCTTCGAGATTTTATCAAGCAAAACACCCATAGATCCGAGTACAATTATTTTCTTAATGCCAATTTTATTAAATATAATTTTATTATAAGTTTTAAACAGGTCATTGAAGAATAAAGGCTAAATTATTTAAAAAATAAATAGTAACAGTATTTTAGGATTGTTGGTTGATTTTAAAATGAAAATAAAAATTTAATCAAAAATAAGTACTTTCCTACTTTTCATTCTTTTTTTTTGGTTCACTCTGTTCGTTATTCTTATCGTGCTTAGAAGCGTCCCTAAAGTTCTTAGAAGTACTACTATAAAAGAACCGAGTGCCTGTTTAAAAAAATTGGCATTTCAGGAAAGAAACAAACACATAAAAACAATGAAAGATACAGGCCAGTATCTTAAGGTCTAACATTAAAAATGCGGGGGAATGCACCTTCAGGGCTACATGATAAGAAAAACAAAGACAGCTATCTTTGAGTAGGTATTCTGTACTTGTGACGTTTGAGGGCATTGAACTAAGGGCCTTGATTTTTTATAATAATATTTTATTTTATAGATTCCATAGAAAAATTTTATTTTGTGAATTTAAAGCACATTAGCATTATTTTATGAAATTATTAAAATTTAAAAAAATTAATTGTTGTCCAGTTAATTAAAATGCAATTTAAAACAAAAAATATTGAGTATTTTATATGCACTAAACGATTTTTTCTCTTCGTTTTTAGGGTTCCGTACCTCAAAAGAAAAAAACGGAACCCTTATAGGATCACTTTGTTGTCCGTCTGTCTGTCTGTCGGTCTGTCTGTCTGTCTGTCTGTCTGTCTGTCAAGACCCTTTATCTCACGAACGGGTAAAGGTATCAGGTTGAAATTAATACCATATATTAGGATCCATGAACCACACAAGATCTGAAAATTTGAATTTTTTACAACGACGCAATCAAAAGATATGGCATTTTATGTCCTCATCTCCATACATTTATTCAAAAATGAAAAACCTACAGGGTACTTCCCGTTGACCTAAAATTATGAAATTTGGCAAGAAGCTAGGTCTCACAGTACAAATAATGGGAAAAGTCTGAAATCATTAAATATTACAACTTTTCTCACAACTAATGGTAACCAATTGTGGTGAGCTCCCGTTTCAAGAACATTCATATAAGAGAGGGGTCAAGTTGGATGGTTGCTGAGGCGATTTTTGTTTTAGTTCTATTTAAAAACGGGAACACTTACAAACTTGAAAATTGGTATGTTTATAGGGCATAGGCTATAAAATAACAACAAATAATAAAATTTGATCAAGCGCGTGTCGGACTCAAAAAATCTAGCACATTAACTGACTGAAATTTCAACTAATACAATTATGTTTATGTGGTGGTACGGAACCCTCAGTGCGCGAGTCCGACTCGCACTTGGCCGGTTTTTTTGACTGTTCAATCAGTGTAGCTTTTTTACAAATAAAAAAAATATTCCAATATACAGGGTGTAAGACTATGAAACTGAACAACTTTCCATGGGGAACATAGGTCAAAATACGATAAAAAAAAATTTACGTCCCATATAAACCTCACTAAGGCACTGATTGTGCATGTTGTAGGTACCTAGGTACGAGTATGGGAGATGAACAATTTTTTTAAATTTCGACCTTGTTCCTTAGCGAAAGTTGTTCAGTCAGGGTCTGAATGCACAGTTTCAAGGATCACAGGGTTTACCATAACACCCGATATATCTACAAAGTAGAAAATCGCAAAATTCCACAACCACAGGCAGGATTCGAACCTGCGTCTTCTGCGCAAAAACGCTTACTAGGTGGCAGCACAAACGCAACGTTGACATGCATAAAGAGGTCGCTAAATTTCACAACATCGGGCAGGACCACAGTAGCCTAGTTGGTAAAGCGTCTGCGGTACTTACGCAGAAGACGCAGGTTCGAATCCTGCCTGTGGTTGTGAAATTTTGCGATTTTCTACTTTGTAGATTTATCCGAACACAGGAAGTGTTAAAATAAAAATCATACCCGATATATCAATATATCATCGGAAATATGCAACAGAAAATCTATTGCACATTTACTGCAAACCATAAAATCCGCGTCATTTCGGCATGCTCCAAAACCAAAACTATAATATAATAATATATAAAAATAATAAATCGTAAAATTCACAAATACATTAAAAAAATCCCAACACAGAAACAACAAGTATTGTTATAAAAGCTTTTTCAACAGCCAACGAAAAAGTTTAACTGAAATTTTCCTCTTGATTTCGATTGTATAAAATATAATTTTTGTAAAATATATAAAATATCTTAAAATAAAAAGATACCGGAAAAATCTCAACACATCGTATCCTTATAGAAAATACTGCATCCGAACGTTACAAATGCTCCATTGTGATTTGAAAAACACAAAGTGAAGTTCATACAGTATTCATGCGCGTGCACAGGTCACGATCACGGACATCGAACTCACTTTTTAGGGTTCCGTATATCAATATGAAAAAAAAATAATCAAATCTAACATAGGATCAGTTTGTTGGTCGTCTGTCTGTCAGTTCTAAGGTCAAGACAATTTTTCTCATAAATGGAAAATATATCAAAATGAAATTAATCATTAGAAATGTGTGAAAATTTCAAGCTTCTACGATAACACAATCAAAAGATATGGCCTTTTACGTCCCTATCTTCATACATATTATGAACCTAACCAAAAACCTACCTCTGATATAAAAGTTCTAATATCATACGAATCAATCATAGTAGTCCCTTTAGCTTCAGTACCATGTTTGGCAAGAAGCTAGGTCTCACAGCGTAAATAAAGAAAAATTTGTAAAATTATTGAACATTGCAACTTTTCTCACAACCAAGTTAAACCGATTGAAGATGAGCTCCAATTTCATGTACGTTAATATTACAGAGGGGTCACGTTTGAGTTGACTTATGTATGATCCATTTTTTTCATTTATTCCATCGCTTACCAACACATTTTGCAGCTATGTCAAAAACAATCGGCTAAAGCTGTCAGAAAAAATAAGTCTGTAAATAATGTCATTTTTTCCGTCAAATAATGTCAGTTTTAGTATCATGGCTGCAAAATGTGTTTGTAAGGATTGGAATAGACGAAAAAAATGGATTTATAACATTCGATGTAGCTTGCAGACCGAACCCTCCTGCGCTAGTTCGACTCGAACTTGGCTGGTTTTTAAATCGATTACACCACAATGCGATACGCAATCGATTTAATTTTCTTTAATATATTTATTTCAATTACGATTTAAAGTGTTTAGATTGTGTGCAAATATTTTTAATTAAATATTTTAAACAAAAATATTTAGCTTTAACTTTTTAGATATTAGACAAAATGAATAAAAAGTTAGTTTTTTTTTCATGTGGGTTGAAAGATCGATAAACGACCTCAAAAAACCTAATGTCAGAGGTTTCGAGCTAAGGCTTCTCATTCAACGACATGTTCTGTAGGTTTAGCTGGTTTATTCCGAAACATGGAACCACCCCTATTTTCGGACAAGAAGGTGTTATCTCGTAACATCTTAACTGCCCACTTTTATCTGCTATTTTAATAAAATTCCAATTGAATAGAAAGCAAGGCAATGTTTTACAAAAGCAATTTTTCAACTATCAGAATGCATAGATTCTTTTACGAGAGCCCAACCCATAAACTATACGGAGAGGAAGATAACGTAATAAAATCGCGGTGTCTGATGGCCCACGTGTTGGCCCATAATAAAAATAAATGGAGTCTGCGCAAAACGAGAGAGGTCGCTCACCTCCCTAACCTAAGACAAGAGTTTGCGCGTACGCAGCACGCACACACGCACGCTTTCTAGGTCGCTACACGTTCACATACACTCACGCTCACAGCTGTAACCACGCCCACATACACCACCAGCGCGTGCCCCGAACGAGTTTAGACAAACGGAAGAAATATTATTCTCTTTTTAGGTGCAGCTTTTGCTGTTTCTATTTTATTCTTGGTCCTTTTGCACGGGTGTTTGAACGTGTATTTCTTATGGTCGCCTTTTTATATTTAGATTTAATATATAGTAAATTTGATTTTAAAATTATTTATCGTTATTCTAAAACATGTAATATGAAGTATTATAATAACTATATATGCTAATTTATCTTTTTCTTTTCGCGAATAAAGTCATGTTGACAATAAACGTAAAAAAAAACAACTAATTTCCTAAATTATAATTAAATGCATGGTCACATTTCATTGAGCTTTGGAAATTTTGTTATATTGGCGAAAACCGATACTGCGTACCGCGAACGTTGCTCTCTTCGTGTTTTTATACTCTTTGCATGTGTGAGTGCGGGCTTGACCTATACCAACATAAGTTCCGTGCGATGGTTATGTAATTAAATGAATTGTTGATATAGTCCTTTTTTATTTTTTTAATTCACTCAAAAAATAAATTACCGACTATAAAAAAAAACTAAAGATCTAAAGTGACCGCAGCTGGAATACGTTTTGTGCTATTCTACATTTTTTTCTTAATGTAAGTCCTGGAAAGAAGAATTACAATTACTATAATTGGCAAATCCATAAGTTTTCTAACTTTGTAAAACTAAAAAAAAATCATATCATAACTACGAGAGTTTTATATGAAAAATTCAAAATGATTGTCGTATATTTATGTGAAAAAAAAACTGTTCCATGTCCTGTTTAAAGAATCATGGTATCAAATACTCCTTGTTGTATTTAAAAGAAATTAAGTAACTTATTACAGATTTTAAGATTTACTATGATATAATTTTATTGATTAGGTACCTACAGTTTATAAGTATAGGTTAAAATATTCTTTTTTGTTATCGTTCAGACACCGTCTTAAAAATTTGAAGTCAATAAATTATCTCTGAAATGCAGGCTATCACTAGGATACTAGCCGGGATAGGGTTGAGCCACATTTCACAAGAATTTCCATACTTTGCGCTCCTTGGAAATCCTTTGAGCTCGTTTTGTATGGGCAAACCGTCGATCGCCGTCGATCAGTGTGGCCCAACCCATAAACGGCTTAACATGCCTGCTGAAGCACTAAAAACGTTTTGAAGCACTAGCGTTAATTTATCCCGTTTCTGAGTAACGTTCCTTAAACGTGATGGGGTAAAACAACAATCGCCAAGGTTACAGCGCTTCAAAGCCATTGTTGTAGCAAGAAAATAACTCAAAAATGTGGTTACCCTCTCAAAAAAACCGGTCAAGTGCGAGTCGGACATGCATGCCAAGGGTTCTGATATACCTATAGTACTTTTAGAAGCAATAAAGTCCATTTTTATGACCGCAAAACTAAATTTGTTTGTAAAGATTTTTTGCAGATTCATAAAAAATTGTCTTACTTAGAGACATTTATATAAACGTCTACGACCATAATTATTTATTCCTCCTTTTGCAAACTTCGAATTTATGGAATGGTATTTTATTGACAGTTTTCATTGTAACTTAAAAACTAAGAGTCGTAAAAAATGTAAAAATCTATTTTGGAATGTGTGAAGCCCTTTCCTAAGATACCCCACTCGACCTAGCAACGACAACTTAACTTTACTTATTACTTTACAATAATAATAATATTTCATGATTATTTTGTTTGCAATAAATTTGGGCAATCATATTCTAAAACAATTCCAAATTTCAAGTCGATAGCATGAGTGGTTGCTGAGATAAATAGGTGTGAGAGACAGACAGACAACAAGGTACGTTTTCGTTTTGACCATTTTGGTTCGGAACTTTAGAAAAGACATATTAGAAAAAGCCGACTTGAAGTCGTCCCTAAAAGTTTGACTCTTCAGAGTTAGTATTGGAAGAAAAAAAAGAAATATGTTTCATCACTTATTATAGACTATTTTGGTAAAATTATATACCAACAAGGAGAAAGGCACTTAAATAAGAATAATTAGATGAAATGAGGACAAATTGCTCTTCTTATTAGTAAAGCTGAATACTTTTAATTTTACTTATAGGTACACTACGCTATAAGCAGTTACTTTATTAACCAAATTTTTGCTTTCAGTTAAAAATTTCAAATTACCAATCATTTAAATTTCAAATCGAAGTTTTATGATAATTTTTATATTTTATAATAATTTTTAAGTATGAAGCAAGATACAAAACAACAGAAATAACTTAAAGCTCAAACTACAGAATTCTAAAAGTCGGTGCTATTCTTGGCATTTCAATCGATCGGTTAAAAACTTGTAACGTACAATCTATAAGGGAATCTGTGTATAAAAACCCGTTGAATGTCACATCGTGACTTTTAACTGTTTGCACTAGCTGGGTCACTTTCTCTAAGCACACGGCAACAACGACCAAGTAAAAAGCTTAAAGCACATTCTATGCTGTTAAAGCACATTACAGTTGCTATTTAACTACTTTTACGGTATGCCAATATCTATCACCGTCCCATAAAATTTAATTAACAATACCTGCATCGATGTACTTTTCAAGTTCCAGGACTCGATCAAAACGCATTTCACTTTAGAAGAAAAAGAAATCACAGCACTGGCACAAAAGAAAAGAAACAAATTCAAAAACGCGCGCTTTTGTGCTTAGTTTAAATTTAGAACACTCGCTAAGAACACAATCTGCATACAATCTCTTTTTATTAGACCGCGCGAGTCATTTAGGTCCTTGTATTTTTTCTTCTAACAGAAAAGATGTCCGTTTTCGTCAAAATGCATTTTTCAAATGTCAGTGTGGTGCAAAAAATCGCAGTGCACTCGGCCCGTGGCCCGTAGGCGTTCTGTTTATAAGTTCTATAGTTGTAGAGAAGTATAGCATCGTAATGCACTTATGTGTAGGTACTCGCTAAGTTTTTTATTATAGTCAGTTATATCCGCGCGGTTCCTTAGTTTGAGGCTCGCCTTGTTCACTACTACAATGTTCTTGATACTTTAGATTGTTACGTAATCTTTTGTTATTGTAGGTAAAAACAGGTGGAATTTTTGTTAACATAAAAAGATTAAATATTCCACTTGAATAAGCCCTTTGAAGGCTCACGTACTTATAATTAATAATATTTGTATATCGACTTGTGTGTTAATCTTTATCCTATACTATTAAACGAGCAATATTTGTATATAAATATATTACGGGGGTTTTTGGGGGCGAAAAATCGATCTAGCTAGGTCTCATGTCTGGGAAAATTCGTTTTCTCCGTGTATTTAAGCATTTGCGTTTTAGACAAAAACCTACAGCGCCATATGTTGGCGGGTAGCACAGCTAGCTCACTTGATGATATTTAAATATTAAGGTTGTTATAGAGCGAAGATCAACACATATACTTTAAAATATACGTGTGATATACGATGACACATGATTTAATATATACTTCAAATTAATTCTGATAACAAATAATGAATTTAAAATATTTAGTTTAATTTTTCTTCTTTAGTTCGCAAAAGTATCAAAACCCCTACCTCTGAGTCACTATCGTTTGCGTCAGACAAAGACAGATATACATGGAGTTTTTCACCGTGCCGCTCTCGCAGCAAGTTTTTTCCAGCGCTCGTTTTTATAATACTGCTAGCGTTTGCTGTGCTTTCTTATACAAAGATTCGCGTAGGTGGTCTTCGAGAAATACGTTTTTATTTATTTTAGTGCCTTTTTAGATTCTTTCTTTACTGCATTCTTGCTTACGGTATACAAAAAATCACAAACTTGAAAAAAAAAACTTAATGGAATAGGTTTTTATTTCTATTTGTTTTTGATGGTGGTAGTTCTCACGTCTTATCTCCTAGTCATACAAATGAAATTAATACGACAAAAAAAATAGCTTATGCAACGTGTAACGAAAGGTGTGATAATACTGTAGGGTATGAATCTACCCATGAAACTGAACAACTTTTCCCAAGGAACATAGGTCGAAATACGAAAAATCAAATTTGACCTCCCATACAAAATGCGCTATCAGCTGATGCAGTTTCTATGGGAACTCAAAAATTGATTTTGTCCTAGCCTATGTTTCTTTGGAAAAGTTGTTCAGTTTCATGGGGAGATTCACACTATTTAGTATTTTCTTACCTATCCGTTACACGCTCTATTTTCTTATAAAGGTTTACGTATACTTCCGTGGTTTATACTTAACTTGTTACTGTGATGTTACAACAGTTTATTTTTATATTATTTGTGCAAAAAAATGCATAAAATAATCTTTAAAATCAGTGAACCATTCAACAGGTTTATAACTATCGGAAGCAACTCATTATGCAAATAACTTTTTTAATGAGTCGCTTTGTTAACTTAAAAAAAAATGTCGTGACGGAAAACAAACACGCCATTAGTGGGTCAGCAAAAACCGTAATTAATGCATCAAAAAACCGTAAAATGAGCTAATAACCCTATCGCTACATCGTGTAATGTCCCTTTAGCACTTAGTCATTAACTTTTTTTTATAGAGTTGTCCTCAAATACTTACCTAGATAAACCATGTAACTGGTACAGATTTTTTATCTTTCGTTGTTTTATATTATTCGATAATTAAAGAAAATTCAATAAAAAAACAACTCTTCACGCATATTTTGGGAAACGAATAATTTAAGATAATTTATTCTTTAAAATAAAAAGAAAATCTTAATCCTAGTAGAGGGGATTTCGAAAAAGACCATATATCACGGAGTTATCAACAAAATGTTGTGTATAAATGCTGTTCTTTTATTTTGATTAACCCAAAACAATAGCAAATCTTTTTAGAAGATTTTTTCTTAAAAATAAAGCATTATCAGAAAAACAACTAAGAGCCTTAACTTAATTGCAGTTCAATGTTTTTTTATTTGCGTTGAATTTCTCATGCTACGCCATATTTAGGATAACGTATTCACCCGTGTAGTTGTGTTCTTGTTTTATATGTGAATATGAACCAAGTTATCGATAACAGCTTTAGGAATATATTGCAAAAAATTGTGGTGCATATTGTTGCAATCACTAGTCTAGTACAATACTAGTTCTTTACCCAGTCTTTAGTTAGGTCCCCAACTCTTCACTTAGAGCTCAACCGACCGGCAAGTGTGCGAAATTAGGGGTATAGTAATGACGACTTGTGAAACTATCGTAACTATTACTTACACGATTATAATGCACTTCCTTCTCGTTACTAGTGTGGTAACGAGAATTTTTTTATACACACTTTTTAATTTTGAAATCGTTGTGGTTAGTGATACAAACATTGCAAGATTAAATTAATTTTATTACTAACATTTTAATTTTTTTATTTAACTATATTTTGATTATTAATTTTGAGTTTATAAAAAGAAAAATTGGGTTTCACACATTATGATAAAATTTACGTACATATTTATATATTAAGGATAACGTTTATCATCTAATTAGGATAAAAAGTCACATTATCCCTAAAATATATTTCGTTACCTATAGGTGCTTCAACTATTTAGCATATAAATATATTCATTCCTATTTATTTGTCTGAAAGTCTTACAAAACATATAAAAATTTATATTAAAATGGTAAAAGTTTAAAAATCAAGAGCACAAGATTTGAATAAAAATCGTTTATAATTTCACCCTTCCGTCATTACCGCGCAATTTAACCAAAAACTCTCATAAAACATGAAAATATTCCTGTCGCAAATAAAAAGCAAAAATATAATTCTTAATATTAGTAAGATATTTGCTCGAGAGCGAAGGAGAATGGGCTTCGTTAGCCTCTTTTAATTTCAGCTAATTTTTATCTCCAACGTCGTCGCTTTTTTACTCTAGCACAGGCCATTAGCTGCGACGGGAGTGTGGAATGAGGTGTTTTGATACATGCTTAAGCAAATAAATAATAAAATACTGGAAAATGGTTGTCTCAGGGCAACGGAGAGGAAACTAGTATTGTTAATTTGGGAAAAAAGGTCTATAACTAAAATAGAATGAAGCCGGGCGTTTGTCCAATAAGTCCAATATGCCATGAAAGGTATGAAAAGAAATTCACGTGCGCCTCATGACGAGGTTAGGTGTAAATTAGACCCAGGAAGCGTGAGCATGACAATCTTCTTGGCTATCTAGAAGTTTGTATTGGGAAGAGAAGGCTTCGGGGAGGCTAGGGTAAAGGCTATGACAGGTAAAAAAAATTTATATAATTTTGGTCACTGCCTACCCCAACGGGAAAGAGGCGTGATGTTATGTATGTATGTATGTATGTATTTAAATTAATATCTAGGTAGTAGTCCTCAACAAATTTGCGATGTTTTTTGTTTGACTTGAAAAATCAACGATTTTAGTAACTGAAGTCTTAGCGATATAATGCGCAATTTAAAAATCGCGTGTGAAATTCTAAACAGTTCTGTTCTACAAATAATTAGAATAATCTCAGTGTTTATTAATGGATAATAATTTCATGAAAGCAAGTCCAATATTAAATAACTTAACATGAAGTTACAAGTTAATTTCTGCAATTATCGCTTTGGTGAGTAAATTATTTTGTAATGGGATAATGGTTTTAATTTATACTTAATTACAATGATGATTATTGAAGAATTCATACATTCATGAACATTACGGTATAACATTTTATTTTTAACCCAAATTTATTTTAATTCAACTAACAAACTCATTATACACGCAGTTTTTATACACATACAGCAACCCGAAGAGCTTTGAGCCATATTTTTTTTATGATAAATCAAACCACACTTTAGTGTCATGGTTATTAGAAGAGGGCTTTCTTTCTTGGAAGCGCAATTTCGATAAGACACTATTTTGACACACTGTAAACAAAAACAGTGGTAAAATTTTATTGTTAAAGCACAATCTTTTGATTATACATTTCTTCATATAATTGTAGTTTATGCCACTGTCAGGTAAAGATAGTCATTGTAACATGAGTGCTTGTTTGTGACATGAGGCGCAGCCGAATGTCACAATAGACAGCACGAATGTTACAATGACTAGTTTGCAATCAGTGGCATACATTACTTTTTCTACGAGCATAAAAATCATTAAAAAAATAACGTACCCTTTGTTTACTTTTGTCGTAGTAGTAGAGCACTAGAACACCTCCACTTTTTTGGCAATAAAGTCCTCTTGAGTTTCGTACGCTGCCTTAATTATGTCGGTCGGCGTGAATATTTTACTCATATTTACAAATTTTGAATGGAAATCAAGATGTTTATCGTTAAATTATAAATTAAAAGTTATTTTGTTCACAGATTAAATAAGCGCGAATGGCGCGAATTCCTCTCGGCCAGCCATCATATAATACTGTGTATGGGGGGTTCAGTTCATAAGTGCTGAATTCTTTTTTGAAGTTGTCCTTTTTGGCTTGGTAACTAGCATATTAGCCGATGACATCCAATACAACATAGTATTAACGTAATTTTGTTGCCAAACCTAACAAAAAGGTGAAAAAATTATATTTCCGTATTGTAGACAGTTGCATTTGTAAATATTACGCAACTGTTGTCGGAATGGCAATGTTTGTTATACCGTTTCCGGTTTCGTATTTTGAACTTTAACAAATGGGAGTAGAAAAAATTATTTATTCATCTCAATAATAAAAAAAAACTTTCATATAAAAAAGATATTTGAAGGATCAAATCGTTTCACCCTGATCTTACAGTAGAAATCTAATTTTTGCCGAGTTTTTCTCTTATTCTCGACTCCCGAGAGGGCGCTGTTTTCCCGCCAATTTGTATGTGTTTGTGAAAATTTAACGTTAACCGTGTCGTGCCGTGTCGACGCTAATCAACCGTTTTTAACGTTACTGTCGTGAATGTTACAATAATGTAGTCGTCGTGTGCTTGTTTTTTCTTCGTTTTAGGGGAAATGTTTTAATGGACTGTTTAATTATAAAGCTGGTTTTATTTTTTTTGTAGATTTATCTCTTCGAAAAGGTTTAATATTACCTACTTTTGAAATTATTGATAAGTATATGAATATTTTAGGAACTGTAGTCAAATTTTGTATGGTATCAAGGACATGAAACAGTAACTAATTTGAAAGGCTTTATGTTCTGGAAACGTCTTAACAAACAAAAACATTTAACAAAATAATCTTTCGCTTGAAAAATATATTACGGATAAGATATTGAGGTTAAGTTACATAATAACGACACAAAAAGCACAGGTGTTAAAAAAACGTTATTTTTACTGGCACTAAAAAAGTTTTCTAATAATGTCGCCGAGACAGCGCCCCACCGCTAATTGCGAAATAAATTCACAAGTTTCGGCAAAAAACGGTAAAACGGTCGCACGACATGAAATATTGCGCGGGAAAAAGAAATGATAGTAGAAAAAATAGCGTCTTTGGGAAAGGATTGCGACACTTGCTACGTGGCCCGGGGAGTCATATTTATAAATGATATTAAAGTAGTTATCTTGTTTTAGAATTTTCATCGTAAAGAGAATAAAAATAATAAAAATGTGTTTATTGCATACAAATAACAACAATGGTCATTAATGCATTACAGCCTTTATAGTCCCACAAACCGAAAGGGTTTGAGAGAATAACTTACATTTTGATAGTTAATTTTATCAAATTTAATTAATATATGACACTTTCTTGCTTTGAAATTGTGTGTTTATAATTCTTAGTTGCGATTTATTTATTTTTTATTTTATTGGTTACAATGTTTGTTTCTTTTATTTTATTTTACAAAAGTAAGTAAGTAAGTTTTTTTGAAGTAGTTAATTAAAAAAACAGTTTAAGCCAAAAACTTAAGTACAAAAACTACATTTTCAATTGCATCTACAGCAGGTTATTAACAGGTTTTTAAAATGGTAGGAAGGATTTAAGTGGGTGCCTTTACGACATAACTTTCCTTGATGGACTCCTTCTCAAAATTCACCAAAAGTTGTAAAAATATCCATCGTTAAAAGCTGAAAAGTGCTCTTTTCTGTTGAACAAGTTAAGACATTTTATGTGCACTAAAAAGTGTAAAATTTTGGGTTGCCAACCATTGACTGAGCTAATACCCTTTCTGTAAAAATCCCTAGATATTTTGTTCACTACAGATCACTTTTGTGCTAATTTTAAGACATAAATCCAAAAGCAAAAATTAGTCAAATTATAATCAAATAAATAAATTTTGTAAATTTTATATCATAGGTAAATTTAAGTCAACAGCCTAAGAATGAAACGCATCTAAGAATATAACATATTAGAAACTAATTTAAATAGCAAAAACAATCGGGAATTAAACTCAATATCCCATTACAAAACGAGCAGACGATATTTTTAACAGGATTGTTTAAAATTCTACAAGAAAAACGAAGACTGCAGGACAATCTTTCAAAACCTATTAACTTTAAAAGCTGTTCAGTCATTAAACCACTTTTTTTAAACGTCCTCACCCCGTTTTTTCCCCCTCTTGGACACTTTTCATAATTACTGCAACCTCCCACCCCACCCACCGTCTACTTGTAACAAGATGTTACAGTCTAAAAAATTGGATCTCCTTTCTCGAAAAGAAAGAAAAGTTCGCGCTAAATGTATTTCCAGCCAGACGCTTTTAAAAATTTAATGAAAAAGGAACGCTTCGAATCTAAATGCGAGCGGGGACTATAAAGAACCAACTGACATATTAAAAAAACTTTATAAAACAATATTTTTAACAAAGAGCCCGACATGCAAAAACGCTTGACAAAACCGAATTGATTTACTATCAAAAAATATACAAAAAATCGGTGCTTTCGTCTTAAGATAAAAGTCAGCAAAAAATAAAAAAAATAATAAAACACATGTCGCGTCTGAACGGAGAATGTCAAAATCGTCTCAATTTCGAGCGTAAAAACAATGCGATTTGAATTTCAAATTTGGAACACGGTCATTTTGGCCGGATTTTTTCGAAAAGCGGCGGGATAATAAATCTTTCGGCAATAACGATAAATTCATTGCGGATCGACATGCAAATGTACATTTTTTCGACAACGCATATCAAGTACTGAAGTCCATAACAAAAACCAAGAAAGAATGGAGTAGAGTCGACAGTTATCAAATTATTTTTAGATTTAGATTTATCTGGCAATTATTTTAGGTTTTATTTGTAATTAGAAACTTTATTTTTTAGATTTTGACTATTTCGTTTAGATTTTAAAATATACAACTTCCTTTGGTATGTGTGATGAATTAAAAAAATTACCGCGAAAAAAAATATGCAAAGAATTTTATCGACATTAAGAAGCAGAAAATGTTTTTCAGTCTGTAAAGCTTAGCCAAAATGGTAAATATTTCACAACTTTATTAAAAATTTAAAACTCAAAATGATCCTTTTTTTTTTAAAAGCTATGTAATAAGAAATCAGCTAAAGCTGTCAGAAAAAAAAATTCTAAACAATGTTATTCTTTCCGTCAAATATACGGAATATGTTTTAGTATCATGGCTGTAAAATGTGTTGGTTATCGTTGGAATAGGTTTGTCGTTGGAGTTGGGCTTTGTACAGTCGCTTCTTTTTTTTTCGCATGGTGCCACTGTTTGTGAAGCGACGTAAATGTAACTGACGTTATTAAGAGATTTTTAATATGCAACAATGAACATGAGAACTTTTTTTTTTTTAATAAACGATAAAAATTGAATAATTATACTCCACTACACCCTTGTCCTGCACCACCTCAAAAGATCAAGTACTCGGCTACAAAGGGTTCAGTTTTTATTTCAGACTGCACTTTCCGTTCCGCGTCTGTTCTCCATTTTTGCACTCGACTTTATTTTTTCAACCACCTGTGCTTTTGTATACGTTTATGATGCCTCTTATCTGGCTTCCCTGATCATGTTTCTGGGTGATTTGTAAGAATGGGTTGTAATTTAATGTTATTTTTTTTCAAATAGTTGAAGGAGATTTTATTGTTTACAAAAGGGTATGTTTAATTTTATTTTAACTTTTTAAAATGATGAATATTACTTAGTTTTATTGGTTTAATTCATTTTTATAGTTTGTTGCGTATCTATGTTATTGTTTTGTTTTTATAATGCAATTTAATTCAATATTTGTTTTGTGCTCAATAATTTATTATGTGATTTATTTGTGTCAATTCCAATATTCCATTTACTTTGCAGTGCCCTTGCCAGGGCATCATATGTGATACTTTTTCTTATTTCTAATATCTTATAAAACCATATGATAACAAGTAATAAATATAAACAGCTGCTGTCAGTCAGTTTCCAGCCGGAACATTTTGGTGACATGATTAACGAACCATATCGCTACCCGTTTTCTGATTATAATTCCCTTTATCTTTATTTTGACTATCATAGATAGAGTTCAGGTATCACTGTTTAGGAATCCCAAATCATAATTTTAGAGAGAGCTACTTTATTTTGAATTTTTTTTTTGCTTCCGGAAGTAAATTCTCCTGCAACCCTATTATTTTTTATTCGGCTCTCAATAAAAAAATAAAAAATAACCCTACGAAATGCAGATGTTTTGCAAATACAGTACTCACATGTACTTCCTGGGTAATACACCATACACCACCTTGTACGCAGATGGTTACTAACATTGCATAAAAAAAGAAAACGGCGCGCAAATCTCGATTAAATAAATTGTTAACACGCCTGAGGCGTTTTATCGTAGCCAGCATTTTTTTTATCTTGATCAGTTCTATGCGAAAATGTAGCGCAATGAATATGCTAAGTATAGATCCGTGCCTAGATACTTTATAGTTCCTGTCCAGTAAAAAGACCCTATCAGGCTGCAAGAACGTTTTCTTAGCCACCCGCTGCTAGGAACTTAGATTAAATCTTTAAAAATATAAATTAAATGCCTCTAGGTGGTATTTTAAGGGACGCGTGGAAATAATTCAACGTTGCGTTGGTACAGAAAGTTAAAAAAAGCTCACCTTAAATGTAAAATACGAGTAATTGGCTTGCACCAATACCCCAGTTTATTCGAAGACGTGCTTTGGTCACCGTTTAACGCAATTCTTTTAAAATTGGAATAAAAGATTTCGAACTACACAGTATGACTTGTAAGTTTTCAAAAGAAAATTGTAATTTGAATTTCGAAGACGGTGGCCGCCGCATGTCCCCTACCGTTGGAAGATAACAATACGCATTGAAACAGGTGCCAACTCACTCGCTGAAGTGTCGACCAGCATTCCTCGAGGGTTCGTTCGCTGATACTCTGCCCCGACCGCGCTTGTTGCTGTGGACGAAAAACTTGTGAGTTTGCTGTCAGAGTGATAACATTAGTAAGGGTTAGTAGTTGGTGATATTAAAAAATCGATATTTAGTGTTCAGTGGCTCGATGTTCAGCGAATGTTAATAAAATAGAGAAGATTCTGTTTTTAAAAGATGAAATAACTGCTACAAAGCTGAATTCCATTTGATAACTGAAGTACAAGTTAATTCTTTTCTAAGAACTTTTCTTTCAATCAACAAATAGAGACAAATTTGTTAGTAATTTGCAGAAATAATACATCTAAAAGCTTTTAATTTAACTTAAAGTGAGCTTTATTCGTAGGCTGGCTGCAATTTTTTTGTATTATATAATGTTATAAGGTCTTGATAAAATAAAACTCACTTTTGCAAGAAAATGATGCGATCACTTACGGAAACTCATTACAACCTTTCATATATATTTATACAACAAACACAAAATCATTGTTCTGAGGCAATTCGGTAAAAGTAACCTGTAAACGACTTATACGACCTTATTTTAAAAAAACTAAATAAAAGAAAATGTCAAAAAGCAGGACAAAAAATCTGTAAAAAAAAAACAAACACAAAGCAACATCTATTTTGATTAAAAATGAGTTTCCGTAGTACCAAACTAGTGAAGTGAAAGAAAGAAAAAATAATTACATCGATATTGAGGCTATTCAGGAAATTTACCAAAGCAAAGGGTAACATGGCGTTGCGGTCCGGCATTGGTGGTCCGTCACCGCTCGGCGACTGCTGCTGGGGCTGTGTGGACAACGAACTTTGTTATTAGTTAGAAAAAAAAAAGAAAAATATTGTAATGGACAGAATCTTATTCTGGTAATTTTTTAAAAAAGTTCAATGATTATGCTATGACTGAATAACTTACGCAACATAAGAAGCGAAACGCTAAGATTTCTTAGGTTTTTTTTTCTTTTATAAACCACTAGCTTTCCGCCTGCGGTTTCACCCGCATCAAATGCGTTTTCCCGTGGAAATGAAGTGTTTCCCCGCGGTAAAAAGTAGTCAATGTGCTATTCCAGGACCTAACCTATATGTGTGCCAAATTTCATTAAAATCCATTCAGTAGTTTTTGCGTGAAAGAGTAACAAACATTCATCCATCCATCCATACTTACAAACTTTCGCGTTTATAGGACTAGTAGGAAGTAGGATCATACTTTCTTTTAGACTGTCTTTGAAGGACCGGGAAAAGTTGTTATTTTTTTTTCATTTGTTGAATCATTAAGTCCATGAATCTATCTATAAAACTTGTAACAAGGCAACGATATTGAAAGGTATGAATGAATCTGTACATCAAATTGAACAACTTTTCTCAACTTTAATACCTATTACCGAAATTCGATTAAGATTTTTCCAAAAACCACTAAGAATCACTTAAAATCACACTTGATATTAATTTCAATGATGAGGTGTTTGCTTTTTTGTTTCAATTAAAGTGTAATTCCAAATATGTACGCAACACCACTCAGGTGGTAGTTCTAACCATGTAACTTAATGACTTTGTTTCTATAAATAAAAAATATATTTTTTTTTAAATAAAGATATTTTTTTCGAAATTGTAGAAAAAAGTTGTTCAGTTACATAGGTATAACTAAGGTTTATAATTCACATTTTTCAGTGACAGTATTCTTTTTGTCAAACATTATAAAGGTACCGATTTTTTTACTGTTTTATTTTATCGCGTATTAGGACCGTTATTCATAGACTTATACAAAATTGAAAGCTAAAATATATCTAATTGTCAATGGTATAAATCATTGAATATATTATTGTTCTTAAGATAAGTCTATAAATACAGACCCAAGTCTAAGTACTAATTTAATTAGTTAAGAGGCCATTCCGTGCATCAATACATGAGATAATGTTTAACTACTACAATATCAATTTGGAGTCTTTGGTTGGTTTGCTCCATGAGACAGTTTTCATACAAAACGAATTCTAAAATACAGCTATTCAATTCAACCAATTATTTTTTTAAACTAAATAAGTATATTCAAGCATATAAAGCAAGTATAATTTTGCCAACCTGCACAATAAGACCTTTAATAAAAATTGAAAAAAAAAAAAATCATTGCAAAATTTCAGAGCTTTGGGATATATTTTAACATTTCCATTACTCCTTATTTCAAGTAGAACTAGGCGAAGTTACTTCGACCAAATCGGAGGTCCATAAAGGTCAAAATCGTGTCACAAAGAAGTATATTATCGGGTGGAGAGAAGAACTAACTGGCTCTTCAGTCAAAAAAGAAGAAAGATATTTTTACTCATTTCATACTTTGATCTTTTTTTATGGGAAGAGTTGCTCTGCTCACAGTCCCTTGTAACTGTTTCTAGTTTAGGTCTAATGTTTAGTCTGTTCCTATACCTGCTTTGCTTTATTCCTGCTTTCAGTCTGTGTTGTCTATTTTTATTTAAATGGTCTGATATTGTTCAAATGAGATAAAAAGTATATCTAAGTATATTGAAAAAAGAAAATTGGAGGTTAGTGATGTTTCCTAGGTCAAAAATAATGTTAAATGGAATGTAAAATTGATAAAAACCTAACCTTTTTTAAATTCCATAGAGCTCAAATCACAGACTATGTCAAGTCAAAGTAAGTTTGTTGAAGATACAAGAAAAAGCAAATCTAGAGTGTAATAAAATCATGATCTGAGAGGACTTTGACCCTATAGGACCTTAGAGAGACATCTAAGATATTAAAAAATATTAAAGTATAGATTGATACAAGCAACGGCCTCCATTATCTTAAATACTAATAAAACAATAAAAACAAAACTTACCCGTTGCAAAAAAAACATTTACACGTGCACATGCAGTAAAGTGTTAAAAACCGTTAAAAAAAACAAACCGTTGTGAAAAGAAAGTTTTTTTTAAAAGGCGACAATATTCCTCGGACAAGAATTAATATTAAAAGCCGTAGGTAATTAATTACGTCAAAATAAAAATTAAATGTTTTCATTCCAAATTCAAATCCCAAATCGAACATAGAAACGCAAAAAAACTATTATAAGCCGTTCGAATGTTCAAAATAAATTAAAAATATTATAAAAATGTTCCAAATTCAAACCACAAGACAATAATAGAGAAGTTAGAAAATTATTTACATCGATGTTATTGAGGGAAGACAGTAAATTTACCAGCGCAAATGGTACAAGCGACCGCTCGCTCATTGTAGAGTCCGCTGAAGGTGATTGCTGTTGTTGCTGTCTCGTTCGCACATAGCGCAGCGGAGGCGTGAAAGAAAAAGAGGGCTGATGTCAATTTTTATTCGTACGATGAGTATTATTTAAATTAATATTATCTCAAAGGTGAAACGCTCATTGACCTAGAAGAGTGAAGTGCACGAAAATGTAAAAAAAAACTTGAATATATCAAATTAAAAACAAACCCTTAACTAATCAAAAGACCGCAATAGAAAAATATTAATAAATCAAATTTTAATTCACCGTTCCTGAAAAAAAAAACTAACCACAATAGCTCAACTACTTCTCGGCGTTGAACCGTTAAATTTCTATTTGCGCAAAAAACAAATGAATACGAAATACGAACAGGATATCAAAACCGGTTCCTTGTTCAAACAATGTTAAAACAAAAAAATCGAAATGAGAACAGATTCGCAGTAACAAATAACTGTCAACACCCCTTCGTGAAAAAAAACGCGACAAAAAATTAAAAATAAAATCACAATGACGCCCTAATCCACCGTGCCGTGGGAAATAGACAAATGCAAGGTGAGCCAATCCGAAACTAATTTAAAAAGTAATATTCTTTCCTCGTTTTGAAATTCGAATTAAGAACTGCACTGTTATTACTTTTTTAGCCGGCCAGCGTTTCAATATTTTCTTTTTAAAATTACACGTTGCCCGGAAACAAATATTGGTAACGAAAATACTTAAACGCGTCATCGAATAAAATAGCATATGGTCAAAACAAATATTTGTCGGTGCCAATAAAAAACGTAGAAAAATTGAAAGTTATGGACAAGTTGATCACAAGCTATCAACGTAATAGAATTATCACAGATTAAAGTAATTTACATATTCCTTTGTCAGACCGGATGCGACATAAGGACAAAAACGATTTAATACTAAGTTTGAAAGGTCTTTAACCCTTTTGTTCAACAAAAGGTACACAATATGTTGCGTTACTTCTTTTATCTTTTTAAGGAAGGGATCATTCAAATTTGGAACGAGTTTTCGACCCATGTAATTTCTTGAGGTCAGTCGAACAACACTCTCGGGCCAAGATACACGTTGGTTCTAAAATTTTAAATTTTAAAGCGTATTTTTTTTAGTTTACCACAATTTTTTAGATATCTATTAATATTTTGAGTTTGTCACACAAAATAACATTTATAGTGTAGTGAATTTTTTGTTATATTTTACAGGTAAAAATTACTGTGTATTTTTTTTCTAAAGATTTATTTTTTATTTTAGCTGTTCAAATAAATATTTTTTTTTATATATGAGATTAAACAAACTACTCTTAAATTCAATTGATTTGCTGTAGATTTTATTGACAACTATTTTGCCGTCGGGCAGAAATACGTATCATAGAAACTAAAGTTAAATATTTTCCAAAGAAATTTAGGTTTAATTTATGAAACTGAATTCGATTATTTAATTTTGATTCATTATTTGGTTTATTTAATAATTAAAAACACAATTTTTTTACCGGTAACATATATAAATTCAAAACAAATGAGCTAAAATCACGTTCCAAACTGGTTGAAAAGGTTAAGAAACAGTGAAAAAAAAGACACTAACCTGAATTTCATTCACCAGTTTTTCAGTCATGATCTTGTGGTCAGGGGTAGCTGGCGGTTGAGGAGTTGGAGGCGCCGGTCCGGGCTGGCCGTGGCCCTCAGGCAGCTGCTCCTGAGCTGGTGACCCTGGCCGGCTCCGGTTCCAGAAGTCCTGCATCTTGAACTGTCTCTGAGCCTCGGCCTGGGCGGCTTGTTGTAACGCAGGGATGTGGAGGGATAAAGGGGCCGCCCGGAGATCTAAGGCGCTTCCTCCGGCTGAGGCCTCGTTGGTCCCCTCCGCTGCAGTCATCTTGAAGGAGTTCTGGAGCCAGCTGGTGACAAAGTTGTCTTCTTCCTTGGGAGGGTCCAGCAGGCGAGGGTACGGCGGCGCGGCGCTCGGCTCGAACGCGCCTTCGCCGCCGACCTGCTCGCCTTCTTCCGCTATTTTCGGAACTTTCGCCTCCCTCGGTGACCCCTCCTCTACCTCCGTCTTCCGGTACTCATGGAGGTCCCTGTACCTCTCCTGCAGCGCTAGGGATATATTCTCATTGAAGTATTTCAACATTAATTCCAGCTTCGGGCGTATGGTCACAACGAAGACATGCGATGATTCGCGGTTTATTTACTTTTCGTTTGCACTCGTTTGTCTGTTCCGATGTCTTCGACGGTACCGCGGATCTGAAAATAAACAGTCGGTTTCAGTCCTCGCGAGGTTAACGGTACGCGCGCGGGAAATTCGAAAGTTTTATTTTAATTTGAAAATTTTTGGTTGAAGACTAGTCGCGGGAAAATTTGAAGTCGGCCCCGGAAAAGCGGAAGCTGACCTCCTTGAGACGCGGGCGGGCGACGACTAACTTCTTGGTGGAAAAGTTGAGCGTCGCGACGCTTTCTTGCGGGGTGGGGCGGACGCGCGTGCCACGCGAAGACGCCGGTCCAACTAGCAAGACGCGGCGCCGCCCCCGCCGCCTTAGACGCCGCTAAGAACATCCCCTCCGTCGCCGGGCGCACGCGCCCCACGTTTTTTCCGCGGAAAAATGCGTCCGGTCAAGGAAAAGACGCCGCGGCGGTCGGCGGGCCGCCGCCGTGTGAGCGCCTCGCCCCCCGCGCGGCGCTGCCCCCGCGCTGGACACTCGGACGCGATTTCCCAAAATCACATGACGGACCGCTCGGACCGCGGCCGAAATAAGAACTATTAAAAGGGCGAAGGACTTCTCGCCCCTCTCGCTCGCCCGACCCTATTTCCATCCCACCCTAACGCGTTAGAAAGGGACGGCTACACAATTTTTTCTAAGCCGCTATTAGTGAGGGAGGAAATGAAAAAGAATGGGCTTCTTTGTGATTTTTTCTTAATGGCAGCGCTCTCGCTCGCACTTACTGGCTGCGTATATGTCTGTCTCGCGGATTTTTCTACGATTTCTTTTCGTTACGCCTCTTTTACTATTGTATTTTTTTTCCGCTCAGGCGGGGCTTAGCCTATGGGGTTTTAGCCAACGGTCTTTTAAAATGCGGTTCGGATTTTTCCTCATTTGCTGTACTTGGGGAAATTAACTCTTGAACTTTTTGTGCCTTTCTTCCGGCTTCCTATTGGGCACTTGGGAACTTTATTTCTTTTTTATTTTTCAGACTTATGTGTTATGAAAAATGCCTACAAATTTTTGTTATCTTTGCTTGCAGGTAATCTGCGAGTGTACGGAAGTGACTACGGGATGAAATATTTAGGATTTTCTTTGAAGAAATAAAGTAAGGTTCTTGTCTTAGCATGTATTGGTTTTATTCAACCCTCTACCAAGTTTTCTTAGAGAAAATTTTGCTTTCGCTACCCCACGACAGATGGCGTAGCCTGCTACGAAAATCTCGTAGCACCTCTAGTTTTTTTATGACTCGTTTTGGCAAAGTTTATGTAATATTTTTTTTTAGCAAAATTCATAGTTTGATTAGCAGATATTTTGATTATGACAAAAAGTATTACTTTTTATTTTACAATAATTCTAGTTCCGTCAAAAAGGTTTCAATGTTATTGATATTAAATTAAATTTATTTTTATTTTAACATGTTTTTTTTATTAATTCGAAAGCACAGCATGAATTTTTAAAAGATTTTTTCTATAAGACTAGCTTACTCAAATAAACTATTGTTTTGATCAATTTCAAGGAAAACTATAGAAAACTTATAACAAGAAAATTATGAATTGTGTGCTGTACATATGCATCATATCTTGCATTGATGATACTAGACAGTTAATTTTGATTTAATTGCGCGTAACCGCCTTTTTTCTGGCACTACATAATAGGTAGGTATTTATTTCTACATAGAGATCTAAATAATACCTAAGACAATTAGTTGAGCTAAGTACACTACAAGTATACATTGTACTCGTAAGTATTATAATGAGCAGGCGTGGCTTGCATGGGAGCCACTATTCTTGTCATGGTGTATGGACACGGCGTAGAGGGCGCTAGTGACTATGGGATGTGGTGTGGGTAGTAGGTAATATATCACTTAAGGCTCTTGTTTAGTAATTTCTTAAAGATATAGAAACGTCTAAAATAAAATAAAAATTCTCAAACAAAACTTGAATTAATCAGTATTGATTTAATATCATGTGTGATTTCGTGACACAATTTTTATGGATACCAAAAAATGTTATTCATATACTAAAATCAATTTTTTTTAAATTTACTATTCATGATATTTTTTTTGGAGAAAACTGTATGACAAATTTTCGTTTTCATAATCTTTGTGTTCTATGTCAATATTTTTAATATTGAAGAATGTCTTTATTGCAATATTTTTTAAGTGCGTATCGACGAGCATATTTTCAAATCGGAGATACAGTCTGGGTTCGAATCTAAGTAAGAAAGGTAATTTCACAAAAGGTTCCACCTATTTCTCAGAGGGTTCTTGTCTAAATAATATAGATGGGTAAGTTCTTTTCATTCAACGAATAATTAAAATAGACAAGGGGAGAAAAAGTTGCTTTTCGATCATATTATTATTTTACTTTAAAATTTTGTTACGTTGCTCAGACCATTAAACTATAAAAAAGTCCCAGAAAATATTGGTCAAAAAACTAGAAAATAAATTGATAGTCTCATACAAATCCCTCCGTTGTGTGGTTTTGAGTTCAGTTTTATGAATTAGGTACAAATCTTCGCAATGAGGAACTTTTAAAGGAATAAATCGAACAAGGTAACGAAGGTAAACTTTTCTGTAAGAAACCTGGCAAAGGTTCGAATCTAAAGCGGAAAAGGTAACTTTATCGAGGGTTCTAGTGAGGCACTTTTCCTGAGAGGGTGATTTTCTGTGCAAGGTTCTTGTCTAAGTTCGTCGTAAGTAAGAACCGTTTTGTATTGTTGTTCTTATAAAAATGAATGACTATTATAAGAAGTAACTAATTTGATTTTTAATGAAATTGAGATATGTGAAAAAACGCAGTTTTCAAATTGATTAAGAAAAATTTTGACCCAGCTGCTGGGACTCAATTCTTGAAAATCACCGGGTGATAAAATATCACTTTTGAGACTCAAAATTCACATTTGTCCTGATAAACTGTTGAAAGGTAAATCAGAATTCATAAATATTACCAAACAAGGACTGCTTTATATTTTACGAATATCAATCTTCACTTTTGGAATGAAAAATCTGACATTTTGAAGTTTTTGAGTGATATTTTATCACCCGGTGATTTTTAAGAATTGAGTCCATTGGGGTTTCTTGTTGCTTTATCACACATAGCGCGTCACTTTGTCTGGAAAGCGTTTTAATTTAATTTAAGCGTTGAAAATGGTACATCATGATTTATAATTAAAGAATTTATTTATAAATTACTGTATGACTTTATAAAAAATACTTTATGAATGTTTGGAATATTCGTAATGGTCTTCTGGGGAATTTGGTGTTTAATCTAAAACTTAGACTTAACTTACTAATTTCATACAAAAAATAAACAATGTCCAAACTGGACGGACATCTAGTCGAACAGTCCGCCCCGAATCGTGCCAGTCACAAAGGTAAAAAAATAAAATATTTACCATCAGTGTGCGAAGTGAAACTAACTATATTTTTTTTACATTCTAACCATGGCTAAAACAATCATAGTCCATAATCACGTGTCAAATTGATGAGCCGTAAGAAAAGCTTAGGAGTGGCCAGTTGGACAATTGGCAATCGACTACTGAACTATTTGTCTGTCTGTTTGACTACTTATAAAGTAATTACTTATTGGTAACAATACCTAAGACTAGGAGGTCTATTATTGAGATTGATGGAAGATCTGAAATATGAATTAGTTGGCCATATTTTTGCTAGTGAAACCTAAGGATGTTGTTACTGAAAAAAAAAATACTTCTCTCGGAAAGATTACAAGCAAAAGCGGGCTTATTCCTAGGTGAGATCTCTACCAGTAGAGAGATGAGATGAGAGAGACACTTCCCGAAATACAGGGTGCACCCCTAGCAAGCTTTTATTATGTTGTCCAGAAAATGTATCTCAACAACTTTCCCTAAAGAACATAGCTTGAAAAACGAGAAAACATGTTGGTCATAGTGGACTTGTATGGGATGACGAGACGAGTTTTATGTTCTGAGTAAAATACAAAAAAAATTGGCTAGAGGTCCAAAACTAACCTATCAAAGTTAACTAATTAACGAACAAACTGTCTAAAAATTTTGTATAAAGCCCATTTCTTTCTTGACAGTTTTATTCACTGAAAGTGGACTGATTATGCACTTTCAAGTTTATGAAAGCTTTCTTTTTCACTACATCCCACAACGTTATTTTTTTTTTCACGCCGGATATTTTAAAGGTGGTTCTGCTCATGAAACTAAACAACATTTACTAAGCAACATAGGTCGAAACATGAAAAAAAATTTCTTGTTATGTATATTTCTTTTTATTATTATTTCATTGTTGAAAGTAGGCCATGAAACTGAAAAACATTCCCTAGAATGTTGTTCGGTTTCATGGTCTGAATGCACAATTTACAGGATCACAATGTTGACTCTAACACCCGGTATAATTTATCAAGTATCAGCCCCTTTCATACAGACAGACAGGCGCTAAATAATAATAAATATCGAGACAATGGGCAAGCCAAAGATTTCGGACCTCCTTGCTTCGCTCGGAATAGATACCTTGCTAATTTATTTTACTATGGGATGACATCTGCCAACATGTCCCAATATTTTATGTCAAACTATCAGTGATCACTAGGAAATATTCAAAATAACCCGTCAAATCCATAGAACGACGCCTTCACTACCTTGTGACGAATTATTTCTGTAATCCTCCTTCTAAGTACCCTTATTTTTCTGTGGGGCAAGCTGCCCAGTTTGACCTCCGTTTTAGGGGTCTCGCTACAGTGGAGTCACATACGTTCAATTCGAATTTTGATAGATAGATAGATATAAAGATGGATAGATAGATAAATTGTTTATTAAGGATACAGCACAAATCCACAACAAAATATTTAACAACGTAAAATAGACATTAATTTTGCGGAATTTCGCGGATCAGATTTTGCGGAACTCGTTTAATTTTATGAAGTACCTGGGCGACCAAGCTTTGCTCCGTATAATCCAGACCAAAGCCCGCTAATATATGGTGCTGTATGATTTCTGAAACGCGCTTTTTTCGAGGATTGGTGAAAAAAATGGAGAAAACGAATTTACCAGACATGAGACCTAGCTAGATCGATTTTTACCCCAAAAATGTAAATTTCAGCCGTTTTCAAGAAGAAACGAGACGAGAAACCGATAACAAATATATACAACGTGTTAGGGGAATAAGCAAAACTAAAAAAAAAATTGTTGGTAGAATTAATTTCACGGGTTTTGATAGGGGTATTTTTTTTGTTATTTAAATTTTTGCCGCTTCTATTCTAAATATTTCTGTGGATACGCGCGCTGGCGGCGGCGTGGTGGGAGTGGCGTGTGCGTACTAGAACAACGATGAAACTAGAACTATGATGAAACTTTAAGACGATCCGTTTTCCATACAAAAATTCAAATGACTTGCATTCTTACGCGGGACATAAAATTCTGTTGAAAAACGAACGAATACTGCTATTTTTAGTAAAGTTTTTCGCTAATTTATACAAAAATACAGTTAATGTACTGAAAGTACTATTTTTGTTAGCAATTTTTGGTTCAATATTACGATTGTGGGCGTGCGGTCAAAACTGTACGGTTGTGCTTTGTGTGCATGTGTGAGTGATCGTACTCATGTAAACACGGACTGACGAGAGTAATTGACTTTAGTGGACATATGGAGATATTTTTCTTATCGAAATTGTTGTTAGGCAGTGAAGTTGCACGATGAAATTTACGCGAATCAACTTTTTGCACACATATAGTTGGTACTTATTGCATTAAAAAATAAAACCTTATATTTGCAGCAGTGGCTCCATCTAGTTGCGTTCGGGGCTAAGCTGGCCGCAACAGATCACCTTAAAATAACAATATTTAGATAAAAAAACTTTTTTTAAGATTTTTTTTAACGGGAATGGATTTATTTTAATTAAAATCAGTTCAGTTGTTTAAGGGTTTCGCTTATTCCATTAACACGTTGTATAGGTACAAATACTGCTCGTTTAGGATATATAAGAAATGCGAGATTCGAACCTGCGGCTTTCTCTACAATTAAAGTGTCAAGTTGATAAGCCATAAGAAAAGTTTGTTTCGGGTGTACAAGTAAGTTATTTGAAGTAAGTTTGTTCAAAAGGACTTCTGATTTCTGACTTCGTTTGCGTGGGATTTCAATAAAAATATCCCATGTTCTTTCCTGAAACTGTTTATAACCAAATTTCATTAAAATCGTTTCAGGACATTATGCATTTAGGGCATTATGCGATTAGGGCATTATGTGATTAGGGCATTATACTTTTAGGACATTATGCGTTTAGAAATAAGGTCCATTATAAGTCGAAACGAATTTTTTTCGCAATCCTTGACACCGATTGAAAATTTCAATAAAACCAACCCATGTTCGAGTACTTAAAAAGTCAGAAAAGTGATGACAGTCTCCTTTTCGCGTACCTGTAACGGTTATGGTACCTGCCATGCAGTCCCATCTCAAAAATCCACCCTGTGCAGTATCTAGTACTTGGTGAGTTCCTGTTCCTTTGCTAATAGAATCACAAAAAAAAAAAAAAAAAAAAACTCAATTGCGACTCATGGTCACTATCTACCTATCCTGCGTTGTGAGTGCACTGGTCATGAGTAGGTATGGCACCTACACAGGTCACCTACCTGTGTGTATGTCGTAGGTAAAATTGTCAGACCCGTTGATACATAATTTGCCTAGTTAAATTATAATTTAACGTGAATTGTCAATAGCCGACATTTCTTACAATTTAACTAGGTAAATTATAATTTCACGGGGCTTATTTTTGTGATTTCACGGGCTAGTAGGTTCAGTTATTTTGATTATATTTGTTTAGGTTAGTTACGTTAAGTACGTTTTGGTAAGGTTAGGTTAGGTTGCTTTACAATTGACCGTTTACAATAATTTACCCGTTAAATTTTAGACTCATCCTTTACTCTTACGAGTAAACGAGCAATATTTCTATATACAGGGTTAATTTTGAACCCCTACCCAAATTTTTGTATGTTACTGAGAACACGAATCTGAACAACTTTCCCAAAGAAACATGGGTCGAAAAGTAAGAAAAATTTTTGCTTATCCCATACTAATCCCATTTTTGCCGACAAAAGATTTGTATGGGACGACCAAAAAAATTTCTCGTCTTTTGGCCCATGTTCCTTTGTAAAAGTTGTTCAGATTCGTGTTCTGAGCAAAATCCTAAAATTTGGCTAGGGGTCCAAAATTAACCCTGTATATTTGTAATCGGTTTTTCGAGAACGGCTCTAACGATTTCGATGAAATTTACCTTACGGGGTTTTTCGGGGGCGAAAATCGATCTAGCTGGGTCTAATGTCTGGAAATATTCGTTTTCCCCGTGTTTAGCATAGCTTGCTCACCCGATGATATTTTAATGTTGAGGCGGCTATTATAGAGCGAAGCTCGGTCGCCCAGGTACTACCTACATATTTAATTGAAGTGGTTTCAACCACGACTGAAATCTTATTTTTCATGGCAATATGAAAGTGCACGAACGAGCTGATAAAAGGATAAAATAAGCCTGCCGGCGCATAATGTCACGTTTGAAAAATGTCACACTAGCATAATTTCACCTTCGCAGAATTACGCAACTTTTTTTTTATGTGACAGGTGAGCAAACGAGCAGGTGGGTCACCTGATGGAAAGGGTTCACCACCGCCCATGGAGCTCGCTGTCTTAATAGTGGCATAACTTGACACTAATAAGACAGCAAAGCACGTTACCCACCTCGAGAACTAAGATGGTGTGTCTCGTGAGTTATTTATTATTATTTATATTTAACTTATCATGATATTATGCGAGCGTGACATTCTGCCTAAGGACATTCAGTTTGAGATGTCTTATTTGTCAATAAAATTTCAGACTTGAAATCTCTTCCTTTCCTCTGACGAACCTCGCATTATAACACTTCCTCGTTGTAATGATTCCTACAAGCTAATTTTTCTTTCTTTTTTTTTCTTTTTACATCGTACAAAAAATCTTTGTGACAGACGACGGACAGACGGACACTTCAGCAAATGAAGGGACAAAACGGAGCCTGTTTTGTCCCTTCAGGTACGGAACCCAAAACGCCACCGAAAACAAATTTACGTCCACTGTAGCGAGGGCCGGTAGCGACAGCTGCTCAGCCGTCCATTGTTACAGTTTTGTATTACCTTACATAATATTCGCCCGTGCCATATCGACCACTATATGGATACCCTGTACACTCAATGCTTGACTTTTAGCTTTTATTCTTTATCATAACAATTTATAAAAGTCTACTGTTCGAACGACACTTAAGCCGCAATCGCTTCCTCCTGAGTTCAAAGACTAATTCGACATACATTGCTAGGAAGCTTGGTTTTGTTAATTCCAAGATCCTTACTTCAACGTGCAATGTATGCTAAATGAATTACTGAAATAAGGAACATGTGATAGCGACTTAAGAATGCGTGGTACGTAACAATACCGGCCATACTGGCGGACAAAGTCCGTGACTACCCGTGTCTGCCCGGCTCTCGTCTGCTGGGCCTCGTAAGTGCCGTCATGCAAAAATGCCGAGGCTCAACACACAAAGATTTGCTCAGGGAGCAAAATGCTAATTGTCAATCGTGTAGGAGAAACGCGTTTTATTTATCAGTTATAATTTAAAAATTTCGAGTACAGAAAAGAAATGAAAAATAAAGTGCATGTGTGTGTCAGTAACTATTATGCGGCGTGTATTATCCAAGAAGAAGAAATATACAGGGTGTTAGGGACGGTGTACCGAAAACTGAAAGGGCGTGCTCAGTCAACGAAACTGAACAACTTTACCAAAGAAACATATGTTGGGAAATGAAACTGGTAACAATGATGAATGTGGCTTTGGAAAGGAAAGGAATGAAAGTAAATGTAAGCAAGACTAAAGTAATGGTACTTGAAAGAGAAGAATGTATGACAGAGTGTACTATATTAATAGATGGTGAACAAGTCGAACAAGTGAAGGAGTTTGTGTATCTGGGCTCAAAGTTTACGAGAGATGGTAAGTGTGAAAGTGATATTGAAAGAAGAGTGAATGCTGGAAACATGGTGAATGGTGCCCTGCACGCCTTTATGAGGAGTCAAAAGGTGTCTCACAAGGCTCGTTTGGCTGTTCATGGGGGAGTTTTGGTACCAACACTGATGTATGGCAGTGAAAGCTGGGTATGGCAAAAGAAGCATGAAAGTAGAATTAATGCAGTGGAAATGAGAGCGCTAAGGAGTATGATTGGTGTTAAATTGAGTGACAGGATTAGAAATAGTGTGATAAGAGAACGGTGTGGCGTAAAAGAGGACGTAGTGACCAAAATCGAGAAAGGGATGCTGAGATGGTTTGGTCATGTAGAGAGGATGAATGAACGAAGATTGACGAAAGAGATCTACCAGGCGAGAGTGAATGGAAACGTTGGAAGGGGAAGGCCTAGGCGAACGTACCAGGACCAAATTCAGGACGTTCTGAATAAAGGCCAGGTTAAAAGTACCCTAAACCGACGAGCATGTATGAAAGGATTGATGAAAGTACAGGAAGCAAGGGAAGTATGTCAAGATCGTAGCAGGTGGAAGACTGTGGTCTCTGCCTACCCCAACGGGAAAGAGGCGTGATGTTATGTATGTATGTATGAAAAAAAAAATTGACCTCTCCATACAAATTGCCCACTCTGGTCGAACAGTTTGTATGGAGAGGTCAAATTTTTTTGTTCATTTCCCAACATATGATTCTTTGGGAAAGTTGTTCAGTTTCGTTGACTGAACACGCCCTTTCAGTTTTCGGTACACCGTCCCTTACACTCTTTATAATGATACATAAACTAGGAACGATAACATGAATATAAGTTTGTTCTCAGGTCCGGTCAGGTCTTACAACATAGGCAGAGACCACAGCCCTCTATCTGCTACAATCTTGACATACTTCCCTTGCTTCTTCTACTTTCATCAACCCTTTCATACACGCTCGTCAGTTGGGGGTACTTTTAACCTGCCCTTTATTTAGAATGTCCTCAATTCGGTCCTGAAATATTCGCCGAGGCCTTCTTAACTTTCCATTCACTCTCGCCTGGTGGATTTTTTTCTTCAATCTGCCTTCATTCATCCTCTCCACATAACCATCTCAGCATACCTTTCTTCAGCACTAAGTCTTCATTTACGCCACATCGTTCTCTTATCATACTATTGCTAATCCTGTCACTCAATTTCACATCAATCATACTCCTCAACGCGTTTCTTTCATTCTTTATAGTCTTTAACTGAATGATCTGAGGCTTCTTCACTTCTACGATTTAATAGGCGCCGCGGTCAGGAAAAGGAAGCATTCGTCTGCGTACCGGCCAGAAAGTGCCCAGTTTCCGGACGAGGTCGATTCACACTTATACAGAACTTTCTCACAGTAAAAACATTTCTTAGACATACAAAAAAGTCTTATAAAAACAATTAAAACAGGTCTTATATTAAACTTTTGTCTTCCGTCATACAAGTTCCCATGCAAAACAAAAAGGGATCCATTGAAACAATATTCCCTTTAAACACCCAACCGGTTTGCCGATTGTTTTAAAAAAAAGTCTTATTGAAGAGGTTGTTGGGTGCTGGCTAAGGGTTGTATATTAAAGAGTTGGTGGGTTCCGTATATATCAACCTGAGAATTTTCGTTGAATGCCGATAAATCGGAACCAAATCCCTGATATTATTTTAGGAAATGTAGGCACGACATTAAATTTTCGAAAGAAACATAACAAATTACTAAAAAGAAAGGGACTGAAGTGGTTGGAATATTTTAGTTATCTACCTATAAACAAATATGGTCCAAAGCTCACTAACAGATGGAGCTGTAGAATTTCAAAAACTGTGAAAACGAATTTCCCCACACATGAGACCTAGCTAGAATGATTTTGAATCTCAAAAAATCCCCGTATCGTAAATTTCATCGAAATCGTTAGAGCCGTATTCGAGAAACCGATTACAAATATATTGCTCATTTAATAGTACAAGATAAATTAACATCTGAATAAAACAGAGGTTCTTCATTAACATTCCCAACTACCCCTAAAAATGTGTCATTATTAGAGCCCTTGTATGGTGATGGCATTTGCCAGGTATCCCATAGCATTTGCATACGGGAACGGGGGTCGAACGGTATTCAATGATTTTTTGTTTGAACAGCGGAACAGATTGAAAGATAAAAGGTTAGATGTATAGTATTGTGTTACTTCCAGTTTTGAAGTGGATTAAGAAAAAAGTTTTTGAAAAGAAAATTTTATCATTAAATCAGTGAGATGATTTTTGCACTATGTAACGGAAAGGTGTGAAATACTGAAGAGTGTAAATCTGCCCATGAAACTGAACAACTTTTCCCAAGGAACATAGGTCGAAATACGAAAAAACCTATGATCTCCCTTACAAAATGCGCCATCAGCTGATGCAGTTTCTATGGGAGGTCAAAAATTCATTTTGTCCTATGACCTATGTTCCTTGGAAAAAGTTGTTCAGTTTCATGGGCAGATTCAGACCCTTTAGTATTATCACACGTTTTCGGTACACGCTGTATAGGTATGCTATTTGACACCCATGTCAAATGAGCAACTCTTTATGGCACATCTAAATTATTCTGTGGATTTTGTATGAAGTTACTAGCTTGTGATGTCATAATTTATTAAAATCGTTTACGAACTTTTTATCTCTAAATTAAAGGTATAAATTTAAATACACACGATAAATGAAAAATTTAATTTAATTTTTGATGTAGGCGAATTTATTTGTATGTATGTTTATTTAATAAGTTTCAAGTGGTTTACAGATCATGTCCAAAACACCAACAAGTCAAAGAAAAAAAACATAACTATCTTAAATAGTTAATCATCATAATAAAATTATACAATATGTCAAAGATTATTAGTTAAAAATGTACAAATTTTGTTCAAACAGTGCCCATATCATCGGCAAATATATCAAATTCTCTGTATTCAGCAGCTATCCTGTTGATAAGGGAGAGTGCACGTGTAGTGGGCGCATTGTCAGCACGGCGCGTGCGCGTAGAAGGGCAAACAAATAGCCTCGCTCGCCGGCGCGTACCCATCATAGGACCATCCTGGCTACTCGTCCACTTGGAGGGTACAACTAACTCAATACGGTTCAATGCAGACAAGTTGTCGATTTTACTATGAAGAATAGAGTAGTAGTGGATAACCAGCAGTAGCTTCCGTCTCAGTGACAGTGTGTTCAAGGAAACCATTCCGGCAACAAATAGGGACGGATATAAATAGGGATAGTAGCCATAGGCTTTTTTATAAAGCCAACGAGCAAACTTACGCTGGATCTTTTCGATCATCAGGGAGTATTTGCTTTCGTAAGAATCCCAAATGATGGCTCCAAATTCTAGCTTACTCCGGACTTAGGCATTGTATAATATAAGAGCTACTTTTAGGTTTCCGAATTCGGAAGCAGTTCTCATAATAAATCCAAGCGTCTTATTAGCAGCCTTACAAATTGACATAATATGTGAGTGGAAGTCAAGCTTAGCATCTAGTTTCAATCCCAAGTCCCTCAATTCGCTAACTCTTTCCAGTGGTTCATCAGATATACTGTACGTGGCTACAATCGGATGTCGAGAGCGTGTAAAAGTGATAACTTTGCATTTGTCGGTATTAAAGGGCAAATTATTTTCCTTGCTCCAATTACCAATTGCATCAACATCACTCTGCAACGCCCGAACATCAACGTCGCCACTTATTCCCATACACAGCTTGAGATCATCTGCGAACATGAGGCATTTGGCACAACGAACAACTTTCGGGAGATCATTTATCATCAGCAAAAATAAACTCGGCCCCAAGGTGCTTCCTTGGCTTACCCCTGAACGAGTGTAATATGGATCCGACTCATAGCCAGCTACTCTTACAAACTGAGCTCGATGACTCAGGTAACTGGAGAAAAAGCCAAGAAGCGTTGGTGAAAAGCCAAACTTAGCCATTTTCACCAATAGTATATCATTGTCTACCAGATCGAACGCTTTCTTAAAGTCTACCTATGTCGCGTCGACCTGGCGACCCGCATCCATTTCATCCGCTACATAGTCCACAAGGTTCACGTGATTGGTGTTAGTTGACCGAGCCCGACGAAATCCATGGTGGCTATCATCCAAAATCATTCTAATTTGGTTACTAATATGACAATCCATTATAGACTCGAATAATTTTCCGAAAACTGACAGCACTGCGATTGGCCGATTATTAGTAACATCACAATCAGAGCCACCCTTGGAGATTGGTGTGACTCTAGAAGTCTTCCACGATTTAGGGTATGTTTCTTGCTTTAGTGAGAGGTTGAATATATGTAACAGTGGATCCTTCATAGCAGATACACAGTCTTTCACCAGGAAAGATGGGATACCGTCTGGCCCCACAGATGCGCGTGCTTTAAGCCGCTTTACAGCAGCTACAAGGTCAATTTCACCAACAGCTTCAATCGCAACACATGCTGCGTCAGGTGTACTTCTGCTCGCCGCGCTTACTGCCGCCTCAGGGTCAAGTCGTGGTTGATCCTCACGAAATACCGAGCTAAAATAAAGGGCAAAAGCATCAGCAGCATCTTGACCTGACACAAACATGAAATTATTGCATTTCTGTCTACTTTTCCGTTTGTCACTTACATACTGCCAAAACTTAGCAGGATCACGGATTATACTCTCCTGAATGACCTTAATGTGTTGTTGGTAGGCAGAATCCAGCAGTTTTTTTACGTGCCACCTGTAATACTTAAAGAGTTCTCTGTTAAACTCGCTATCATTGAATTTATACACGGAAAGATGGAAATATTTGTGTTTTATATTTAGAATAATTTCCGAAGTATACCATGATAGATATACGTATCTGTTTGCGCTTTGAGCTCTCTTTTTGAGGGGTACAAAAGCGTTGATACATTTATAGAGTTCCATATAAAAATTATTGACAGCTACATCAACATCAGATGCCGATAGAACGTTATCCCAATCCAAACTGGCCAGAGCCTCATAAAGACCTATAAAATCTGCCTTGTGAAAAATCCAATCTGGACAGGCACCGGCTCGTAGCCTTGTTGGAGGCGGTGTCAGTAATGGCTGCGTGCAGCGTGGAACTAACACGCGGATGGTAATTGACGGATGGTACTTATCCTTCGGCACTAGCGGTTCCTCTCCCTTGGCTACCAATACACGCTCACTCTCCAGCCCACTAAGCACAAGATCAAGAATGCCACCATGATAATTCAAAATATTGTTATGTTGATTAAGATTACAGAAATTACAAAAAAAGTAAATTGAGCCTCTACTGATTTTGACCATGAGTTGGAATTAAAATCACCTATAACGATTACATCTAAGTCAGAGTATTTACATATTGCATTCTCAATACAAGTCAATACATTAACAAATTGGTCGTCTTTATAATTTGGCGGCATGTAGACAACACAACACAAAAATTTTATATTTTAAAAACAAATTGTTGCAAATAACAATTCCATATCTGGCGTAACACCATCAATATCCGTAATCAAGCGCACAGAGTATGTGTCGCGTACGGCGAGCAGCACGCCACCCCAGCCAGCGTCACCGGCACGGTCACGTCGCAGCACTGTATACCCAGGAGGGAACAGCTCACCGTCGCACACTGAGCCTGTCAGAAAGGTTTCAGCTAGGGCTACCAGGTCAAAGCTGCACAACGTTACATTTTTATAAAAGGAGAATACCGAACTATACATTTTGGATTGCATTCAAGATTTAAACACTGTCTCCATTTTCGTTTGTTCTAAATCTGAAACTGAGGTACAATCGCATATCTTGTATGATAGAAGTCTAGATGCCACGTGGGCGAATTTCCCAATAAAGACTTATTCGGTAATAAGTACCTCTTATTCGGCAAGTCAGACTCGCACTTGGCCAGTTTTTGTTCTATATAACGACAGACAACTATGTATTTTGTTATCGTTAAGTCAAACGGATGTTTTCATTTAAAATATGTGGAATTACTTTGTTTTTCTTAGAATCATTAAATGATAACCTTTTTTATCTGTAAAGTGTCTGATGATGGTTTTTCTATAGTTGTCCAAATATTATTTGTAAGTTCCTGCGGACGAGAAATTTGTACTTGTCCGCTCCGCGGATCATAGCAAGCGTTTCCTCTTGTCGCAGGTTTGTAATAAAATCAGCTTTTTGATCAAAAACCCAAGGCTAATTATCAAAACCGAAAGAAGTCAAAATATTTACTGCATGTTTAATTTCATCATAAATTTAAGACGATAAAAAAAAATTGATTTTTTAAAAAAATTGCATTAAACGTACACTGCAGGACAGGGCCAGTAAAAGCGCGTGGTAAATCTTGGAAGCCAAGTACGGTCAACCGCTTGTCGGTAGAAACTTTTTCAACTCTATAACCACGCCATAAGGTCCAAAAGTGTTTCTACCGATGTGCGGCCGTGCGTACCTCACTACGCCTGTTAGCGTTGAGGCTGGCATCATGGATCGCGGTTGTTAGTGACCGCAGTATGTGAGGTAGTACGATACACAGAAAGATACTACTGCCTAGCTGCTGCCCATCCTCTGATTATTATTATTAAACCCTTAGTCACCTCTTACGACACCCACAGGTAGAGATGGATTGGTGCTATTCTTTGCCGGCACCACACGGGGCCAGAAAAGACCTACAAATAATATTATTTGGAAATAAACGTCTAATAATACATTCCTTTCGCAAAATAAAATTTTCTCTCAGCCTTGGAGAGAAAGTTAGAAGTATTTGTTTGTACGAGTACGTAGGTACATTTGGCTTCACGTTATTGGTAACATTTTGACCTTGAGCGGGTCTTTGGTTTCGGGGGTTTGTCGCGTAGCGCTCGTCCAGTTTAGATTGTTTGTTACCACTTCATTGCTGCCTTACTAGTCGGATTTGTGAATAAGTCAATCCCTAAAAATTGTTAAAGACAGCCCTCAAAAGTTATCGATCACACGGACAAACAAACAGAAGAGCTTTGTTCGTATATATAAATGCGTATAAGTTTCCTTAGGAATATCGTTCACTTGTCACGGAATACGACCATCAATATTATTTTACGGTTAAGGGTATGAAAGTATGGAGATAGAATGCTGGTTTGAAAATTAAAAAAAAAATATAGGCATTTTAAAAATTTTGTTTTTTCAAGCAGTTTGAAAATAATAGTGCATTTTAATAATTAACTGATTTAACGGTTTTAATTGTATCCTTTAAGTATGTTTTGTTTTTTTTTTTGCAAAATGCAAGATTTTTGAAATGAAAGACATAAAATTGAAAAGAATCAATAATCAATTTAAAACAGTTACTTTCATATTATGTGAAAGTATGGCATAACTCCAAATGTGGACACTATTTTCTGACTACGTGTCAATATTATTTATACCGAAAGAGGGAATCATGGAGGAAATGCTTTTGATAAAATTATTTCTAATAGAATGCTTAGGAGAAATTTGAGCTATAATTGACCATTATTATTTTGATGACAGTTATGAGTAAATTTCATGTTAAATTATAATAAATTCAGTCATCAATGACTTATGCTAAGGTATTAACATATGGGTGACTAAGTATATGAAATGAGAGGTTGAAATCATTTTGTAGATGCAATTGTTACACTTACTAGAAGCTAACAATGTGTAGACATATTAAAAATTATGTCACTATAAAATAATCGCCATGCTGAATCACCATTAACTGTACCTAGCATTTATTACAATATTCAGTCGCTTGATAATTATTTCTTAATCGCTTAAAGTTGGTCATTGATCTATTATTTTTTAGACAATTAAATATATTTGAAGACAAAGTTGACATTTAAAAGAAGCTACATGAAGAATAAATTGCTTTTCACCAACAAACGCTTTACCTACGTATCAGTCTGTCAGTCTGTATCATTAAATCGCCTAAACTTGTAAATAATAGGTTCCTTCTCCACACTATCGAGCTCAACCCTTTACTCGTCTTCCAAAAATGATTAAAAATAGGTCGCGGTGCGTGCGCGGGCGGTCATTACAAATCGTCCAAAATAATTAGACCCCCGTTTAATATGAAAGTTTATACTGACCGGGTATCTTATTGTTTTGGTTGCGTTATACAGCCCTCTATTATAACTTTTTCATTGGACTCGTCTACCTTCTGTCAGGGGGTAAAATTGACTTTTCAAAAATAATCGTTTTGGAGGAAACTATCTGTTTGATGTCTTTAATTTTATTGCACCATTTTTAAAGTTCGTTGCTACTATACATTAGGGCTTTCCCATTATTTTAGAGCTTTAGGGTTCCTGATGATAATCATCATCACATCATCATAACATTCCATCAAAGCCCACTGTTGGACAGGAAGCTCCCTCCAGCATTTTTCAGCAAAATTCGATCATAATCTAAGTCAATTCTTAAAAACGCACCAAAATAAAAATTATTCATTGAGTTCAAATGGCTATCACACCACCTAAAAAATACATTTTTTTTGTTTTAATATCTTAAAGACAGAGATGAGGTCGACGATGAAACGAGCTCGCCCAGAAGAAACCTGTTCACTCGCGACTTGATTAGATTCGGGTTATATGAACTCGGGAACGCAGGCAGAGAATTCCACTCTTTTGCCGTGCGCATTATAAAAGATATTTCTCAACCAAGCATAGGTGATATCCTGCGGTGCGTCTGGACTCCCGATGGTAGGAGGGAGATGGTGGAATAAGCTCGTAAACATACGGCACTTTGAATCTTTTACCTCGTTTTCTGACTCGCAACAAAAAAAAGTAACCTAAAAAGTAAAATTAAAACGTAAAAAAGTTCCCTCCTAAATCGACCGTTAAAACACCAAAGTATCAATCCACAAAACGGTAGCAACACGAAAAAAACGGAACCAACAAAAAAACGTTCCGTATTCAAACATTGCGTGTATTCTAATCGTCCTAACCGAATAAAAAAACTAACACACGTGTTAATTCTGACACGTTAAAAAAAGCGACACAAAAACGCCCCTATGGTTAAACCAACCAATAGAAAAAGAAGGAAAAAAACGTGTTAAACGCCGGCCGAAAAAAATTGTTAATTGGTAGGTCGCGTGCCGGCCCATGGCTTTTTTTTCTTTGCTGTTATGCCTGCCCTACCTATACAAGTTTTTTTGGTTTGCATCGTGGGGTGCATTTTTTATTTAATGATTGTAAGCGTTGAACCGACAAAGTGTTAAGATTACGACTTTTAACGGCTGTTAATATGGGTTTAGTTTAGATACATGAGGTTGTTTTTATGTTAATAAAAACTTAAGTCTCTTTTTAGGGCGGGCGGGTTACAATGCAGCGTACAAGAAGTAGGTAGTTAACAGCCTTAAAGTAAAAAATTATACGTCTTTAAAACACTTCTAGGTTTAACTTTTAACTGTCTTGTAACAAAAATATTTTAATTATTCAATAATGTTTATAAAATAAAATAATTCAATAATTCTTTAATAATAAAATAAGTCGCCCGAACTTAAAAAAATCCTGGTGTTTTCTTTCACTAATTAACAAGATTTTAAAAACTTAAATCATGGTATAGTATTTTCCCACTATAGCTCGAGGTTTACATATTTATTTATTATATTGTTATCTTTTTACTTTTTTGCTATTAATAAGAATATAAACTGGATGAAAAAGAATGCCATCTGGCGTCGAATAGAAATACTAAATTTAGGGTGCGCTCTTCAAGAGAGAAGGTTGAGGTTGAGGGGAAGGTTGAAGGGTGAGGACTGCCCTTGTTGTTGAAAGATGTGCGAACCCCGTTAGTTATAATATGACTGGCTTTATAAACAAAAATTGCCAAATATTACAGAAAGTTGAAATTCAAATCTTTAAACACCTTAAATTTTCATAATCCCTTCTACGTTCACTATTTTAACGTTTGCTTTAATATCAATACTTCACTCTTTTGTTCACACAAATTGATCAATTAACAAGAAAACCAGAAAAAACACAAATCTAAAACATTTGACTTATATTACGTAATAATGGAAAATTTTTACCTTCGCAAAAAAGCAACCGCTGCGCTCTCTGTCTTGTTATAAAATTTCCATTTAAAAGACACACAATTATTATCATTTTTCTAACGAAAAAAAAGCACTTCACTTATGTCTGTCCATACCAAATACTCTTCGTATTTCTTTCAATTTAAACTCTATTATATAGTATTTAAAATTGCATTTATTTTAGAGCACTTTTCGATTTAGATCCTTAAGAAATGGTACAACAGTTCCTTGGTCTACTTTATTAGGTTAGGGATGGGGTAGCGAGTATTTGTCTAGTCGAGTATCTCGATTCAGGCGCTAATAAGAACTATATGTTCCTATTGGCGTTTAATCTTTGACTTCAGAATTTTGAGGTTTAAATTACTTTTTCGTAAAAAAACACTGAATACGAGCTCTTTCGATCTGCTGTCACAGATCCGATTTTAACGGAGTTCTAATAGAACTAACAATACTTGACACCAACTATCTATTTCAATTTTAGTCTTTTTCGGCTAAAAAGAGTATAATTTTTCAAATCAAATGCATAATTATTATTTTCCCCTTGGAGTTTTAAAAACTTTGACATTCCAAACATTTGGATTTTCTTACCAAGCGCTGTCTATTTGTTATTTCACAATATTATTCTTTGTTTTTATATAACCCTTAAAGTGGGCAACTGCTGGGCAAAGGCCTTCCATTTGTTACATCATCTATCGATCTCTGTCCGATGCTTTTAAAGAATGAAATTACAAATAAAGCAATTATATGAATAGCGACCAATACAAGTGTAAATAAGCCTTTGGAAAAATTGAGTAAAGCATTAAAAAAGCAAACGGAGCGAAAGTCAACTGTTTTCCCCTAAACACCGGCAATGTTCAATCGCAACGTGATCGTAGTGCAAAAAACTGAACAGAAATATGGAGTTATTACCACATCAAATAAAAATCATGTTTAATGCCCTATTTAATACAAAAATTAAATTGTTATTTAAGTTTTTATTTATATTTTAGGTTTGAAGATAGCAACACAAGGTTTAAGGTTTGTTAAGATCGTAGCAGGTGGAAGGATAGGTATTATTATAGTCTCTCTTCCTGTCTATTTACGGGAAAGATTTGTATGTCTCTATGTTATTTCAAAAAGTAAATAACAGTTAAAATAATAGGTATCACAGTTCCAAAAAATTGTTACGCATTCATTTATGCAAAATTTCAGAATGATAGCAGTGCATAATCGATTTCTCGATTGCATTTATAAGGCAATCCCATCCCTAACTGCATCTGTGTGCGTCTTATCAGTGCATATAGCACAACATAGATAAAATTTTGAAAAATTCTCAACTTTTCCGCGATAACCCCGGCTCGGTTGCGGGAAAAAAAGCTCAAGAGCTGTATTTATAGTCATGTATCGAAAAAAAAAATTTCAATTTCTCTATCTATCTTTTATTCGTGCAATGTTGAACATTTAGGATTCTTCTTCATCTTACGAGTCGATTCTGGTGTGATTTAAGGAGAAAAAAAAAACACTCCAAGACACACACCTGACACACAGAGATAGTCAGTTTATTTTAAAAATTAAAAGATTTTATGTCGTAATATCATGATGCGAGCGAGAGGAATTCTGATTTAGACAAAAAATATGGTTAAGCAATAATTTGAAGAAAACTTTTGTTAAACTTAAAAAGGAAAAAAAACTTAAAATTTAAATGATATTTTTCTAACAAAGTTATCATTTAGGCAAGGTCAAGATCAGTGGAATGCTTAACTAAACCTGTTTTCATATTTCAGTAATCATTGCAAGTAAATACACAACCAGAACAAAATCTTGGGTCCTCTTCATCTAGCCTATTTTGCTTCGAAACAAAAATATCAAGAGGCTATCACGCGTTTTTTATTGTCGTACGAATTAGGTTCGACATACCACTGATAAGAAAAAAACCGGCCAAGTGCGAGTCGGACTCGCGCACTGAGGGTTCCGTACCACCACATAAACATAATTGTATTAGTTGAAATTTCAGTAAGTTAATGTGCTAGATTTTTTGAGTCCGACACGCGCTTGACAAAATTTTATTATTTGTTGTTATTTTATAGCCTATGCCCTATAAACATACCAATTTTCAAGTTTGTAAGTGTCCCCTAAGTGTGTTTTAAATAGAACTAAAACAAAAATCGCCTCAGCAACCATCCAACTTGACCCCTCTCTTATATGAATGTTCTTGAAACGGGAGCTCACCACAATTGGTTACTATTAGTTGTGAGAAAAGTTGTAATATTTAATGATTTCAGACTTTTCCCATTATTTGTACTGTGAGACCTAGCTTCTTGCCAAATTTCATAATTTTAGGTCAACGGGAAGTACCCTGTAGGTTTTTAATTTTTGAATAAATGTATGGAGATGAGGACATAAAATGCCATATCTTTTGATTACGTCGTTGTAAAAAATTGAAATTTTCAGATCTTGTGTGGTTCATGGATCCTAATAAATGGTATTAATTTACCCGTTCGTGAGATAATGGGTCTTGACAGACAGACAGACAGACAGACAGACAGACAGACAGACAGACAGACAGACAGACGGACAACAAAGTGATCCTATAAGGGTTCCGTTTTTTTCTTTTGAGGTACGGAACCCTAAAAACTAATAAGAAAATCACCTTAAATATTTTATAAATTGTGCACGTTTATCTGCCCCTTCCAGTGGCTTTTCTCTTGCCAAGGTCTGCTGGAAGAAATTTCCAAGCTGAAATAAGCAGCACCTGTTGTGTCTGTTCACTAAATGTTTGTTTTATTTGTATTTTAATGTGTACAATAAACAGTTAAATAAATAAATAAATCATTGTTACAATATTTTTAAATTAAAACAAATAACATGTCGATCTTATTCGAATGTACGCCATTATTTTTTTTTTAAATGAAGCCGTTTGGCAATAAGGAATACTGGCAAAACATGGGATTGGTGCACTACTTTTGTTCGAGAGGTGTCTCAAGAGTCTTCATGCCGTAAAGAAAAGAATACACAATTTTTTTCTCTTGATCTCAATATAGCCAGAGATGAGGTCGACGATGGAACAAGCTCACCCAGAGAGAGTCATTTACTCGCACCTATTTAAATATTTAATGTGATATAATAAATAAATAAATAAACTCGTTATTTGATCTGTTTTCTAATTGTGTCAGATTCTTACAATCTTATTCGAATTATATAAGAGAGTCAAGACTATTAATACGGACCATTTTATAAATAAACTGTAAGAACGGTATTTATTTGCTGTTATCAACTACTACCACCAAGTATTGCGTCTGTAGTTGTAATAGACTTGTGTTTGTGTTGTTTCTTAGATAATAAATATGAGCTATTCTTACCTATCTAGATATCTAGAGTGCGTAGATACAGAACTAGATAGAACAAAGTGCAGTGCGTAGTTAAAAAGGTATTACTTTTGTTTGTAAGTACATTAATGACTAAGAAAATTTTGCTAAGTCCTTGAAGAAAAAATTTACAGATTTTGGTACAAAAGAAAAAAAAACCGGTCAAGTGCGAGTCGGACTCGCGCGCCGAGGGTTCCGATATACCTATAGTATTTTTGGAAGCAATAAAGTCCATTTTCAGGACCGCAAAACTAAATTTGTTTGTAAAGGTTTTTTGCAGATTTCTGAAAAACTGTGCAACTTAGAAAGATCGTTTTATTTTTGCTGTAAAGTTTACATAAACCTCTGTCAACTGTAATTAATTCAGATTTTCCCTTACTCAAACTTCGGAGATAAGGGGGGGGGAATGGTATTTTTTTTGACATTTTTCATCATAACTTGAAAACTAAGAAACCTAAAAAAATACAAGTAAAGCCCTTTCATATGATACCCCACTCGACCTAGTAGCGACAATTTGAAATTTGGCCCCCCCTATTTTGGCCCCCTTTACATTAATAATCATACTTTTTTCAAAAAATTTTCATGTGCAATTAAGTTGGGCAACTATATTCTAAAACTATTCCAAATTTCAGCTCGATAGCGTAAGTGGTTGCTGAGATATAGAGGTGTGACAGACAGACGGACAGACAGACAGAGCGGCACCATAAGGGTTCCTTTTTTTTACCATTTTGGTATCGGAACCCTAAAAAGAGAAAGTAGAGAAATAGGCATAAAATTGTTATCTTCATTTTACATTTGGTTCTTGGATATTATATTTTTCGTTTTTCTTGTATTATGGTCATCTTATCCTGTGGGTTCCATAGAAGGTGACTAAGGAATTTTGAACTGGAGGATAAGCAGCAGCCTATTCTTGCATACAGGGCACAGGGTGTAAGTGATAGGTTTCTGAAAACTAAAAAAGCATGATCAGTCAACGTAACTGAACAACTTTCAGAGAATAAAACTTTTAGAAAATAAATATCCAAATTGGCCTCTTCATATAAACTGTCCAATCAATTTAACAATTTTGTATGGAGAGTTCGATTTTTATTTTTCATTTTGTGAAAGTTTTATTTCACTGAAAATTGTTCAGTGACATAGACTGATCATGCCTTTTCAGTTTCCGGAAACTTGTCTCTTACATCCTTTATATCTAGTAGCTACCTGGCAACCGAACTTTGCTCTGTACAGTTTTAACTAAAACCCGCTAACAGATGGCGCTGTAGGTTATCTGTAACGCGCCATCTTCAATAAATTAAAAAAAAAACCGGCCAAGTGCGAGTCGGACTCGCGCAACGAGGGTTCCGTACCACCACATTATCATAATTGTATTAGTTGAAATTTCAGTAAGTTAATGTGCTAGATTTTTTGAGTCCGACACGCGCTTGACCAAATTTTATTATTTGTTGTTATTTTATAGCTTACGCACTATATAAACATACCAATTTTCAAGTTTGTAAGTGTTCCCGTTTTTAAAATAGAACTAAAACAAAAATCGCCTCAGGGACCATCCAACTTGACCCCTCTCTTATATGAATGCTCTTGAAACGGGAGCTCACCACAATTGGTTACCATTAGTTGTGAGAAAAGTTGTAATATTTAATTATTTCAGACTTTTCCCATTATTTGTACTGTGAGACCTAGCTTCTTGCCAAATTTCATAATTTTAGGTCAACGGGAAGTACCCTGTAGGTTTTGCATTTTTGAATAAATGTATGGAGATGAGGACATGAAATGCCATATCTTTTGATTGCGTCATTGTAAAAATATGAAATTTTCAGATCTTGTGTGGTTCATGGATCCTAATGTATGCTATTAATTTCAACCTGATACCTTTAACTGTTCGTGAGATAAAGGGTCTTGACAGACAGACAGACAGACAGACAGACAGACAGACGGACAACAAAATGATTCTATAAGGGTTCCGTTTTTTTCTTTTGAGGTACGGAACCCTAAAAACGAAAAAACGAATTTTCCCAAACATGAGACCTAGCTAGATCGAGTATTCGCCCCGATTGTAAACGGCGACTTATACGATTTGCCTGCGACATTTATATACTGGGTGTAAGGGACAGGTAGGCAAATACTGAAAGGGCATGAGCAGTCAACGTAACTAAACATCATCATCATATCAGCCGAAAGACGTCCACTGCTGGACATAGGCCCTAAAGATCTCCATGACGACCGGTCCTGCGCTGCTCGCATCCAGTGGCTTCCCGCGACCTTGAACAGATCGTCGGTCCACCTTGTGGGGGGCCTGCCAACGCGTCGTCTTGCGGTACATGGTCGCCTTTCTAGAACCCTTACGCCCATCGGCCATCGGTTCTTCTTGCGATGTGCCCTGCCCACTGCCACTTTAGTTTAGCGATTCTCAGGGCTATGTCACTTACTTTAGTTCTTCTGCGGATCTCCTCATTTCTGATTCTATCGCGCAGAGAGACTCCGAGCATAGCCCTTTCCATAGCCCTTTGTGTGACTTTGAGCTTCCTGAAAAGGCCCATCGTGAGCGGCCACGTCTCGGTGCCATATGTCATCACTGGCAACACACACTGATGAAAGACTTTCGTCTTGAGACACTGCGGCATTTTGGACGTGAAGATCAACTTTCAGTAAAAAATACTTTCCAGCCACTTACCATCAGGTGGCCCACCTGCTCGTTTGCTCACTTGTAATACTAAAAAAAAACCGGCCAAGTGCGAGTCGGACTCGCGCACTGAGGGTTCCGTACCACCACACAATCATAATTGTATTGGTTAAAATTTCAGTAAGTTAATGTGCTAGATTTTTGAGTCCGACACGCGCTTGACCAAATTTTATTATTTGTTATTATTTTATAGCTTATGCACTGTAAACATACCAATTTTCAAGTTTGTAAGTGTTCCCGTTTTTAAAATAGAACTAAAACAAATATCGTCTCCGCGACCATTCAACTTGACCCCTCACTTATATGAATGTTCTTGAAACGGGAGCTCACCTCAATTGGTTACCATTAGTTGTGAGAAAAGTTGTAATATTTAATGATTTAAGACTTTTCCCTTTATTTGTACTTTAAGACCTAGCTTCTTGCCAAATTTCATAATCTTAGGTCAAGGGGAAGTACCCTGTAGGTTTTGCATTTTTGCAGAAATGTATGGAGATGAGGACATAAAAAGCCATATCTTTTGATTGCGTCATTGTAAAAAATTTAAACTTTCAGATCTTGTGTGGTTCATGGACCCTAATATACAGGGTGTTAATTTGATTGCGTGCCATAGCTTAAGGGGTGGTTCAGTAACGATAAAGAAACTCGAAAAAAATATTTAAAAAAATCCAACTCAAAAAAAAATATAAACTCCATTGAAAACTAACGCGGAGGGCAATGACCGCGCGAATGGGCGCGCTATCAAATGCGCGCGAAAGAGTTTCAGTTATGTAGTCGTCATGATGGAGATCTTTAGGGGAGGCCTATGTCCAGCAGTGGACGTCTTTCGGCTGATATGATGATGATGTGCCTACCTTATTCACTTATACTCGAGCGCTAGCGACGTTGCTCCGCGTTAGTTAAGTTTCAATGCAGTTATAGTTTTTTTTTCAGTAGGATTTTTTTAAATATTTTTTTTGTGTTCCTTTATCGTAACTGAAACACCCCTTAAGCTATGGCACGCAATTAAATTAACACCCTGTATATTATCAATTTCAACCTGATACCTCTACCCGTTCGTGAGATAAAGGGTCTTGACAGACAGACAGACAGACGGACAAAAAAGTGATCCTATAAGGGTTCCGTTTTTTTTCTTTTGAGGTACGGAACCCTAAAAATAAAAATAATAAAAAAATGGCCTCTCCATACAAAATTGCACTCGATTAGACTGTTTGGAGAGCCCGATGTTTTCTTTTCTGGAAAGTTTTATTTACTGAAAGTTGTTTAGTAACGTTGACTAATCATGTCCTTTCAGTATCTTTCATCCCAACCCTTTCACCCTATGCACGTAACCAATGAAAGAAAGACGGCTAAAAGAATTACAAAATTCTTGAGACTTTCACACAAATATTCGACAACTTTAGAGTGGTCCAGCTAATTGGCATATCGACTATCGACATCGATAGAGCCTATCTTAACGGTCCAGCCCGATTTGTCTAATTGGATGAATTGCTGTTTTTCCTTTGCCCAGCTATTTTCTGATAACATCTTAATTACTTTACAGCAGTGTCCAAAATGTCTTTCATTATCTGTGCTTTAATTAATGATAGAAGAATGTTCTAGTAAAATGCCCTAGGTCCAGACAAGCTGCGATTTAGGCCAAATCCTCCGCTAGCTAACTACCTTGTCGAGTCATGTTTGAAATCCTCTTAGGAATTTTCAAAACTGCCTAAAGAATTGATTATCATTTATAAAAGCAAATATCTATACAATCTTTCACCCCTCTCTTATACCCTCAGGGGATGGATTTTCAAAAACAATTTCATATAAGATCAGAAACTTTACAAGCAATTTTTATTAAAGAAAAAATATGTGCTGTTGTAAAAATTCCATCCCCTATGTCACCTTCTTAAGAACTATGAATTTGAAATAAAAACGCAAAAGCAACTAAATTTTAATCAAAAGTAGAAGCCTTATTAAACATCAATTCCCTTTCTTTCTTAAAAATGAGGACCTGCCATACTAACTTTCACCCCCTATTTAACCTCTTTCAGAGATGAGGCTTCAAAAAATATTTCTAAGTGCTTACGTTACACTCTTTCGAACTCTTCTGTAGAACTCTTGTAAAAAGTTTCATGTTTGTAAACCTACCAGCTTATCGCCAGTTGCAGAAAGCGTCTTTAAAGTAAGTTCCTTTAAATTTATTGCTGACGCTTTCTGTATTCTTGACAAAGAAAGTGAACTCAATATATGGTAACTTTTAATTAGTTCTTGATAGCATAAGATATGCATGTACTCATGATACTGAACAACTTTTCCCAAGGAACATAGGTCGAAATACGAAAAACCCAATTTGACCTCCCATACAAAATGCGCTTTCAGCTGATGCAGTTTTTATGGGAGGTCAAAACTTGATTTTCGTATTTCGGACCATGTTCCTTGGGGAAAGTTGTTCAGTAGTATCATTGGTTCATGTATCATCAGTAGTTCATGAGTACATGCTTACCTTTTTTTATCAAGAACTAATTTAAAGTCACCATAAACATCTAATGGAGCTTTAAATTTTAAGACGCTTTCTAAAACTGGCTGCTGGCTTATAGGCTGTAGGAAGATGTGGCTCTGACGAATGAACTTGAATTTTATTCTTCATACCAACAGGTCTCAATTCGTCTTCCAGCAGGTCGTGCATTCTCCCTCAAAGATTAACCCAAAAGTAGCTAAACCATTCAGATATCCACGGAATATTCTAGACTAATCAACTTCCTTAACCGGCGCATCTGTTATCTAGGTATCCTTAAGAAGTCTTACAGAGATGGATTAAGTGGGGGCGTCAAAATAATTTAAGTACAGCCTTCTTGTTGAACTTAAATTAACAAAAAAAAAAACCGGCCAAGTGCGAGTCGGAATCACGCCCTAAGGGTTCCGTACCTATCTACCATATGATATACTAAAAGCTTTTGCTCTTTGATTTTAAAAACTCCGCGACCATCAAACTTGACCCCTCTTTTATAGAAAAGTTCTTGAAACGGGAGCTCACCTTAATTGGTTACTATAAGTTGTGAGAAAAATTTAAATATTTAATGATTTTAGACTTTTCCCTTTATTTGTACTGTGAGGCCTAGCTTCTTGCCAAATTTCATAATTTTAGGTCAACGGGAAGTACCCTGTAGGTTTTGCTTTTTTGCATAAATGTATGGAGAGAGAAATGTATGAGGACATAAAAAGCCATATCTTTTGATTGCGTCGTTGTAAAAAATTAAAATTTTCAGATCTTGTGTTGTTATTGGACCTTAATATTCGCTATCAATTTCAACCTGATACCTTTTCTCGTTCGTGAGAAAAAGGGTCTTGACAGACAGACAGCCAGACGGACAAAAAGTGATCCTATAAGGGTTCCGTTTTTTTATTTTGAGGTACGGAACCCTAAAAACAGGTTTGGTATCAGCAGAAGTTTTACTTTTGCTTATCGCTTTTCTTCAAATCTTTTTTGGCTAATTGTGACTAAAAGGATGTTCAAAAAGTATTGCAGTATGGTTCTTTTGCTTAAAAGCTTAGAATACTTAGAAACTGGTAAACATTTTCACGCTTTACAGTTGCGGAACCGGAGGTATAATTTTTTTTTACAACTAACTGTAGGTTAACCAGTACTACATGGACATAAGTTTTAAGGTAGGTTGGTTCAAAGTGTAATTTTTATTTTATTTAACTTATTCCATTTAATTTTACTCACGCCAGTAAATAATCAAAGACTACTTATAGTCCATACGCACTCATTTATGGATAAAAGCTCATTTTCACAAATGAAATAAGTTTCAGCGATTATTTTATTACTATTATTTCACCAAAATCTTATGGCTGATTAACATGGGGCAAAATTTTAAAGCTTCTGTAAGATGCAGACGGAAAGAAAGAAACAAGCGAATAGCTTTCTCTTTCTTTTTGCCCCCGTCATCATCATATCAGCCGAAAGTCGTCTACTGCTGGACAAAGGCCTTCCCTAAAGATCTCCATGATGAGCGGTCCTGCGCTACTCGCATCTAGCGGCTTCCCGCAACCTTGACCATTCGTCAGTCCACCTTTTGGGGGGCCTGTACATGCTACGTCTTCCAGTACTTGGTCTCTAGAACCCTTACGCCCCGTGTAATTAATCAACTATTACGTGGCTCCAACACATACTTCCCTGAATCCACCCCTGTCCACACTTACCCAACCAAGTCAAGCCTCCTCTCGCATAAAGATAAATCTTTTTACGGGCACTTTGATTAGAAAATTCCTTTATTAATTGAATGAGTTAATTATACTGATTTTGTTGTGCCTCCGATAACTGCTGCCATACTAAATGAATAATGAAAGAGGTTCTAATCTTACACCCTTTTAAGATTCCGTTACTTGACACAGGGTATAAAAAAGTATGATGTTCCTTCTAACGGGTAATTGTTCATCACTAAAAATTATTTTAAAAAATTTTATTCTACTACTTTGTCGGCGTGCATGAAATGTAGGTATATACATACAAAATTTCAGCTTTCTAGTACTAAGGGTCTCGGAACAAAGCCGTGGACAGACAGACAGACGGACATGACGAAAGTACGTGACGGAGGTTCCTTTTTGTCTACGGAACCCTAAAAAGGGGGTCATCATACTGGAAACATGTATTTTGATGTTTTAAGGGTTACGTACCTCAAAAGAAAAAAATGGAACCCTTATAGGATCACTTTGTTGTCCGTCTGTCTGTCTGTCTGTCTGTCTGTCTGTCAAGACCCTTTATCTCACGAACGGGTAAAGGTATCAGGTTGAAATTAATACCATATATTAGGATCCATGAACCACACAAGATCAGAAAATTTCAATTTTTTACAACGACGCAATCAAAAGATATGGCATGTTATGGCCTCATCATCATCAATGGCCATACATTTATTCAAAAATTAAAAACCTACAGGGTACTTCCCGTTGACCTAAAATTATGAAATTTGGCCAAAAGCTAGGTCTCACAGTACAAATAATGGGAAAAGTCTGAAATCATTAAATATTACATTTTTTCTCACAACTAATGGTAACCAATTGTGGTGAGCTCTCGTTTCAAGAACATTCATATAAGAGAGGGGTCAAGTTGGATGGTTGCTGAGGCGATTTTTGTTTTAGTTCTATTTAAAAAAAACGAGAACACTTACAAACTTGAAAATTGGTATGTTTATAGGGCATATGCTATAAAATAACAACAAATAATAAAATTTGGTCAAGCGCGTGTCAGACTCAAGAAATCTAGCACATTAACTTACTGAAATTTAAATTAATACAATTATGTTTATGTGGTGGTACGGAACCCTCAGTGCGCGAGTCCGACTCGCACTTGGCCAGTTTTTTTTTGTTGATACAAAAAAACCAAGAATTTCAAACTAAGTACAAAAAAACCAAGAATTTCAAATTCCTTGGTTTATATACAGAACTGAAGTTGTATCGTAAAAACGGGAAGCCTCACAAGACGAGTGCATAAGGTATTAAATATCAACAAATAATAAAACTGGTCAAGTGCGAGTCGAGTGCACTTCAGCGCGCGTCCCTAAGACAGTATAAATACTAAATAAATACTGTCTTAGGGACGCGTGCTGAAGTGCACTCGACTCGCACTTGACCAGTTTTAAAAGTTTTATTGAATGAATTTACAATTTTAACTCATCGTTGTGTGTCTATTGTAAAATTTTTACCTTCGGAACCCTCGGCGCGAGAGTCCGACTTGTAATTGTCCAGTTTTTATTAAAGCACATTGAACATCTGTTTTCAAGAAAGTTGATATTCATACAACACATACAATAGACACACAACGATGAGTTAAAATTGTAAATTCATTCAATAAAACTTTCTTCAATGGGTCTACAAAACTATTGTTAACTTTTAAAATATGACTAGAGATAGCACCGCACCAATCTATCAAATTGTTTTTGAGTCGTTAATCTATTGCATTTCTTAGAAGACTCCTATTGTAGTACCATAGTAATTGCTTAACTTGAAACATCGTCCATTGAAAACAAAGCCATTGGACACGTTCAATAAAAATAAATACTAACGCATAGTAAAAAGGAATGTTAAGTCGAAACAGGAAGACATTTTCCTTGCCCACTAGCGCACCAAGCGGCAATGGACGGAACTAATCGGAACGAACGACCGCGAACTCTTTCTACGCTTTCTTTTACATCCGTCTCTTTCTTTCGCGTGAGTTATTAGAGCCATTTTTGGCGCGGGAAGAGGATGGCATGAAAAAAATGGAGGAACGCACATGTGCGCAAGCGTCTGTTTCGTCTTGTTTTTCGCCGGTCGTTCGCCTTGGATATTCGCGGCGTTTGTTTTTCTTTTTTTTTACTTGTAGTGTTTTTTTTTTCATGCTCTGTGTGTGTCCGTTGGGCTAGGTCGCGTGCGTGGGCCAAGACTCTGATTTATTTTTCTCTAAGCCCTATCTCTGGGTTTTCTAATGCGAGTTTGGATTTTATGGGCACTTTAAATCTAGCTCGGAAGATCGTTTTATGCTGTGTGACTTTTTCCTGATTTATGATTTGAGAGGCTTCGACTTATGCAATCGTAAGATTTTTATATTGTGCACATAATTTTAAATTTCACGATTTTAAAATTGAGGACAAATAACTATTTAATTTATTAATTAGGTACACAAGGACTTACACAACCTTTATTGTTGCAACAAACCTGATCCCAGGGTGCGTGAGATCGGTCATCGACCTTGCATCCCATTCGATATGATGATGAACTTTTATTGTGTGTGAAACATAACATAATTTCATCTTTAAATGAAGCTTAAAATAACTGGACATCGGAATTTTTAATACCTACATTCTTTAATAGATGGGTCATAGAACGCTACCCTGAGAAACCCATAACAAATGCTTCATATAATTCTGAACTAACAAATCAATAAACAACAAACAGTATAATCCAGCAAGCAGTCGATTCCTTGTATTACCACTATTATGCTACTCTTCCGTATTGCCCTACAGACAGGACAAAATAAGTCTTATTGCAGCACAAATAAGAGTCACATCACATGTGTAGTCTAATGAATCTGTCTGTCGTTGATTTAGCGCGGAAAGTGTACTTTTAATTGATGCTTTTTACTGGACCGAAATAAGGGATAGTTTTTAACTTAATAGATAGGTTTTTAATGTTTACTTAATATTGTTTAAATAATATTTTGTTGTAGATTTGTGCTGTTGCCTGAATAAACAATTTATCTATCTATATTACTAAAACTACTACAAAACAAATATTAGTATTTTTAAGATATAATAAGTTCATTGGTATAGGTATTATTTTAGTCTGATATTAATAAAAAGGCTAAAATGTATCTTGTCATGCTTTTTTATAAATTTGTTCTAATGTATTCATCTGAGATTAATTCGATGTACTTATCTAGTTATTGAATAATAAATCTAAGCAGTAGTAGAATAGAATTGCAAATTTTATGACAATAATTGTAAATAAAATGCTCATACAGTATTATTTTCTGTGTGTTATTAAAATGCCAATTTATGTTTTAAACCGATGATGTGCACATACATTTATTTTTTTCAACCAGGGGCCCAATTCTTGAACGTTAAAATTCAAATTCTCTTTTCTTTAGCGAAGATTTATATAAATAGTTTTTGTCTGATATGATTTTACTTTTAACAATTTAGGGTGAATTTGAATGTTCCTTATGTTTCAGGACTGATCAAACGACGCACGATGCTGAAATATATACTAAAAACTTAGAACTACCAGCATGGCTACTAATAAACCTTCATGAGGTAAATCAAACGACTGCGTGAAAAGCGTGTAGAGGCCAATTCCTGAAAATCACCGGGTGATAAAATATTACTTTTGAGACTTTAAAATTCACATTTTCCCCGATAAACTGTCGAAAGGTAATTCAGAATAGATCAAAATTTACAATCAAGGACTGCTTTATATTTTGCGAATATCAATCTTCACTTTTGAAAAGAACAATTGATTTTGAATTTTTAAGTGATATTTTATCACCCGGTGATATTCAAGAATTGAGTCCCTGGTCTCAGTAGTACGACGAGAACTATACAAAATTACCTAGACGACCAAACTTCGATGTATAATAGCCGCCTCTTTAAAACATCATCGGCAACAGATGGCGCTGTAGGCTATTGTCTAAAACGCGGTAAAAAAGCTTAAAAACACGGGTGAAACGAATTTTCCCAGACTTTAAACCTAGGTATATCGATTTTTCGCTCCCGAAAACCCCTTTATGTTAAATTTCATCGAAGTCATTAGAGTTCTTTTCAAGAAACCAATTTTATACTTACAATAGTTTAGGATGTAAATATTTTTAAATAAAAAATTTACATCAAGAAGATAATTTTCCCAAGAAAGTACGTTTTTTGTGAGAAAGGCAAGAGGCACAGGAAATCTCCAGAAATACGTATAAGTTAGCACATTTGAAAAGAAAATCAGTGTTTTTAAATTTCTTGGGCGGATAATTTATCATCCGCTGATATTAAAAAATTGGACTCCTGAACTAATCCACGAAAGACCAATATTCATCGTCAACTGACTAGATCAGACTTGTCTAAACTGTCAGTATGTCTAGAATCTAGACTCTAGATAGATTACGCATGTGTAGCATCTTATGGTAACACAAATCATAATTGCGATTTACGAAGCCATGTATTCTAATCTAGGAGATTTAACGAAGCCATGTATTCTAATCTAGGGTTAAATCCCACATGGTTTTTACACAGAGCGACTGCCATCTAACATACCCAAAGGAAAAACCTAAGCCTAGATAAACTTTGCCAGGTCAGTAAATGACTTGACTGTTATGGTTAATAGCCTGTCAAATGGTCTCTGACTTCTCGAACGTGCTTTCTGAATTACGAAAAACGCTAAAAGATATTTATTTACACGGAGAAACAATCCACAAGATACTTACTTACTATGCGCATAAAACTTAACTTAAAGGCCCTTAAAGAAACTTTCCTTTCCTAAACTTACATAATAGTAGATTATGTAACAGTACCTCGTTAAAAGAAATATAATAACATTGTGTAGACTTACAAGCCGTGGCAACCTCGGGTAACCTGTTTTTTCTCTAAGGATATCATATTACAACTACGTACTTAGATTTCTTTGCTGCAACCTTTTATTTCATATACATTTGCGGTTTAGTAGTTAGAAAAACCGACCTGGTGTGAGTCGGACTCGCGCACCGAAGGTCCCGTACCACTAAGGTAAAAATAACTGTCGTCTTAGTTATGGACGCGCAGTCACGCATAAGTGTATTAAAAACGGGCGAGGCTGACACGCATTTGACCAGTTTTTATTATTTTTTGTTATTTTATAGCTTATGCACTATAAACATACCAATTTTCACGCTTGTAAGTGTTCCCGTTTTCACGATAGAGCTAAGACAAAAATCGAATAAAAATTACCTAAAAAACTTGTTTTTAATGAGGCAGCCCCCTTAATTTTTATTTTGAATATTTGTTGTTATAGCGGCAACAGAAATCAGTTGAAATTGCAACGGTCTACCTATTACGGTTCATGAGATGCAAACCGCTGTCAGATAGACAGACATATAGACAGACAGATAGACGGACAGACAGACATCGGAGGCATATTAATAGGGTCCCGTTTTTCACCCTTTGGGTACGGAACCCTAAAAATATAAGTATCGTTGAAACATAACATAAAGAGGATACAGACTATTAGGTAACTTGTACCCAATCAGTAAATAAAGTAAAATAAATGGTACAGCAGCACTGCACTTACTTTCTCGCAATACTCAAGGAAAAACTATCAACCGCAAACTAAAATTTGTAATGCCATTAACATTGTATGGAAATACTAACTTTTATTTTCGTTTTTCCAAAATAATGTTTGAATGAAATATACAGGTAAATTCAGAATTCAAATTGTCAAACATTAAAACAAACCTCAAACGATTTCAAGTAAATCACATGTTTAACTTTAGGTAGTACTGGAACACCCTTTATATGAATTTTCACTGATCAATGGATACTACCGTAGGATACTTGCATGGAGATTTTTTTAATTTCCCAACACATGTTCATTATGGATAATTGTTCAGTTTAGTCTACTGAGCAAGGCCTTTCAGTTTTTGGTACACCCTGCGTGTACTAAATTTTATTAAAAAAATTATAAAAAATATCCAGTCAGGTAGACAACCAATCCAGGATCAATATTATAGAAAATTTTAATAAACTCAATGGAAACAATTTTGGGTAAATCACATATTTACGATTTGGTGGTACAGGAACACCCCTTATATGAAATTACACAGATCAATTGATAGTGGCGCAAGATATTTTACATGGAGGTGCTTGGTCATGCAAAGTTTTATCAAGATTCTATGAGCCGTTTTTGAGAAAATTTAAATTTTTCATTTTTGTCGTATGACAGTTACTCGTACCCTCAAAATGAGAGCCAGCAAGAAACCACTTACAATCCTTCGATGGATTTGGATAAAACTCCTAAATTCAAAATATGGTGTCAATCGGACCATTCGTTTAGCCGCTAGGCCAAAGCGTAAAAGACAGACCGACCGACGGACCGACCGACCGACCGTCGGACGTCCGACGGACCGACCGCATGACATTCAATAAGTATTCTGTAAAGAATCTACATTGAATAAATAATCTGAATCTGAATCTGACGGACATTTTTGGGAGACTTGTTGTTTATGATGTATAAGTGATATAGAACACATTTTTGAGAAAATTAGAAAAACTTTTGTTTTTCACGAATACAATACCTTTCTCGCTCCGCTCGAAAGTAAAAATGCTTGCTGAATATGAAATTGATTGAAAATTTTGCCAAACAGATTGAAATAAAGGTTTTTAAAAAGCTTGTTAAAAAGAACTCTGTAAACTATTCTACAACTCTGTTTGTATAGGGTACCGTAGTCTACAAGGAACCCTTATAGTTTCGTCATGTCCGTCTGTCTGTCCGCGCCTTAGCTCAGAGACCCTTAGTACTAGAAAGCCGTAATATTTTATGTATATATATATTTTCATTTACACCGACAAAGTGGTAAAATAAATTAAAAAAAAAAAGAAAATTAAGGGTTAGTGGGGAAGAAATTTTTTTAAGTTTGTGTATTTCATTTTTCGATTTAGGGATCCGTTTCCGACATATTTAGCTTGAAAGCTCAATTTTTGTTGGAGTCGAGGTCACCCTGCCAACTAAACGGTTGTTATTAGAAATGTGAAAAAATTCACAGTAGTAGTATATATGATGAAATTAAAAGGAAAACTATTACAGCTAAGTAGGCTTCTCAGGTTTATGAGCTATAGCCGAAAAACTGGAAATAATAAAACAGCAATCAAACATTAGCACCTCGCTGAGCATTAGGAGGTGAAAAGTTTATATTATGGACGTTATCAAATGCTTAATCAAAACCTGCTTTGCGATAAAAAAAATCGTAAAAAACTATGGAACCCCATACTGCGCGTGGCCCGATACGCACTTGGCTGTTTCCTTTCTTAAAAATGAATGTAAGCCGAACAAAATAAAACTTGATATATATTTTCTCTTTTCGCAGATACAAGACGCGGACTACCTTTAAACCTACGGGATCCTGCGGGCGGCCTCACGACTATTCAACTCTGCCATTATATATGCGTGGGCGCATCCGCTATTCTACAATCAATCTTTCGATCGCAGGCTCTACCGCTAAATGTCATGGAAAAGGTGATATTGAAAGAAGATTGTGGGGGAATTAAGGATAACAAAGTAGAAAATAGATTTTCTACAAAAAAGGCCTGTTCAAGCACTTCAATACAAACCTATTTATCGATGGGTTATAAGATATAGAACTACCCCAAGACAAGTTTTGTATCCTTAAAAAAAATGTATATCAGAATGTACAAGTAAAGCCCTTTCATATGATTTTAGCCCCCTTTACATTAATAATCGTAATTTTTTCAAAATTCTTTTATGTGCAATTAAGTTGGGCAACTATATTCCAAAACTTTTCCAAATGTCAAGTCCATAGCATGAGTGGTTGCTGAGATATAGAGGTGTGACAGACAGACGGACAGACAGACGGACAGACAGACGGACAGACAGACGGACAGACAGACGGACAGACAGACGGACAGACAGACGGACAGACAGACGGACAGACAGACGGACAGACAGACGGACAGACAGACGGACAGACAGACGGACAGACAGACAAAGTCGCACCAAAAGGGTCCCTTTTTTTACCATTTTGGTATCGGAACCCTAAAAAACAAGACTGAAATAAAATAAAAATAGAGTCCATATCCCAATGTTAGTTATAAGGCTAAACAAAATGTGTTTTTAGGGTTCCGATACCAAAATGGTAAAAAAAAGGAACCCTTATGGTGCCGCTCTGTCTGTCCGTCTGTCTGTCACACCTCTATATCTCAGCAACCACTTACGCTATCGAGCTGAAATTTGGAATAGTTTTAGAATATAGTTGCCCAACTTAATTGCACATGAAATTTTTTTGAAAAAAGTATGATTATTAATGTAAAGGGGGCCAAAATAGGGGGGGCCAAATTTCAAATTGTCGCTACTAGGTCGAGTGGGGTATCATATGAAAGGGCTTTACTTGTACATTTTAAAATATATTTTTGTATTTTTTTAAGTTTCTTAGTTTTCAAGTTATGATGAAAAATGTCAAAAAAAATACCATTCCCCCCCCCTTATCTCCGAAGTTTGAGTAAGGGAAAATCTGAATTAATTACAGTTGACAGAGGTTTATGTAAACTTTACAGCAAAAATAAAACGATCTTTCTAAGTTGCACAGTTTTTCAGAAATCTGCAAAAAACCTTTACAAACAAATTTAGTTTTGCGGTCCTGAAAATGGACTTTATTGCTTCCAAAAATACTATAGGTATATCGGAACCCTCGGCGCGCGAGTCCGACTCGCACTTGACCGGTTTTTTTACAGAGAGTTCGAAAAACTAGGAGACACTCAGAACAAGACATATTTATTACAACAAAAAATAAATAGCTAATTTTCCATGACGTATGTGGTGGTGGCACTCCAATCATTGGTAATTTCCTTTTTTATGGCTTTGTAAAATAAATGAAACCTTTTCAGAAGAAAATATATAACAGATATTTGACAGTAGCAATCAAACTGACTTAATTATTTTCATACTGAGGAATCGCCATAATTTTGTAACAATTCCTTTACTTTGACATTGGCGAAATACGTTTTGTAATGAGATGTGATGCCATTAAATAAATATACAATACAATATACAAAACTGCTTAGTACTATCATACAGAACAGACACTCTCCGCCCCCCTTGCAATCTATCGCGCACCCGTCCGCGAGATTCTCGTGGACCTTCTGAGGGTCTTTTGTACTGAATATGCGGGCCTACGCGACCTTCCAAATTCAAATTTCAAATTCGTACTCGATGCATGTAGTGTCCGCGATGTGGTTTAGTATCAGTGTTTTCATTTTCAATTTCCCTAACGATGATCAGCAGTGCCATCTAGTTGAACTTTCATAAAGTGTTGGAAAACGCCCTATTTTCATATTGGTAAATTTAAACAAAACGGTTTCTTTTTTCGAAAAATATTTTGTTTCAAAAATATCACTTCCAAGTTTCAAAATTATCTGGAAACTTTGATTAAAACATCTCAAAAGCCAGAAGGTTTCTGCAGGAGTCCTCACGATTGGCATTAGTCAGTAACAGTTGGGCTGCGTGGGCGCATGTTCCACAATCGATCGCCAGACACGGCGCATAGCAAACTTGGTGACAAATTCTAAGATATATCCTTCAGCCAGACACTTGGTTGATTGAGACTAATTCATGGATATAGTTTGGAGAATACTGTGTAAGCAATGTTTTGGATTGGAATATTTGACAAGCAAAAAGAGATTGGTGGGTTGGATTTAGTAATAGTAGAGGATTTTCATCTTATTTTTCTTGTATTTAAAAACTTTGGCGGACCGAACTTTGGGATCCCGAAAAAGAAATTTAAGTTCGTATTGAAATCGAAAGAAGTAACTGCATGAAAATGAGATCATTGTATACAAATGCAGATATAAACTTGAAATTGCGATGGAGGTTGTCGAAAGGCTAAGTTTTGTCAGTAGGTACTACTGTACGGAGCCGAGAGTTGGACACTCACAAAAGCAATTTGCGACAGGGTGAACGCATTAGAAATGTGGTTCTACAGAAGAATGCTCAAAGTATCATGGCGCGACGGGTAATAAACAAAGAAATCCTCAGAAGAATGAACAAAGACCCAGAAGTTTTGGAAACGGTTAAGAAAAGGAAAGCAGCTTACTTTGGGCACATATGTAGAAACGAAAATTACAATATCATCAAAAACATAGTTGAAGGAAAGATAGACGGCAAAAGAGGCAGAGAAAGGAGAAGAACAACCTGGATGGACAATCTGAGTAACTGGACCGCATTAGACGCTGCTACTATAAGCAGGAAGACCGAAGATAGAAACGTGTTTCGGACGGTGGTCGCCGACATCCGCTGAGGATGTGGCACCCGAAGAAGAAGAAATTTTGATTTTAGGTGGTCTAAAAAGGTTAATGAAATTCCCGAACTTTAAAGAACCTACCTTAACCTACAAATAACATGAATAAACAGTTAGGTTACCCTAAATATTTTTGTAGAGGCTTGTTTCTAATCTAGGTGGTCCTGTTTCATAAGCTTAGCTAGTCTCGGCCTCCGTCTCTAGATTAAGTGGATACAGTGATAAATTACAATAACTTCAGTTGATGAGGAAATATTCATCAAAAACTTAAACTTAAATTTAAAATGAAATAAATATAAACAAAATAAAAAGTAAATGTTTATGGAGTAGTGTGTAAGAACCTTATAAACCAAGGAAATTTTCGGTAAGATAGCATGACACCCCATCTAAATTATTGGTACACATTGAAAAAGCTTCTTGTCGTTAAGAATCTTACGCATAAAATCAACTGCACTCACATCGATTCACACAGTGCGTAAATTGACCCGTTGAATGGACTTTATAGATAGTTGGTGAATGGGTAATTAATGACTCCTTCGGTAAATACAAATTGACCTTTTAGGTTTAATACTAATCGGGTGCTGTGCCTAGAATTATGGCGGACTTGTAAAACATGTGATTAGGCGGAGTGATGAATTTGTATAGATAAAAACCAGCCAAGTGCGAATCGGACTCCGAGGGTTCCGAACCACTAAGGCAATATCGGTAAGAAAATACCTTCTGAGGTTTGACTAATGCGTCTTAGTTATGGACGCGCATCCACGCAGAAGTGTATTAAATTCGCGCGAATCTGACACGCACTTGACCAGTTGTTATTATTTGTTGTCATTTTATAGTGTATATGCAATATAAGCATACCAATTTTCACCCTTGTAAGTTTTCCTGTTTTTAAGATAGAGCTAAAACAAAAATCTAACAAAAATCGTGTAAAAACGCGTTTTTAGTAGTATAGTTCTCTCATTTTTTTGTTCTATTATTTTTTGTTGCAGCAGCATAAACACATAATGTGTTAAAATTCCAACTGTCTACCTATTACGGTTCATGAGATAAAGCCCGTTGACAGACATACAGACTTCGGAGGCATTTTAATGGTCCTGTTTTCCACCCTTTGGTAGTTTGGTGGTGGTTTGTTTTTAACCATACTAAAAACATTATAGATTAGAATAGGTAGGTATTTTAAAAGTTTTCTACGAAAATTTCAACAATGATAAAATATCACCCGAAAAATTCAAAAGTACAGGTTCCTTTTTTTAAAAGTGAACAATTGTAATTGTTTACACCTGATCTGCCACTGTGATGCACTAACTCACAGTAGAAGTCGGGAAACGGGAGGACACATACTATGAAGATGCTCGAACTCTCAATCCTAGGCAGATTGTCAGCTTCTTTGAGGCTGTCGGTGTGGCCGAGGAAATGTAACACAAAGGGTTGGCCACAATAGATCTGCACAGGTCGCAGTGGCCGTCGGGAATTAGGAGCCCGGCCCCTTTACCCTCAAAACATAAACATTGTAATTGTTAAATATAGAGTTGTTTTTGATTGTCAATTTTGATTAACATGATTTGACTTTTTTTAGCTTTTCTGGGCTATTTTAATTATGAAGTCTCAAAAATCGCTTGTTAGACAATCGGTGAAAGTTTTATTCACTGAACGTTGTTCAGTTACGTTGGCTGATCATGTACTTTCAGTTTTCGGGAACTCCCTTACACCCCATATATTCTGTGAGGATAAAAAAAGCTCTAAGCGGCAAATGTTATAAAAGAAAGTCGTGGTTTTCTTTAGCATCTTAAACATCCAATAGAAAATATTTCTTGCAGTAATAAAGCAAATAACTCTATGCAAAATAAATTTACAAAATAAAGCTTTAAAAATCATGGAACCTTGTTTATTTAACTACGTAAGTACCTAAAGCTTTAAAAACATTATAGATCATGGAACCTTGTTTATTTAACTACGTACCTACTTATACCTACTATCTAACAGCATAAAATTCTGTAAACCAAACTAGCTAGCTAAAACAAAATGGCGCCTACTGCCTAATAATGCCATTGTCTGAACCGGTAGAATTTCGGTTGCAAAACCTGCGCCTGCACAGCCGCTTGACTCATGCTCACGGGGGGGAGGGGGTACTGTCGTAGGCGAGAAGGTATGTCTAGGGTACCTAGTACTACCTAGAGTCTAATACGCTGGTTTCATTCTATAGTACTTAAATGTTGATCTCTGTGTATACGGAGATTAGTTGAGGTAGAAATTTGAATCAATCAGTATCAGTTTCCTCATAGAATTCCATAATAACTTTATAATAAGTGAATTTTATTTTTTTGAGGGTATTAAGGACAGCCTTCCGAATAGTGAAAGGGCATGATCAGTCAACGACAGTGAAAAACTTTTAGTGAACAAAACTTTCAGGAAACGAAAAAACTATCGGCTTCTCCATACAAACTGCCCGATCTAGTTTACAAATTTGTATGTTCGTTTCCTGAAAGTTTTGTTCACTGAAAGTTGTTCAGTGTCGTTGAATAAATATACCCTTCAGTATTCGGAGGGCTGTCCTTAACACCCTGTATTTGCGAGGTAAATGCATTGCCAAAAATTTCCTCCATCATAACATCCCATGAAACGTAAACTGTAGGACAAGGAGCTCCCTCCAGAGTTCCAGTAAAAACGTGTGGTACCTTACCTAGTACCTTAGTCACCACGATTGTTAGTGTTGCGGTTGCCGCGACCGCTGTTGTTCGTGACCGTAGTATGTAAGGTAGATGGTACGATAGACAGAAAGACGCTGCTGTCCGTCTTCCAGTTCAAATCCTTTAATCGCCTCTTACGACACCCTCGGGTGGTTGGTACCACAGAAAAATAGTTGGTACGGACAACCGCTTGTCGGTAGAAACTTTTTCAACTCTATTACCACACCATAAGGTCCAAAAGTGTTTCTACTGATGTGCGGCCGTGTGTACTATTCTTGGTACCACACGGACGAAAAAAAAATCTACATTTGAATTAAATTAAACAGAGACCTTTGTACCACGTTTGTGCAACTAACTTTTTTACGGCCAGTTAAACAAAGCATCTTTTAAGTTAATGTCCCTTTAAATCTGTTGCTGGCACCTTCTGTTTTGTTGACAAAGAAAGTGACAGCAATATATTTAATGGAGAATTAACTTTAAAGAAGATTTGTGCAACTGGCTGTTAGACAACAAATTGTGCATGGAAACCTCAATGCCATCTGTATTGGAAGTAAGGTTTAATAAAGAACAAAAAGAAAATAAATTCGCCTTCCATTAAAAGATTTTGGCACTGGTTCGGATTATGTCACCAAACAGTTTAGGAGTAGACTTCCTATGCTGAGAGCGAAGCTATGAGTCATGATTTATTTCTTAAAAAATTTTTAGAAAGATTTGAGAAATTTTCTTTTGAGAAACTTTAAAGAAAGTAAAAAGCTTAGTATAGATTTGATGAGTACATCGATGACAAAGAGGTATGGCGCTTTGATATTGACTCATACAAGAAAAGCATTGCGCATTGTACAAAGCCGACCTTCTAAAGTAAGCCGTGCTGCAGTGGTTTCATGCCGTTTCTTTTACGCTGCCATAGCACGATCCGAAATGGTATAGACTCGCTCTATTTGCATTGTATTCTGCATGATTTGACATTGAATATGTATGCTGTAAAGAATCCACATTGAATAAATAATTCTGAATCTGAAACAGAAACTAATTTTGGATACCTTGCATCTCGATACTAAGTATCACAAGAAATCGTTTTTAACTCTTAAATAAAAACTATAGTAATTGTTGTATTTTTTTTCGCCTCAATTCTGAGTCCGACTCGCACTTTGCCAGTCTTTAGAATAATCTTCAGGAGGTATCAGAAAGGTGTTATTATACTAAACGGTGTCCAAGAAACTGAACAACTTATACGAAAAAAAAAAAAAAGAAATTGACCTCCAATATAAATCAGCTGAAGAAGTTTCTATAGGAAGTTAATTTCAACGTATGCTTCATGGGAAAAGTTGTTCAGTTTCATGTGCAAAATCACACACACCTTCCTGTTACAACCAATATACGCTATACAATAAATAAAAATACAATATATATAAAATAATATATATTTCACCTCCAAAGCTCGGAAACATTTGTTTTGTCGGTTAAATTCTGCGGCCAAAAGCGATTTTTGGCCCCTAGCGGGCAAAAGGTTTTTCTGCGGCCAAAAGCGTTTTTTGGCCGCTAGCGGGCAAAAGGTTTTTGAAATTCGAACGTGATGCAGTATGGCAGACCTCCACGCTGCGGTACTGGCTGCTTCCTCGCTTTAGTGAGGTGAAAAATTTTGTGTTTCGCTCGGCAGCAAAGTTATTTTGCGTTTCGTGCCTTGAAACCTTCGCTACGCTCAGGATTCTTCTTTCGAACCACTCGCTTCGCTCGTGGTTCAATTCTAGAATCCTTCGCTTGCTCAGGTTTCAATACAAGGCACTCACGCCAAATAACGCTTTTGCTGCCTTGCATAACAAATAACTATTATTCTTTCTTTTTCTTTCTTTCTTTCTATACCAACACAAATAGTGTAGGCAACGAAGCTGTTGACCCCAACATGAATTTCTCAGGCAGATTTTATTTGACAGGATGATAAAGAATCATGAATTTAATATAAATTCAAAATATCAAAAAAAAAATCATACATTTTTTGTAATTTTTGTATGGAAAAATTAAAAGTTCCGTTTTTTTTTTATAAAAGGTGTCTCATGTAGTATAATAACCCAGCAAAGTTTCATAGACTGAGGATTTAATGCGGGGGTACAACGATCCGCTTCGTTGCCTAGACTAAAAACGAAGACCAGTCTGAAATTTCGCCTATAAAACGAGCAAGCCAGATCAAACGCACCAAACATACTATAAACATTTCTTTGCAAGACGTCATCCATTACTCCTTGTGTACCTATGTAATGCACCACACATTAGTGTACCCCAGAGATGGACTAGGGAGATCAATAAATCCACGGAAGTTAACACGGATAAAAACGGATAAAAAACGCAAAATAGGCGCATTGACGTCGAGTTGCGGAAAATAGCCCAACGCACAATTACAATTACAAAAAAAACACGGATAAAACTGGTGTTTTACTAGGGCTTTCTTGTTCTCTCCGATCCCCGGCAATAACCAAAGCCGTGATTCGAGCCCTTCGAGGCGCCCTTAGACTTGTTGCCTACTTAGGTTAGTTTCTCTGAGTAGAGCCTTCAGCTCCCCAACCGTCCGGTGAAGTTGTGACAGCCACTCAGGCTAACAACAGAAGTCCTCATCCAAAAAAAAACCGGCCAAGTGCGAGTCGGACTCGCGCACTGAGGGTTCCGTACCACCACATAAACATAATTGTATTAGTTGAAATTTCAGTAAGTTAATGTGCTAGATTTTTTGAGTCCGACACGCGCTTGACCAAATTTTATTATTTGTTGTTATTTTATAGCTTATGCACTATAAACATACCAATTTTCAAGGTTGTAAGTGTTCCCGTTTTTAAAATAGAACTAAAACAAAAATCGCCTCAGCGACCATCCAACTTGACCCCTCTCTTATATGAAAGTTCTTGAAACGGGAGCTCACCACAATTGGTACCATTAGTTGGGAGAAAAGTTAAAATATTTAATGATTTCAGACTTTTCCCATTATTTGTACTGTGAGACCTAGCTTCTTGCCAAATTTCATAATTTTAGGTCAACGGGAAGTACCCTGTAGGTTTTCCTTTTTTGCATAAATGTATGGAGATGAGGACATAAAAAGCCATACCTTTTGATTGCGTCGTTGTAAAAAATTGAAATTCTCAGATCTTGTGTGGTTCATGGATCCTAATATATGGTATTAGTTTCAACCTGATGCATTTACCCGTTCGTGAGATAAAGGGTCTTGACAGACAGACAGACAGACGGACAACAAAGTGATCCTATAAGGGTTCAGTTTTTTTCTTTTGAGGTACGGTACCCTAAAAATGGCTTTCTTGGAAACTCTGTCTGGTAAAGTGCCACACCCCTTCGCCTATTTCTGCCGTAAAGCAGTTCTTGCTTATGCTTCTTTTTGTGTTTCGGTATGAAAGAATCCAGTGTAATTACTGACACATGACATATTCTATCTGAGTTCGTAGGGTGGGCATTGGAAATGCTTCAAAAATAAAATCTTAAATAAACCAGCCAAGTGCGTGTATAGGGTGCCGTAGTTTTAACTTTTTACCTCCTAATGATCAGCGAGGTCCTAGCGCCTGATTGCAATTGCTTTTTTTATTGCTATAGTTTTTATTTTACCACTTTGTCGACGTGGATGAAATGTATATTGTATATTCTTACCAAATTATACCTTACTAGTACTAAAGGTCTCTGAGCTAAGGCACGGACAGACAAACAGAGGGACTTGACTTCACTATAAGGGTTCCTTGTTGATTACGGAACCCTAAAAAGCACTAGTGAATCTGTCAGTTGTCTCACGACTGTGGGACACCTGGTTGGAACAAAGTCAATTTCTCCTAAAATTTCAAATTTCGAACACATTTATGGCAAAAGTCATGTAACGCTCCAAGCGCCAATAAATCATAAAAAGTTTACCGAGTGCATAACGAATGCTTTTATGACATCATCATAACATCCAATGAAACGTTCACTACTGGACAGGGAGCTCCCTCTAGAATTCTAGCTTTTGCTAGAAAAATATAGAGGGGAAGTACCATAGTCACCTCGCTCGTTAGCGTTACGGCTGGCATCATGGACCGCGGTTGTAGGTGACCGCAGTAAGTAAGATGTTAGATACGAGTAGGAGGATACTGCTGCCCATCCTCCAGTTTATAACCCTTAGTCGCCTCTTACGACACCCGCGGGTACGTAAGGGTTGGTACTATTCTTTTCCGGAACCACACGGGGCTTTTATAACATGCCTACACCAAAAAGCGGTATATTCTTCACTCAGTCCCTCCCTAGCTACAAACATCTATTCTAAAACTACGCACACAAGCAGAGTGCATCGGAAAGAGCTGCGAAATATCGGCAATGTTTATTTTAACTCGCGAAAGAAGGCAATCTGGCGAATGTAAGGCTTAGTACTCAACGGTTACGTAATGCTGCCAAATAAATTTAAGTTTTAGTGTTTTTGGTTTGAGCATTTGTTCGAGTTTAGGGTGGGTTTTACTGTCGTGGAAATTCTGTTTTCTGTAAGACTGGTGGTGTTTTCAACATACCAATTTTAACGCTATTAAGAGTTTCCATTTTTGCGATAGAGCTAAAACAAAAATCGAGCAAAAATCGCCAAAAAAACGTTTTTAGTAGGCAAGACCCGCTTAATTTATATTTTATTTTTATTATTATTTTGCATAAGCTATAGAATAACAACAAATATAAAAACTGATCAAATGCGTGTCGGACTCGCGCGCTGTTAATACACGTCTGCGTGACTGTTCGTCCACAACTTGGAAGGTATTTTGACCTTAGTGATACGGAACCCTGAATGCGCGAGTCCAACTCCCGCTTTGGGGTTTTTTTTTCTCATACTTCGACTTATGCTCCTTAGGACAAGTTGTGCAATTTCATGGGAAGATTCACACCTTCTAAGGTCGTTAAACCCTTTTTGGTACGTTCTATAGTGGAAATTAAACACAAACAACAAAACCTAAAGATAAGCAGGAAGTTGTTACACTCCGTGAACACCACGCCTTACACTAGCAAATTCTATTTTTAATGTTTAGATCGGCTAATGTGCAATGCAGTTTTATGCACAATTTTGCGGCCGCGCCGGATGGAACGGCCGCCATTTTTAAATTTTAAATTTAGAACCCGAATCGCAGGAAGCTCATTCTATTTTAAAGTTTTATTTATTCGTCTAGGTGCGTCAGTTAGAAGTTAAACACCGGCCACTCCTTTTTTTGTGAACGAATAGAAATAGAGTATTTTTTCGTGCATGTAGGTATAACTTGCTTCTGTTTACGGATATTTATCTGCCAGTTGATCAGATCTGCTTTAGGTTTAAAATCTGTTTTATTTGCTGACGAAGGGTCGTATTGATAAATCCCTCTCAAGTTTGAGATCGCACTAATGATGTATAATTTGTATGTGTAAAGTACATCTTGAGAGCAATCTCATACTTAAGAGGGATTTGTTAATAACACCCTTGAAGAAAATGTTATGAAATTTAACCAAATAAAAGTAAGCAAAGTAAGATATTTTGCGGCAGTACGATATTATTAGAGCTTTAAACTCGCGTGACGAAATTGACGTTTTCTCCATACTTTAAAGCTTTTTATCTTAGTATATTTAAGAATAGTATCAACCCATCTGCCCGTGGGTGTCGTAAGAGACGACTAAGGGCTTATAAATCGGAGAATGTTCAGCAGCATCTCTGTGTGTATCGTACCATCTTACATACTGCAGTCACCAACAACAACGGTCACCAGCCGCCACGCTTACAAGCGTGGTGACTATGGTAAATCCCCTCTAAAGTACCACGCGTTTGTGCTGGAGTTCTGGAGGGAGCTCCCTGTCCTGCAGTGGACGTTTCATGGGATGTCATGATGTTGAAATATAACTTTTATATCCTAGCGTATTGTTGGTGGTGGGAGAAACTTATAATAAAAAATGTTATCGACGAATTTCATACCTACCTAATTTGAATAGATCAATAATTATTTCACAAAAAGATAACCAAATTCTATAAGGTATCAAAGAAAAAATCTTGGTTCAATATCTCTTACAGTTAAAAGATGTAAGGAAAAGAATACAACAAGCTCGTGGGATATAAATCTGCCTATTAAACTGATGTTTTTTGTCCTCCCATCTAATAGCAGTTTCTATGAAAACTTTAAACTTTTTTCCGTAGGATAAATTGTTCAGTTTCGCGTTTTTCTTACACGTTCTTTTTTTCTTTTTATTTTCTTAAGGTGCTTCCTAACCGACCGCGTTCCTTACAGTATGTTACTCAGACCACAAAACTGAACTAGAAGCATAAATCAAAATACGAAAGAAAAAGTTTCAACTCCCATAGTAAGTGCATCAATAAATAGCGCATTTTGAATAGGAGGTCAATTTTTGTTTTGTACTTCAACCTATTGTTCAGTTTTGGAAAGAAGCACCCTTTACAGGGTGTTTGGTATATGTCTGCAAACCTCAGGCCGCGTTGCTCTACCCATGGATCTGAACAACTTTCCCTAAGAAACATAGGTCGAAATACAAAAAAGAAATTTTTGAAGTCCCATAGAAACTGCATCAGCTGATAGCGTATTTTGTATGGGAACTCAAAATTTTTATTTTAATATCTCTACAAATGTTGTTCAGTTGTTTAGTTTCACGGGTAGAGCAATCACCTGGGATATCTGTAGATATATACCAAACAACCTGTATATTTACACCATTTTAAATATATGTTCGTTCATAAAATCGGTTGCAAAGTGCATCAGATTCTGCGCGTCTCATCGAGCGTTATTTTTGCGCGATCAACCTTGAATTTTGGAGTATTTTTGTATGCAGTCCACCCACTGCACTTGGCTTCAATGCCGATTTGTGCGAAAGAAAACTTGTGAAGATTTTCCGGAGGTTTTTTTTTTCTGTGTAGTTGTTTGTTAAAGACTTTCTTTAAGATATTTTGAATTATTACTGAATGTATATTAGAAGAGATCAATTCAGTATGTATGAAGAAAATTAATAAGAGAATCTATCAAAATGGTAACAAAAGATCCGTTATGTTGCGACCTCGCCGTCTGTCTGTCTGTCTGTCACACTTGCATAGACATATCTCAGTAACTACCAGACAAACGCCGTTGTCTTTTTGGAATAGTTTACATTTCGATATACAGCGTGATTATGTAATGTATGACCATACTTTAGTATGGTACTTAGGACATAAAACTGAACAACTTTCCCCAAGAAACATAGGTTGCAAAATGAGAAAAATTTTTGGCTTCCCCATACAAACCTTGCGCCGTCAATTCTGAAATTTGTATGGGACGACAAAAAAAAACACATGTTTCATGGGGAAAGTTGTTCAGTTTCATGTCCTAAGTACCATACTCAAGTATAGTCAGACATTAATATTTTTAGGGTTCCGTACCTCAAAAGAAAAAACGGAACCCTTATAGGATCACTTTGTTGTCCGTCTGTCTGTCTGTCTGTCTGTCTGTCTGTCTGTCTGTCTGTCTGTCAAGACCCTTTATCTCACGAACGGGTAAATGTATCAGGTTGAAACTAATACGATATATTAGGATCCATGAACCACACAAGATCTGAAAATTTAAATTTTTACAACGACGCAATCAAAAGATATGACATTTTATGTCCTCATCTATATACATTTATTCAAAAATGCAAAACCTACAGGGTACTTCCCGTTGACCTAAAATTATGAAATTTGGCAAGAAGCTAGGTCTCACAGTACAAATAATGGGAAAAGTCTGAAATCATTAAATATTTCAACTTTTCTCCCAACTAATATAACCAATTGTGGTGAGCTCCCGTTTCAAGAACTTTCATATAAGAGAGGGGTCAAGTTGGATGGTCGCTGAGGCGATTTTTGTTTTAGTTCTATTTTAAAAACGGGAACACTTACAAACTTGAAAATTGGTATGTTTATAGTGCATAAGCTATAAAATAACAACAAATAATAAAATTTGGTCAAGCGCGTGTCGGACTCAAAAAATCTAGCACATTAACTTACTGAAATTTCAAATAATACAATTATGTTTATGTGGTGGTACGGAACCCTCAGTGCGCGAGTCTGACTCGCACTTGGCCGGTTTGTTTGAGATGACAAGATATTTTGATTTAATTTAATTTTACTAACATAGTTCTAAGTAGGTTACTATCAATATGGACTGTAGTCTGAAATAAATAATTTGAATTGAATTGAATTACGTAATACGCTGTATTAGTTCCCGAATTTAATTAAAATGAGCTAAACCAGCTATAGCTTCAATTACAAGAGACGCACGATTGTAACTACAATACACTAAAACTATTAGAGTTAAACATAGAAAATATTGATGAAAAATTGAAAATTCTTTAAAACCGTTAAAAGAGAGAATGTTAAGTTCTCATCAAATCAAACATAATTTTAATCATTGTGACGTCAGCTAAACTACATCGCTTTATAAACAAAGTGGCGCCATGGCAGTAAAACAAGAAGCGACAATAAAAAATATGTTTGAATGTACAGGGTTGATACAAACATAAGTCAACTTGAATTTTGAATTAGCCTGTTAGAACCGTAGCCTAATCCCATGGATTTTTTTTCTAGGTAATCTGATATATTATAAATAACCTTTCTTATAAAATTTTTGCTTGATAACAGTTTTGAATTTATCTAAAGTAAGTTACTTACTAAGTTTTTAATAGCCTCTGCTTCGACCTGAGAACTAAATTCTTATCAACTTGTCTACTTCTCATTAAAAATAATAGTTATTTAGCAAGGAGTATTACTTCCCGAATTATTGTTTGTTCTACTTTTCTATCTAATTTTATCACTTTAACACCTAAAAATTATTGAATTTAGATCTAACTCCACCTACTTTACGAAAAAAATACCTAACTATGAATCACCTAATTGTACGAATTACAAACAAAACATGCACACATAGATATTTTCTTACGCACTCATAGAATCCAAGAAGCGGATTGGCGCAAACACCGGCTGTGAAATACACAGCTATGTTCATTTTTCAACCACCTATTTTTGCAATAAGCAGTTTTTACTCGGAGCGTACAGGGAGCAACTAGTTTTGGTAGTTTGTGGGTCAAATTAATGTCTTGTTTCTTCTGAAAAACCCGTCCTGTGATGGGATCTTTCTTTAAGTTTCGAAAGGTTTCAAAATTTATTATCACAGGCCACACACATAGACTTGAAATTTTAGTACATAAGTTACAACAATCAAGTGAAACAAAACAAAACGCAAATGCCAACTTTTGAGAAACTGAACCGTGTACAGAATAGGTACGTAATTACGTATGTCGTTTTTACTGGAATTCTGGAGGGAGCCTGTCCTGTAGTGGACGTTTCATGGAATGTTATAGTGATGTCTTTTTTTAACCATTTGATTGAAATCTGAAGACAACTCTGACAATCTGTTTGTCGCAGTTGCAGTAATAATTTAGCTGCCTGTTTCTTCCATAGTTCCGGGTTCAATTTCTGGCTTAGCAGATATATGATGATGAATGTAATGCTTTATGATGAATGTAAAGTATCTGTTTCTATGTCTGTACTTGTTTGTGTTCGTGCTTGTTTATGACAGTGGTATTTAGCTGACAACGCAAATGTTCTTCGTAGCAGCACACAGTAAGAACTTACTCTCTTCAGAGAAAGAGTAAGTAAAAACTTTTACGTATAATTAATACCATTTAATGTATGTGACTGTGCTTATTTTATAATTTTAGATTTTTATAATCCTGAGTAATTCAAATAAAAAATTTAAGACGTTTTTTTCTCTTAAATCATTCAACGATCAACTCGGTTCATTCCAGGCAGGTTCCTTTGTGTTTTTTGGCACAGCGGCCAACCATCAGTTTATTCAATGCGTCTTGCCGCGTTCGTTTTCGTGTTTGTACAACGTTTAGGTAAGGAAAGCAAACAGCTGTAGGCTGGGGGTATTCTGTTGCGTCACTGTCACTTTGGCTAACAAAGATGTTGAAAAGGTCAGTTCGATTTGCAACTTTTTTGTATCTTGTGTTTAGATCAATTTGGTAGAAGTACGATAAACGCTGATAAAAAAATGCCACCATAAGGCAGGCTTCTCTGTGCTCGTTCTTAGCCGCTTTGTTGCACAGAAAACTTTTACTTTGAGAACACACGAAAATGGGCACAATGGGGATATTTTATCACCCGGTGATTTTCAAGAATTGGCTGCCTAGGCGGCCGAGCTTTGCTCTGTATAATAAATCTTAACTAAAACGGATCAACATTATATAGGATTTATAAATCACGCTACGTTTTCTTTTTTTTAAAACGGAGAAACAAAAATTTTCCACACATAAGATCTAGCTAGATCAATTTTTCGTTCCCGAAAACCTCTATAATATATATTTCATAGAAATCGAAAGAGCCGTTTTCAAACCTACGATACATATTACTAGGCAGTAACAGCCAAATCATAGGAAGGTTTGAGTTTTGTAACTGTCCCCTTCTAACAAACGGCAAATTGTGCTTGTGAGAATAGAGAGGCATTGAGCTGTTTTCATATATTTTGCGTTCATTAGAAACTACACGTGAATTTAGTTACGCACAAGGTGTATCTAATCGCAAAAAATAATTCATAAATCTTTAGAGATTTCTGAATATCAGGCATAATTTGGTAAAAACTGACCTTACTTTAAAAAACAAAATTATGAAGAAAAGTTTATTGAATAGTGTTGTGCTTATACCAGAATCATCCAACCAATCTTTAGTAATATGATAAAAAACTATAATATATGAAAATAAGATACACATCACAACTACAAATGTCAAATATCTTGAAACAAATGCTCCATAGTTTTATCACGACCTACCCTTAATCTATGTACTATCGGTAAAAGTATGCGATGAACACGAGCGTAGTAAATTTCAAAAACATCTTCATGAACAATAGACATTACTGCGACATGTTTACACATTATACTAGTAACATGGTTACACTGATCTAGGACCAATGAAAGAAAACACTTGACAATCATTAAAAATGCTTAAAATTTTATGCACTATGAAGATTATCGTATTTTTTATAAACATAAAAAAAATCATTGTTCTTATTAAAAAGTTATTGCATCTTACTTTAGTTTCAAAAACCAGAACCAAAACCAAATCAAAACCAAACCAAATAAATCAAATCAAACCAAACCATATTTATTGGTTGTGTCTCAAACGAAATCAATTTATAAAAACAACATGGAACAATAACATGTTTAATTAAACATTCGATAATATGATTTCCAAAGTAACAATTTTTAACACTGAATATGGTTTGTAAGATTTTTTTAAAATCCCGGTGTAAGATGAAATGATGGTTGCACCTGTCAACGGTCAATGCTTATTGGTCGAGCTATATGTTTTCCGGAAAAATATACAATAGGATAGTTTTGTAAACTAAAGACAGGCATTGTGATTGGTGGGATGGCGGATTGTGTAGAGTTCGGATTTGTAAATCGGTAGGTGGACAGCTTTTGCTTTTGTCTTCCAAGGAATACAGTAAAATAAAATTAGGGTGTTAGTGGAATAATTCTAATCCTGTACTATTAAACGAGCAATATTTGTATATATATTTGTACCTGTCTATATTTGTAATCGGTTTCACGAAAAATCGAACTAGCTAGATCTCATGTCTGAGAAAATTCGTTAGTAAGAACGTGTTTATAAGATTTTTAAAGTACCGCGTTATAGATAGAAACCTACAGCGCCATCTGTTAGCGGGTAGTATAGCTTGTTCATCGGGATGAAAAAAATCGGGGTCAGATGCTCACGTATTTCACAAAAAAAAAATCTTGAAGTCGTTCTTGATTATTCCTTTTCAGAAAAAAAAATCTTTAAATAAAATTGTAGTTTTATTGTAAAAATTATAATTTAAAAGACTATGCGTTTTTGTTTATGTTTTTGATATTTATTTACTTAAAAAAACTAACTTTTTATTAGAGAAAATAATTGTATCGCTTTTTTTTAAATATGTTTATCATATATATTCATATATGAATATATATATCAAAAATTTCATTAAAAATGATCAAAAGCCTATACCAAAATCTTTGAGATGAGATGACCATTTTAAACTTTGAGAAACTGTAAAATTTTGATTCTACAAATTACCGAAAAGAAATAAATCTAAACTTTTGTAACTATCAATGTATGATAAATTAAAAATCTACCTTTGCCCTATAATTCTGATGCTTAAAACTGACTGTTCAAAATAACGAAATACTTTCTTATTATATATGGAAAAATACCATGGCACAAATTACTCAGGCAACGGAAAAATGCAACAAACTTTGCATGGCAAGTTATCTATAACTGTGCACTAGAGATGCCTGGCTTCTATCGATTCACCGATTAATCGGTTCAAAGGCTACCTAAAAATTGGCATCTTGTATGGAGAAGCAGGTAAACTCAATTTTCATAACACTTTTGCGTTTTTTTTTTGGGAATAAGTAATAATTAAATTAAAATTGTATATTTTTATAAGTATTAATGTAAAGACATTAATCTTACTATTGACTTATATAATTTTTGAAAAATATCACCTATAGTAACCGGTCAAGTGCGAGTCGGAATCGTGCGCCGAGGGTTCCGATATACCTGTCGGGTATACTTCCGGGTCATGAGTACGGTTCTTGTACTGACGAGCAATTATTTGAAAGGCAACTAACTGCAGAGTGGTGTGAGTATGAGTGCGCGCCCCTCCCCTGCTTCCATTTTTGGATCAGTCTACAAGCGGCAGCCGAGCAAGTTACTTGGGTCCTGACTTGTGCTGAACATTAGATCATAGTGTGGGGCTGATATGAACCATCAGGAGAAATACGCAAGTCTGATTACAATGAGATGAGACACGATGTGTTGGCTAAGATGATGAGTGATTGTAATCGAAGAGTAAGCCTTTACAGCCATCTAAGACTATACGCAATTTCTTATCACGATATACCTATAGTATTTTTAGAAGCATTAAACTTTATTTTGAAGACCGCAAGGTTCTTACTTAACAGACAGACAGATGGTTGTTCTTAGCTTTGACCCTTTCCAAAGATTTTTGTAGATTTCTAAAAAACGGTGCTACTTAAAGAGATCATTTTAATTTTCATGTACGAGTAATAGTTACATAAAGGTCTATCGACTATAATTAATTCAGATTTTTTATTCGGCAAACTTCGGAGGTAAGGGGAGGGAACGGTATTTTTTAGACATTTTATATCATAACTTGAAAACTGAACCCCTTCATATAACCCCACTAGACCTAGTTACTAGAATTTAAAATTTCGACCCCCCATTTAAACTCCCTTGACAATAAAAGTAATAATATTTTTTCAATTCTTTCATTTGCAATAAAGTTGGGCAATATTCCAAATTTGAGTCGATCGCGTGAGTGGTTGCTAAGATAAACAGGTGTGTGTGTGTCAGACAGACAAAGTAGCACCATAAAGGTTTTTTTTACCATTTCGTTTCGGAACCCTAAAAACAAAACCAGCCCTATGTTCTGCCCATTCCTCTTTGTTTTTTAAATCAATGTGTTTTTCAACGTACTTTTGTAAAAAAAGAAACTATTTTTATTTGTATCTACTCTGTGATACCGAATCATTCGTTTCGCCGACTAATCGAATATTGTAAATCGGTATAATTGTCCCATCTCTACCGTACACCAATGTACATCCTTCGATCAGACTCGTATTACAGTTAACTTAGAAAAATTGCCCTCGACTAAAGCTAGAATATTATCTTTCTATCTATCTTTATCGGCTGCAGAATATACAGGATGTAAAAACACAGCTCCAAAATGGAAAAGCGAGAAAAATGGTCGTCCTTTCCAAACAAACCTTGCCTTGCCGTCAACAATAGATAACGGAATGATCAATTTATATAAAGAATTCTATGATTCTTTGAAAAAGTGGTTCAGCTTTATGGTCTAAATAAGTTAAACACACAGAAAATGTTTGCATTTCTAATGTTTTTTGCTCATCATCTGTACATCTTGGAGCGCAACAAATACAGGGTGTAAATTAAAGTACGATGATCCTTCTGCAGGTTGAATTTTCATTATTAATACATTGTCGAAATTTGTGATCAGCTGAGCAGTTTGTATGAAAAAGCTAATTTTTTTTGCTAATTATCAGAAGTCGTAAAGCAAAAGTTTAATGTTTTAAGTTTAATATTAATTTATAGCTACCACCCGAGAGGTTTTGCGTTACTTATTTAACACGTGGTATACAGAAAAATAGGTACTTTTTATTGGTGATAGTGAAATTTGGATGATCTTTTAATTTTATTGCCGAAATTCATGTAAATGCATAAGTTCTTTCTCAACATATTCTTCGTCTGCATCACCAACTGATTGCTGAGGTCATTAAACATTCCACACGGTACACTTCTCCTTAAACCAAAACTTTATTTAAAGATTAAAATAACTATTTTATATATTACTAGCTTTCCGCATGCGGTTTCACCCGCATTAAATGCGTTTTCCCGTGGGAATGAAGAGTTTTCCCGAGGTAAAAAGTAGCCTTTGTGCTATTCCAGGACCTAACCTATATGTGTGCCCAGTTTCATTAAAATCCATTCAGTAGATTTTGCGTGAAACAGTAACAAACATCCATCCATCCATACTTACAAACTTTCGCGTTTATAATATTAGTAGGAAGGATAGTATATAAAATATACCAAACGTTAAAAGGACAAAGATTTTTTTACACCCTGTATGAGCTGAGAAAACAGTTTTGATTATTCAATTTTTATGATGGAAAATAAAAATTACTGTAGCGAAAAAATATATTTTATAGTACGCTTGATGACATTGTTGAGTGATTTCCAATAGTACAACTACACGATTAGATGATTTTTGTTCGATAAAATAAAAGGCACAATACTACCCGTAGGTACATGTTTTATAATCGGTTCACTCAAACAGAAGACACACTATTTTAGTGAAACTTCCTATTCGTGTCGATTCGAGTGAACCAATTGCGATGAAACATACCTTAGGGGTTAAATGACGAACGGGAGTAAACCTAATACATTATCGAAAACTCCGTTTGAGTCGGTTCAGTGGCTTGTGAGTGAATCGCGGACAATGAAACAGACAAACGGACAAAAAGCTAAAAATTCCCAGAGTCGGACACCGTGGGTTCCGTACCAAAAAATACCGTCTTAGTTATGGACGCATATAGTCACGTAGAAGTGAATTAGATGCGTGCGAGTCCAACACGCACTTGAAGCGCAACGCACACGCACTTATTTGTAGATATAGCGACAACAGAAATATATTAATTCAGTGAAAATTTCAGCTGTCTACCTATTTCGGTTCATTAGATACAGCCCGCTGACGCAGCGAAGATCACATCTTTTTGCCGCCGACAGACAGACAAATATCTGACGCATATCAATAGAGTCCCGTGTGCCATAAAGTTGTATTTTTGCAAATATTTTTAATGTACAGATTTTATACCTATCGAAATTCTTATATCCAAGTGCAGTTTGAATTGGAACAGTTATTCAAGAGTAGTGGAATCCGATCCATCCGCAATCCTGCCAAGTCTACACATATCCTATCGTCACAGTTTAAAATTGTTTTTTACCAATAACATGGAAGCTGTGTGGGCCATTTGCATAGAGCAGTGTTTCTCAAACTTATAGCCCCAGAAAACCCTTTATTTCTAAACGACTGAGAACCCCTAAGTGCTTATAATGCGTTTCAATAAGAACAAGACTGGTTGATAGCGAACTTCACAGTGGTTTCCAGTGGTTGTGCTAAACTAAATCGAAACAGAGTGAAGTTGGTTTGACAGCTGCTACTTCATATGATTGCAGCCGCAAATCTAGGCCCAATCCTATTCTCATTCAAAACACATAGTACTCAGGGTTTAGATAAAAATTGTCGTGTTTTTCTGTTTAGGGTTCCGAACCAAAAAGGTGAAAACGGAATCCAGATGGTGCGACTTCGTCTGTCTGTCTGTCACACCTGTTTATCTCAGCAACCACTCACGTTATCTTCTAAAGTTTTAAATAGTTTTAGAATACGCTTGTCCAGCTTTACTTTAGCAAAATAATTAAATAAAATGTTTTATTGTTTTTTAAAATGGGGCCTAAATAGAGGGGGCAAAAATGGCAAAAATCTTAATGGTCGTTACTAGGTCAAGTGGGGTAGTTGGATACCAAATGAAAGGGCTTTACTCAAATTTGCGATCCTGGAATTTATTGCTTATAAAAATACTACAAGTATATCGGAACCCTTAGTGCACAAGTCTGATTCGCACTTGATCGGTTTTTGTTATAAGCAAGTGTGAAAACAAACTGCCAGTCACTCTGCCACCACAATTTAAATTATGTTGCAAAAGCATAACCCCTTCAACCTTACTGCTGAAACCTTAATAGAGGTGATTCACATCCTCCTCTTTGAGAATCTCTGGATATAGCAGGTATCAGGAAGTATTGAGGGATACCTTTCGTTTTATCTAAATGTATCTAGTTTAACGAAGCCGTAAAAAAAGCTACATTTTGGAAGCACTAGTGGCCAAGAGCTACCTCTCTTGTTCTCTCTTTCCAATCACGAAAGTTAAGAAACGTTGGCCATGGTCAAAACCCGGATGGGTAACCGCTATCGGCACGAGAACTAGAGCGTTTCCGTGCTTCAGAAGGCACGTCAAACCGCCAAGTCTGAGGCGGCTTGAAAACTCTGACGACCAGGTTGGCCACTAACCTCATCATAACATCCCATGAAACGTCCACTACAGGACAGGGAGCTCCCTCTAGAATTCTATCTTGTGCTGGAAAAATGTAGAGCGGAAGTACCATAGTCACCTCGCTTGTTAGCGTTACGGCTGGCACCATGGACCGCGGTTGTAGGTGACCGCAGTAAGTAAGATGTTAGATACAAAGGAGGATGCTGCTGCCCATCCTCCAGTTTATAACCCTTAGTCGCCTCCTACGACACCCACGGGTATGTATGGGTTGGTACTATTCTTTGCCGGCTCCACACGGGACACTAACCTGGTAAAGCCTAATCTAGGATTGGGTCTGGTTTCCCCTCTGGGTTGCGGAGGTCAGATGGAAGTCGCTCTGTGTAAAAACCCCCCGTCAAATGCTCTAGGCTAGGTAGCCAACTTCGTAAAAAACCAGCTATGAATGATCTAGTTTAAAGAACTTCTTTACTGTACAACCAAGTTAACAGGCTTGGTGCAAATTTGCATACATTTCAATATAACCAGCTCGCTCTTAGCTAGAAAAATGCGGCATCACTACCGGGAATCGAACCTGCACTTCTTGATAAAAACGATCAGGTTTTCTATAAAAACGATTTCATAAAGCAATTTTACTTATGGCTTCCCGTACATTTAATTCAAAAAGTTTCTTATAAAATCTGCCGGTGTAGTGCCGCAAAGACCAACCAACCTCTCTACCAGTGTGTGTGGTAAAAGGCGACTTAGGGATTATGAACCGGAGGATGGGCAGCAGCGTCCTTCTGTGTATCGTACAATCTTACATACTGCGGTTACCAACAACCGCGGTCCATGGTGCCAGCCTCAACGCTAACAAGCGTGGTGACTATGGTACTTCCCCTCCACATTGCTCCAGCAGAAGCTGGAATTCTGGTGGGTGCTACTTGTTACTTCGAAAAATATTAATTCAAATTTCCAAAGACTGAATGGTACCTAAATACTTCAATGTTTTCTATGCTGAGTTATACTCCTAGCCAAATTTTGATGTCATTCAGAACCTCCTGTGTGTTTGTTTTTATTGTCAACTAGCGGCCCGCCCCGGCTTCGCACGGGTACTAATCTACGGGGTGCCTTTTATTGCGATATATGACGTAGCTAAACTTGCTACACAATTTTTAAAACATTCTAAAATATTTCGTTGTACACAACATTTATAACTTCTTCAGGATTAGGTGCAAAAATGAACATAATGAGTTTTGATGTCAAACGTTACAGGGCCACATACAATTGCCCGTGTGAAAGACAGGAGCATCTAAGGAAATTATTTTCTCTATGTTATTATCGAATCGTATACCATTGCTCTGGATTCAAACGATACTCATTTTGAACTATCTTTAAAAGTCGAGAATGGTTGAATATATCTAAAATTTTAAAAATCAGGCTTCTGACGACCAGTCGCAACGACAATGCGCATCGAGTGTGAAGCTCATTCTAGGACTTTAACTAGAGTGATTTTAATATTGTGATATCTTCTAAGATATTCATTTAAATAACAGAGTGTAAAAGCCATTTTGATCTATGTTCATTGCTTATTATTACTAACATTTTAAATCAGATAAGGATCCGTACCTTTAGGGTAAAAATAAGTTCAAAAATACCTTATTTTGAAAATCTACTTTTTTGCTATAAAAAGTTGGTTACTGTGAGTTATTCTTAAAAGATAGACAAATACTATCACGGACTTTTCTTTAGAACTCTTAGTGAGCAACAATTCTTTCATACATAACTTTCATATAAATGAAACCATTTACGCAGCGCACGCATAGAAAGCTCTCAAGAGGCACGTTTTTTTCCGACTCCATCAACAAACATCATCACAGTTCAGTTAATTTTCACTCAATATTTATAAATTTTAGCTTCAAACCTTCCTATTGAACGAATCTTTTTATTAGTGAACGAACCGGATCAAAATCAATATAGTAGTTCCTGAGTTTAGCGATCACAGACAGACATGATGGATGACGACAGAAAAACGTTTCGGGGGACTTTCTTTTATAATACGAGTATGTAGTGATGGGCTTACTCTTGACCTCGATCTAGTCTTGGGGACAGAGATAAGGTCGACGATGGGACGAGCTTGCCCAGAAGAAGCCTATGTGATTTCTGCAAAGAATCAAAATCATGATCATAACATCCCATGAAACGTCCACAGCAGGATAGAGAGCTCCCTCCAAAACTCCAGTTTATACTGGAACAATTTGGAGGGGATGTACAACGCATGTTAGCGTTGCGGTTGGCACCATTGACCGCGGTTTTTGCTGACCGCAGAATGTAAGACGGTATGATACACAAAAAGCGCTGCTGGCCGTCCTCCTGTTCATAATCCCTTAGTCGCCTCAAACGACACCCACGGGAAGAGATGGTTAACACGAGTAAAGAATAGTACAAATCTAAGGTAACAAATAATCTTCTGTAAGTGTCGTAAGAGGGGACTGAAGGACCACCGTCAACGTACCAATTTTCACGCTTGTAAGTGTTCCCGTTTTTACGATAGAGCTAAAACAAATATCCAGCCTAAAAACACGTTTTTTGCAAGAAAGCCGCCCTTAATTTTAATATTTTTATAATATTTTTTTTACAGCGGCAAAAGAAATACATAATCGGTGAAAATTTAAATGAGATGCAGCCCGCTGACAGACAGACATCGGAGGCATATTAATAGGGTCCCGTTTTCCACCCTTTGGGTACGGTACGCAACCCAAAAAAAAACTTTCAGTATATCGGTAGCAGCAGCTGCAGCAGCGGTAGTCGGTCAAAAATCCCGGTTAAGATTTTACAAAAATTAAGAAATCTTTAGAAAGCTAATGTTTTAGCTAAACTTTGTTTGCGAAATTGAAAATATATCTTTTTTTACTAAGAACGAAATACTAATACTAAGAACGGAAGCGTAAATGATCCGCAATAGCCATGCATTTTATGCGCGATTTTTAACACCGTTTTTTTTCTGACTGTAAAAATTTTCACCAGAAAAACTGTGATAATAACATTTATTAGTCCCAAGTCACATATTTAAAGATAAAACTTTTACGTTTTTAGGATTTGATAAAAATTCATACATTTTAGTATGGAGGTCCCACGCAAGAAATGGATACGCTTATGGCTCCATCCTTAGCAGAAAGTGTTGCTACTTATCAGAAATCAGAATTTTTTATTAAAACTAAGACATCACAACACAATTCTATAAAAAATACAATAAATATGTAGCAACATCAAATAAATATTATCGTAAGGGTAGAATACAAAAGTAGAAAAAAAAATCAGTGCTTAGACATCGGCAGTGATAAATAATTAAATAAATAAATAATTAAACATCCTTGAGCAAAATGCACCCTGAGAAATGAGCTAAAACGGCTGGATTGGGTACCAAAAGATGGCCCGGGAAGCGTTGGAGAGAATAAAGGAAAATAATGCCACTCTTAAGCAATACACCAAGGAAATCCTGCGCAATGGAACAAATTAACCCACGTATTAATGCTTCGTTCGTCCGCAAAATAACATATTACCTTTTAAATTGCGTAACAGTCTGTACTATTGTATCTTAAACATGTATATTACGTTATGTCCGTCCATGTTTTGCATGCATTTTTTATTAGATGATAATTTTTTCCACTTATTTTTATTTTATTGGCAGTACTACAGGAAAATGCTTGGTTGTTTTGATTTTAATTATTTTTTTATGCTCGGTTCCGCTTTGAGGCGTTTTTCATCTATTTTTCTTTTTATGTCCTTTAAATTTTATGAGGCATTATTTTTTTTATGGTTCTCGATCCGTCATTGCATTTGTTCGTGACATTGTTTTATTTATTTCTCTATCCTTGTAGTATAAAGTGCTCCTATATTTATTTCACAAATATTATTTTTATATTTAATTAATTTTTGTCGTGTCGTGAAACATTTTATCCACATTTTTCTCAACAGACTCTATTTATCTTATCTTTATCTTATTCTCTTCAAATTTTTTTTATAACAGGTGTAAAATGATTTGAAAGCATAATTTTAGCCTATTACTTAGACTATGAAACTGAACAACTTTCACTAAAAAAAATTGTTTGCCTCCCATAGCCTTCCTAAATCAGATTTTTTGACCTTACGTTGCTTGAGAAAAGTTGTTCAGTTTCACTGTCACGATGGAGCTTGACTTTCACAAAGTAATCAATAATTCCTACCAGAGTAGATACAAAAATATAAAATTTTTAAAGTTTACAGTAACTTCTAAGAATGAAACCTAATTACATCCTATACTATTAAACGAGTAATATTTGTAAATAATATATTTTTTAATCGGTTTCTCGAAAACAACTCTAACGATTTCGATGAAATTTACTATACGGGGGGTTTGGGGGCTTAAAATCAATCTAGCTAGATCTCATTTCTGGGAAAATTCGTTTTTCCCGTGTTTTTAGGCATTTTTGAAAAATTCCGTGCTTTAGTCAGAAACCTACAGCGCCATCTGTTGGCGGTAGCGCTTTCTTACCCAATGATATTTTAATATTGAGGCGGTTATTATAGAACGAAGCTCGGTCATCCAGGTACTAAAGTTTAACCCTAGTCCAAGTAACATAACAGTAGTAGGAAACAGATTTCTCCGAGCGCTTAGCGATTGCTATTGTGTGCGAAAACAGTTTTTTTTTTAATAAATAAATTACCTATTGAAAAAGATCATTCGAAAGAAATACTTTCATTCATTTCATTTGTGGACGTCTTTCGGCCGATATATATGATATGATGATTTAATTTAATATTGGCAATCCAAAGAGTTGTCTTTTGATTAGTATTGTTCAAACGTAATCTATAAAAAAAGTTACTCATCTAAGAAAACCTAGTAACTGACATATTAGTTAAATTTTTAGGTAGCTTTAGAGAACACCATCCATTCGGATTTTTTTGAACTTTTAGCCTCCTGACCGAGTCTAAGTCCATATTGCAATTGCAGTAAAAGCCTATGTTTTCTGTGTAGTTTGTTACGAGTTTGCTCCACAGCGAAAAAGAGATATTATAGAAGACTAGCTGTTACCCGCGACTTCGTCCGCGTAGATTTTATAAAAAAACAGAACTCGAACTTAATTGAAACATATTTTACGGAGCGCTTATCCTTCTTGATCCCTACGTAAAAGATGCATTTGTACTTATCCAAGTTGAATAAATGCATCTTACTACAAACTTAATTATCTTTTGATTTTATTTAACTGGTAGGTAGTGCGGAATTTTCATTGTCAACCGTTACAGGCGAACTTAAAAAAGAAGGCAATAAAGGGAGTGAAGCGAATGGGTAGCGAGGAGGTATTCATAAAAGTAAAAAAGGTCCCTATTCCTCCCTATCTATCCTTTTGTATCCCCCCCCCTACATTCCCACTCCCCCTCCCTCACCCTCTCCCACTCTCTCTTCCTCTCCCTCGCCCCTCCCTCTTCCCCCCCTCACCCTTCCTTCCCCCTCCATTTCCCCCCTTCCCCTCTCCCCATCACCCTCCCTTTCCCCCCTCGCCCTCCTCCCATTCCCCTCCCTTTCCCCCTTCCCCTCACTCATCCTCCCCTTCCCCCTCTCCCTCCCTCTACCCCCCCCTCCCTCTACCCCCTCCCACGCCCTCTACCCCTCCCTCCCCCTTTCTCTCCCCTCATTTTCCCCTCCCTTACACTCTCTCCCTATCCCTCCCCCTCTCCCTCTCCCTATCCCTGACCCTACCCCTATCCCTGCTTCTACCCCTAACGCCATCTTAACCGCTATCCCTATCCTTATATAAACATACAACTGACACTCATATTGATTTTTAGACATTTCAAACCTATCGAATCCCAACCCCATCCCAGGGGTGGTGGTATTTCACGTCCACCACGTTGGATTTCAAAATCATTGTAGTTTTCGTAATCAGCGACCCGATAAACCATACGAACGACACCCATATTGATTTTTAGACATATCAACTCTATCGCACCCCAACCTCATCCCCAAGGGATGATAGCATTTCACGTCCACCATGTTGGATTTCAAAATTGTTGTAGTTTTTGTAATCAGCGGCTCGATAAACCTTACAAACGACACCCATATTGATTTTTAGACATTTCAACCCTATCGCACCTCAACCTTATCCCCAGGGGATAATGGTAGTTTACGTCTACCACGTTGGATTTCAAAATTGTAGTAGTTTTCGTAATCAGCGATACTTAGTTGAATAAAAAAAGTCCCATCAAAATCGGTTAAGTAGTTTCGGTGTGCTGTAGCAGATACAACCCCGCTAGAGTATTATTGTATGTGTAGATTCCCACGGGAATGAGATATTTTCCCGGGGTAAAAAGTAGCCTATGTCCGTCTCCAAGTTACCATCTATCACCATACCAAATTTCATCAAAATCCGTTCAGCCGTTTAGGCGTGAAAGAGCAACAAACAAACGAACAAACAGACAGACAGAGTTACTTTCGCATTTATAATATTAGTATGGATATTAATATAATTAATAATAGTATTTATACCAAATTATTTACATATTTACCTGACTACGGCAAAAAGGAGGGTTATGATTTCGACCGGTTTGTATGTATGCATGTATGTATGTTCATCTGTACCATCATAGAATTTATGAGAGTATAGATGACTACTAACTACTTATCGTAATTTGACAAATAAGAGATCGTTAAAAGCGTCTCGGTCATCTGATGGTTAATACAAGACGTTACATCAAAATGAATATAGCACCCTCTAAGAGACAAAGAAAAAGAATATGTTTTTCATAATGCCGTGTTGGGTATCAAATGAAAGTGCAAAAATATATATATTTTACTTTATTCCTTAAATATAATCCTAAAATAAATTTAATAAAAAACAAGTTCAAAAACTAAAACCCGACTACTGAAAAAACTTGCTGTAAAAAGTAAGAAACAAGAAAATATTGTCATTTGAATTGCTTTTGTACAAACTATGATATTTAATAAATACTCATAGTATTTTTCAGATAATAGCCGTGGTCGTATGCCACCTACCCTTAAAAAGCGAACGTCAGCTTTAGGGCAAAATGGCATATGTACATAACAATTTCAGATGTAAATATTTTTTTGTTTCATAATTTGGTCGACTGAGCTTCGCTCTGTAATAGCCGCCTCAACATTAAAATATCATCGGGTAAGCAACCTTTGCTACTCGCCAACAGATGGCGCTGTAGGTTTCTGTTCAAAACGCGGTATTTTAAAAAAATGCTTTTAAACACGAGCTAAACGATTTTTCCCAGACATGAGACCTAGCTAGATCGATTTTTCACCCCCGAAAACCCCGTATGGTAAATTTCATCGAAGTCGTTAGAGCCGTTTACGAGAAACCGATTACAAATATATATACATCCTATACTATTAAACGAGCAATATTTGTATATATATACTCGTAAATATATATTTGTAATCGGTTTCTCGTAAACGGCTCTAACGATTTCGATGAAATTTACCATACGGGGGTTTTCGGGGGTGAAAAATCGATCTAGCTAGGTCTCATGTCTTGGAAAATTCGTTTACCCCGTGTTTTTAAGCATTCGCGTTTTAGACAAAAACCTACAGCGCCATCTGTTGGCGGGTAGCATGCTTGCTCACCCGATGATATTTTGATGTTGAGGCGGCTATTATATAATAGCCGCCTCAACCTGAAAATCTCATCGGGTGTGCAAGCTATGCTATTCGCCAACAGATGGCGCTGTAAGTTTTTGTCTAAAACGCGGAATTGACAAAATGCTCAAAAACACGGGGAAAACAAATTTTCCTAGATATGAGACCTAGCTAGATCGATTTTTCGCCCCCAAAAACCCCCGTATGGTAAGCCGTTTTCGAGAAACCGATTACAAATATATATACAAATATTGCTCGTTTAATAGTAAAGGATAAAACAAGATTTTTCATTAGAAGGGTTTTAGTTTTCAATCTTATTTTATTAATAGTTTAGTTTAGTTTATTTAATCACATATTGTAACTTCATACAATTACATTTCATGTCAGATTATATTCTTTCACAATACGATCGTCAATAAGTATATAAAAAATCAATAAAATTATTTGAATTAACAAAAGAGAATCAACGTTATAAAATACAAATGTCAAATAAAATAAAATGTCATAATGATCACCGTACAATAGTAAAATACTCCGTCATGGAGTATAATGCCTTATCCAACAAAAAGTTCTTCAGTCGACTCCTGAAAGTTTCGTCACAAGATTCATTTTTTAAATCAATGGGAAGTTGCTCATAGTACGTCGGGCCTATAACACGCGGATTTTTTTCGAGCAATAGGATAAAAATTCCCAATTTTGCCCAGACTCAGTATGGTCATAATGGACCTTATATACCTAGAGCCGGTTATAACGGATTTCACCGTGGGCTTAACGAGTGCTATTGTGTGCGAATAGTGGTTGTTTCCGTAATCTGATTTTATTACTTGTTCATTGATTTAAAGGATTATTTCTACGAATAGAAGTCTTCGATTCCTTGAACTTTTTATTTTAGTGCAGCTTTTACAAAACTTCTAACGGATTTCTACAAAACTTTAAAAAGTTTATTTTTCATTAGTTTTTAAGGGTTTCGAACCCAAAGAGTGAAAAACGGGACCCTACGAGTATTAATACGCCTCCGATGTCTGTCTGTCTGTCTGTCAGCGGGGTGTATCTCACGAACCGTAACAGGTAGACAGTTGAAATTTTCACTGATTATGTATTTCTGTTGCCGCTACAACAAGAAATAATAAAAAGTAAATAAAAATTAAAAAGGGGCTTCCGTACCAAAAACGTGCTTTTTTTTGGTTTAGCACTATCGTTAAATCGGGAACACATAAGTAGTATACAAGCGTGAAAATTGGTAGTGCATTAGCTAAAGAATAATCAAAAATAATATAAACTGGTCAAGTGCGTATCGGACTCGCGCAAATTTAATATAATTCTGCGTGACTGCGCGTCCATATCTAAGACGGTATTTTTACCTTAGTAGTACGGAACCCTCGGCGCGTGAGTGCTACTTGCACTTGGCCGGTTTCTTTTTATCATATTATTAGATAACATGTTATACCGTTATATCTTAGGGAATCCTGATTACTCCTTAACTGTGCTCTCCAAGCACATAAACGCAGTAATGATTTTTAAAATTTATTTATTTAGATAACTAACAGCACAAGATTAACCAAAGTGATACTTTATACATTATTTTTATTTAACATTTAAAACTCTTATAACTACCAGTTTTTATTCTTTTAATAGTTAAATTATTTTAATTTATGATAATAATTTCAAACAATTGGCGAATACTAGTTACGGAGTAATTTTTTGTTACATATTTTTATCAATTGATTTCTGAACAACTTTGTATTTTCATTAACGGGATACATAATATCGATGTTAAATAATTATGATTTTATATTTCCAATTTTTACAATAGCTTTACGATACCTAAACCATAATTTATTTTGTGGCAAACGAAGCATTGCTTATGAATATTATTAAAATTCATACATTTAATTATAAGCTTATTATTATGGACTTACCGCAGATTTTATTCCAAAATCTTTACTTCCTTTTCACCATCATGTCCGTTTCAATCGAAAGTCTTTGTTTTTTCGCAATTTACTGGCCACAAACAAACTCGAAGTTTAAATATTTGCGCGCCAAAACCACAAATGCTTAAATAACGCACTTTTTAACTTCTCCGTATCATTTTATTTCATTTTTTCAATTTCATGGAACAATGACCACGGATATCAATAGTTTATTATTTTTCCACTTCAATTTTACGACTTATAGAAACTTTTTAATCTGCATTCTTAATGGAATCTTTTTTAAATGCACAGTCCTAAAAATAGTGTTTGGAAATCGAACTGTCACATCTTCGCCGGTCCCGATTCCTGGCCGAAAACTTGCGAGTGACGCGCGCGCATTTAAAAACTTTCGCGCGTACGTTCATCGAACGCTTCTAATTTCAAATTTTAGTTTAATATTTTTTTAATATAATGAAAAGCTCGGGTTAGTTTTCATTGTCCCGGCGTCCGCGCACATGTAGTTTCTACACATTATGATCTAACACTGGCCGACTCTCGATTGCAGAACATACTTATTCTAAGTCAACTTACATTCGTTCATATTTGCCTGCGAGGCTTAGGGCTGCGCTAGAATATAGTTAGAACCTAGAATCCAGTCTATTTTGAGCTCTATTCGGTAAACTTTACAGTATAGATGTTAGAACCATCTATCTTCTTAATGGTTTTTCGAAATAGGCCTTCTATTCAAAGTTAGGCTTCGGTATGTGGCTAAATCTAAATTAAAGGCGTAGATTGTGTTTCATCTGCTTGCTTATAATTTCTTGTATTATTAAAATAAAATAAAACAAAAGCAAAGAATTTGTAAATTTTATTTCGTAACAAAGGAAGCGCTTAACACATAACAGAACTTAACAGTTACACACTTAAAATATTTATAGAACAACATTAGGTAGCTTTGGTTGTATAGAGGTAGGTAGTGATAAAATCAAAGACTGCAACAATTTTGCAAACATAAAACCCCACCCTCTAGCTACTATTGAAAATTAAATTAAATCTTATCTTCAACTCGATAATCATAGCCGGGAACACCTACCGTATGCTAATCCGAGGTCAGTTGTAATAAATAAGAAAGTAACATTTAATTATTAGGCACGTCGGAGCAACATTGTACAACCCTAGATTTCGCGTAGTACAAGAAACGTCTTGCATATAATAATATGTTTTAGCCTATATTGAGCGCTTACAGGCAAGTCGCAAGCGCAGGGTACGGATTAACGGTTACTTTTAACGTTATGCTACAATCTTAACGTTATTGAAAGCCCTAGCTAGAATTGATATAGTGTCATATTTGGTGTCATATTCGTTGGAAACTTTTGTGGCGTGAATATGAAAGCATATTTTACTACTTACGAACCAAAGAGCTGCAAATAATTAGTATTTATTATCAGCAAATTGACAACCTACAACGTTTACGTGAGTCCTACTCAAGTTAAGTTTAAGTTCAGTTTAAGTAAGCCCATTTTCAATTAAAAAAAAAAAGTTCAGTAAACCTATAATACTCTTCCAATGCTACTATCAAGTAACTGATTGCGCTGAGATTCACCTTAGACAAAGTTAAGACTCAGATTAGGAAAAAATATGTTTCTACTTTTTCATTATGACGTTTTTATATTTCTTGTATCAGTAAATAAACTAAAACATCTTGTAAAATTGTACAATCGATTTTCTAAACTTTAGAATAACTTAGATAATGTTTCCTCAATGTTATTGCTTGCCGTATCAAATAGGTACCAGCTCTTGAAACCGTTACCGCTACAACGTTACAAAGCCCAGCACTAGTTAGTTGTATGCATCGTGCATTGGCCTGCACTGCCTCATTCTGTGCTCAAGGAAAAACGACCAATGAGAACGCGTTCTCAAATCAAATTCAACTTTATAACGTTAATCTTTTGTTACTTTTTTATTTTTTATAGGTTTGGAAATACGTTATAATAAGTGGGCAGTTTTTTCGAAGCTAGTTCTTATACTTATTTCGCTATGAATTTTAGCTAGGTATAGTAGTATTAGGTATAGAAAGAAATGGTTGGAGTCTGTGGGCGTTGGGTTCGTTTCTAGGACACGGCAAATGTTAGAAATCTTCGTCGTTATAAACAGATATAAGGCGTTGTAATTATTGATATATTTCGGTTGGACTTGGCTGTTTTCGAGCTGTTTTAAAGGATTTTTCATTATGAATATGATCAATTCATGATATTATAATCATTAATATGCTATTTTTTAGATTATTTTACAATAAAAATATCGATGTTTAACATGGTAGAGTAAAAGAAACTTAAAAGATCTGCTTAGACTTATATCCTATACTATATTTGTATACTTGTGATCGGTTTCTCGAAAATGGCTCTAACGATTCAATGAAATTTACCATACGTGGGTTTTCGGGGGCGAAAAATCGATCTAGCTAGGTCTCATGTCTGGGAAAATTCGTTTTAACCGTTTTTTTCAATAATTTCTTTACCCATTTTAGTGTGTTCAAGAAACTTACAGCGCCATCTGTTGTTGAGTTACATAGCTTGCTCACCCGATCATATTTTTATTATACAGAGATATATTAAAATTCGGTAGCCCAGGTACTTAAAAAGAATCCTGAAAGCTCTGCTTAGACTTGTATATTTTTAATTTGCATGACATAGAAAAACAAAAAAAAAAACTACATCACCATGTCGAAAATTCCGGAATAAAAAAAGGACGGGTTGCACTCCGGGAGTGCCGGCAGAATAGTTAGGGTGCTGGTTGCAATTTGGGTATACGATTTGCTCATGATTCATATTAATAGATCAGCTCAATACGAATCGATTTGGTCCTTACAAGTTTTTCTGTGCGTCGCTATGGCGTCGCTGCGTTTTTGAGTTAAAGCAAAAAAAATTAAAATAAGATAATGTTTTTTTTGTCTACCTTTGAGGCTCCTGTTTAAAATATTTCTGAAGATGTAGAAAAACGAAGAGGCAGACATGCAGGGCTCTGCATTATCACGGGACGAAGTTGTGAATTTTTGCATTTTGCAGCGCTGTAACTTTACGAGGCAGGGCTATTATGGTGGCAGACCATTTTTCTGGGGTTTTTGTACATTGTATATAATCAGATAGTCATAGTCTGCCAGGTGCACGTTTCATTGTCAAATTTCAAAATATTTAAAACTGAATTCCTCAAAAACGCAGGGGTGTGGATGTCCACCAATATTTTTTGTACCTTTTAGAGGATGCTCCTAATCATCAGTCAAAGAGGCAGACATGAGCAAATCATATAGAAATTAGTCCTTCATCACCTTTACCAGAAATGAAAACTTTCATTTTTGAATAAGTATTTTGCTTTTTGTAAGGGTCAATCGCGCCATTGCTCGCATACTTCTTTGATGTCTTTGAATAAAAACCCGTACTGTAATAACAATACGGTTCACATTTGACGCTTTTTCGATCAGGCTACAGATCTGACGCGAGTTTAACATTTTTTAGCCATCTAAAAAAGTGCCAAGGGCCGCTAAAGAAGTTTTCACTTAAAAAAAAATAACTAAGTACATCACCATGTCGAAAATTCCGGAATAATATAGAAATTCCGCGTCTCTAATACCATAGAAGCAAATCGTCACTCACGACATTACGTCCCGTACCGGAATCGGTCAGGACAGATTCAGATTATCGGGCAGATGGCCGCAAAACCAAACACGATGTAGAGGGCTTGTCCACTATCCTCACCCGATAGGACGTCATAATATCATGGGGCTAATTAATTTGGGGACTTAAAATTTTACTCCGTTGAAAGGCTTTTTGCCGCCTACAACATTTCCGCTGTTATCATTTTATTATTATTGTTTCCCCATAAAAACAAAATAATTTATCTTAAAACTAAGCCTACGTGATATATCACGAAAAACAGATATTTATGCATTAAGAAGTTTATTGCATTTATATAATGACAAAAATAGACCTTACTTTAAATAAACCTTTATGCTCCGTGGTTCTTACTTTTAATAGATCTACAGACAAATACTCCCGCTTTATTTTGGCAAAAGCATTACGGCATGCCAAGAAGACGGACTGCTAAAACCATACCAAAATTTAACAACTTCTCACATAAATATCTGGTCAGTATAATAGTTTAGATCGTCTCTATCAGTTGGTTTTTATCATATTCAAAACCCATGGAAGTCCAAACATTTATTTAACAATCCAGCGCAATTACAAAACCGAGCCGAAAAAATCGGTCCTATAATTTTTGACGGATCATAGAAGTGGGAAACAGCAATACGAAGACACGACGCCTCACGACGATGTATGGCGCCCATAATGTAATAAGACGCATTTTTCTGAACGCAAAAACGGCCGTCCTCCTGATGGTGCTAGAAAATTGACGCGATGCGAGTTCATGTGAAGTCGGGGAGGAATGTAGCTTTACTTTCTAAAATAATTTCATTTATACGTTGCTTGAAGTTTTTTTGTCAATTAAACAGGAAAGGACTGTACGTAATTTAAAGCGATATTTATATTATAAGTATACAAGTTTCTTAATATACAAGGCTATTTTTAAGGTTCCGTACCTCAAAATAAAAAAAACGGTACCCTTATAGGATCACTTTCTTGTCCGTCTGTCTGTCTGTCTGTCTGTCAAGACCCTTTTTCTCACGAACGAGAAGAGGTATCAGGTTGAAATTGATAACAAATATTAAAGTCCATGAACCACACAAGATCTGAAAATATCAATTTTTTACAACATCGCAATTAAAAGATATGGCTTTTTATGTCCTCATCTCCATACATTTATGCAAAAAAGCAAAACCTACAGGGTACTTCCGGTTGACCTAAAATTATGAAATTTGGCAAGAAGCTAGGTCTCTCAGTATAAATAAAGGGATAAGTCTAAAATCATTAAATATTAAAAATTTTCTCACAACTAATAGTAACCAATTAAGGTGAGCTCCCGTTTCAAGAACTTTTCTATAAAAGAGGGGTCAAGTTGGATGGTCGCGGAGTTTTTAAAGTCAAAGAGCAAAAGCTTTTAGTATATCATGGTAGATAGGTACGGAACCCTTAGGGCGCGAGTCCGACTCGCACTTGGCCGGTTTTTTTTTTGGAGCCGATTTTCTTTTGCCCACTTATTAGTTTAGTCAAAAGCAACAACTTTTGTTCTACGACTTATTTTCGACTCTCCATACTAAAGTGGTCACGTGACCGACCCATTTTGTATGGGAAGTTGAAAATTTTTCGTGCGTTGTTAGCAAAGTCGTAGAACAAACGTTGTTGCTTTTGACCTCACTAATAAGTGGGCAAAAGGAAATCAGGTCCAAAAAAATAACCTAGTTATATAAATTTTTAATTTGTCGATTGAGCAAAGACGGTTATAGAGAATAAATAGTATGTTCCTTGATCAAAAAGTTTTGAAATTCGCTGCAATGGGGATTGAGTTTGCGATTCTTATGGCGTATGCTTTTATTTCTGATTTCTGCTTTCACCACCATATGATCCACCTAAATATCTCATGGTGAACCTTCCGGAATGCTCTCAACATTATGAGGGTCTCAAAAATCAATTCATCATTGAAATCATCGGACCGGCAAAGACAACTTTGTAAAGTTTTACGAAATTTCGAAAAATGTGACATCCCAAAATCTGCGTTTTATTTGACAATTATCTTTAACTGTTGTGTTGAAGAACAATAAACTTTGTCTATGAAACTACGGGTTAAAGGGTTAACTGGAGGATAGGCAGCAGCATCCTACTTTATATCTTACATCTTACTTACTGCGGTCACCTACAACGGCGGTCTATGGTGCCAGGCGTAACGCTAACAAGCGAGGTGATTATGATATACTTCCCCTCCACATTTTTTCCAGCTAAAGCTATAGAATTCTGGACGGAGCTCCCTGTCCTGTAGTGGACGTTTCATGGGATGTGATGATGATGAAACTACGTTATGCTCAGACAAAACCAAAGATTTTCCTACAATTTTAATTATAACATAGGTAGAGCATCATCCCCGCACAATAATGTAAGCTGACATACGTTATTACAAACGCGCGCATTCTTCACCTGGCGAACATTCCGACGCGCAAAACAGTGCGCTCGTGCGCACAACGCAACGCGCATGCGTTTCAGCAAATATTAATGCCCGCTTTGAGACGCTGCCTGGTTCCGCGTCTTTGACGGCAAACATGTACCCATGTCGTCACACCACGTACCAAGGAGTTTAAAGTTAAGCAGCACATTCTGCTAAGGAGAGAGCTATTAAGCATATCCATTTCCTGCGATATACCTCCATACTTATATGTATGTATTTTTATCAAATCGCAAAAATGCCAAATTATTATTTTTCTCTTTATGAAATATATAGAACTTAGGACCAATAATTAATGTAGTTACTATAGTTTCTCTGGTAAACATACCTACTTACCATTTAGTAAAAAAACGCTGTTAAAAATCACGCATACAACGGATCATTTACGCTTCCTTTATTATTATATTAATGATCAATTTACAAGTAATAAATGGTACAGCAGCACTGCACTTACTTTCTTGCAATACTCAAGGAAAAACTATCAACCGCAAACTTAAATTTGTAATGCCATACACATAGTATGGAAATACAAACTTTTATTTTCGATTTTTCAAAAAAAAAATGTTCCCATGAAATATACAGATCAATTCAGAATTTAAATTATCAAACATTAAAACAAACAAACCCTCAAGTAGTACTGTATGAATTTTCACAGATCAATGGATACTACCGTAGGATACTTGCATGGAGGTTTTTTAAATTTCCCAACACATGTTCCTTATGAATACCAATTTTGGGTAAATCACATATTTACGATTTGGTGGTACAGGAACACCCCTTATATGAAATTACACAGAACAATTGATACTGGCGCAAGATATCTTACATGGAGATGCTTGGTCATGCAAAGTTTCATCAAGATTCTATGAGCCGTTAATGAGAAAAATTCAATTTTTAATTTTCGTTGTATGACAGCTACCCTCAAAATGAGAGCCAGCAAGAAACCACTTAGAACCCTTCAATGGATTTGCATAAAACTCCTAAATTCTAAATATTGTGTCAATCGGACCATTCGTTTAGCCGCTAGGCCAAAGGGTGACGGACAGACCGACCGACGGACCGATGGACCGACCGACCGACCGACCGACCGACCGACCGACCGACCGACCGATCGACCGACCGACCGACCGACGGACGGACTTGTTTTTTATGATGTATAAGTGATATAGAACACATTTTTGAGAAAATTAGAAAAACTTTTTTTTTCACACCGCTCGAAAGTAAATAAATGGTACAGCAGCACTGCACTTACTTTCTCGCAATACTCAAAGAAAAACTATCAACCGCAAACTTAAATTTGTAATGCCATACACATACGAGTAGTATGGAAATACAAACTTTTATTTACGTTTTTCCAAAAAAATGTTTGAATGAAATAAACTATTCAGAATTCAAATTGTCAAACATTAAACAAACCTCTAACGATTTCGAGTAAATGACATGGTAGTACTGGAACACCCTTTATATAAATTTTCACAGATCAATGGATACTACCGTAGGATACTTGCATAGAGATTTTATTAATTTCCCATATGGATAATCGTTCAATTTAGTCTACTGAGCAAGCCCTTTTAGATTTTGGTACACCTGTGTACTAAATTTACCCAAAAAAATCATACAGAATATCCAGTCAGGTAGACAACCAATTCAGGAGCAATATTATAGAAAATTTAAATAAACTCAGTGTAACCAATTTTGGGTAAATCACATATTTACGATTTGGTGGTACAGGAACACCCCTTATATGAAATTACACAGATCAATTGATACTGGCGCAAGATACCTCACATGGAGATGCTTGGTCATGCAAAGTTTCATCAAGATTCTATGAGCCATTTTTGAGAAAATTTTAATTTTTCATTTTCGTTATATGACAGCTACCCTCAAAATGAGAGCCAGCAAGAAACCACTTGGAACCCTTCGATGGATTTGCATAAAACTTCTAAATTAAAAATATGGTGTCAATCGGACCATTCGTTTAGCCGCTAGGACAAAGCGTGACGGACAGACCGACCGACCGACCGACCGACCGACCGACCGACCGACCGACGGACGGACATTTTTGGGAGACTTGTTTTTTATGATGTATAGAACACATTTTTGAGAAAATAAGAAAAACATTTTTTTTTCACGAACACAATACCTTTCTCGCTCCGCTCTAAAGTAAAAATAGTAGATTATCCAACAAGTGAAAAAAAGGTGAATTAAGTGAGGTTTCTGAGTGCGACAATTTTTGGAAAAGTAAAACAAACTACAAACTTTTTTTTATGAAACTGATCGAAATTGAAGAATTATTGTGTTCATCTATTTTGAGGTCTCAAATTCGTATTTGCTTTGAATGTTCAAGTACCGTATGGTCCGTGTGGGGCCGACGTAGAATAGATAACACGTCTGTGGATACAACTCACTACCCATAGGTAACTTTTAAAAGAGAAGATGAACAGCAGCGTTTCTTCGTATCGTACCATCTTACAACATGCGGTCACCAACAACCGCGGTTCTTTGTGCTAACAAGCTCACTCTAAGGCTTCTATACTACCAACTCATCTCTAGACGCGGGTGGTGTAAGAGGCGATTAAAGGATTATGAATTGAAGGATGGACAGCTGCGTCCTTTTTTGTGTGTTTTGCATTATCCTACATTCGGCGGTCACCAACAATCGCACTCCACGGTTGATGGATGGTGCGAGAAGCAACGTTGACAAGCGTGGAGACTATGTAAAGGATAACCCGCAGAAAAATAAAGGTAATTAGAAGGATTAAAGACATAATTCGTCACAAGGTAGTGAACGCGTCGTTCTATGGATTTTACGGGTTATTTTGAATCCGTGTTTTGAATATTTCCTAGGGATCATCGATCATGGGATTGGGACATGTTGGCAGATGTCATCCCCTACTAAAAAAACCGGCCAAGTGCGAGTCGGACTCGCGCCCTAAGGGTTCCGTACATATCTACCATATGATATACTAAAAGCTTTTGCTCTTTGATTTTAAAAACTCCGCGACCATCCAACTTGACCCCTCTTTTATAGAAAAGCTCACCTTAATTGGTTACTATTAGTTGTGAGAAAAATTGAAATATTTAATGATTTTAGACTTTTCCCTTTATTTGTACTATGAGACCTAGCTTCTTGCCAAATTTCATAATTTTAGGTCAACGGGAAGTACCCTGTAGGTTTTGCTTTTTTGCATAAATGTATGGAGATGAGGACATAAAAAGCCATATTTGATTGCGTCGTTGTAAAAAATTAAAATTTTCAGATCTTGTGTGGTTCAAAGACCTTAATATTCGTTATCAATTTCAACTTGATACCTCTTTTCATTCGCGAGAAATAGGGTCTTGACAGACAGACACACAGACGGACAAGAAAGTGATCCTATAAGGGTTCCGTTTTTTTATTTTGAGCGGAACCCTAAAAAACACCTTGCTCCGGGTTTTATAGTGTTCAAAATCCATAAACTGTTATTTTCAAGTTTCTTGCTAAAGTAGATAATGATAAAGTAGTGAAGTAGTGGTTTTCCACATAGGTGTTAATTCAATAACGTTACTTTATTTACCACGCAGACTACAGGGGCTTAAAACGTAGCATTACGTAGTAGGCAGTATGGTGCCGGCTAAAAATGGTACCTACTTATGGCTGTCATAAGCTCAGATAAATAAGGGTTATAGAAGTAGAATTAATAATTCGTCACAATTTAGGGTTGTGTTATGTAAAGTCACAATGAAATACTTTCCTTTTTCTTTTATTTTCTATTTATTTTCCTTCTTTTCCTTTTTTCTTTTCTTTCTCACTTTTATTTTTCTTTATACTGTTCTGTGCTGCTCTGCGCCGTCTTTGTCTCAGTTTACCCCTACCCTCAGAATTTTACAGCAAACATTTACGTTTTGGAGGAGAAGCACCATTTCGCCAATAAGCGTAGGCGTATTGGCGTTGTGTCTGGCACCATGAACCGTGGTTGTTGGTGACAGCAGTGTGTAAGATGGTACGATACACAAAAGGACGCTGCTGCCTGTTCTCCAGTTCTAAATTCTGCCAGATGTGTCATACGTAACCTAAAAAGTAATGCGAGCGTAATGAGCGGAACTCTCCGTGACGTAGAAATCCACAGATGTTTCGCTACACATAGGCGCCTTTTAAGACCCCCAAAGGAAAAGATGCAGTGACTTAATCCGTTTTAAAATAATACCCTGTATGAATTTTATAATGAAACTTGACACTAACGAGTCCTGACGACTTGGACAAAAAGGTTTGTTAATTTTTTTCCCGCATGCCGCGGGTCGGTGGCAATCTTTCAATCAGCCGGAATGTCATTCTCCTAATTATTGCAGTTTTTTATTGGACCTAATCGACGTAGCGTCTTACAAATTGATACAAAATGTCGTTCGATGTGTGTGTAACATTCTTTCAAAAGGAGTCATGATCATGTTCATGACAATTCCTAACCAGATCATATTTTTATTTTTATTTTATTTATTTATTATTTATATCTTCATATTCATATCGTGTATGTTGCAAGGTCGATGATCAAACTCATAAACCCTAGTGTCAGAGTTGTTGAGCCTTCATTAACGACTAGTAGTCTAGGCAACGAAGCGGATCGTTGTATGAAGACCCCCGCATTAAATCCTCAGTCGATGAAACTTTGCTGGGGTATTCGACTACATGAGACAAACCTTCTATAAAAAAAACAAAAAAAAATTGGCACTTTTAATTTATCCATACAAAAATTACAAAAAATATATGAAATTTTTTTTTTGGGATATTTTGAATTTACATTTAATTCATGATTCTTTTTCATCCTGTCAAATAAAATCTGCCTGAGTGAATTATGTTGGGGTCAACTGCTTCGTTGCCTACACTATAGGTACATTCGTAGATAGTAGTTGGGACCAACGGCTTATCGTGCCTTTCGAAGCCCGGAATCAGCTAACTTTTCAGATAATCAGGTGATCATCCAACAATGGCCATCTCTGGATCGAGAGCCGAACTCTTTAACCACTGAACCACGGAGGCTGTTAGTGTTAACCAGATGTAATCCGCCTACTAGCAGCAGATCAAGAGCATTATCAGTATCCCGTTCCAAGATATCAGTGTCCGATTACGTGCTGAGGAAACAGCTAATTTTGGTGGCTGCTGAGGGTACAGCACGCTTGTTTGTCGCTGCTGCAGAGGCAGAAGCCAAGATGAAGGAGGTCAGGATGCGAGCAAAGATGAAAGAAAACAAAGATAATGGAATAGTGATTTGATATGCAGGGCATCATAATTGTTGTTTTGCACTAGTGCATTTTATTGAATGTCGAGCTAGCAAAGGATTCTAGGATTGAGCTACAAGCAAAGCGAATGGTTCAAAAGAAGAATCCTGAGTGTGGCAAGGGTTTCAAGGCACGAGATGCAATAAACTTTGCTGCCTAGCGAAACACTTAATTTTTCACCAAACTACAGCGATAAAAATGATAATGAATAGCGCCAGTACCTTATACCATAATCCTTAACGTTCTAATTTTAAAAACCACGTCAAAAATGACTTTTGCACGCGGACTTCGACCGATTAATAGTATATTATGCAATTAGTGAATAAAAGACGGATTTAAAGCGAGGGCCAGAGATGAATCACGAGCAAGTGAAGGATTCTAACGACTGAATCACGACCGCAGGGAGTGTTAGAACCCTGAGCGACGCGAGTGATTGATGGCCCTCGATTAAAATCCCTTTTACTCAACGAGATGAGTATGGACCATGACAATGAGAAAAAGAAATATTTAAGCGAAAATGAACAATAATGTAGCATTGAGATAGAGGTCGAATATATTGGTGTGTTCTAAATTCAAACACCAAAATAGTAATAAAAAGTGCTTTTTATTCACTGTTTTCAGTGAAAAAAGAATATAGGAGGGAGAATGGTATAAAATTTCAAAAATATTTTCCATGCAATGAGGGCTTTATTGTTGGACGGGAAGCAGAAAAGAAAAAGCTAGTATGTGAACATGGTTTTTCGTTAGATCACTCTTACAAGTTCCACTTTGTCACTTTAACTATAAATGTATGCGTTTTGATACTTAGGTCCCGCGAGGACTAGGTCCTTAGCGACAATGGACGATATCATTATATTATCAGTTAACGTAACTGAACAACTTTCGGAATGAAGAACACAATCAGCCTCCCCTTACAGTCCAATCAAGTTTGCATTTTTTTGTCTGAAACTTTTATTCACTTTTAGTTGTTCAGTTACGTTGATTTATCATACCATTTCAGGTTTTGGAAACCCGTCCTTTTATTTTTTATTTTTTTACTTTCGAGCGGAGCGAAAAAGGTATTGTATTCGTGAAAAATAAAGTTTTTCTAATTTTCTCAAAAATGTGTTCTATATCACTTATACATCATAAAAAACAAGTCTCCCAAAAATGTCCGTCCGTCGGTCGGTCGGTCCGTCGGTCGGTCTGTCCGTCACGCTTTGGCCTAGCGGCTAAACGAATGGTCCAATTGACACCGGATTTTGAATTTAGGAGTTTTATGCAAATCCATCGAAGGGTTCTAAGTGGTTTCTTGCTGGCTCTCATTTTGAGGGTAGCTGTCATACAACGAAAATGAAAAATTGAAATTTTCTCAAAAACGGCTCATAGAATCTTGATGAAACTTTGCATGACCAAGCATCTCCATGTAAGATATCTTGCGTTAGTATCAATTGATCTGTATAATTTCATATAAGGTGTGTTCCTGTACTACCAAATCGTAAATATGTGATTTACCCAAAATTGGTTCCATTGACTTTATTAAAATTTTCTATAATATTAACCCTGGATTGGTTATCTACCTGACTGGATATTACTTATGATTTTTTTTTATAAAATTTAGTACACAGGCTGTACCAAAAACTGAAAGGGCTGGCTTAGTAGACTAAACTGAACAATTATCCAAAAGGAACATGTGTTGGGAAATTAAAAAATCTCCATGCAAGTATCCTACGGTAGTATCCATTGATCTGGGAAAACTCATATAAATTCTTAAATTCTGAATTGATCTGTATATTTCATTCGAACATTTTTTTGGAAAAACGTAAATAAAAGTTTGTATTTCCATACTATGTGTATGACATTACAAATTTAAGTTTGCGGTTGATAGTTTTTCCTTGAGTATTGCGAGAAAGTAAGTGCAGTGCTGCTGTACCATTTATTTCTTATTCCGTTTACTGTTTCTGGTAAACGAAAAACGTAATTCAAACTTCATTGTGAGTTTATCGTCATCGTCATTTTTGGTTGCATCGTCAGGTTTTTGAGTAATGCAGATGATATTTAAACATTTATTACCAAAGTGTATCAGGTGATCAGCAAGATCCTATGCTACATTTAAATATAAAAATATGTTTTCCTTTAGGTCAATAACTTCTTTGAAGAAAACGGAGTAAATAGTTAACGACCCTCAATCTTCTAGACTCCGAGGGCACTGCATTTTATCCTACATCATCGAGTACAAGAAATTTGAAACTTTGTAGTGCGTGTAATACCCTATTAAGAGCTTCGCTTTTGTCGATGCAGTAACTTCCAGTCATCACGTTGTGAAACGACACGACATTAACCTTTTCTTTTATTTGATCGAAGTAGCTTCGCCTAGGTCTTCCTCGTCCCCTCTTTCCTTCAATCTTTCCTTCCATAATGTTTTTCGGGAAATTGTTGTGCCGTTTCAGGTGTCCTGTCATTTTCCCTCTTCAGTTCTCTATTGTTTTTAGTATACCCCTTTCCTCTTCTACTACTTCAATCAACTCTTATATTTTCATTATCACTGTGATCAGACGTTCTACAACATCCTAATACAACCTCTTTTCTGTCGTGTTTGTAATAGTTACCTTTCCCGTTGGTTCAATGAACTCCTTTAAGAATATGATGACCATTATTCGACATCCCCCCATCTATCTCTACTGTGACATATATAACAGTATCTATATCATGTTTACAGAGGGAGAATAGTATTTTCTGATATACATCTGTTTGTATCTATGAGCCTAAAACTAGCACGCACTGCGGAAGGTAGGAAACTATACCTATGAGGGTATAAAGTCCAGTCACCCCTCGCTACGACTGAAAGGGTAGGTCATAGTTTGAATGTCTAGTCTAGTGTGTAAAGTACCTAGATATGCGTAGGATTTGAAACTGCGTAATTTGAACCTCATCTCATCATAAATGGTTTTATGTATGGGCTATACTTTGGTTTCCAAAATTATAAAACTTGCATAAAATACTAATTCAATTAATTAAACTCATTGGTTGACGAACTTCATGTAGACAATAATTATGACAATATCATTAATAGACCATGATCAACGGTTGGCAATTCGAGAGTTCAGAGATATTTGTTCCATATAGATTCTTTACAAAATACTTATTAAATTATTGTCGGTAAAGTAATTACTTACATTCATTATTATAATTTGAGTAACAATTGATCAAGTTTACAGAAATAAACGTAATCAGGACCAGGACCTTATAATACTAAAGATCCCTAAGCCTAAACAAATCTTCGCCGTCGCCCCCATTGGCATACTGTATGATTCTTAACACGCCATCCACTCTAATCTTACTTACAAGTAATGAGGGCTTTATGCAAAATGAAGCTCTCATATTTAAACATTTACCATTTTCATACTTTGTTGTAATGCACCAATAATTACAGCTCATATTTTCATTGCATACCTAATTAAATACCCCATCAATACCGCGCAGGCTGCGCCGCATTAACGACGGAATTTAATACAAAATCCATCGAATCCGCCATATTGATGCGTTTTTTTCCTCCCTATCTCCCACCCCACGTAATTGAGCGTTGTGAAAACTATCAAGTTGGTAAATGACTCCCCCCTCCCCGCAGTTTTCCAACATGGCGGCAATCGATAATTTGGCTGGGCAATGACTGCGATGACTCGGGCATGCGCTCTGCCCTCGCCGGAGTCATCGGCAAAACCTGAACTTGACTTGACGAAAACGAAAGTCTAAGCGAATGTTTCTATGCCATTCTTGGCGACTACCCATGCTGCACATGGTAGTAAAAACATGTGTGGCGATGATTTTTTTAATGACTCCAAATTTCAAGTCGAAAAAATGGCGTTTCGACCACGCCTTGAATATTTTAATACAGTTTTTAAATCTAATAACGACAACATAAAACGGTTTAAAGATAACAGAATCGTTTAATTAAATAGCGAAATAAGCAAAATCATAATCCTCTGAAAGAACGTTACGTGTCTGATGATTTTAAAATCGTTAATCCTTTTTAACATAGGCGTTTAACCGTGCGTGCGAGCGAGAGGGCAATAGATGCTCATTTTGTTGTAATGGCAGCCAAAGTAGAGTTGAATAGTTCATTATGCAGACGAAATTTGCAAATTTTATAGCGCTTTAGAAATTTGTTTTTCTCTAGTAAAATAGACAAAAGTCGATTGAATGATGACCCAGAAAAACATGGAGACGTAAGACGTATATTGCATTATAATCATGCAACAATTTTGGACATATTTTATTTAGTTGTAGTTGTATTCATGTATTATTTAGTTGAATTTTTTAAACTTCAATCGCATATGATCAGATTTAAATCAAGACTATAATTTTTGCAAGAAAACAATATCCATGGTGACATATTATCGAGAATGTTCTGAAGGATTTTGAGCTCTTGATTTTCTCGTGATATGTGCTGGTAGAGTAACTTGAGATTCCTGCAAGAATGATCATTTTAAGCAAAGTGATAAAAATGGTCTTACCTCTCTTCGTAGCAGTGGAAATGTCTTCACAAATTAAATGGTTCGTCGCTTTGTTCTGGAATTCTTCTTTCTTCTTTAACGGTTGCTCTTACTTCTTCTATTGTAGTTTTATCTTCTGGATATTGTCTTGTATTAAGTCTAGCCCTTGTATTACTTTTAGCCCGTTAATTTTTATATACTCATATAAAACGTTACAGGTACAGAAGTAACACAAATATTAACTAAGTCTTAACGTTAATTTTATTTTAATTTTGTACTATTAAAGAAATCTAGAAGTGGTTTTAACAGGTAGGTAAACTTGATAAATTTAGATTTTTGTAACGATTAATTTTTGAGTAAAATCTTACCTTTTTACTATGATTTTAAGGCCAATTTAAGGCACAAGATTTTTTATATTCTTATTTTGTTTTCATCTTCCATACAATCTGAAGTGGTTGATGAACTTGGTCGAAAATCTTCCAAAACTATGTTGCCAAATGTTTCAAATATTATTTAGCCTTAACAGTAGGTCCAGAGTCTTTCACTAAATTACTTGCGCTAGATATATATAGAGAGTCTGTTTTATAAAAATCAATATAAATTAATTGTAAAAGTTCCAAAATTAACCAGTGTTGTTTAAATGTACTTAAAGAACTGAAATTCTTAAATCTTCTTTTCTATTGTTTCCTTGTAATAACGGTTGATATAAACTTAAAACTTGTTCTATTGCGAAAAAACGTGTTTCTTTATCGTCAAATGGCTGTAGCTGTTATTTGTTTGTGCTAGATTCCCTTTGCTATGAAATCTTGGCTCTTTTTAGCTTCTTGCGCATTTAACTAATTATGATCGCTTGTTGCTTCTACTGCTCCATGGTATCAGTTTGTGTTTCTTCATGGATGAAGACGATCCTGTTATTATTGTTGTTCTTTCTGTTGTAGCTTCTTGGTGATATGATGTTGTTGACGGCTCCTCCTGGATGGCGTATTTCTTGCCCAGTTTGCGCGGATCCAAGAAGAACTGCCTTCAGTTGCCTTAACACTAATTTTACAGTTTTGTACAAAATTAAACCGGTTTTTAATCTATTAGAAAGTTCAAGTGTTGCTGAATACTATTGTTGTTAAAAAGTCACTTAAAACTATTTTGATTATGTGAGAAATTAACGTCTATTGCATAAAACTATCCATTGAATGTGGCCCGGCGGTTGTAGCGTGACGCATGCGCTGAATTTTGAATTTTGGAACCAAAAGATTGGTTTATGATTCAAACAATTCGTTATTTTTAAATTTTAGGCCGTTTTGTTTTTTAATTGTTTCTTTTTTGTTAAGTGATGGAATTTGTTTTTTTTGTGCGGTGGCTTTTTTCACGCGTTGCGTAGGTGGTAAGCACGCGTCGGCACCAGCAGCTCCGGCCACACTGATGTTGGAAGGTTGCATTGCTGCAATGGCCCGAACCCCATCGGGTGGTATGAGCTCCTCCTGACCCCACCTCCAACCCCATCCCAATGACTCGCATCTACCTCGAATCATCAAATAATGATTTTCGTGTGTTTGTTATAAAAACTTATATACTTGTATATACATCGCGGAACTAGGTTCTAAACAGAGAATTCCGTTAGTGTGCATTAGTGTTGATTGTTAGAATTTGTTTGTTATACTGCTGGTAACCGCTGGGTAGAATAAACTATTTGATTGTTATTAATTTCTACTGTAGCGTCGTACCGATGGATCGATGCAGCGGATTTTATACATTATATAAATGCCTGGCTGATATATTGAATACCTCCCCACTTATATTTATACATACATGTCTGATTGGTTAACTACGTAGATATATCATTGGCTGTCAATATTTATTCAACAGTGACGATCTTTTGTGTATTTTTCTGTATGAATTATGATTGTTTGTTTTTCTACTATTGAACGCAGTTCTTGTTGAGTTAGAATTAGGGTGTAGTGTATGTCCACTATCCCAGTTTACTTTCGGGTCCAATAAGTTATCGGGAATAGATTGAAGGTATTCCTTCATATTGTGATCCAAACTATGAACACATCGTGGCGCGAATTTGAAAATTGAAATTGGAAGGCCGCGTTGGTTCGCATATTCAGTTCAAAAGACCCTGAGAAGGACCACGATAATCGCGCGGGCGGGTGCGCGCGGGGGTGCGGGTTGGGTTGGATTGCAAGGGGGGCGGAGAGTGTCCGTTCTATATGATAGTACTATTAGTTAATTTTGTGCTAAGAAACAAAATCAAACGCATCATCTTGTTCTAATCATAAAGGAAACGAAAAAATTCACCATCATCATTATTAGTAGATTTATTTATTTATATTTATTTTGGAGAAAAAACAGACAATAGCGTATATTAGGTCTAAATGAAATAGAGTTAAATTAATGTGCTTAACACTACCTCCATGTACATTTCTCGCTTAGAGTTAGAAAGTAGGGATTAAGAAGCATACAAAAAACTTTTACTTTAGTAACAAATAGTGCTTAGTGCGCGCAAACAAACATTAATCCATATGTTGGTGAAACCATATCAATTATTTTGTAAGATCAGAACTGGGAAGGTCGACAAAGTTAAATACAGTAGAGGGAAGGAAGACGCAGACACATTCAAATGTCAGTATTAGAAACCAATATATTGCGGATTTTTCTATTAAAACTTGCTTTAGATTCATGAAAGATATCAACGTCAGTGAAGAAACCATTATATGTCCTGCCAAGACGGTACAGGGGGGCACGTGCCCCATAGTTAGTTGCAATACCAGCTAAATTGAATAAACAAGGATATCTTAGCTTTCTATGTGTAGAGTAGTGAATTTTACTAGTCAAGATGTTGCAATTATAAGTACTTATACAAATGTTACGGAGAATATTTAGGTCGGACGTGATCCGTCTCTTATACAGGGGAAGAAATACGTACTCCTGTAACAGATCTTGGTAGGACATATATTTAGAAGTTAAACGCCTATGCATAGCCCTTAAAAATTTCTTTTGAACCATTTCTAATTTGTTTTTGTATACTGCATAGTGCGGGTTCCATACACAGGTGGAATATTCCAACTGTGGACGGATTAAAGATCTGTATAGAGTAAGATACGCGTTACGGCTCCTAAACTTTTTGGTGTTTCGCAGTACGAAACCTAGCATCCTCATCGCTTTACCATGGATATAATCCACGTGACTATCAAACCTCAATTTTGAGTCGAACAAGACACCGAGATCCTTCACGACGTCTACTTTTTTTAATATTTTTCCTCCAAGATTATAAACTGAAGCAAATGTGTTACGTTTATTAGTAAATGTAATATGTTGACACTTGTCGTAAGCGAGGTATAATTTATTTGTAATACAATATTCCTGCAGTCTATCTAAATCTTGCTGGACTTTCTGACAGTCCATGGCATTACTAACAGTGCTATATATTTTTAGATCATCGGCATATAACAAAAAGTTGCAATGTTTAAAACATGTATGAATGTCATTAATAAAAATCACATAGAGTAACGGCCCCAGAATGGAACCCTGGGGAACACCCGAGGTGATATGGACAGGATTGGAGCTGAAACCGTTGACTACAACCACTTGAGATCTGCCAGAAAGATATGACTTAAAAAAATGAAGTAGAGAGCCCTTTATACCTAACTGAGCCAGTTTTGTTAGAAGAATTTTGTGATCTACTTTATCAAACGCCTTTCGAAAGTCTGTATAGACAGCATCAATTTGAGTCCGTCTATCCAGACCTTCGAAAAGGTAGTTGGAATATAAAAGCAAGTTAGTTATAGTAGAGCGGTTTTTAATAAAACCGTGCTGTTCTTGGAGCAAACAGTTTTCTAAAAGAGGATAAATATGGCTATGAACTAAACGTTCAAGGACTTTTGGGAAACAAGAGAGAATGGATACCGGCCGATAATTTTCAACCATTTTCCGTGATCCGGACTTATGAATGGGTGTGATAAAGGCGAGTTTCCATCTAGAAGGAATCGTTCCAGTGCTAAGGCACTTGTTAAAGAGTAATGTAAGTGGCGTAGATAGATGTTCACAAGTGCGTTTAGCAAACAGGGGACTAATTTTGTCTGGACCAGGGCCCTTATTAACATCCAGCGACTTTAGGCTGCAATATACCTCCGATTCTTCAAGTTTTAATTCAGTGATTAGCGGTGAAGAAGGTAAGGGATCTATTTTAAGGAGGTCATCATCTATAATTAAAGAGGAAGGTTCGAACACCGAGCTTAGGAAAGAGGAAAACATGTTGCAAATAGTAGAAGGATCTTTCGTAGTGCTATTTCCATAAGTCATGATATCAGGGTACCCACTTGAATTACTCTTAAGGCTTGATATATATTGAAAGAAGATTTTTGGGTTATCTTTTAAGGAGATTTGGACATTGATCAAATAGTGTCGGAAGCACATCGCTAATAATCTTTTACAACGGGCACGTAGAAAAGAAAATTCACTATAGTGTTTTAAATCATTATAGATTTTCCATTTGACCCAAATTTTATGTTTACGCTTTAAGGTCGCTATTAGAGGTCGAGAAAACCATATGGGGTATTTATTTGATTTATTCTTTTTTAAGGGTACATGCCTGTCTACAATGTCATAAAGTATTTCATAAAACTTGTCCAAAGCCTCCACTGGGAGAAGAGAGTCTAATTCGGCATGCCAATCTATTTTAGATAGCTCATCACATATCGCCACAAAGTCGCCTTTGGGGAAGTTATATTTTTTGATAGCGTTTTGAGCAAGCTTGGATTCCTTTTTTAGATTCATGGAGATTTCCATGGGGGGGTGGTGCCTATCCGGGGGAGCTAGTATGGTGCAAGGAGCACTAAGGCTACATTCGGTACTAGAAAGCACGAGATCTAGAAAGTGGTCGTTAATATTCTTAAGATGGTTGTACTGTTGTATATTTAATAAAGCCATTGTGCTACTTAATGTAGATAAAGATGTTGACATCACTGCATCCATGGTCCCATGCTTACTGCCACTGCCAAAAATCCAATTGATGTCCGGTAAGTTAAAATCACCAACTGCGAAGAAAACAGATTCCGGGTGTGATAAAAAAATTTCCTGAATGTTAGAAAAGTATGTAAGGTATGTGTTAGAGGGAGAAGATGGAGGAATATAAATAGCGCTAATAATCATAATTTTATTTTGTAAAGTAAGAGTGAGGAAAATTTCCTCTAAATCCTTGTTTTCCCAATCAAGTTTCCGTGAGACTGATAATGCTTTAGAGAAAGCAACTAAGACTCCCCCACCATCCCCTTTTTTTGTTTCAATTAAGTTCCTATCACGCCGGAACACTGAGTACCTGCCATCGAATAGTTCAGAATCGCATATATAAGGTTGTAACCACGTTTCAGATAAAATTATTAAGTCGTAATTTTGAGTTAGTATATTTAAACGCACGTCTGTTAACTTAGTTTTCAGACCACCGCAGTTCTGATAATATATGCTTAGTTGGCCGCTATGTACCATCAAAAAAATTTATAAATAAATTATTAAATTGGGTTTTAATTGTTTTGCACGCACATGCAGAAAAAAGGGTAATATTATAAAATATGTTAACCAATAGCAATGAGAGCATAATTGAAACACATAGAAACAGATATATAACTAGTCAGGTAGCGTTCAGGAGCTTAGCAACATCAGCTTCAGAGCGGATGTGTATGATCGGGGTTGCATCACCTTTTCGGACCATAATGCTGCCATCCTTAGCCCATACCCATTTGTAGCCTTTATCTTTCAGTGCCCGCGCCTTGGAGTAAAGAATCTTGTTGTCCAGTGTAAGATGTTGATTAACATAAATTGGGTGAGCTGGACTGCCCTTGAGCTCGGGCAGGCAATCTGACTGTAGGCCACTGCGAGCGCGCGCCGCTGCCAACACCTCATCCCGCAGGCGGCGTGTGGTGAACTGCACAACGATAGCTCTGGGACGTCCTGCACTCGTGCTCTTGCTGTTATGAGCGATACGGTGGACAGCCCTTATGCAGGCTAAGTCGATTGGCACGCCGACCACTGTGCCTAGCTGGGTAACAATATTTTCAAGATTCTCTTTTTTGGACTCTGGTACATTCTGAATCTCTATATTGCAAGAGCGGGCCTGTTGCTCCAATCTGGCAGATTTGGTTGTAAGTGACGTTAAATCCTTTTTTAAACCTTCGTTTTCCACACAGAGTTCATCATAAGACTTCCCCAAGTTCGAGACATCTGACTCAAGCGAGGTAACTCTGGCCACGCACTGAGTGACAGAAGAATTTAATTCGAGCATTTGTCCCTCAATCTTAGATTCCAAATTTGTGATACAGGTTTGGAGTGAGTTTAATTCTTTTTTAATGTCTAGTTGAAAGGCATTACGTTGCTCGCCGAACTTAGAATCCATATAAGCAATAAGGTTTTCCATGTCCTGTACCGGCGTTTTGTTGTTGACTTTTTTACAAGTAGGGCATTTCCATTTCGCTTTATTCATAGGTAGTATCCGCTTAAAATCCTCTTCCGTTAAAGATACACAAGCATAGTGATAATGTGATTGACAGGCAGTGCATTTAATTGTTTCTGTATCCTTCAAAGAAGTATCGCATTTTACACACTGCATTTCGAAAACAGCACCGAGTAGCGACCTCTATACGCACGAAGATAAATAAGTAAGTTCCTTCAATGTTACTTAGGTACTTAGAAAAGTTAGGTTATATCCACGATCACGTCATAAATCCGACAGTGATTCACAAAAGATTAGTGCTGCAGTGTAGATCTTGATCTCCTGACCGTAATTTATCGTATCAATCGGCGATTCACAAGCGAAAACTGCACAAACAAAAGCTCGTTCGAGCCGCCGGTTTTTGATGAAATCACAGTCACAATCGGCAAGAAACCTCGGAATAACACTTTCAGTCACAGTTGGTGATATCACTAATGAGAATAAGTCCCTTTAAACTGTATTTATAACTGTTTACACGGGAAAAATACATTTATATACGGAAAGCAAAAGTATGACGTATAGACTTCTCAAGCGCCCTCTGGCGAAAAAAAAAAGATTGATGAAATACTAGCTGGTGCCCGCGACTTCATCTGCGCAGGATTATAATTTGTAGCCTATGTGTTATTCTGATGTATAAGCTATATTACTAAAAAGTTTCATTAAAATCCATTCAGTAGTTTTTACGTGAAAGAGTAACAAAAATCCATCCATCCATCAATACTTACAAACTTTCGCGTTTATAATATTAATAGGATAGGAATAGGATAGGATAGGATAGTTATACATACCCATGAAACTGAACAACTGTCTCTAAGAAACAAAGGTCAAAATACGAAAAAAAAAATCAACGTCTCATTGAAACTGCATCAGCTGATAGCGTATTTTGCATGGAAAGTAAAAAAATATTTTTTTTTTCGTAATTCGACCTAGGTTCCTTAGGAAAAGTTGTTCAGTTTTATGGCTGGAGCAACCTCTTGAGAGGTTATCAGATATTTACCAAGATAAAAAAATCGCATAATGCCTTTTAAAAATTATGGAAATCAGACTTTGTATCCTCGTGCCGAAAGTATTGCAAAAGCAGTCTAAGTAAGGGTGAGCACACGTTAGGGTAGGTCGGGATTCGGGACTTAACACACCGAATGATTGGATTCAATGAACGAGGGTGTCCTTCTTGTTTATGAGTTACTTAATGACGATTAGTTTCTAGTAATTGTTTTATTAAATGATTAATAGTGTCTAAGTAGCGTTGTTCCTGGTCTGGAGTTTGATGGGTGAACACAACCTGTAATTTTTCATCTATGATCATTTTTAGGGTTCCGATACCAAAATGGTAAAAAAAAGGAACCCTTATGGTGGCGCTTTGTCTGTCTGTCTGTCCGTCTGTCCGTCTGTCTGTCACACCTGTATATCGCAGCAACCACTCATGCTACCGACTTGAAATTTTGAATAGTTTTAGAATATGGTTGTCCAACTTAATTTCACTTAAAATAATTAAGAAAAAATTATGATTATTGATGTAAAGGGGGTCCAAATAGGGGGGGCAAAATTTCAAATTGTTGTTACTAGGACGAGTGGGGTATCATATGAAAGGGCTTTACTTGTACATTCTAAAATATTTTTTTGTATTCTTTTACGATTCTTAGTTTTCAAGTTGTGATGAAAAATGTCAAAAAAATAGCATTCCCCCCCTTTTGTTTGTTTGTGGAAGGAGAAATATGATTTAATTACAGTCGATAGAAGTTTATGTACATACTAGCGGCCCGCCCCGGCTTCGCACGGGTACTAATCTTCGGGTAGAAGAGGTGGTTTCTTTTATTGCAATATATGACGTAGACTTCAACTTGCAACACAATTTATAAAACATTCTACTTATAATATTTCGTTGAAGCTCAGGACGACAAACACAAAAGAATATACCTAAAATTTTAAAAATCAGGCTTCGGACGATCAGTCGCAACGACGTGTGCCCTCTGTGTGGGCCCCGTCGGTCGGGTTCCTGGCTCGCTGATATTAACTTCAGAAACTCTGGGCTACGTTCGGCTTTCAACGGAAATACGCATCGAGTTTGAAGCTCTAGGACACTAATTAGAGTGATTTTAATATTGTGATATCTTCCAAGATATTCATTTAAATAACATGGTGTGATAGACAATTTTGATCTTTGTTCATTGATTATTATTACTAATCTTTTAAATTAGATAACGATCCATACCTTGAGGGCAAAAATACGTTTTAAAATACCTTATTTTGAAAATCTACTTTTTTGCTATAAAGAGTTGGTTAGTGTAGGTTTTCCTTAAAAGATAGACGAATACTATCGTGGCCTTTTCTTTAGAACTCTTAGAGAGAAACAATTCTTTCATACATAACTTTCATATAAATGAAACCATTTACGCAGCGCACGCCCAGAAAGCTCTCTAGAGGCACGTTTTTTCCGACTCGATTGACAAACATCTTCACAGTTCAGTTAATTTGTTATAAATTATAGCTTTAAACCTTTCTATTCAATTAATCTATCTATTAGTGAAAACCGGATCGAAATCGATATAATACTTCCTGAGTTTAGCGATCACAGACAGACATGATGGATGACGACAGAAAAACGTTTCGGGGGACTTTCTTTTATAATATGTAGTGATTACAGCAAAAATAAAACGATCTTTCTAAATTGCACAGTTTTTTAAAAATCTGCAAAAACCTTTACAAACAAGTTTGGTTTTGCGGTCCTAAAAATGAACTTTTTTGCTTCCAAAAATACTATAGGTATATCGGAACCCTCGGAGCGCGAGTCCGACTCCACTTGACCGGTTTTTAGGGTACCGATACCAAAATAGTAAAAAAAGGAACCCTTATGGTGGCGCTTTGTCTGTCTGTCTGTCCGTCTGTCTGTCTGTCACACCTGTATATCGCAGCAACTTACTTACTTCACTTAAAATAATTAAGAAAAAATTATGATTATTGATGTAAAGGGGGTCCAAATAGGGGGGGCAAAATTTCAAATTGTTGTTACTAGGACGAGTGGGGTATCATATGAAAGGGCTTTACTTGTACATTCTAAAATATTTTTTTGTATTCTTTTACGATTCTTAGTTTTCAAGTTGTGATGAAAAATGTCAAAAAAATAGCATTCCCCCCCTTTTGTTTGTTTGTGGAAGGAGAAATATGATTTAATTACAGTCGATAGAAGTTTATGTACATACTAGCGGCCCGCCCCGGCTTCGCACGGGTACTAATCTTCGGGTAGAAGAGGTGGTTTCTTTTATTGCAATATATGACGTAGACTTCAACTTGCAACACAATTTATAAAACATTCTACTTATAATATTTCGTTGAAGCTCAGGACGACAAACACAAAAGAATATACATAAAATTTTAAAAATCAGGCTTGGGACGATCAGTCGCAACGACGTGTGCCCTCTGTGTGGGCCCCGTCGGTCGGGTTCCTGGCTCGCTGATATTAACTTCAGAAACTCTGGGCTACGTTCGGCTTTCAACGGAAATACGCATCGAGTTTGAAGCTCTAGGACACTAATTAGAGTGATTTTAATATTGTGATATCTTCCAAGATATTCATTTAAATAACATGGTGTGATAGACAATTTTGATCTTTGTTCATTGATTATTATTACTAATCTTTTAAATTAGATAACGATCCATACCTTGAGGGCAAAAATACGTTTTAAAATACCTTATTTTGAAAATCTACTTTTTTGCTATAAAGAGTTGGTTAGTGTAGGTTTTCCTTAAAAGATAGACGAATACTATCGTGGCCTTTTCTTTAGAACTCTTAGAGAGAAACAATTCTTTCATACATAACTTTCATATAAATGAAACCATTTACGTAGCGCACGCCCAGAAAGCTCTCTAGAGGCACGTTTTTTTCCGACTCGATTGACAAACATCTTCACAGTTCAGTTAATTTGCATTCAATATTTATAAATTATAGCTTTAAACCTTTCTATTCAATTAATCTATCTATTAGTGAAAACCAGATCGAAATCGATATAATACTTCCTGAGTTTAGCGATCACAGACAGACATGATGGATGACGACAGAAAAACGTTTCGGGGGACTTTCTTTTATAATATGTAGTGATTACAGCAAAAATAAAACGATCTTTCTAAATTGCACAGTTTTTTAAAAATCTGCAAAAAACCTTTACAAACAAGTTTGGTTTTGCGGTCCTAAAAATGAACTTTTTTGCTTCCAAAAATACTATAGGTATATCGGAACCCTCGGAGCGCGAGTCCGACTCCACTTGACCGGTTTTTAGGGTTCTGATACCAAAATAGTAAAAAAAGGAACCCTTATGGTGCCGCTCTGTCTGTCTGTCTGTCACACCTCTATATCTCAGCAACCACTTATGCTATCGACCTGAAATTTGGAATGGTTTTAGAATATAGTTGCCCAACTTCATTGCACATGAAATTTTTTTGAAAAAAGTATGATTATTAATGTAAAAGGGGCCCAGATAGGGGGGGCAAAATTTCAAATTGTTGTTACTAGGACGAGAGGTATCAAATGAAAGGGCTTTACTTGTACATTCTAAAATATATTTTTGTATTTTTAAACGACTCTTAGTTTTCAAGTTATGATGAAAAATGTCAAAAAAATACCATTCTCCCCTTTTGTTTGTTTGTTGAAGGAGAAATCTGATTTAATTACAGTCGATAGAAGTTTATGTATATATTACAGCAAAAATAAAACGATCTTTCTAAATTGCACAGTTTTTTAAAAATCTGCAAAAAACCTTTACAAACAAGTTTAGTTTTGCGGTCCTAAAAATCGACTTTTTTGCTTCCAAAAGTACTATATGTATATCGGAACCCTCGGAGCGCGAGTCCGACTCCACTTGCCCGGTTTTTTTTCATCTATGATAAAAAAAGTCGTTTATTCCAACACTTCCTTTGCAGCTCTATGTCAAAAGAAATCGGCTAAAGCCGTCAGAAAAAACAAGTTTGTAAAACAATGCTATTCTTTCCGTCAAATATACTCTGGTTTGTCGCATGGCTGCAAAATGTGTTGGTAAGCGTTAGAATGAACGAAAAAAATGGCTTTTAGTAATTTTTCGTGTTTCAGAAGGTAAGTCTTAAAAGTTAAGGCTGTTAGACGTTAAGCCATGTAAGATATTATTTGATGGGTCCAAATTCTTGACACTGACTGTGCCTAAGTGACTACATTTTTGGGTTCCGTACCCAAAGGGTGAAAAACGGGACCCTATTGATATGCCTCCGATGTCTGTCAGTCTGTCAGCGGGCTGTGTCTTATGAACCGTAATAGTTAGAAATTTGAAATTTTAAACACTCACAAACGTGAAAATTGGTATGTTTTGTAGTTCATAAGCTATGAGAAATCAAAATAAAATTTTACCAAGCACGTGTGGGACTCAAAAAATCAAGCACAGTAACTTACTGAAATTTCAACTAATACAATTATGATTATGTGGTGGTACGAAACCCTCAGTGTGTGAGTCCGACTCGCACTTGGCCGGTTTTTTTAATGCTTTACCTCATTTTATGTTGCATTTTCTATAACTTTTATATGAACCTGCTTTAAATAATATTTATCAGAGCAGTATTTGGTACGTGATCGAGTATACCCAGGGTTACATGGCGTGCAAAATTATACATATATTTTTGTATGTATTGAATACAATGCATTGTTTGAGCTGGGATAGTTGGAAAAGAAAGGACTTTCAACACCCAAAAGGTTACCCGATAGAGATTGCTAATTTAACCCTCCAGGTGCTGCACTTTTTCTTGAACTAGAACTATTTTTCAAGAAAAAGTTGTTTTTTTACAATCTTAGTGATGCAGAATCACCTTTTTAGGGTTCCGTAACTCAAATAAAAGAACGGAACCCTTATAGGATCACTTTGTTGTCCGTCTGTCTATCTGTCTGTCTGTCAAAATCCTTCTTCTCACGAACGGGTAGAGGTATCAGGTTGAAATTGATAACGAATGTTAAGGTCTGTGGACCACACAAGATCTGAATCTGATCTTTTTCAACTCTATTATCACGCCATAAGGTCCAAAAGTGTTTCTACCGATGTGCGGCCGTGTGTACATCCCGGACGTATTTCGTTGTAGGTATAAACTTCAAAAAGAAAAACCAAATTTTCTGATCAAATGTATTGCTTTTGTGGACAGTACTTCCTCTTCATTGATCGTGTGAAACGCGTGAGCTTTATGGAAAACTTCATTTTAAAATTATCTCAATTAATTATTGTGTTTATATTCATACAGTACTTTTTGACCCTCGACAAAAAACTGTTCGTCTATGACAAGGTCTATGACGTGTTGCAGCAAGGAATTTTGCTATTAAGTTTTATAGGGATTAAGTTTTTAGGGTTCCGAACCAATTTGGTAAAAACGGAACCCGGTGCGATTTCATCTGCCTGTCTGTCGGTCGGCCTGTCTGTCAAATTTGGAATAGTTTTAGAATATGCTTGCCCAACTATATTGCAACCGACAGAAATTTTAATTAATTTAGGGCTTTTGTGCGAAGTCCGTCTGGGGAAGTACCACCCCTTTGCCTTTTTCTGCCGTGAAGCAGCAGTGTTTGTACTGCTGTGTTTCGGTTTGAAGGGTAAGGGAGCCAGTGAAATTACCGGCACACGAGACATACCTTCTAAGTTCTCAGGGTGGGTAACGCGCTTTGCTGTCTTATTGGTGTCAATTTATTTTACTAATAAGACAGTGGGTGTCATGGGCGGTGGTGACCACTTACCACCAGGTGGCCCATCTGCTCGCTTGCCCACTTGTGACATTAAAAAAAAATCATAGACAAAATTTTATAGCCTTAGATTATCATCTTGTGTAGGTTGCAAGATCAATGATCGACCTCACAAACCATGACGTCAGAGAAGTTGAGCCGCCAAAGGTCTCTGTAATGGCTCATTAAAAACTACAACCCTAGATAGTAGTCGGGACCAACGGCTAAACGTGCCTTCTGAAGCACGGAATCATCTTACTTTTCAGACAGTCAGGTGATCCTGCAATGTCCTGACCAAATTGGAGATATTGCATATAGTAGATTAGTAGCCAAGGGCTGTAAGGCATTAATTGCAGCCGGAGATATTTAGGCGCACGAGCGCAGCGAGGGCGCCTATAGTTCGAGGGTGCAATTGATGCTTACACCTGAGCTAACTACTCTGCTTTACATCTCGATTGTGAGGTAATTAGGTCCTTATTACCACCAAATTGTAGGTGACCAATTAGCGCTCTAGGGTAATAATGTAGCTATAAAAGCCCTAGGGCGGTAAGTAATAAAAAAAACACTTCACTCTTTCAAAACTCAATTACTTACCGCCCTAGGGCTTTTCTAGCTACATTATTACCCTAGAGCGTTAATTGGTCTCCTACAAGCCCCATTTGGTGGTAATAAGGACTTACTTACCGAATATGAGAGATAGATAGATAGATAGATAGAAACTCTTTATTGCACACAAATTAAGAGTAATTGCGTAATTGCGAGAGATGTAATAGTTATTTGTTATGCAAGGCAGCAAAAGGTTTATTTGGCGCGAGTGCCTCGTATTGAGACCTGAGCAAGCGAAGGATTCTAGGATTGAACCACGAGCGAAGCGAGTGGTTCAAAAGAAGAATCCTGAGCGTGGCGAAGGTTTCAAGGCACGAGACGCAAAATAACTTTGCTGCCGAGCGAAACACAAAATTTTTCACCTCATTAAAGCGAGGAAATGTTAACATAATGCAAGAATAGCAATTCAAATATAAGAAATAATTACTCAACCGTTTTAACGTAAGGGCCTAATACCTACATAATGGTACTGACGGCAGCAAGCAAGTGGAAACATAACCAGTATAACCTGAACCAGCGCTTCGCTACAAACCTCCGTACCCAGAGACCAGCTCAAGGTCAAAGAGTTTTCACGGACGAGTGGCCATGTATAGATAAAGAATACTAGACATTAAAAAGGAAATCACTACAATTAAATTATTATTATTTTTGGGACTGCTGTGCTTATGTGCGTGACTCTACCTATAAACTACTTGATAAATTTGCGGAACAAGGTTCATTTTCATTGGATTTCAATATGGAGACAGGCAAATCTATTTTGTATTGCGTTGATTTGAAGTCAAAGGGCGAGTCCATTAATCTGGGCAAGAGAACAAAAAAAGGCGATCGAATTTTAAATTTACTTTTCATTATCAGCCAGTACTTTACCCACCAGGCATTCACTATTCATAATACTATTTGTTTCTTTCCTATAGCTGCATCCCTCTTTCTCATCTTGAAAACGATAGTGCGTGCCTGGTTTTACAAGCGGCCAGTACTGCAGCATACTATAAAATAATAAGTACATCGCGTTCGAATTTCAAAAACCTTTTGCCCGCTAGGGGCCAAAAATCGCTTTTGGCCGCAGAATTTAACCGACAAAACAAATGTTTCCGAGCTTTGGAGGTGAAAAAGTATTTTTTTTGTTTGACAGTGTGCTCACTGGGAATCGAACCAAGAACCTTCGGATCGAGAGCCGAACCCATTAGACCACAGAGGCTTTTATATCGGGTGGAAAAAAAAGCTCTATTTTAGCTTGTTAACTTGTTACATAGACCCTGAAACTGAAAAACTTTCTCTAAGACACAAAGGTCGAATAATGAAAAAAAAATCCTCCCATTCAAAGTCAGCTGGTGCACTTTCTCGGGGAAGAAGATTTTTTTCGTATTCCTACCTAAGTTCCTTGGGAAATGTTGTTCAGTTTCACGGCCTGAGTAACATGCTAAATATAATAATCATCATCATCATAACATTCCATGAAACGTCCACTGCAGGACGCTCCTTCCAAAATTCCAGAAAAAACGCGTGGTGGATGGGAAGTACCAATACGAGTAGTAGTTAGCGTTGCGGTTGGCACCATAGACCGCGGTTGTTAGTGACCGCAGTATGTAAGATGGTACACAGAAGGACGCTGCTGCTCATCTTCTTGTTCACAATCCCTCATATAGTCGCTTCAAAACCATCACCATTTCCGTCGCCATCTCTACCTGTGGGTGTCGTAAGAGGCGACTAACGGTTTGCCAAAATTGTGCTTACAATTTTATTTACACATCGTATAAATTCCCGTTACAATATAAGCCTATCAATAGACAGTAATAATAGACAATTCCCGGCGAAATCACTAGTGTTAAATCATGCTCTTGCTGATTCTGTGGGGTGGAAACGTGGTGATATAGCATGTACATTTTTATACCGCTATCTCGTTCTTGCAACTGCGCAGACTCGGCGTCATCGTCATTTTGACCCCCCCAGTGGGTGGTCATCCAAACCCCCCACGCGTCGATATACGCCAGATAGCCTAGATAAAATATAGTATTGTATAGGAAAGTTTCGACGCTCACACGCAAACGACCAACGCACACGTGCTAGATTTTATACAAAATTCAATGCATATAATTACATTAATGTTGCGCCAGGCCGAGGTACACTTTAATGTATATTTTGCAAGCTATAGATAGAGGGGGGAAAGGGTGGCTATGTCGAAAAATTTCAAGTATTTTCCATGCAGTTTTCACAGCCATTTTCGTTGCACTATTTTAATTCCCCCTGTTGATTGCTTCTCCGGACATGTTGCTTTTAGTATTATTGATGTATTTTTTTCATACAACCGGTGATTTATTGAGATAAATTTTTTAGTAGTTTTCAGCTGCAGTTTTTTGATAGCCTTTGAAAGGTTTCGATTTTCATTCAGGGTTTTTGATGTTCATTTTTCGTGATTTCTGTTTGTATGTTCGTTGAATATACAGGGTGTAATAGACAGACACTAAAAGGGTATGATGAAGGGCAATCGTCAAAAAAAGTCATTAGTAATGATTATTGCTATTTGTTTACCCGTGTGATGCCGGCAAAGAATAGTAACCCATATCTACCCATGGGTGTCGTAATAGGCGACTAAGGGCTTATGAACCGGAGTATGGGCAGCAGCATCTTTCTGTGTATCGTACCATATTACATACTGCGGTCACAAACAATAGCGGTCCCCAGCCGCAATGCTTACAAGCGTCGTGTCGTGACTATGGTAAATCCCTTCCAATGTACCACGCGTTATTGCTGGAGTTCTGGAGTGAGTTCGTTGTCCTGCAGTGGACTTTTCATGGCATTTTATGATAATTGCTATTATAATAGAACAAGGTGGCAAAATTGTTATTTATCGCTAGTGCCTTGTATTAAAACTATTTGAAACTCGATGATGCGAAAGATTCTAGGATTTTCAAAGTAAGGTTAAGGAGATTCAAATGAAGAATCCTGAGCGTATGAAATCATTTTACTGCTCAGGGAAATACTCGTACACAATTTTTCACTTTACTACAGCGAGAAAAACGCTAACGAACAGTACCTCATATATTTTCCACGCTAGCGCCCAAAAATGAATTTTGCACGCAGATATCGATAAGGCACGGTTTTCCGAGCTAGTAAGGTAAATAATAAATTGACCTATCGATTTAAACTTTCGTAATTTTGTATTCAAGGTGATTTAAAAAACCGTGAAGACGAAGGGCTGTGAAACTGCCCAAAAACATTTCATGTCAAATTGGTTGCCAATACAACATTGGTTTATATATCGGGTGTCAGGGACAGCCCTCCGAATACTGAAAGGGCATGATCAGTCAACGTAATTGAACAACTTTCAGTGAACAAAACTTTCAGGAAACGAAAAAAAAAATCGGCCTCTCCATACAAACTATCCAATCAAGTTTGCAATTTTTTATGGAGAAGCCGATTTTTTCTTTCAATTCCTGAAAGTTTTATTCGCTGAAATATGTTCAGTTACGTTGACTGATCATGCCCTTTCAGTATTCGGAGGGCTGTCCCTTCCCTTACATCCTGTATAATAATGGTGTCATTGTTAAAAGTTATCAAATCCTATGTACAGCCAATTCCTTAACTCTACAAGGCCAGCAAGGGTGTTTCCAAAACCAGATTATTCTGTGAGGGAAACTTTTTTTTGTACAAAAGTGCGAACCTTATAAGGTAAGACAATTTGATTATATTTGCACCTAATAAAAATAAAAATATATACAGGGTGTTACTTTAATTGCGTGCCATAGCTTAGGGGGTGTTTCAGTAACGATAAAAAATCCTCCATAAAATTATTTAAACTTCATTAAAACTAAACTAACGCGATAATGACCCGGAGCACCGCGCTACCAAAAGCGCGCGAAAGAGTTTCAGTTAATGCATGTGCCTACCTTATACATTGATACTCGCGCGCTGGCTCGGTGATAGCGCAGTGCTCCGTCCAGGTCATTGCCCTCCGCGTTAGTTTAGTTTCAATGTAGATTTAGTTTTTTCAAGTAAGATTTTTTTTATTTTGTGTTCCTTTATCGTTACTGAAAAACCCCCTTAGCTATGTCACGCAATTAAATTAACACCCTGTATAGATTGTTGAATGTAAACAAATTTCAAATAAATAAAATAAGTAGTTTTATAATATACTATTGATCAACGTCCATTTTAGTCCAGTATGTTTGGTGATCCACCTCCGAATATTTCTTTCGGTGACGTTTATGTAGACTCCTGGGTAGTTCCTGCCACAGCCATAGCCGAAGGACGAGATCCCCACTAAACGGCCACCTGACACCGCTGCACCACCGCTGTCACCCTGGTAAAGAAATATCACATTATCATCATAACATCTCATGAAACGTCCACTGCAGGACAGGGAGCTCCCTCCAAAACTCCAGCAAAAAGGCGTGGTACTTAGGAGGGGATTTTCCATAGTCACCACGCTTGCAAGCGTTGCGGCTGGCGACCGCTGTTGTTGGTGACTGCAGTATATGAGATGGTACGATACACTGAAAGATACTGCTGCCCATCCTCCGGTTCATAAGCCCTTAGTCGCCTCTTACGACACCCACGGGTAGAGATGGGTTGGTACTATTCTTTGACGGCACCACACGGACGAACGACGAACACTCCTGGGAAGGTATTATGAATGTTATGAAATACTAAATAAAAACCTGCTTTGCGATTTAAAAAGAAAACCGGCCAAGTGCGAGTCGGACTCGTGCCCTAAGGATTCTGTACCTATCTTTAAAAACTCCGCGACCATTCAACTTGACCCCTCTTTTATAGGAAAGTTCTTGAAACGGGAGCTCACCTTAATTGGTTACTATTAGTTGTGAGAAAAATTAAAATATTTAATGATTTTAGACTTTTCTCATTATTTTTACCGTAAAACCTAGCTTCTTGCCAAATTTCATAATTTTAGCTCAACGGGAAGTACCCTCTAGGTTTTGCTTTAGTGCATAAATGTATGGAGATGAGGACATAAAAAGCTCTTTTGATTGCGTTGTTGTAAAAAATTAAAATTTTCAGATCTTGTGTGGTTTATAGACCTCAATATTCGTTATCAATTTCAACCTGATACCTCTATCCGTTCGTGAGAAAAAGGGTCTTGACAGACGGACAGACAGACAGGCAGACAGATGGTCAACAACATACATACATATACATACATAACATCACGCCTCTTTCCCGTCGGGGTAGGCAGAGACCACAGTCCTCCACCTGCTACGATCTTGACATACTTCCCTTGCTTCCTGTACTTACATCAATCCTGTCATACATGCTCGTTGGTTTAGGGTACTTTTAACCTGGCCTTTATTCAGAACGTCCTGAATTTGATCCTGAATTTGATGCTATAAAGTGATCCTATAAGGGTTCCGTTTTTTCAATTTGAGGTACGGAACCCTAAAAAACTGCAGGACCCTAAACTGCGCGTAGCCTGACACGCACTTGGCCTGTTTTTTCACTAACTTGACAAGCATCCTTATCCTTCCTTCCCTCTGCACAGAACATTCTTCCAGTCAACGTGTGATTGTACCACTTCTCCCCTACGTTCTGGCATTTCGAGATTGGCATCGTGTCCAGTCTTACTCGGTGAAGAGTTGGTAGAAAATCTCCCTGGAAATCAAATTAAAACATACATACCTACATAACATCACGCCTCTTTCCCGTCGGGGTAGGCAAAGACCACAGTCCTCCACCTGCTACGATCTTGACAGACTTCCCTTGCTTCCTGTACTTTCATCAATCCTTTCATACATGCTCGTCGATTTAAGGTACTTTTAACCTGGCCTTTATTCAGAACGTCCTGGCCTAGGCGAACGTACCAGGACCAAATTCAGGACGTTCTGAATCAAATTAAAATTTTCAAAAATAATGGTTATTTAATATTTCGTTAGGTATTCTTCTCCTTCACGACCAAAAACTGCTTTGACAGGAGCTCTAATAGAATTTTCATAAGAAAAGTGAGAAACATTTTGTGGTGAATTCCGAATGGCAGCTGCAGGTAGAGTAGTACAAACGCAGAAAAAGGCTGCTGCGTTTTGTTTTTATGTCACAAGTGGGCAAACGAGCAGGTGGGTCACCTGGTGGTAAGTGGTCACCACCGCCCATGACACCCACTGTCTTATTAGTAATTTAAGACAGCTTAGCGCGTTACCCACCCTGAGAACTAAGATGGCATGTCTCATGTGCCGGTAATTTCACTGGCTCTCTTACCCTTCAAACTGAAACACAGCAGTGAAAACCTGCTGCTTTACGGCAGAAAAAGGCAAGGGGGTGGTACTTCCCCAGACGGACTTTGCACACAAGCCCTACCACCTTTTGATGGGGTTCGGTAATTCAAAGATTGACGGCATCAAGGGAAAGAGATCATCTTCTTTTAGAGTCAACGGCAAAAAGTGAACTACAATAGCTTAGTCAAAACGTGGTCACATCAATGGCCCATTGGTTGTCTCAAAAGGTCTCTCCGAGTGCAGGATACTGTAGACGTAGGGCACGATAGCAAATGAGTCAAGGTTTGCAAAATGCAGCACTCAATGTACTCAACGAATTCCCACCTCTTCCTTATTTCCCCGATTGGTAACACCTATTCTAAGCCTTAACTCTATCTAGACTTATTCCATTTCGTTACTATGAGTAGAGAGGAGTAAGTGGGAAGAAAGAAAGAAAGAAAATAATTAATAAGAGTGGCTAACTTGTTCAAACTCGGCTTGGTTAATTGCTTCTTGCTTGCTGGATTGGCTGTCTGCATGTTGAACTTTACCTCATTATTGATACGTTTAAAAATATTATGGCCTAAGTTTTTAGTACTATCCTTTTACTGAAATAAACTATCGAAAATTAGACGAAGCTCAGCCTCCAGAGCAAGCCCCTCCATGCCCTAAACCAACTAATAGAAAAACATCATGAATACCACCTATCGTTGTACCTTGCTTTCGTGGACTATTCAAAAGCCTTTGACAACCTTATGCATGAGTCCATATTCGAGGCTCTGAGAAAGCAAGGTATAGAACCTACCTACATTGATCTTTTCCGCATAATTTACTGCAATAGCACAGCATCCATTTAATTACAAACATCTGGTCCACCATCCTTCCTACTATAATAATATTATAAACGCGAAAGGTTGTAAGTATGGATGGATGGATGGATGTTTGTTACTCTTTCACGTAAAAACTACTGAATGGATTTTAATGAAACTTGGCACATAAATAGGTTAGGTCTTGGAATAGCACATACGCTTCTTTTTACCGCGGGAAACCCTTCATTCCCACGGGAAAACGCATTTAATGCGGGTGAAACCGCAGGCGGAAAGCTAGTTCCCAATTAACAGAGGTGTTAAGCATGGCGATCCACTCTCCCCAAAACTTTACACAAGCACTCTAGAAGAAGTCTTTCAAAAACTGACAATGTCCTGGATAAACTTTCGTTTCGCCGACGATATTATACTTTTCAGCCTCCCAAATGGAAACCATGCTGCAAGAGCTGAACAATGCAAGCCTTGAGGTTGGATTAAAGATAAATATGTCAAAGACCAAGCTAATAACCAATAGCACTGTGAGCACATTGTAGAAGTGGTTGGAGATAGAATCGCATATGTCCATGAGTACATTTACCTAGGACAAATAGTCTCGGTCCAGGCACGACAAATTAAGGAAGTCGAAAGACGGAAGGAAGAGCTATTGGACCATGAAAAACCTCATGAAGGGAAACCTTCCAATGACGCTAAAGAGGAAACTCATGGACATGTGCATTCTTCCTATTCTTAATTTTCATTTCATTTACCTACGGAGCTCAGACTTTGTCTTTGACGGACATCCAAAAATCCAAACTTAAGGTTTGCCAGCGTAATATGGAGCGTAGAATACTCGGAGTGAAGCTCACAGACCGACTACGAAACACCACTCTACCTACGCTCCAAAACGCAAATTCTTGACGTAGCGACTAAGGCAGCCAATCCTAAGTGGAACTGGGCTAGCCACGTCACCCGAAAACCACCACAACTATGGGCGAAACAAACGACATAATGAATTCCACCTAGCGCTAAGCGTCGTCGTGGTCGGCCTAGAAAAAGATGGAGGGACGAGCTCGACACTTGCGCGAATAGCTGGAAGGATTTGGCCCAGGAAAGGGTAAAGTGGAAAGGTGGGAGAGAGGCCTTTGCCCTGCAATAGGACACAACAGGCTCCTAATAATAATAAAATATCAATACACATAAAAATCAAAATACTTAACAACAAAATTAAGGAAATACTACGTTCACATTCTAAGCTTGGGTTTTAGACCGACCATTGTACGTGAACAAAAAGGCCGTGATCTACGTTCATGTATTCAATGATTACTTACTTACTTTTTCTTTTGGATATCCCCAACCAGTAACATCAATGTAACCTCCAGGGATCTCATCACTGAAGTCTATAGGTTGCACTTTATTAGTTATCCTCAGGCGTCTATTAAGTTTCAAGAGCTGAATGTCAAAATCAAACATGTGCTTCTTTCCAAACATCGGGTGAGCTATGTGCGCAACAATTTTTACTTCAGAGCCCCTGAGGTGATACTTGCTACCGATTCTTATGTAGTCTTTTGTGCTGTAAAAAGGGATTCAGAATCAATGTTTGCTTGAACCGTTTGCTGCCGGCAAAGAATAGTACCAGCCCATCTCTAACCATGGGTATTGTAAGAGGCAACTAAGGGTTAATAAACCAGAGGATGGGCAGCAGCATCCTTCTGTCACCAACAACTGCAGTCATCATCCTGCATTCTGCGGTCACTAACAACTGCAGTCCATGGTACCAGTCGTAACGCTAAAAGCGTGGTGACTATGGTACTTCCCTTCCATGTTGTTTCAGCAAAAGCTGGAATTTTGGAGGGAGTTTGGAGGGGGTCCTGTAGTGGACGTTTCTAGGGATGTTATGATGATGATGATGCTCGCTTGAACGGGCACTTCATCACCAGCTCAAGTTTGGACAATTTTAATGGAATTGGCTTTGAGTTCTTCAAGAAACTTGTTTAAATTGATTTACTGAACAACAGGTGGAGGGCTTGGAGGTCTCTGCCTACCTCTATGGTAAAGAGACGTAATATTTTTGTATGTATTGTACAGTTTTAGATGCACTGTCATTTCCACCCCAAACAAGTTTATTTTTTGTACCTGACATCCGTTTGCCCACTTATTAGTGAGGTCAAACGCAACTTTGCTAACTACGCAAAAAATGTTTTCTTCCCATACAAAGTAACGAAGTGACTAACACATGACCAAACCATCCCAACATTCCTATTAAAATTTTAGTCACTAGGTACGTCTTCTTTTACGCCACAAGTGCCGCAACGTTCCTTTATCACACTATTTCTAATCCTGTTACTCAATTTGACGCCAATCATACAATTAATGATGCAGAAATAAGAGCTCATTTCTGCATCATTAATTCTACTACTTTATTTTTCTTCTACCATACCCAGTTTTCACTGACTGGTTTGTAAGGTCGGTCGTCGTCCTTGCAATCCACTCGATATTATGATGATGATCAGTGTTGGAACTAAAATACCACTATGAATATCCAAACAGGCCTTATGAGAGTGATGATTCTTTCCATGAAACTCAACAACTTTTCGCAAGGAACGTAGGTCGAAATACGAAAAAAAAATTTCGACCTTCCAGACAAAATGTGCTGTCAGCTCTGTAGTTTGTATGGGAAGTCGAAATACTATTTTCTTATTTCGACCTATGTTCCTTGGGAAAAGTTGTTCAGTTTTATGGGTAGAACCACCTCTTAAAATATCCGGGGTGATACAAAATAAGGGTGCACTATAAGGTCTATTTCTTACCCACAGTGTGCAGTAGTAATTGCCCATTGTTGGTGTATCAGGACTCCTCCACATATATCTCCATAATTTACCTGGTATGGAGCCTGTCTTATTTCTATTTCAGTTCCTCCTAGGATTCTGTAATAAACTTCTTAATAATAAGACAATATTATCTCACCTTTTCCAATACAATTCAACTAGTGACTGGCTTATGAACTGGAGGATGGGCAGCAGCATCTTTCTGTGTAACGTACCATCTTACATACTGCGCTCATCAACCACAGCGGCTGCCAGCTGCAACGTTTCCAGCGTGGTGACTATGGTAAATTCCCTCCTAAGTACTACGCGTTTTTACTGGAGTTCTGGAGGCAGACCTGAAGTGGATGTTTTGTGGGATGTTACGATGATGATGTACAGTTAACTCTCGATCAATCTGACCCCCTTGAACGTGCAGTTAAATTACAAAGTTACATACGAGGGGGGACAGGTAAATTGAGAGTTGACTATAATATGTACGCAATAAATTATCGTTTCTTATACGTCCAACTTCCTAGATTTACAGGAAAAGAATAAACTAATTTTCAAACTGTAGTCCGATTCCCGAATGTCACCGGGTGATAAAATATCACTTTTGAGACTTTTATATTCAACTAGCTGTTGCCCGCGGCTTCGCTCGCGTGGATTTCGTATTTATGTTATTACCGGTTTTCCGAAGCAATGAGGTATTTTCCCGTCATTTCGGGGTAATTTTAAACTAAGGAAAAACGGGACTAACCCTGCGCAAATCAATGAGTACAATTAAAGATCCAACGGAAATTACTCATAAATTTCTCAGACTCAGAACAGACGAACTTAGCAGCAGTATTATGCCTTAAAGTTTTCACTTAACCTAACAAATGTAGAAAGAGAGATGAGAGACACCTTTATGTAATATTTCAAAACAGAGCCAATTTGCAGTAGTAATTGAGACAAACTAAAACTCTCTCCCTCTCTCTCCCTCTCCCCCCTTCCTCTCCCCTTCCCCCTCCACCTCCTCCCTCTCCCCCTGCCCCACCCTCTCCCCCTCCCCTTCCCCTCCCCCTTCCCCTTCTCCTCCTGCCCTCCACCCTCTCTCCCTCCCTCTCCCCCTTCCCCTCCTTCTCCCCCTGCCTCTTCCCCTCCCTCTACCTGTACCTCTACCTCTCTACCTGTCTACCTATCTACCTCTCTACTCCTCTACCTCTACCTGTCTACCTCTCTACCTCTCTACCTCTCCACCTCTCTACCTCTACCTCTCTACCTCTACCTCTCCCTATCCCTACCCCTAACGCCAATTTAACCGCTATCCCTAACATAGAAACGACACCCATATTTATTTTTAGACATTTCAAACCTATCGCACCCCAACCCCATCCCCAGGGGATGATGGTATTCCACGTCCACCACGTTGGATTTCAAAGTTGTTGTAGCTTTCGTAATCAACGACCCGATAAACCATACAAACGACACCCATATAGATTTTTAGACATTTCAAACCTATCGCACCCCAACTCCATCCCTAGGGGGATGATGGTATTTCACGTCCACCACGTTGGATTTCAAAATTGTTGTAGTTTTCGTAATCAGCGACCCGATAAACCATACAAACGACACCCATATTCACATTTCAACCCTATCGCACTCGAACCCCATCCCAAGGGAATAATGGTATTTTACGTCCACCACGTTGGATTTCAAAATTGTTGTAGTTTTCGTAATCAGAGACCCGATAAACCATACAAACGATACCCATATTGGTTGTTAGTCTTTTTCACCCCATTTCCCTTTTTTAGGGTTTGAATTTGGGGTGGAATTTCAATAACAGTGATGAACGTTTCATAGAATTACATCATTAATGCCTAAATAATAAATTATGTGTATTTTACTTTAAAAATAAAGAATTTTCAACTTAATCCCCCTTTTCACCCTTAAGGGTGTCGAATTTTCAAAAACCCTGAGACACGTAAATATTAATTTTTAGTCGTCAGCCTAAATACAAATTTTGAAGATCCTAACTTCAAAACTGACGTACTCTCATACAAACTTTCATCCCCAATTTGACCCCCTTAGTGCACCCCCAGGCCTCATAAGGAACCTACGTGCCAAATTTGGAATCTCTAGACCCAGCGGTTTGGGCTGTGCGTTGATATGTCAGTCAGTGAGTCAGTCAGACATCTTCTTCTTTTATATATATTGATGAAGGGGAACATAAACTTTCATTCCTTCTTTCATCCCCTTGGGTGATGATATTTTAAAATTTCTGAAACATGTGTTTCTTTGTTTCTTATTATTAGCTTAAATCCAAATTTTCCAGAACCGCATGTCAAAACTGTAGGATTTTCATACAAACTTTCATCCCCCATATCATCGCGTTAGAGGGTGAATTTCTAAAAAACCCTGCACCCTTACTTTTTTATTTTTTACGCAGAGTTCAATAACAAATTTTGATATCTATACCTTTAAAAATAAAAGACTTCTACATCAACATACGGAAAAAAATCATTTCCTTTTTCACCCCTTGATGAGTGGTTTTTAAGAAATGCTTAAACATACGTTTCTTAACTTTTTACCAAAAGCTTAAAGTCAAATTTGTGTGAATCTAAAACAAGAAACAAAGGACTTTCATACAAATTTCATCCCTTATTTCATCCCTTTAGGGGATGAATTTTGAAAAATACTAAAACAGCTTTTTAATTTTTTACCAAGAGCTCAAAACCAAATTGAAAAATCAATAATTCCCGCGTGAAATACAGAGAATGTGCAGTCTCTCCCCCTCCCTCTCCCCCTCTTCCCCCCTCCTCCCTTTCCCTCTCCCTATCCCTGCCCCAAACCCTATCCCTAACGCCATCTCAACCGCTATCCCGAAATAAACATAGAAACGACACCCATATTGATTTTTAGAAATTTTAACCCTGTCGCACCCCAACCCCATCCTCAGGGGATGATGGTATTTCACGACCACCACGTCGGATTTCAAAATTGTTGTAGTTTTCGTAATCAGCGACCCGATAAACCATACAAACGACACCTATATTGATTTTTAGACATATCAACCCTATCGCACCCCAACCCTATCCCCAGGGGATGATGGTATTTCACGTCCACCACGTTGCATTTCAAAATTGTTTTAGTTTTCGTAATCAACGACCCGATAAACCACACAAATGATACCCATATTGGTTTTGAGACTTTTTCACCCCATTTCCCTTATTTATGGGTTGAATTTGGGGTGGAATTTCAATAACAGTGATGTACGTTCCACAGAATTAAAACCCTAATGCCTAAATAATAAATTTAGTGGATTTTACTTTTAATAAAGGATTTTCAACTTTATCCCCCTTTTCACCCCTTAGGGTGTAAAATTTTCAAAAACCCTGAGACACGTAAAACCTAATTTTTAGTCGTTAGTCTAAATAAAAATTTTGAAGATCCTTACTTTAAAACTGACGGACTTTCATACAAACTTTCATCCCTTATTTCACCCCCTTGGAGGATGAATTTTGAAAAATTCTAAAACACGTCCTTTTTTATTTTTTACCAAAAGCTTAAATACAAAATTTTATAATTCTACCTTTAAAACTGAAAGACTTATAGACCAACATACGGAAAAAAAATCATCCCCTTTTTCACCCCCTTGAAGGGTGATTTTTAAGAAATCCTTAAATACGCGTTTCTTTATTTTTTACCAGAAGCTTAATAGTTCATTGTTCATCGAGAGGAGAAAGTGACCGATTCCCAACAAGGGTGTCGTTTGAGCCCTGAGGCGAAGCCGAAGGGCTCAATACACCCGAGTTGGGAATCGCACTTTCTTTCGAGTGATACATAGTGCTTTATACTTCACCTACGAGGAAAATATTTCAGATTTCCTTTTCAGATATGATGTAATTTTTTTGTATTCCATTATATTGATATCATGTTTTGCCAATATGGTACTTTTCAACATGGAATACAAAGACTTGGCTTATATTTTTTCACTATAATAAGCAAGCAAAACAGTTTCCGAAAATCAATGCGCTTTTTTCTCGCTTTTTCAACGTATAAAACTATCACATACCTACATTGTTGTATTTTTTCGAGATTTTTCAGGCAATCAATAACCGCTTGCGCACTTTCTTGTAGTTCTAGCGGCGTCAAAAACTCTTCATCACTGTCACTATTTGACGACATTTTTTGTAAAAAGCACGCACCAACAAAACTACAATTAAAACTTTCAACAACTTTGAAGAGAAAACAGGGGTCCAATTTTTGAAAATCACTGGGTGATAAAATATCGCTTGGAGGTTAAATCTTTTTAATTTTACCCTGATAGTGTTAAAACGTTAGTAATACTTTATAAAATTTAACAATTAAACACTAATTTATATTTATGCATTATAATTTTTCCCTGTTGATAAGAAAAAAACAGAAATTTTGATTTTATTGAGTAAGATTTTATCACACGGTGATTTTCAAGAATAGGTACCTAATTCGCGCGCGCGCTTTCGTTCCACATTTTGGTTTCGTTCTTTTTTCAAATTAATGGTTTTTTCAGAAAAGTGTAGGTGGCCAGCATCATTTCGTGGACTTAGAGATAAAAACTTTTTCTTTTTTTGGCATTATGATATTAAAATAGGTTATCGACAGATTTTGATCTAAATTTAAGAAAAAAAAAACACGTTAACAATGGATTTTCATACAAAATTCCATCCCGCTAAAACACGTTAACAATGGATTTCCATATAACTTTCCCCCCGCATATTTATACCATAGAAATGACGTACCTTCTCCTTAGTTTTTAAAACAGGACTGAGGTACTTTCCGAGAAGGTGAAGTATAAATTTAAATTTGTGTGAATCTAGCTCAAGAAACAAAGGACTTTCATACAAACTTTCATCCCTTATTTCACCCCCTTGGGAGATGAATTTTCCAAAATCCTTTCTTAGTGGGTGGTTTTGACGCACATAGAACCTGTGTACAAAATTTCAGATCGGTATCTATAGCGGTTACGGCTCGGCGTTGATGAATCAGTCAGTCAGTCAGGACATGCTCTTTTATATATTTAGATGACTATCACTTTCACTTTTGAGAAGAAATATCAGTAATTTTAAATTTTTTTGATGATACGTTATCGTTTTCGAGATTTTGAAAATTTAAATAAACTTGGAGAGAAAATTCGGATAAATTGTAGCCTATGTGTTTTTCCAGAGCTTGATCTATCTACTTTCCAAATTTAATCGAAATCGGGTCCGCCGTTTAGTCGTGATAGTGGAACAAACAAACATCCATACTTTCGCATTTAAGTTAGATGAGATGTGATAATCAAGAATTGTACTCATGGGTTGCAATGTGAAAGATGTTACACAAAATAAAAAACTTGAAATTATTTTAACCTGTACACTGTACACTCACCCGTGCACATAAGTATTGAAACTAAGCCTTAAAATCAAAAATAAAAATGTTATCATGGTATTTCAAATCGTAACAAATTAACCATACATCAGCCAAAAAACATTTTAATAGCATGCAGGTTTTAAAATTAAGAAATCACGATGGCATTACCATAGAACTTGAACGACGAATGTACAGTCTTAAGCATGTCGAACTTGACAAAATAGAATTTATTCCGTCTTTATTTATATGAAAAATATTAAATATAGGACATAGTCATCCCATACTAGGCAAAACCTGTAAATCGTGCACAGGATAAATTTGATTCTGACGGTTATTTGTAAATGGGTGAAAGGCGGAGGGCCAATGAACGCTTCGCACGCCTCTCCCCAACCTGCCGCGCTCACTACCGCGATTAGTTTTTTGAGCTCTGCGCATTAACGGTCATAGCCAGAGCTATTTTGAATGACGTATACTGTAAATACCAGAGACTGATATATATACATAAATAACACCCAGATACATAACAGACACTCGTGTTCATCACACAAATGTCCTGAGTGGAAATCGAACCAGCGGCTTACGACATGGAAGACAGGCTCACTATCAACCACGCCAAAGGGCCAGTCACTTCAATAGCAGTAGAAGCTAATGTCGCACTGCCAGTGTCAAACTTGACTTGCTCTCGACTATACCCGAAAACTATAAAATGTGTAATTAATTAATTTTTACTGCTGAAATTTCTTTAAGCTTGGCGATTTCCTTGAACCTAAACGATAGTGATTTGGCTGCTAAACACTCGTTAAAAGATCAATAATTGTAATTCATAATTTTTACACTAAATACTTTTCGAAGTTTTTGAAGATCTTTCGCTACGTTCAACCGGGAATCTAATTCTTAAATATTATTGGGACAAGAAAGCATCAAATAGGTAGGGCAGACCGAGGAGGGTTGTATATCGAAAATTGGAAGTAGACACCAAGAATAGAGTCATCATCTTCATCGATTTCTTCATTTCTGAAGGTCGTGTCTAACTGGGTCGGTTCCTGTAGCTGTCAGTAGGTAAGGTGGTGGTCTTGATTAGTAAATCAAATAAAAATAAAATAAAAATAAAATAAATTTATTTCAGACTGAGTCCATAATTATGTTAGTAAACAAGTATCTTATAAAAAACTATGTTAGTAAATACAAATTTAAATTAATAAAAATATAATCAAATTAAATTATTAAAAACAAATTAATCAAAATCAAACTCAAACTCAATTAAATAAAGACATTAAAAAAACAAAACAAATGATACCTATTAAAATTTATAATTTGAAACCAAAGATTATAATTTGAAATAAGTGTAGTCCAAGAGTCCCTGTCCCTGTCTTCTGCCCGTCGAAGAACGGTAGTAATGGGCCGGTTGAGTACGGCTTTCATCTGGTTTGACCAGCGGTGTGGTGCTCTACCTCGTTATCTTCTCCCCTCTGCGCTGCCCTATATAATAATCTTTTCCAGATTATCGTGGCTTCTTCTGCAATAGAGTACTGAGTTTTCTTGGTTGAACCAAGAATGCTTTAAAAGTGGGAAAAATATTTAGTTTTTGAAAATTGTCAATTCGAATAACATTTTTATTTTTGTTTTGTGCTTTAGTCAGTTGAATGTCGACTCTTGAGGCAGAATCATCTCCTGGTCTTCCATAAGAGAATAGTATATTTGCGTCGCTTCACGGCATAATTTGTTTGTTTTTCTGGCTTCGAGCCCTGTTAACGCAAGTACTAATATATTAGGACCTAAACTTAATTAAATAATTAATAAATCAACCATTTTTCGGATTGAATAATATTTTATCATTATACTACTCGTGAGTGTTACACATAATTATGTATATAAAAGGATAAAACTCACGTTTAAAAGATCGAAACTTGTCGGTCCTTTGCCGTCAATATAAAACGTGAATTTATATACATAATTTTGAATAATATTTTTATTTCAGCTAGGTTGTAAGAGCTTTTTGTGTCTTATAATGGAGAGGGTCGGGCAAACACATTCGGCAAGCTTATCATACAAAACAGGGATAGATGGAAAGAAAGTTCAAAAAACTTCTTACCACGTACGACCGTACTGTGGAATCGGACGTGTACAACAAGGCAGCCCACCTGTGGTCCCCCTGGTGTTGCGGGTGTCCATGGGCGTCAGTGATCACTTACCATCAGGTGACCCGTCTGCTCGTCTACCTCCCTCTTCTATAAAAAAAAAGAACTACACCGACAAGAGCATGACTCTTGGATGGTATTAAAAATACCACTAAAGCATGAGACCGCTCTCATGAGGGCTACCGAAGGAAGAGAAAGAGGTTTTTGAGACCTACCTTAAACTTCAGAGGATAAGACTCTTGGGTCCTTTTTCACCGGATCTGCATGAGGAAGCTAAGTTGTGAGCTGGATAATTCTAACCAATACGATTGCTCTATTTCCTGGAATTTACCAACTCGCAGTGAACAAATCCTGCGCTGTCAAGGGCTTTTTATGGAACGAGCAACACTATTTACTTTCGAGCGAAGCGAGAAAAGTACTTTGTGTTCGTGAAAAAAAAAGTTTTCCTAATTTCATCAAATATGTGTTCCGTATCACTTATACATCATAGAAAACAAGTCTCCCTGAAGTGTCCGTCCGTAGGTCGGTCGGTCGGGCGATCGGGCGGTCGGTCTGTCTGTCACACTTTGGCCTAGCGGCTCAACGAATAGTCCGATTGGCACTATATTTTAAATTTAGGATTTTTGTACAAATCCATCGAAGGATTCTAAATGGTTTCTTGGTGGCTCTCATTTTATGGGTAGCTGTCATACAATGAAAATAACAATTTATAGTTTGCGCAAAAAGGGCTCAAACGATCTTGAAGAAACTTTTCATGACCAAGAATCTCCATGGACAGGTTCTTTAGGCAGTATCCATTAGTGAGTGGAAGTTCATATAAGGGGTGTTCCATTACTACTAAAATGTTAAAATGTGATTTACTTAAAATGGGTTCCAGTTATATTTTTGCATAAATCTAGTATAGGTAAGTTTGTATTTTTGTATGGAATTACAAAGTTAAGTTTGCAGTTGATACTAATTTACACTTTACTATCCGTAGCCTCTTCAATGTAGTAGTTATAGCATTCGGCTCTTGATCCGGAGGTTCTGGGTTCGATTTCCAGTGGGGACACTGTTGAATAGTGAATCTTGTATAGCGCGAGAAAGTAAGTGCAGTGCTGTTCTACCTTTTTTTTGTACTACTGAAAACTTGTCCTGTAGTATGATTTGAATAAAAATAAAAAGGTTATAACAACTGTTAAAGGATCCACCGTCGCAAAATTGCATGTCTGTCGTTCTTCTACAGATACTTCGGAGAGTGTGCTCAAGAGCTCCATGAGCTTATTCCACTATCTCCCTTCTTCTATCGGGAGTCCAGAAGCACCACAGGATATCACCCATACTTGGTTGATATTCCGCACATTCGCACAAAGCGCTTTGAAACATCTTTTATAGTGCAAAAGAGTGGAAATCTCTGCCTGCGACTGTGGAAGAGTTCATATAACCCGAATCTATTCAAGTCGCGAGTGAATAGGCTTCTTTTGGGCAAGCTCAATCCATCGTCGACCTCATCTCTGTCTTCAAGACTAGATAAAGGTCAAGAGTAGGTATGCCCATTGACAATGAAAAAAAAATCTTAATTATACAAATCTGCAACGAACATTTAATCAACTTCCTACTGTTTGCGCATTTTGTAAATGATGGATATTCCCGTGTGGTGCCGGCAAGGAATAGTACTATCCCATCTATACCCATGGGTGTCTTAAGAGGCGACTAAGGGTTCATGAACCGGAGTATGGGCAGCAGCATCTTTCTGAGTATCGTATCATCTTACATACTTCGGTCACCAACAACAGCGGTCGCCAGCCGCAACGCTTACAAGCGTGGTGACTATGGTAAATCCCCTTCCAAGTACCACGCGTTTTTGCTGGAGTTTTGGAGGGAGCTCTCTGTCCTGTAGTGGACGTTTTCATGGGAAACTATGATAATGATGCATTTCGTTTGGAAATTCAAATTTCTTTTTTCTTCGTATTTCGACCTCTTTTTAAGGGAAAGTTGATCAGTGCTATAAATAAGTTCACATCCTTTCAAAAACCTTTTGTTACAAGAAATATACTGATGAAAAAAATTACCCTACATATTAAAACACCATTAATTTTAGGAAAAGTATATAAATAAAACCCAAATATATGAAACTTTCAATTCGTATAACGGGATTTCTTTACGGCCACATCCTAAAATTTATGAAAGAGTGAGCCCAGTGTGTGTTTGGATCCAGTCCCTGACTTTAGCAATTTTGCTGTAAACTCCGAAAGATCCCGGCGTCGCACATCCATAGCCAAAGGACACCATCCCTAGAAGTCTGTCATTAGATACAGCTGGTCCTCCAGAGTCTCCCTAGAAACAAGAAAGTCTTATAAAGGGGTATTATTTATTTATTACAATAGGTACACCAACAGTAATGGTATTAACACATTTGCAACTTATGCTATATTAAGTCTAGGAACTGATACCAAAACCAATGACAGGCGTACACAACTATCGCCAAAATTGAGATCGGACAATACAGTAAGTGCTTAAATTAAATGAATTACCTACAAAAATGAAGAACAAAATACAAAACAGAATAATAGTTAGTTAAATATTATAAACAATATCTACGAGCAAGATTTGAAATAAGTTAAGTTAACATTAAATTTAGTTTATTTTTTAATGTATTTAGAGGATCACAAAATGTATCGAGTTCAGGGTTAAGTCCATTAAGGTTTACAATACAGAGTTACAATGCGAGTAGTAGGCGAGTTGAGACCCAAATTAGTTTTACAAATCGGTTGAGAGAATACTCGGCGCACAACACCTCTGGGATAGCGAAAAGGCACAGCGAGACCTATAGAGCTAGAGGGGTACGAATATTTGTAGCATATTAGGTAAACGGTCACCAACTTGGTTTTTTCCAAAATCGCAACGCACGATTTAACCCTCAAAACTCTATAGAAGAAGGCTAAATAAGTAAAAAATATCGATCAATATAATGTTTTAAAGTGTCACGTTACCGATTTATGACTAGTCAAATGTCTGCATGTATTTTGTTTTTAATATGATGAAGCATATACCTTTTGTGTCATTTAGGGATAAGTATACTTTTTTAATCATCATACAGAAATGAAGCACGACGATAAAATATGATTTCAACATTAATTATCCGTTCCCATCGTTACGAGTAGTAACACATTTGGCCAAGCACAGATGAGTCAGTTCATTATACCGTTTGTGTCGAGTTTTCGTAACCTCCTGAACTTGGGTTATGATTTAACGCTGCTTATCTTCCCTCACCAGCTCACCAGCTTAAACTGAACCACTCCTGCATTAATACAAAACTCGTACGACACCAGAACGGAATTGACGTGACGGAGTGACGTATACCACGCTTTGAGAAGACACGGACCAGGGAGCAATCATAATGGTTCTTTCTTGACTCTTATGAAGTCAGAACATTCCTTTCTTTCCTTCCTTCCTTCCTCTGACGCACCCTCTGGCTCACCTGCAGGCAGCTTACGTCCACTACTCCCCACCGAGAAGTTACGACTGTTAGCCCTTCATCAGCTGAATCTTGATGAGCTTCGTGTGAGCGCTCCACGCTTGCATGCGGAGGCCACCACGCTCACCCATGGAATAGATATCCTTGTCTTGAGACCGCTACTGAGGAGAGGGCGAGGAAAACTCCTGAACGTGACTTCAAGATAAGCTGCCACTTCTTGAACTGGCACTGTTGCTGTCACAAGCTTAAATTTTGTCAAACACAAAAGTTATTAACAGACTTTTGTCACCACATAGCTCAGTAACGTGATACTTTAGTACAATATATTATATGACATTTTTTACTCGGCTAAACTTCTTCTGTCGAGTTTTGAAGGATAAATCGTGCGCTACAATTCTATTAAAACCCAAGATGGCGGTCGACTTCTATGCCAGGCTTCATACTAAATTGTTCGAACCCCTTTAAAATCATCATAACATCTTAATAATTCACTGCTACACAGGAGCTACCGGAATTTTACAAATAACTGTCCGTCTTAATTATTTATTTAGTCTTAAGACTTGTTATCATAGGGGCTGTAGACCGAGAGGGTTGGTGACCACGTTCTAAAGGACGCTGCTGCCCATGAGGATGAGGCCACTGATACCCCAATAGTGCGTTGCGTTGCGTCGTAAAAAATATAAGAAAAACGTGGCAGCTGCGTCGCAGTTTTATACATTTTTACGACGCAACGCAACGCAACGGACTCGCTCTTAGATGCCTTTTACGGCACCTGCGTAAAGTAATAGAGATGTCACACTCTCAAATGGTCATGATTTTGAAAATTTCATCAAGAAAATTTTGAATTTTGCATACCTAGTATCTCTTGTCTAAAAACGCTATTACTTATATTGCAGAGACTCGTATCGCTCAAATTTGCTTTACAATCCATTTTTTTTCGTTTATTTCAACGCTTATCAACACATGTTGCAGCCAGGATACTAAAACCAGAGAATATTTGACGAAAGGATAACATTGTTTTACAAACTTGTTCGTTCTGACACTTTTAGCCGATTGCTTTTGACATAGATGCAAATGTGTTGGTAAGCGATGAAATAAATGAAAAAAACCGGCCAAGTGCGAGTCGGACTCGCGCACAGAGGGTTCCGTACCACCACATAATCATAATTGTATTAGTTGAAATTTCAGTAAGTTAAGTGCTAGATTTTTTGAGTCCGACACGCGCTTGACCAAATTTTATTATTTGTTGTTATTTTATAGCCTATGCCCTATAAATAATACCAATTTTCAAGTTTGTAAGTGTTCCCGTTTTTAAATAGAACTAAAACAAAAATCGCCTAAGAGGTGACCATCCAACTTGACCCCTCTCTTACATGAATGTTCTTGAAACGGGAGCTCACCACAATTGGTTACCATTAGTTGTGAGAAAAGTTGTAATATTTAATGATTTCAGACTTTTCCCATTATTTGTACTGTGAGACCTAGCTTCTTGCTAAATTTCATAATTTTAGGTCAACGGGAAGTACTCTGTAGGTTTTTCATTTTTGAATAAATGTATGGAGATGAGGACATAAAATGCCATATCTTTTGATTGCGTCGTTGTAAAAAATTTAAATTTTCAGATCTTGTGTGGTTCATGGATCCTAATATATGGTATTAATTTCAACCTGATACCTTTACCGGTTCGTGATATAAAGGGTCTTGACAGACAGACAGACAGCCAGACAGACAGACAGACGGACAACAAAGTGATCCTATAAGGGTTCCGTTTTTTTCTTTTGAGGTACGGAACCCTAAAAAAAAACAAAAAATTGATTATACGCATAGATCTATCCAGTTGTCAAACTTATCAATCTGCATTATTTCAAATTGTAAATAAATACCTGACAAGCATCCTTCTTTCCTTCTGAAAACCCTGCGCAGAACATCCTCGCTGTCAAACTGCCTCTGAAGTACGGGAACGGAACTGTCTGACAATGTTCTTTCGATATGATGGGTACTCTCACCGCTCGAAGCACATTGGAGTATGGGCCCTGAAATAATTTTAAGAAAGAATACTGAATTAGCTTAAACAAAAATTTTGCTGTTTTTATGTGGATGCAAAAATTTAAGAGCCAGTTACGGTCAACCGCTTGTCGGTAGAAACTTTTTCAACTCTATTACCACGCCATAAGGTCCAAAAGTGTTTCTACCGATGTGCGGCCGTGTGTACCTATTATGTACGGGCCAATTTGGCCAGGGTGTAATTTTTCCCTCCGGTTATCTTATGCAACCGCACAGAGACAGGACAAGTTACCCGTACCGACTTGGCAAGTTGGCAGGGCTGTATCTTGATGTTTCCCTCTTCACAAATTTGCACTACTGATCGATTTACTTGTTTCTTATTTGGTCCTGTTTTGCCAGTACCAAATTTTTCCTGACTTTGAATCCGGCTCTTATGTTTTCACCCAACGTTTACATTTTGGTGAGCTGCTGGAATATGATTGGATGATTCCAGATGATTAGTTTCGCAGTCAACATTCATTTTGACTGCATGGCCCGTCGGTGTCGTTTGGTAGTGACTCTGCCTTTTACACCGTGGGCCGCGGGTCTGATCCCCGCCCAGGGTAAATATTTGTCTGATAAAAACAAGTGTTTGTTCCGTGTCTGGGTGTTATAGGCTCTGCCTAGTTTGGGATCAGATGAAGTCATGACAAAAAGTCAAAAAGTTTCACAAAAAGTTTTGTGATATGTCCCCGATATAAAAAAAACACAAATATCTATTATGGACTGTCTCGAAAAGCGCAAGAATAGCTCGACAGCCTCAAATCTAGAAATAACATACTTCCATACATCTCCGTGACGCCACACATAGGCAAATAATTAAAATTGCGCAAAAAATAAACCAGAGGAAACTGTGACTGATTGTGGTTTGGCGATTGCAAAAATTGCTGATAAAAAGAATTACGTCTACATCGTGTCATTGAACGCACGTGTTCACGTGCAACGATTATCAGACGAGAAAAGTGTTTTATGACGTAAATGTTTCAGCAAGCAAGCTTCATACTTTTAACAGTTCTCCAGAAAAAGCTACAAAAAAAAAACATTGTCAGGAAACTCAAAGGAAAAGCAAGAAAAAGAAGACTCAGACACAATTACTCGGGCCAAATCAAAGAGTAGGATGTCAGACCAAGAAATCGATAAAATATCTAACGAAGAATATTTTTATGAAATGCAGTGCAAATCATTTTCAAATTCTTTTTAACTTCGGTTTTATTGTCTTGGGACTGACCTCGTAGAGAATGAATCCCTTAATTCAAAGGGAACAGCGTCAGAAGATACCCGTGGTAACGAATCAATAACTTTACTCCATGAATCTTTAAATCCGTAATAAAATTGCAACTTGGTCTTGTCGCTGAAACAAAAGTTCCTTTCGCGATATAGAGTTCAGTAGATTCAGATTATTTATTCAATGTAGATTCTTTACAGAATACTTATTGAATGTCATGCAGAATACAATTCAAATAGAGCGAGTCTACGCCGTTTCGGATCGTGCTATGGCAGCGTAAAAGAAACGGCAAGAAACCACTGCAGCACGGCCTACTTTAAGAGTCGGCTTTTTACAATGTGTTTCTTGTGTTTCGCTGGAATATCAGAGCACCATACCTTTTCGTCACTCATATAGTCATCTAATCTATGACGCTGTAAGCTTTTTTACATAACATTTGCTTTACACATTCTTTAAACTTTCTCTCAGGTAATTGCACTATATTGTTAGGTATTTTGTTCTAGTATCGTATACACAGACCAACGAAAGATGTATTGACTTTAGTTAATCTAGTAAATGGTTGATCAATTTTGTGCTTATTTCTAGTATTAAAATTATGCCTGTCACAAATTTTAGGTAATTGATTAATGTTCTTTCTAGCATACATAATATTTTCATAAATATACTGGCATGGCACCGTCATTATGTTGATTTCCTTGAACAGCTCTCTCAGGGAATCTCTGTCACAGAGTCTTCAGGCAATAAATTGCTCTTATAGCCCTCTTTCGTAAAACGAATATTGAATGTATATCAGCTGCTCGGCCCCAAAGCAGTATGCCATAAGACATAATGCTATGGAAGTAGCTAAAGTAAACCAGCCTTGCGGTAGCTACATCAGTAAGTTGTCTGATTTTTCTGTCAGCATATGCAGAGGAGCTCAATCGACCAGAAAGAGCCGTTATATGAGGGCCCCATTGCAGTTAAGAGTCTAGTGTTAACCCTAAGAAAACTGTACTATTTACAAAATCTAATGGTTCATTATTCAATACTATGTTATGTGAAGTAGACCTTACATTTGGTAGTGCAAATTTAATACATTTAGTTTTTTTGGCGTTTAGGATTAAATTGTTAACAGTAAACCATGCATGAATCTGTCCAAGTGCATCATTGACTTCGTTATAATTTTGTGATTTCCTACTTACATTGAATATTAATGATGTATCATCAGCAAATAACACAATCTTTGACAGATTCTTCACTACAGAGGGGAGGTAATTAATATAAATAAGGAATAAAAATGGCCCTAATATGGACCCTTGAGGTACGCCAGTTTTGACAACAGATCCCAGTGATTTCGTTCTGTTTACTTGTACCTTTTGAATCCTGTTTTCCAAATATGACTTAGGTAGTTTAAGTGAATTATTCTTAACACCGTACTGTTCAAGTTTTTGCAACAATGTGCTATGATCTACGCAATCAAATGCTTTGGATAGATCACAGAAGATACCAATAGCATCTTCAGATTTTTCCCACGCGCAAAAAATGTATTTTAAAAGTGCAGTTCCGGCATCCGTTGTACTGCGCCCTTTCGTGTAACCAAATTGATGGTCATGTAGTAAGTTATTTCTATTAAAGTACGAAAGCATTTGATTGAGTATGACCTTCTCAAAAAATTTACTAAGTACAAGTAAGACTGATATTGTTCTAAAATTACTGGGATCCTTTTTGTCACCAGCTTTAAATAATGGAACTACTTTACTTTTTTTCATTAAGTCAGGAAAAGTACCATGATCGACACAATCATTGAATATAACAGCTAAATATGGAGATATAGTATCAATGATCGCACTACAGACTTTTACTGACATTCCCCATAGGTCCTCAGTAGTTTTCATTTTAATACTTTTAAAGGCTTTAACGATTTCGTTAGTAAAATTTGTTCAGCATTTCACTTCATAATAAAGTTTTGTTAGTTATCAGCTGTAGGAATTGTACTTACACTTTCTTCAGTATTTCCCCATCCAGTGACAGTAACAACTTTACCAATAACCATGTCTTCAATATGCGCAATTTTGATTGGTTGTACGTTGTCGTCAAACTTCAGAGGCTCCATTAGTTCTAATATTTGGAAGTCATAATCAAAGGGATGTTCTTTATTCTTCGCGAACCACATGGGGTGTATTATGCTACTCTTCACCATAATTTTCTTTCCTTGGTTTAGGTATTTTGACCCCGCTCTTATGTATGGCTTCTTGCTTTAGAATGACATAAGATTTAGTTGAAATTGTGTGTATAGCTTTTTAATTAGTATAAATATGACTCTTACTTAATATGGTATTATAAACGATTAACTCTTTTCGGTTCATTATTTTGATCTAAAATAGGTTCTAAGGTGAGTGATAAGATTTACGCTGGAAGATGGTGCCCCAGATGAATTTTATTCTCTCTTTTCTTTAATGGGTCAGGGGGTTGCATAAGCTCCACTACTTAGCTGGGCACATTATCATAAATAAAACGAAAACGCGTACTAAACGATAGTCTGGCTGGTTTGTATTAATAAGATATAAATAAAGCTTCTTCTTTAAATTCACTGGGTTTCGTTTTAGCTGCTTAGCATCAACTTTGTTCAGTAATACTAAAGATCAAGGTTCTAAGTTTAGAACTTATTAAGTTAAACAAACACACCATCTACATACCCGCAATGACCTGCTGTCAAAATGTAGTTCTTATCGATAATAGCTCCACCACAATTCGTTCCATAGCCTACATGGTACGGATATAGATTGATATCTACTTCAACACCACCAACAATTCTATGATCTCCATAATTTTGGTATTCATAATCTTTCTCATCGCCTGATGCCTTATCGTCACCCTGGTTTCTGTCAGCGTTGGCGTAGTCAAAATTGTCAATGTCTGGTAGTTCTGTTGGTTCATCGTAATGTTCGACATCTAGTTTACCAAAATGATCTTTTCTGTGATTTCGACTATGCCTTTTTTCAGAAGTTCTGCTTGATAATTCTTTAATACTGCCTTTTGGTACAGGTATAATTATGAGGTCAAATTCTGGAAACATTTATGAATTAAAATATAAGAAGTTCTTTCAATAAACATATATTTTTACACTTATAACAATCACTAAGCAATCAAATGACTGAAGGAATAATTTACTCTTCAGCGTTAACTTTCATTTGTCAAATTCAATAATATTTATTTTATATAAAGTAAAATTATTATTCACGTACTTTTACTATTTGATTCAACTGGTATTAAATGAAACGTCCATACTAAGGCCAGGGTGTAAATAAAAAACTGCATTTTAATGATTTTTTCCGTTACATCACGTTTTTATGCCGGTTCCACTACGATCTCACTGATTAGTTTCAATCATGCGTTTGTTTCTGAACTTAATGCAACGTGAAATTTTTTAATCACTTTTAGGGGTTTTAATGCTGAGTGACGCACGGTAAACGGATTCACGAGTAAGGCTATAGAAAAATCTAATTATGTGTGTATGTAGTTGTTAAAAATGCTACCAATTATGTTTGGAACTAATATGAATTTTGTAAATTAGGTCACGGGTTTCCTTTTTACTTATTTATTATTTTGCAATACTTATGTATTTCTTTCTTTTTACCTTGAATATGTATATTATTAGTCGCTAGAGGAGGCAGCTAGTAATATATTTTCTTCGGCTTATGTGGACGACACTTTAGTTGTTGATAATAAATGGAATACCGTGTTCAAGGTTAAAAAATAGATAAGACGCAATTTTTTTTTTTAGCCAAGATAGGAGTCAAAGGTAAAGAGTGGGTATTAACTTCCTCTGTTTCGACCACCAGGTCTTATCTCTTTTATATTCTGGTATATTTACATGTCCTTACCAACTGAGGCAGTGTTCGGTCATTTTGTCTCTTTTTAGCGCGAACAAAGCTGGTATATTTGTGTTCGAGTAAGTATCTGTTATTATGAATCCTTTAATTGTAGATCTTAAAAACAACTTTAATAAAATTTTTTTTTCATACATACATAAACATCAAGGGGGTCTAGACGACATGCCATTTTGTAATGCGATCGTCATGAAATGTTCTTCATCTTTAAATCTAATGGCACGTTGTAGAGACCCCATTGGTCTTTCCCGTAGTAGGCAGAGACCACATACTTCGACCAGCTACAAACTTGACATACTTCCTTCGCTTCCTCTACTCTCATCAATCCTTTCATACAAGTTCATCGGGTCAGGGTAGTCAAGATCTCATGAAGCTTGACACATTGGACTTGTACTTCTTCTTCTTCGTACTTTCTTCTCACAACCTTGCCCTTCTACTCCTTTATCCGACACTTCGCGCAGATCCTCTCCAGTGCAGGCGGAGGAGCACAGTGGACAAGAGAGCAAGTGCGCCATGCTCTGAGATGGAGCTCCACAGTCACAGTGCTTTAGCAACTGGTCTGCGAAGCCCCACCTCGCCATGTTTTCTCTGCAGCGGCCAACCTGAGTTCGCAGACGGTTTAGCGACTTCCAGGTTGACCACTGCAGAATGTGTCAAGGTGGCAGTTTTTGCAGGTGGGACGTATCCTGGAAGGACTGGATTTTTTTTGTTCTTATTTCAATAGACGTACGGGCTAGAGTCGCGAAGCGAGTGTCAGCTTGGCCTGTTGTTGAATGTACTTTTGACCTTTAATCAAAATATCCTGAATTAGCTCTTAGACGTTAGCAACTACATTGCATAATACATGAAAATGTAAACAAATATTCTTTGCTCTACGGAACCTCTATTTTTTTTTTCAACGCTAGTGGCTACGCTAGTAAATGCGTGTCGAAAGAAACAATTTGTTACCTTGTGTAGAACAAGTTAACTTGACTGCGTGATTAATTCAATTTGTTCAGTTTAGCAAAACTCAATATTTTCATGTAATGAGTTTGAGTCTTTTCGAATATTACCATGCTCCTAAATATGACAGGTACTGCAAATATCGTAGTATTTTCTATGAAACTCTATAGTGCGGCCGATTAGCTGTTTCACGTAGACACGCCTTACAATTTCACCAATTTTTGTTCAGGTACTAGTTAGGTACATAGCTCTCAGTTTTTGATAGGAGCCAATTCTTGAATTTCAATTAAAAATTCAAGAATTGGCTCCTATCAAAACTTGAGAGCTATGTACCTAACTAGTACCTGGAAAAAGAATTGGTGCATTTATAAAGCGTGTCCACGTAATGGCGATATAAGACGTTAAGCGACTGAATGAGTTAACTTAAAAGTAAATATTAAGCTCCTAATGAAATAGTAAATGCAATTTTAGCAGGTTACTTAGACCATGAAACTGAACAACTTGCCCGAAGGAACAAAGGTCGGAATACGAAAATCTAAATTTGACCTCCCATACAGTTTCTATGGGAGGTCAATAACTGATTTTCGTATTTCTGTCTATGTTCCTTGGGGAAATTTGTTCAGTTTCATAGTTTTAACATACTAAAACTCTTCTTCTTCTTTAATTTAAGAGCTTGGCTCTTGTCGATGGAGTAACTTCCAGTCCTCACGTTGTATCGCGAGCTGCTTTACCTCCTGAAACGACACGACATTGACCTTTTCTTTAATCTGGTCAAAGTAGCTTCGCCTAGGTCTTCCTCGTCCCCTCTTTCCTTCAATCTTTCCTTCCATTATGTTTCTCAGGAAATTGTCGTGCCGTATCAGGTGACCTATCATTTTACTAAAACTATGTTCACTATATTTATGCTGGTGCGTTGCCAGCTAAGAATTGTACCAATGTGTAAAAAAAAATATAAACACCCGAAGGATGCGAATGAATATGCCCATGGAACAAAAGTCATGCATAACAGATAAATAAGAAGTGATAAGAAGAAATAAGAAGTGTCTAATCATACTAATGTTTGCACTGAGCAGGGATAGAACCCGCTGCCAATACATAAGGTAGGGTAATCAATTACCAACCGCGCCAATGCCAGGGAGTCAATTCTTGAATCGGTTGATAAAATATAGCTCAAAAAATTCATAGTCACAGATTTTTCTCTTGACGAGAACAAGATTGATATTTTGTTAAATGTAAAGTAACTACTATAATTAACTATAATTATCAATTCTTAAATTTTTTATTTAGTTTTTAAAAGTTTTAAAAGTTTAAAAGTTTAAAAGTTTAAAAGTTTTTAAAAGTTTGTCAGGATGTATTTGAATTTTTAATGTCTCAAATATGTATCTGAGTTCTCAAAAGTTATATTTTATCAACCGGTCTCAGTGTCATTTTCAAGTTAATACTGCCATCTGCTGCGCGCTTGTCAAACTACAATCTGGAAAGGGCAGCGTGAGGGTTACTGAGCAAGGATAATCAACTGCACGATATGCTGCCCTCTATCGAATAACTTCAGGACTAAAAAAATATGCCGTAGCGTAGAGAATAGGGTCTCAGATCCATTTTTTACAACGCTTGCTAATACATTTTGCAGTTATTTCAAAAGCAATAGACTAATGCTGTCAGAAAAAACAAGTTTGTAAAACAATGTTATTCTTTCCGTCAAATATACTTACTCTGGTTTTAGGTCATGGCTGCAAAATAGATTGGTAAGCGTTGGAATAAACGAAAAAAAAATCGGTTCTACCTTATTTATTTGATAGGTAGATGGTGGGTTACAAAAAAACCTCATTAAAGTTAATCCTTCTTTAAACTTATGATTGGCCTGTTGGCAGAGCGATCTTGCAGATTACTGGTGTGATCCTTACTCTTGGCAAATATCATCATCGTCATAACATCCCACGAAACGTCCACTATAGGACAGCGAGGTAAATTTTGGGGGGAAATATGCCATAGTTACCATGGTTGTTAGCGTGGCGGCTGTCAACATTGACCGGGGATCATAGTAACTATGAAAGATACAATAACAGAAAGACGCTGCTCCCCATCCTCCGGTTCGTAATCGCTTAGTCGCCTTTTACGACACCGACGGATCTAACAGAGACTGGTGTTTGACAAGGTTATTTTGTTGGACCTGATATGCGTATGCCCTCTTTATAAGTGACGTCAAAAGTAACAAGTTTTGTTCTACGACTTTGCTAATAACGCACAAAAAGTTTTCAACTTCCCATACAAAATGTGTCACTCACGTTAGTCACTTACGTTACTTTGTATGGGAAGTTGAATTTTTTTAAGCGTTGTTAGCAAAGTCGTTGAACAAAAGTTATTGCTTTTGCCCTCACTTAAGGAGTTAAGGTGCGCATACGCATATCAGGTCCAAAAAATAACCTTAATTTATTATATATTTATGTAATCTCTACTTTCCTCTCATCTAGATTTGGTGTAGATCACTTTACATAAAGCCTCTTTAAATGTAGCGACACACTTGCGGAAATTCCGCATCGGAACTTACCGCAAGGTCTTGTTACTTGTGTTGTGACGAATTGCTTTGTGATAGCGGGTTGGGTTGCGGATCGTTCTGAAGCGGGAATTCCTCTCTACTATTAGTCATATTTGACGGAAAGATCCATCGCGGATCATTCCGACGCGGGATCCTGCAGATGCATCGCCACACCAAGTTTAAGCTGCAGACATTTGTTTATTTACAGTTTGGAGGGGAAGTACCATAGTTACCACGCTTGTTAGCGGTACGGCTGGCACCATGGAACGCAGTTGTTGCTGACGGCAGAATGTACGATGAAACGATACACAGAAGGATGCTGCTGCCCATCCTCTGGTTCATTAACCCTTAGCCGCCACTTACGACACCCACATGGGTTACGGGGCCACTAGTAGAATAATTTTATAATGGGCCTTTCGGCTACCAACTTTATTCCTGATGTAGGCTTAACATAAAAATCATTGAGGTAGGTAAAATACCTACGTTAAGTTTTATTTAGAAAATATATGCAATCTTGACGTAAAAAGAAATATATAAAGTACTTGAAACTTGCTCGAAAACAGTCTATAAACAATCTTGACGTAAAAAGTAATATGTAAAGTACTTGAAACTTGCTCGAAAACAGTCTAACTAGAATCTACAGCGCTGTCATTGCCATCTATTGTCGAGTAGCGGTACTGTTAAATTGATCTTCAATTATTCCACCTACTGAGGGACGAGCGAGATTTCATTTGCTCAGCATACTTATTACTTATATTGCACAATACTCATAATATAAAAAAATTATCAAAATTTTCTGGGCAAGCTCTTTCTATCGTCGGCTTCATTTTTGTCCTTTGGTTTAGATCGAAGGCAAGCCCATTAATTTGTTTAAAAAAATTCATACAAATTCGATATTCATATAGTTTCTTGATTTATTACAATTTTCATTCATAATTTTGACTTTGAAAAGTTTTACATCTAAAAAAGAAATAATAAAGGAAAATGCCCAAGTGACTATGGAATTTAGTATCGCTCAGAAATTGGTATAAAACTTATTGTGTCACAATGCTTTATGACTTGATGTAAAGTTGGCTCAAAGGACTCATTATTATTATTATTATTTATTATTTTAACATTAAAAATACAAATTTATATACTAATTTATATACTAATTTATATACTATATTATTTATATATTAAAATGATTAGGCATTTGATTGTAGTTCTCCAGGTTTTACAGTAATTAGCCCAGGAAATTAGGTCCTACATTCCAATTCTTGAATTCGAGGTGTCATACTGAGGTGACTTGATCACTGACGTTTAGTGTTGCCAGCCAAATCGTACCTAAAATATTTAAAACTGTCCCCTTTTTGTGATTACTATAACCTTATGAATGAGAAAAGAGTTGATAACTTGGCAAGTGTAGGCTAGCAAACTACTTATATATAAACAAAAACTATGCTAGTGATTCGTTTGACTCCGCCTCGCCTGCCTGATGGGTGCTAATTTAATTTTAATGCATTACCTATCAACTGTTAATACCCTTCTAGGTACTGGCATCAATATTAAAGATATTTTATTCACCAAAAAACTTAACTTTTTATTAACGGTTCAGGTAAGTTTGAAGTGGCAGGCAACACTGAATAGACGCATCGGAAATACGAAAATCATAAAAAAATCTAATATATTTTAAATTTTTTACAACAATTGTGGACAATTCCTATTAATATATAAAGTTATCTTTAATATAAACAAAAATTACTGATGCCATAGACTGGTGACACAACTTCGATTTGAGCAATTTTGTATAATTTTGCGATACTACTTATGGGCATTCTCCTTTCCTTGCCACATGAACAACGTCCGGGATAAAATAACTGTCAGGTGTAAATGCCCAGCGAGGTTATTTTTTACAAATTGGCAAAGGCAAATTTATCGCAAAAACTATATCTAGACGCAACGTGACGTTTTAACGATTTTATTACTTAAAAAAAAAATTGGCCTGTCCATACAAACAGTCTAATCAGATTTACTATTTTGTTTGGAGTGGCCGACGTCTATTTTTTCGATATCTGAAAGTTTTACTCACTGAAAGTTGTTCAGTTACGCTGATTGATTATGCCCTTTCAGGGTTCGGGAACCCGTCTCTTACAACCTGTATAATGTTAATTTTGAATGCTTTTGATACGTTTTTATCAAATCATACTATTAGTCACTTGGTGGTTTAAAAAATTATGTTTAAAGTTTTTTTGTCTTCCTCTGAATCTCAAACAAGCAAAATGATGACAGCACAATGTGGCAGAACAGATCCAAACAAAATTCCTCAGTATCTACCTTCGCAACCTAAACAATAGCGAAGTAAATAAGCTTTGGGGAGATGAATACATAATGAAATTTCGCCTTCGTCGTCCGTTAATCAAAAACTGGCGCAGACGGGCGAGCGACTGAAGAAAATGGAAATTTTCCTTCCCTCCTTTTTCCTGTGGGGGGTAGCGAGAGGTTGGACAACTCCCCCTCTTAGCTAAATCACTGTGGAAAGGGCTTTGGGAATTATTTTTTTTATATGCTTCTTTGTATAAATACAAAAAAACTTTCTTTAAGATAGGTACCAGGGGTGTTTAATAAGTAGTAGGTAAGATTGAACAACATTGTGCTTGATGTTTATGAGTGTTGATAGTTTATTTAAGTAAAAAGATGGTTACTGAAACTTAGGCAATAATAGTAAGAAACGTATAAATAATGAGGTAAAATTTAACGCATTTCAGCAAATAACTTGCAAATTGAGAAAAAAATTAAATTTGTTAGTTAAAATGAGTTGAAGTTATCCTCTCTCCCTACTTAAGAGGTTTGACTTACATTTATCTAGTCATAGTAAATTTTATCTGTTAACACGGAAGGATAAACGGATACGGAAGCAAAATCGAAGTCGAATCGACCAAAAAAAAAGCTTTATTTTATAAAGGGATTGTAGCCTAAAAACTGCGGGATTCAGAGACGAAACAGATGTTGAAGCTACTTACTACTTATTGAACGATGTAGTACAGAGGTCAGGTCACACATAGATTTTTTAATTGGTTTTACGTTGTCAAATAACGATGTCGTCAGTGACATGGCATGAGACAAACATTTATTTTTTCTTCTTTTTCGGCTCATATTTACATACATAACATCACGCCTCTTTCCCGTTGGGGTAGGCAGAGACCACAGTCCTCCACCTGCTACGATCTTGACATACTTCCCTTGCTTCCTGTACTTTCATCAATCCTTTCATACATGCTCGTCGGTTTAGGGTACTTTTAACCTGGCCTTTATTCAGAACGTCCTGAATTTGGTCCTGGTACGTTCGCCTAGGCCTTCCCCTTCCAACGTTTCCATTCACTCTCGCCTGGTAGATCTCTTTCGTCAATCTTCGTTCATTCATCCTCTCTACATGACCAAACCATCTCAGCATCCCTTTCTCGATTTTGGTCACTACGTCTTCTTTTACGCCACACATTTTATTTATTTACCCTGTGGAAAAGTAGGTCAGCCTTATTATCTAAGTAAAGTCAAATATTTTTATATTGACGAAAAATAGCCTTGTATAAAAAAAATGTAAAATATATTTATATGAAATATATAAAATATATAATAGAAAGCCATGGCAGTGAAGAACGTTCGACAATAAGGTAAGTCAGACTGGCCACCAATCGTGTCTCATCGCAACTTACAACTTGTAACTTTTGGTTGTAAAATTTCCGAAAACAACCTACTACTTTCAAACACACGAATGATCATTAATAATCTTTTCAGGTTTACATTATTGGTACTATATGAAACCATTAATTTAACTTCTTCATTATTACCGTTTTCGAAGCCGCCTCCATAGCAGCCTGCCTCCCCCGCCTGCATTACGCCGCCAAATGCAAATTTTATAACGCCGCCCGCTTTCTTATAGGCAATGTCGTAAACCGGCTCCGCTGCTCAGCCACGGTCATTTGTTCAGATTGTGTGCTATATGGGGCCTACTTAGATACAGATTTTGTACTTGAATCTGTTAATATTGCTTAGAAGACTATATTACATACGAAGTTAAGAGTGAACCTTGCAAAATGGTTCTTTATATTCTATGAAAGTTTTTGCTTAACGATCGGATTTTTTCACGAAAATTACAGCAAACTATTCTATTTTCTATCCCTTGTAATAAAGTTTGTTATTATCGTGTGTTTAATTGATCTTAGCTTCGGTCTTATTGATCTGTAAAGAAGTTTTGTAATAGTACCATATAAACTATTAAGAACTGTGGACTAAGTTTAAACCTTGTGGTACTCTTTTGTTTGTATTGGTATGAGCTGGCGATCTTTTCTGGTCTTGGATATAAGAATCTATAAATTGTTTAACAGTTTAAATCTATGGCATAAATACATGGTCCAAGCTATTTAGGTTTTATAAGTCTACTACGTTATTAATGTTATATGTTATCAGAAGCTTCTCTTCAAATTATCCTTACATTTTATCAAATGACGTTTTCGAAATGACGCATACCGAATCGAATTCAATCTTCCCACCTTCTCTTAAATAACTGTATATTCTGATGATGTAACACCAATAAAAGTATTTGAAAAATTAACATACTCCCTTGGAGAACACTTTAGTGCGACGATAACAGCTTATAATGGTAAAGATATTAAAACTGACATTACCTCAATCGCCCATATACTCGTACCTGCCAGGAAAAGTCATCATTTCCCAACGGTCTTATAAAGTCCTAACGAGTTTTATAATACCACTTCAAAACTCAAAAGAACTTTAAAATTCTAATTTGGAAATTCGAGAATTTAAATCCGTCACCGCGAGTTTGAAACTGGTTACATTTTTGCTCGTGCACGGCTTAGGTATGTATACCCCTCCGCGAAGATAAGTGTAATAAAAGTTGGTTTAATGTGAAAACTTACTAATGTTATCGACATACGTGATCTCGCCTTTTCGGCTTTGTTCGGGACTGTACGCCAACTAACGTTTTTCGAATTTGGAAGTTGGTCGGAGCAAAAACTGTAATTGTCTGGAGATGTAGATAGGAGTTCTGCAGTGCTACCAAGGTTTTTGTAAAGTTACTGTTCGAATCCGTTTTTAAAGTCAAGTCAAATGAGTTACTCTTTATCGTGTCAAGACGGAAATAATCTATTATAAACTTTTATGACAAAATTCACCACATTTCAAAATTAAACATCAAAGGTAACATTATTATGTGTTTCTTTTTTCATGATTCTTTATTGAATTAAATCAGTATTTAATTTTTCTTTTTACTACGAAACATTTTTATTTCACATAGAGCATCAATCACGTGAGGCTCATAGGTTAAAGAACAAAACTTTTTACCGATTCTAAAAAGGCATGCCTTGAAAACTGAAAACGTTGATTCAGAATCTGAAATTGAAAATATTACCACAAGAAACAAGAAAAAAAATCAACTTTCCATAGAAACTATATCAGCTGATTGATAGCGAATTTGTACTTTCCCGCTCTTTCCCGTACAAAATTCATGAAGAGTTAAGTAAACGTTTTGACCTTAGGGAAAGTTGTTCCATTTCATAGCAAAACAAACATCCTGCACGATTGTTATATTCTGCATTGTATTCTGCATGACATTCAATAAGTATTCTGTAAAGAATCTACATTGAATAAAATTATCTGAATCTACAACCTTTCTGTTACACTTTGTATAATAGTTTAATAGAACCTACAAAAAAAGTTTCATACTAAACTGTCTTTTTCAAAATATGGGTAATGTTGTCAAACGCTTCGATGAGGTCTGTTGAATCTGAACGCCTACCGATATAGATCGAGAACCCATAGTAGGAACGTCTTGGTACAAACCTATATTCTTTCAGGCGTTATCCGGCGAGTTATAATCGAGTTTCGAGATATTTTCCCGTTTTCCCGCCGCTGTAGATAATCCTAGGAAGAAGCCTTTTACGAGTTATTTTTAGTCTTAAGGATGTGATAAGGCGGAAGTAATGTAGGAAATAGAAATAAAATTAGTTTCAGTTTAATATTTTTTAATGATATAGATAGATTGTAAACTTAACTTATTTAAAATACAAGGTAAAACACACAAAGGTTATACCAACCAATACATACATTGTAAATCCAGCGCAAACGGCAAATAATAATTTTAATTAAGTTAAAAAAAAAATTGTTGGTAATTTTTACTTAGGTACTTATTTTTAATAAACTTTGGACTGTCCTGCTTAACTATGTATTATGATGCCTAAGATACAAGTATTTAATATACTTAGTTTAGGTATCTCATTTTCTTAAATATTTTTTTGTATTTAAGTTTTACTTATAATTAGGCTAAGTTTTTATTTGAAATAAATTTTATTTTATCTTATCTTACAACACCTGAATCTGCCCATTAAGCAGATCAACTTAAACCAAGGAACGAAAAGGGTCGAAATACAAAAAAAAAATATGACCTACCATACAAATTGCGCTATCAGCTGATTCAGTTTCTATGGGAGGTCAAACATTTTTTTAAATTATGTTTGGACCTATGTTCCTTAGGGAAAGTTGTTCAGTTTCATGGGCAGATTCACATCCTTCAGGGTTGGTGTACCCTTTCTGTTACACCTTGTAGATTGTAAACTGAACTTATTTATATTAGTATTTAATTAGTAGCAGGTAGGTATAAATTAGTCGACTTCTCGGTTACGTCGTACACCTGAAACAAAAGAAAAATTGGTTAAATCTAATTTAATTTCTATTAGGTAGAAGATGTGGTGGGTTCACGTATGTTGAGACGAAGGTACAGTATTTCTATCCTTCAGTTCTCTTCGTTTTAAAGCGAGAGGGAAGACGCGTTCTGCCCTGCGCTACGCCATCTGCGTCTCAGCATGCACCCAGCCTTAGCTTGTTATGAATGGTAGGGCCTTGTGCAAAATCCGTTTGAGGATGAACCATCCACTTGCATATTTCTGCCGTAAAGCAGCAGTGTTTGTACTGCAGTGTTTCGGTTTGAAGGATAAGGGAGCCAGGTAAATTACCGGCACATGAGAACTTAGTTTCCAATTTGGGCAACGCACTTTACTTTCTTATTAGTGTCAAATTATGCCATTTATATAGGGTGAGTTTTAATTAGTTCTTGATAGGAAAAGGTATGCATGTACTCATGATACTGAACAACTTTCCCCAAGGAACATAGGTCGAAATACGAAAATCAAGTTTTGACCTCCCATAGAAACAGCAGCTGATAGCGCATTTTGTATGGGAGGTCAAATTCGGTTTTTCGTATTTCGACCTATGTTCCTTGGGAAAACTTGTTCAGTATCATGAGTACATGCATATCTTTTGCTATCAAGAACTAATTAAAAGTACTATATTTAATTAAAGATCGAGCAAAGAGTAAATTTTAATAATTTTTAAAATCTGTCTAGATTCATATTCCAGGTTTTTTGTTTGTCGAAAAAATGAGCCTTGCGGTACGCTCGAAATGTTAACTGTCAGTTTCCAAATATATCAAAAGAAAACATATAATTTGGAATTAAATTAATCCTATTTTGCTGTAACACAATAACCTTCAGCAAATCGATAGCCACTTCACTTCTAATTAGAAAATTGTCGCCTCCCTTCGATACGGTTAATCGTGTCTAGTCTCTTATCTCACCATCTATAGACACTTTATAGACTACTTATCTATAGACAAGTATAGACGCGAGGGTAAAAGGTGGAGGTAAAAACACTTGATGGGATTGGAAGGGTACTTTTATGGGATGCTTTTTAGATAATACGGTCGTACATATAATGAGACATATTTTTTATAATTCTATATTTTCAAAGACAGTTTATGCTATAAAGACTGTGATTTAATTTCCAGGTTTAGTTCCAAGAGGTTGATTTTAATATTTATTGTTAGTATTTCGCAACTTTATACCGGGTGTAAGGGACGGTGTACGAAAACTGAAAGGGCGTGCTCAGTCAACGAAACTGAACAACTTTCTCATAGAAACATATGTTGGGAAATGAAAAAAAAAATTGTTGTCTACATACAAATTGTCCACTCTGATCGAAGAATTTGTATGGAGGGGTCAAAATTATTTTTTATTGCCTAAAAATGTTTCTTTGGGAAAGTTGTTCATTATTGTTGTTTGAGAACGTCCTTTCAGTTTGCTACATATCGTAACAACATATCTTTAAATCTTTCATTTGAAGTTAAGTTGAGCAATCATATTCTAAAACTATTCCAAATTTCAAGTTGATAGCATGAGTGGTTGCTGAGATATAAAGGTGTTACAGACAGACAGACGAAGTCGCACGCGCACCATAAGGGTTCCGTTAAAAAAAACTTACTTCCTATCTAGGAAACTAAAAACTAGATTTTTTTGAGCATATAAGACCTCAAAGGTTACCTATACGAATAAGATAAAAATATTATGATGATATGAAAGGGTTGATGGAAGTAGGGGAAGCGAGACAAGTATGTCAAAATCGTAGCAGTTGGAGGCCTGTGGTCTCTGCCTACCCCACAGGAAAAGAGGCGTGATGTTATGTATGTAAAAAATATTACTATTTAAAAATGTCGATAAAATCTGTATAACTTTATGTATGAAAATAATAATGAGTGTATGAGAGCTTCGTGCTCAATATCAACCATTTCTGACGGTTTCATACATGATACTTTGATAGCCTGTTCTTATGAATGGGGAGTTTTTCTTGACGTCTGTCAACTATGTTTCTTTAAGTGTCACTAATCGCTGTTGGTAATTTTTTTAGACAGTAAAATATATGAAATCTTATTACAAGATTTTTTTTATGGGCATTTGACAGTAGCAATCAATCTGCCCCGTGTGGTGCCGGCAAAGAATAGTACCATCCCATACATACCCGTGGGTGTCGTAAGTGGCGACTAAGGGTTATAAACTGGAGGATGGGCAGCAGCATCCTCATCTTACTTACTGCGGTCGCCTACAATCGCGGTCCATTGTGCTAGCCGTAACGCTGACAAGCGAGGTGACTATGGTACTTCCCCTCCACATTTTTCCAGCAAAAGCTAGAATTCTGGACGGAGCTCCCTGTCCTGTAGTGGAAATTTCATGGGATGTCATGATGATGATGATGATGAATCAATCTCAATTAATCATTTACATACTGATTACATGGTGACATTATAATGATTTTTCCTCGTGCTGATGTGCAGCGCCATCCAGTGGACATTTAAAAATTTGGTTGAAAATGCCCTATTGTAAGCTGTACTACGTAAAATACTTTTACATCTACTTTGTGAATCCAATCTATTCTTCATATAATTAACCATACCTGCAGACTGAACAAAGAACGCCAAAAGTCTATAAAATCGGGAAGTGTCCCAAACCTTAGCATTTTCATTAACTTTTCGGAAGCATTTGCCACGGCAGCATTAAGTTATACGCACACTTGACTTGAGGTACACTTCCGTCACTTTACTCTCGGTAACTGTCAATTATGTGACTGACTGATACTAAAATATTAAATGTTCAGCGTTTAACGGAAAGATGTGATAATACTGAAATGTTTGAATCTGCTCATGAAACTGAACAACTTTTTCCAAGGAACATAGGTCGATATGCGAAAAACCAAATTTGAATTCCCATACAAAATAAGCTATCAGCTGATGCAGTTTCTATGGGAGGTCAAAAATTTATTTTGTTATTTGTATAGTCAAGATACGGTCTTTAGAACAAGCGGTTCAAAATTTCTTCAAACAAGAAAAAAAACATGGCGGCAAAATCAATTTTTTTCTATTAATTTGTGATTCATCATCATCATCATATCGTGTGGGTTACAAGGTCGATCAACAACCTCACAAACCCTGGTGTCAGAGTTGTTGAGCCGCCAAAGGCCTCTGACAAAGCTCATTGACGACTACATCCGCGTAGATAGTAGTTGGAACCAACGGCTTAACGTGCCGTCCGAAGCACGGAATCATCTTATTTTTCGGATAGTCAGGTGATTCATCCTGCAATGTCCGAAACAAACTGGGGAGGTCACACAAAGGGATTTTTGTTTTGTTTTTGTCCCCACCGGGAATTGAACCCAGAACCTCTGGATCGAGAGCCGAGCCCTCCAACCACTAGGCATTTGAGGATCTTGTAATTTAGGACTGGTTATTTCGTGTTATTTATTGCATTGTAATAAAAGATACTAAAAAGAAAATGAGAAACTCATTTATAACAGAAAAAGAAAGTTTCATTTCATCATGTTGACAAAGACTAACATCCTATATCCTACGTAGGACGTGACGGTAGGCCTGCACTTATAATGTAAGTAAAATGAGAAAACCACTCCGGTATCCTGCGACGACAAACCCGTGCTATACGGTCACCACGCCTTTTTGAAAACTGGTAGCTTACAGCTTAACGAAGGGCGTAGTAACGGAGGGGCCTATGCCTAGCAGTTACAAACTGAGGCTCTTCTAATAAGTAAAACTGTATAGGTAAAAATCAGCACGCCAAACAGCACCCAAACCGAGACAGCTGGCACCAAACAGCACTCAATTGAGACTGCTGGCGCCTTCTTGTATCGGAGGCCAAGATCCCCTTTGGGTCGCTGATCCAAAGTAGTAAGTAACATTATCATGAATATGAACAGGTACAATACATGAAATAATTACAACATTGCACTAATACAAATGTTTGATTGATTGATAAAACAAGGCGCATTAATCCGTCAAATAACGTCAATCGCGTCAATGATGTAGCATCGTACGCGTAACATCAGCTAAGTGTGCGTTCACCTTAATGCTCATAGATTACTGGGAACGAATGAATTTGCATAGAAATTAAAATTTACCTGGACTAGTGGACGGAACTTAGTAGAATGCCTTTCCTAGTGCCGAGTTGAATGTCCAACTCTAAGCTTTATAGATATATGCAGACACTGTGTTTTAATGCCTAAAACGTTTGATAGATTAAAAAAACTTTAAAGTTAAACGTAAGATTTAGACCCTGAAATTGAATAACTTTTTCCTAGCAACATAGATAAAAAAAACTTTGCATATGTAATAATAGTACATTAAGATGCACGTGCGCTATTTTGGATATTACAGCCGAGGCCCAGAAATTGCAGCCCGAGCCGCAGGCGAGGGCGTAATTGAGCCGAGGGTGTAATCACCAAAGCGCACAAGCTTCTTACGACGGTTTTCAACACATTTGCGAATAAAAACGAATAAAATTCGCTTACCTTTTTTTCCTAAGGAAATTTCGTAGACTTTTTCCGCACATTTCTACGTCACCCGATACACCGGACTTGTGTTTTTGTTCAATTATTTTCGACGTTCTACCCTTATCACTGTTTGTTTTATTTGTTGAAGTCATATATTTATTAATTACTTACATTAAACACATTTCACAACAAGAAATATCTGTGAAAATGGCGCGCGTATTACTTTTTTCTAAGCTGCCGTTATTCATAATCTAAGCTTTTTTCGAAGACAGATTATACATGCGCGCGCAGGAGACAATGACTACACTATCAAACAGACTACTTTTCAAATTATTTTAAAATTGAATATTTTGTTACTTTAAAGACAAATTTGTAGTTAGTTAGTTGATTAAAATCAATATTTTCGTATAATTAACGTTTATTTATCATATTATCGAACACAGTTTCTTAATTCATTAAATTATTATGAATGTTATAGATATAGAAACTCTTTGCACCTTGCCGATATAAAAAACAAAAGAAAAATAAAACACTAACCTACCAAACAGCTTACTCAGCAAGGAGGTCTTTGTTCTGAGGCTCACTCCCTTGAATTATTTAATATTGAATGTTTTGTTACTTAAAAGACAAATTTGTAGTGAGTTGGTTGATCAATATAAGTATTTTCAATAACATTAACATTTATTTATCATATTATCGAACACAGTTTACTGATTCATGAAAATATTATGAATATTATAGATATAGAAACTCCTTGCATCTTGCCGATTAAAAAATTGTAAAAGTGATTTAATGTAGTTTCTACAAAGTGTAACGGAAAGATGTGATAATACTGCCCATGAAACTGAACAACTTTCCCTTAGGAATATACCCTAAGTATCATCCCGTATCATACAAAATGCGCTATCTGCTAATTCAGTTTCTATGGGAGGTCAATTTATTTTTTATAATCGACCTACGTTCCTTAGGGAAAGTTGTTGAGTTTAATTTGCAGAATCATATCCTTCAGTATTATCACAACTTTCAGTTACACGTTGTATAATAATTTTTACTTTAACAGGATCAAACGGACCGTATACCGTCTATAAAATAAACGTATCTAGGTATTAGTTTTATAAAATCTAATTAGATATTCTTATTAGAAATCAACATCAGTCATACCAATTTTCCAATAATACACATTCAAATTCCAATTAAAAAATAATTTCTACAAAATACATATTATACTGTAAATTTTAGAATCCTACTAATATTAAAAACGCGAAAGTTTGTAAGTATGGATGGATGTTTATTACTCTTTCACGTAAAAACTACTGAATGGATTTTAATGAAACTTTACAATAATATAGCTCATACATCAGAATAACACATAGGCTAAAATTCATCCTGCGCAGACGAAGTCGCGGGCATCAGCTAGTAAGAAATATATTCCAGAAATTTTCAGAGAAATATTCGTCCTCCACACTCGAAAATACCGAACGTCAATTACACACGCACACACATTAACACATACACTTACCTACAGGCATTAACACCTCAAAGCATAAATATTACCCAAGAAAATTATATCAAAAGTTGCACTGAGGTATTCACGAAAAGATATTTGGTAGAATTAAAACAACACTCGCCGAGAAAAGTGGTACAGTGGGGTGGGTTGGCCCCCTCATACCCCTCGGTACCCAATCCCAAGATGGCTTCTTTTAAATGGGGTGGACCCAGCCCGGCCCAAGAATAAAAGTGTGCCGTACCTTCCTATAGATATGCAAGGTGGGGGTTAAGATTTCAAACCGCTTTGTTCGATTCTAAATTCAAATTTCGTTTGACGTTCTTCTTCGAGTTGGCGCGAGAGTTTTGCTTTTAAATTCTTGATGGCGTTTATTCTTTTCTTTTGTGTTTGCGGCTAGGTGACGAAGTACAGTCGTACTTAAGATTTTATTAGTTAAAGTGATATTTTATGGAAAATATTTTATCAATTAACATAAAAAAACACCGAATATATGTAAACTGTCTCTATTTTTTTGAGTTACGTTTATTTATTTTCGCTCAAATAGCATTAAAGTTGAACCAAAAACTTAAATTATTATTATTATAATTATTATTTATTAATACTGATAAAATTCTTCTTCTTCATAGTAACTTCAAAAATTACATCAGGCTAAGAAAACTTTTACAAACACACGATCACACAAACAAATAGAAAACTGAAACAGCAAACTTTAAGCTATTTTATTGACAACACAGTACTTCTCCGTTTCTCTCAATAATCTTCCTTAAATTCACTCCTCTAAGGGTGGTTTTCGCGTGTATAAGCTTAGAGGTATTCAAGCCTGCATATGTGAATACGACAACCATATGTTTTGATTTAGGGTCACATTAGTGGGTCAGTAAGTTAAGGTTTTCAAGAAGTGGGACTTTGATAATTAGTTTCTGTTGAATAACTAAATATAAAATAAGTTACCTACAAAACTTTAAATGAACACAAAAGAAGTACGTAGCTAGGTACATAAAAAAAGTGGCAGGAGGTGTGATTTGAAAATTTGAAAATGGTCAGAAAAGGCGACTAGGTAATTTTATCCAACGGATGGAAAATAGCTTCTTTTAGTCCAGTTGGTTTTTCGTTTCTTTCCCAACGGTTTTTCCAAGTATGCTGTGTGGTGAATAAAACCTAAAATATAGGTCGAAATACGAATATCAAATTTTGACCTCTCATAGAAATTGCATCAGCTGCTAGCGAATTTTGTATCGGACGTCAAATTTGGTTTATTGCATTTCGACCTGTTTATCTTGAGAAAAGTTGTTTAGTTTCATGAGCAGTTTTACACCCTTCAGTATTATCACAGCTTTTCGTTACACGCTGTAAATAAAGATCGTTATCTCCCGCACGAACGTAAAAATCTTAGAATAAAAAAAAATGTTCGTATTTTTAAATAGGTATACATAAAACACTGTTTTCCTTGGTGCCTCAAAACAAGCCCACGCAGCCACTCTGTCTCCGCAAACGCCATTTTTTCACCCACCCATAATACGGAAAGCATAATTAATCGCCAACCCCCCAGACTTAATTGAATCTCTTACCCCACCCCTTAAGTCCCCCAACGTCCCCCAGGAAAAACAGCCCTTTCTTATTTTTACACTCTCTTTCCCCCTTGCAAGACGATAAATCCTTGCCCGAGACAGCGGGGAGATATCTTACCAACTTACACTTGCCGTCTTAAAACTCAAACCAAAACAACTTCACCCTTATTTTCTTGAAAATATAAGCAGTATTCGTCTTGTACGTATTTTGGTCACGGTTAGTGTAAAATTGTTAAAACTAAACAAGAAAAAGCCTCCGCAATTCGTCATTGGAATTCCGCGGGCGAGTGTAGCTTCCATTTTCAAATCTCAGGAGTTTTGAATTCAGAATCGATCCGAGGTGCGTTTAAGGTCGATGAACTTTTTGGATTATCTTGAGGATAAGGGTGTCTTTGCACCAAAGCTGTGTTCGGTAACTGAGCTGGAAAAATTCCAAGAAATATTATTGCTTGATTTTCCTAACTTTTGGCAAAATGAAGCAATACTATTGGTTGGAATGTTTTCAGTTCGAAGGTTAGCTAACTAGCATAGCTCTGTTGGAAAATCACCCTTATCTATTATTGCTGAAAAACTGGAAGAAAGTAAAGAAGATATTTTGTTAGAATATAAAGTTAACTTTTTGTTGCAAGGTGCCTAAGTCTCCGAGTAAATTCGAGTAAAATGTAAACATACAAGTAATGCTATCTAAGTTTGGAACCCACACAGGTGTATGAAGGTGATATTTTTGTACTGCAGAAGGCACGTTAAGCCGTGGTTCGTTCTAACTTAGCTATACTATTTAGATAGTGTCGGCTAGAAAACTCTAACACATGAAGTCTTCAAAAAGCTCTTTTAAAAATATTGCTGATACTTTCTTCGTAAACATAACAAAACATAATAATGTATGTTACTAAAAGGAGCTTTACCTTTAAAGACACTTTCTGCTACAAATATTTTTTGACAGAATCCTTTACTATAGCAATATTTGTGTATAATAGTGCGTTGGGGTAAGTTCGGACGGTTTTTAGCTGCATTCATAAGATTTTGCCAATTTATTTTTTCCCCAAAATCTATATAGGCTAGTGTAATAAAATAAAGTAGAAACTTATAATCAATAAACAAACTATCAGAAAAATATTTTTACGTTTGCATAGATTTAACGATTGCTGTGTTACGGGAGTTTAAAGTAGAGACATACTTTTAAAAATACATGGGAAAGATCGGACGATGATGGGGAAAGACCGGACTATCCTCTAAAATCACTCATGTGGCTAAGAACACAAGGTTTATGAAAAGAAAATATCCGATCTTATACTTGCTACAACATTCTTCTTGTAAAATTTAATTATGTTTAAAAACTTAGCAGTAACAGAAATTTTTACGTTTTTTTTGTTTTGAGCGTCCGATCTTTCCCCGCCCGAGTAAATTTCAAGCCATTGTAGTTCTCAAACTTTTTTGTTTCAAATGTTTCAATAAGCAGGTAAAGAACCTGCCAGGATAAATGTTAGTCTGCCGTTGACATTTTTTTTGGCCCGATTACTGCAAATTTGCTTCTGGCGTTGTGTTCGCCTTACCTAACGAACCCACCTATGCGAGTTGCAATAGCCAAGCCGAAAATTTTATCAAAGACAGAAGTTTTTGAATATTTATTGGTAAAAGAGGTTGGATATTATGTTATTGGTAAGTATGTATATGGTAATTTTATAAGTGGTAAAAAATAAAAGTTTTCTCAAATCAAAATCAGTATTTATTCAACGAAAGTTACAACTAGCAAGTAACTTCGCTAATCGGTATTTTTTATTAATTGTTATAAAATATTTGTTACCTACCTATTAGATAAAAAAAATCTAAACTTAGCAAAGAAACTATTTAAAGAAAAACATCAGTGAAAATTTCTTATTTGGAATGTAGGTATAAGAACATTGCATGTACCCAAAAAAATCCTCGTGAGCATTACAGAATAAACATTTTTAGAATTGAATTTGAGAGCTCTCCACTTTTCACTCGTTCTATTGCTCACTGTAAATCTTCCTGGGTATACGAAGTCACTCGCGATGATTTTCTTTGGTATTGACGAGGCCTGGTGAATCTGCAAATAAATGTTTTTATGTATAGATATTGTAGATGGTTTTTTTTAAAGAAGACTTTATTTTTATTTTTAAAAAAACTTGAACTGCATTTAAAGTTTTATAAATAATCGTCTGTCCAAACCGGGAATCCAACCCGCCATATGTAAAAAAAAAACACCCGTTATATTAAGATACGACCAAAAAGTTTATCTTATCTTAAATAAAAGGAAGACTATGGAATTTAACATTTAATAAAAAAAAATAATTTGGGGAGTAACCTTTTCTCAGATATTGCCGTGCTTCTAACAACTGACATACTTACTTACGTACTTATGAGAAACACGCAATCATTTCCTTATTATAAGGACATTATAAAATAATTAAATACCATAGGAGAACAGTCCTATGATAGCTGAGTGTTTCGATCGGTATCTAAATATAACGAGTATTTTTTTTTTCACATTAGACGATTCCTGGTTCAGACAAGCGATTATTACAAAATATTATTTCTTTCAAAATCGAAACGAAGTCCACCTTTAAAAAAAATATCTGTAATTATCAATATTAATAGTTATTATCAGTTATTTTATAAATTATCAATATTCAGTATTTAAGGTACTTTCCCTCTATGTGGCATAGCCGTGGGACGCCCTGTATGTATATATATTTAGTACATTTCAAATCATAAAGTTGCAGTGGGAATGCTTTGCTTACATATTTTTGCCACAAAAATATCAGTGGTCAAAGTTCGGACTAAGATAAAAGTTTGACAACCACATGCATTTTTGATTAAGGTAAAGATCGGATATTTTTAGTCCGTACTTCACCCTTAGATATTTATATGGGGAAAGTTCGGATCTCGACTTGTAGTCACATTTAGGCTATTTTAAACATACCTATCGGGAGAGAAGTAATTCCTTGACAACATAATGCTAAATAACTTTCAAAAGAGTGCAAATACTCACGATAAAATCAGAAAAATGTCCCCTGGGTTAAGTCCGGATCTCTAAAATCTTTCCAAAATGCGTAGCATGTGGTGGAACGGCCATAACAGACGACCGACTCGACGAAATCACCGATGCGGACTGAAGGGAGTAGCAAAACAAAATGGAGTCTCGCGCTATGTTGCCAGTATAACAAAATAACCAAAGAATCGGTAGATATTTAACATATACGTTCTTACCCCATTCACGATCTTACCCCAACGCACCAACGTGAAACGCAAAGTTATGATAAAACTAAAAGGTGTGAATCTGACCATGAAACTAAACAACTTTTCCCAAGGAACAGAGGTCGAAATACAAAAATCAATTTTTGACCTCCCATGGAAACTGCATTTTGTATGGGAGGTAAAATTGGTTTTTCGTTTTTCGACATAATGTTCCTTGGGAAAAGTTGTTCAGTTTCATGGGCAGTTTCACACCCTTTAGTATTATCACACTTTTTCGTCACACGCTGTATACATATTTGTAATCGGTTTCTCGAAAACGGCTCCAACGATTTCGATGGAATTTACTTTACGGGGGTTATCAGGAGCGCAAACGCGATCTAGCTATAGAAAAATCGTTTTCTCAGTTGTTTGGCATTTCTTGAAATTAGTGCGTTTCAGAAATCCTGTAGCGCCATCTGTTGCTGGGCTTTGGTTAAAGCCACGATCACACCTAGCTGAATTCAAAAACTCGTTGCTCGTTGAAGTAATAGATATTGCAATTAACATAACCAATACTTCCAGCAATGGATGCCGAATTAGTCTTTGAATTCAGCTAGGTGTGATCGTGGACTAAGATTATACAGAGTGAAGCTCGGTCGCACGGGTCCTCCTTTCTAATATACAAAACTATTCCTTACCGACTGTTACTGCACTAAATACAGAAATTCTATACGAAGAACACCTATCCATCTATATTAATTTACCTCCCCATGAGAAAGTAGGCTCAACGAACGAAAAACATTAAGAATAATAATTACCAATTTTCCCAACCCTCCTTCGAAATAAGAAGGGCAAAGTATATTTTTTAGGGGACACAACAGTACCCTCTTCCAAAGAGAACCAGTTAAGAAAGATCTCTTTAGACCTCTCTTTGCAATTAAAGAAAATGTGAAAAGGGAGGTCAAGATATACCGGTGGGAGGTTGGGGGGTAAAAGAAGGCCCCGTTTTAAATTGCTAAGATGCGCGTGTTGTTCCTAAATTTTGTTTTGCATTTCGTGACTTACAATATAGAGAAACATAAGAAAAAAGTTAATTAGCGACATATTTTTTTCAAATTGGTTTATTTTAAGTACCAAGAATATTATTGGAAAAGTTTAGCTAGAGGCATTCACTTCATGTAAAAAAATACATTTTAGCAGTCTCATAAATACCTACTTGAGGGCAACTTACTAGACACGCAAAATCGCAAGTTTGTAGGACTAACATAAAATTTAGGGGTCGAAAGTATCCTTATATGGTTCGTATGAATGTTAACACGGCCAGTGCGTCGTCTTTTTCTTTAACGAACTTGGCTAACACACTATCGTGTGTCTATATATTAGTAAAATTCTTGGTATTTTTAATTAATAGGACACCTTATCAGACAAAACTGTCTCAAATGCTTTAGCATTTAGCTTTTACTCATTAGGTAGTTCATAAAATGGCGGGTTTAGTTTTTGCCTGCGACTTCTTTCGCATGTTAAATAAGATATCACCAGTGTTTTAGTCAAACTATTAGCTATCAAACAAAAAAAATCTTAAAAATCGGTTTAGTATTTTTGCGCGATGCTCAAACAAATAAAGAAACTAACAAACAGGCAAAAAGTCCCAAAATCTGTGATTTTTATTTAGGGGCATCAAAATAGCTGTAGCGTGTCTACTACTCAAGCGTCGTTACAACTATTGGCTAATAGATAGCGTTCTTAGTTCCCGCAACTCCTGAGCCTCCGCGTTTTTCAATTAACAAGTAATGTATGATTTAACTATAGTGGTAGTAAAGTCCTACACTATTACACGAGCAATATTTGTAAATATATATTTGTATATCCATTTGTAATCGGTTTCTCGAAAACGGCTGTAACGATTTCGATGAAATTTACTATATTAGGGTTTTGGGGGACGACGATAAATCGATCTAGCTAGGTGTTATGTCTGGGAAAATCAGTTTTTCCCGTGATTTAAAAATATTTTTTTAAAATATCACGTTTTCGACAGAAACCTATAGCGCCATCTGTTGGCGGGTAGCATAGCTTGCTCACCCGATGATATTTTAATATTGAGGCGGCTATTATAGAGCGAAGCTCGGTCGCCCAGGTACTAAATATAATTCAGTGTCCTCCTGCCATAAATCTCTGTTCAATAAAGAAGTGAGGAACTACGAGAGAGTATTATTTCCTCACTCTCTATCCTCACTGGAGTCTCCACCGGAGGGGCTCATCACTTTTGACTCCGCTTCATAGATAGATGGATAAATTCTTTATTGTCACACAAACAAAACAATCATACAGGAGACTCTTAGAACTGGGGTGGACAAAGGCGGTCGTATCGCTTAAAGCGATCTCTTCCAGACAACTTTAGTTGCTTGTACGAAAATGTAAAATATAACTGTAGTAGTGTGCCAATGCCAATATATAGATAATATTTTATATAAGTACAACTACAATAAAAAACATAATATACACAAATAAATATATTTAGCATCTTAATATTTTTTTCATCAATATCTTCAATGTACAGACAAAAGCAAAGTTTCACATTTATAATAGTAGAGAAACTTCGAGGAATCCCATTTTGAGACTAAGGTCTCATTCTTTTCTAAGAACTAATTCTAGTACAGCTGATATTCTTAAACTTAGAATTGATTACTGAAATAAGAATTAGTAATAACTAACATCTTAAAATTTAATTGAAACTGTTAAGGCGATTTTTATACTTCAAAAATATTACTTTGGGAGACGTAGATGAATCAGAACAGAATAACAGGGACCGAATTCTTGAATATCGAGATGTTAATAATTAAAATCAATCCTGAAAAAACCCTTACAAACTCAACTCAAAGTGGGTGTAGAGACAAGGGACAGGTTTCCGAAAACTCAAATGGCATGATCAGTCAACGTAACTGAACAACGGTAAATAAAACTTTCAGGAAATTTAAAAAAAAATCTATATCTCCAAATAAACTGTCCAATCAAGTTTACAACTTTGTATGGAGAGGCCGATTTCTTTTTCCTGAAAGTTGTTCAGTTACGTTGACTGATGCCCTTTAAATTTTCAGAACGAATATTATACTCCAATTTTTCATAGTTTATGTCGTTGTTGCTATCCTAGGACACCCCGCTGGTGCCTATGCACCTTCACGAGCTGTCTCCACTTCCCCCTGTCTTTCGCCGTCCTTCTTGCTTCTTCCCACGTCAGTCCAGAGTTTAAACTGGTATTTTTAAATTTTTATAATCAATTGTGAAAACAACATAAAAAATAAAAATATTAAAACAAAAACATAATTCTTCAATATCACCGGGTATCACTTTAAAACTTTAAAAATTCAAATTAATCCTGATAAACGGTTAAAATTAAAAAAATACTGAAACTAACTAATGCACTACTTTATATATAACAATCTTTACTTTTGAAAAGGAAAATCAATAATTTGTATTTCTTGCGAGATACTACATAGATGGAGTTCTTTAGGGGAGGCCTATGTTCAGCAGTGGACGTCTTTCTGCTGATATGATGATGATGATGATGACTACCTAAATAGAGATTTGTATATCTCAAGAGCCCAATTCTCAAATATCATTGAAGGATTTTTGAGATTTTAAAAGTTACGAAATACCCATAGAAACTGTTAATAAATTATTTATTTTTGAAACAAAAGAAAATTGATTCAAATAAAAAATATTTTCTCTTCAAACACAGCAAGAAATACCGTATATTTTGCCTTACGCATTCAATTTCCAAAATTCAAAACTTCCATGCTTAAATTCCCCTAAAAATCACCCCCAATGTACAATACGATACATAGAGGGAGATCTAAAAATGCACTTCGCCCACATTAAAAGATATAATTAAGGGGGTGGCCCTCGAGGGAGGGAGTTCGCCTTCTTTTGACATTTTAAGACCCCTTTTCTTAAACCCCTGTATAACACGGAGCTTTTATATCTAGATGTGAAATTTATTGAACTTTCTGTTTTTTTTTTTCAGATGTATCACATCAAGATCTTTTATAATGCTCACAGCTGAGGGAGTGGAAATCTCTGCCTGCATCTGTGTTCCCGAGTTCATATAACCCAAATCTATTAAAAGACTTCTCTTGGGCAAGCTCGTTTCATCGTCGACCGACAATAATAATAATAAACGTTTGGAATCTCGCTTCAGAATAAACTATTAAAAAGTTTACTACCAACAGAAAAAAAAGAAAAAAATATATAGAAAGCAATCAACATGTTCTGCTGATTAAAAGGATTATAAAAAAAAATCTACGTACGTGCAATATAAGCCTTTAAAATACACTGTAGGTTTCGAGTATTTGAGTACTTTGTAAAAGTTTAAAAATAAGAGCAAAAAGTCTTGTTTTTAGTTTGTATCTAAGCCATAGGTACATTTTTCTACTCGCCATTATATCAAAACCACTTGTCTAGGTACTCAGGTGAGCCATATGTAATTTGTCTTATATGCTTCTCACCGAGTGTCAAGAGATTAAAATTTCAATTTGTTAATATTTATATAAATTACTTGTTTCAAAAATCGCTATAACATCAAGTCGTCTCTTCCAAATTCTTTACTCCAATCTCATTTAGAACCCCAAAATCGTCGTTTAAGACGAAATAACGCTTATAATTACCGAACGAACCTTCTATCAAGTTTTATTGCAATTTAAGACATATTTCCATAGAAAACTGAGCTTTAAATGTTAGATAATTAACTGCTAGTAGCACAAAGAGTCTTAAAAGTCAAGGATTCTTTAAATCTGTTGCTGTAACGTCACTTTAGATAGATCATATTTAACAGAGTTTTAACTTTATAGAAGTTTAAGGCTATTTTCCTTAAAAGTCCTGTAAGTCATAAATTATATTGAGTAAACTAACTACAAAATTTACAGAAAATTTGCATTTTTCAGTTTAGACATCAGGAAATGAGTAATTTTCCAATTAAAACAATGTGAAATTTTCAAAACTTCATGACATGTAACGTAATTTTTTTGAAATCGGGCATTGTACAAGGCAGAATAAAACAATAGATATCTAAAAACTAATATTGCCAGTACTCTCAGACTAGTTTAGTTAAGCGTATAACAATCGAAAAGGATGAAATAAAGGATAAACAATGCCTTTGTTTAAAGTTCAAGTTAGCTACACACACCGGAAGATTGTAGAGATTGAGTAAAATTGTAAGAAGATTAAAAAAAAACTAAAATTAAATGAAAATTATCATTTGAGGTGTATGTAAAGTCGTTTGAAAACCTCGCATTGTCGTCAATGAAAATAATGGGCAATTTTATAGTAAAACCTTTTTTTTTTACTTCCATGGAAATTGTTTGATACACCACCTTACTTTGCTTAAAATATTATTGTCTAATTAATATTATTTAATATTAATAAATATTATTTCCGAGGACTTTAAAAAAATCTATAAATAGCCTAGTATTAACTAGGCTTTTTTCTACGTCATTGCATGTAGTTTTGATTGTGTGGTAGTAGTGAGTCACTCATTCAAACATCATTTATTTCAAAATAGATCAAAAACATAAACTCGTTTTTTAAGTCGTTTAAATAAAGGATCCTCCGTTTGTCTTTCCAAATTGGCGGGTGCGTTTCCCGCGTCACCGCCAGAGGGACGTGCCAAAAAAAACGGTTAAAAAGGCGGGAAAAATAAGGAAAAGAACCGGTATTATCCTTGTTAATTCCCGGGTAATTTCATTCTACGCCTAATTCTATTTGCTGAGCAAAACGGGGAGGTGATAATTGTGGGACACTTTTTTGTGACGGAAAGGGGATTTTTTAATTTTCTCCGACGTTTTAAGTGTTATTCGTCCCTTTTTTTCGCGTGGGAATTGGGTCTTTTGTTAGAAAAAGGATATTTAATATCTCAACTTTATTTACAAGTTAAGTAAGTACATGGTTTTGTTTTACTGCAAAAAAAAATAAACGCTTTTTCAATGATAAGTATAATAAAACAAAAAAACCGGTCAAATGCGATTCGGACTCGCACGCCGAGGGTTCCGATATACTTTTTGTATTTTTGGAAGCACTAAAGTCCATTTTTAGGACCGCAAAACTAAGTTTGTTTGTAAAGGTTATTTGCAGATTTCTAAAAAACTGTGCAACTTAGAAACATCGTTTTATTTTTTCTGTAATGTTTACATAAATTTCTGTCATTTGTAATTAATTCAGATTTTTCCTTTCACAAACTTCTGACAAAAGGGGGGGGGAATGGTATTTTTTTTGACATTTTTCATCATAACTTGGAAACTAAGAAACATAAAATAATATACAAATATATTTGAGAATTCACAAGTAAAGCCCTTTCATATGATACCCCACTCGACCTAGTAGCGACAATTTGAAATTTGGCCCCCCTATTTTGGGCCCCTTTACATTAATAATCATATTTTTTTCAAAAATTTTTCATGTGCAATTAAGTTGAGCAAACATATTCTGAAACAATTCTAAATTTCAAGTCGATAGCATGAGTGGTTGCTGAGATATAGAGGTGTGACAGACAGACAGACAGACGGACAGACAGACAGACAAAGTCGTGCCATAAGGGTTCCTTTTTTTACCATTTTGGTATCGAAACCCTAAAAAAGGACGGGTTGCACTCCGGGAGTGCCGGCAGAAGAGAAAACTTGCATTTTTGAATATTATGCTTATTGTTAGGGTCAATCGCGCCATTGATTGCGTACTTCTTTGATGTCACTGAATAAAAACCCTTATTGAAGTAACAATACGGTTGACAGTTGACGCTTTTTCCATCAGGCTTCGGATCTAAGGCGAGATCTGACGCGACATCTGACGTGAGTTTAACATTTTTTACGTCCGATACAAAATTCTCTAATGATAACAATAGGTTTGTATGGGAAAACAAAATAATTTCCCTTGTTTTTCGACCTACTTCTTGGGAAGTTGTTCCGTTTTATGGTCCCAGGATTCAAAGAGGTCATTGTTGTGATAAAATATATAACCTTTTATACTTATAATTGGGGTGGTTATCGATCGGCACCCTTAAAATTGGTATTAATTTCTCTTACCTTCTTTATATTAAGCACCTAACAAAATCCTGCCGTACTGTATGAAACAAAAATAACAAATCTGATTAAAAAAAACACAAACTTATTTCACTAACGCTTCTGACAGTCCACATCACACTAAAACTAATTCTAAACTGACCAGTCACTAACTGGACATAGTTAAATAAAATAATAATACTATGCAGATTATAACCCTATTGAATAGATACCGGTTTTGGCTAGGATCGCCGAAAATTGAATGGTCAGTCGTAAGGGTTGCTAAAGGGTCAATTCTAGGACCCTATTGTTTCCTAATCTATAGAAAAGGACTGGTCAATCTGGTTTCGCTGACCCTTTCTTGTCCTTTTTAACGTTTTGTAATGTAAGTGTCGTGTTTTATGCAGCTGCTGCTTTTGGGCGACAAAACAATTTGAAATTTGCATTTTATCGAAGTTTCCGTTGCGCTTCCTGGGTTGTCATTGTGTGTTAAAATTTTATTGTTATTTCGACGTGATTGTTTGTGGTCAAGCAAGCCGCACGTAGCTCGTATGTGTTTAATTCTGTGCAACTATCATGGAATAAATTCCCTGTCTGTGTCTGTTTTTTCGAGTGCATGTGACTCAAATCTATTCAAATGGCAAGTGAATGCATTTTTTCTTGGCATGCTCATTCAATTGGCAAGATTGTCTTTCTCCTCCAGGTTAGATTGAGAAAAAAATTTTGATTGATTGCAACAAAAAATACTACTTTCTTGTAACTTTTGAAAAGCTTTGCGTAATCTGCATGTTATATCACTAACTTAATAAGTATTCTAAAATAAAGATTTCACTTCAAAGAAAGCTACATGGTATACAATTTACTACCGGCCTGTCATTACCTACATGTCCTTGTGTATACTCGTAATCAAACAAAGACCCAGAGATGAATCTAGCTCTGTTTATTTTATTCCCTTCGCGTTTTTACATTGCTTCTCTACTTGAACATATCATGAGAAACAACAAATATTAACGCCTTTATTTTAAAGTCCAAGGCAAAAGGAAACCTGGCCGTATAAATATTGTAGCTAAAGGTTTAACATGAGCACAAGATCGTTTTTTTTAGATGCATTTTCTAAAATTGAGAAAACCTCAATATTTACCAACCTTCGATAGGAGACGGCACTTGAAGAGGAAGGTCTGTCCGTATTGATAATTCTGTTATAGTGTCACATTGTCCGTGTTGTACCGCCAAACAATAGTACCAACTCATCTCTACCTGTGGGTGTCGTAAGAGGCGACTAAGGGCTTATGAACCGGAGAATGGGCAGCAGCATCTTTTTATGTATCGTGCTATTCAACAACAGCGACCACCAGCCGCAACGCTTACAAGCGTGGTGACTATGGTAAATCCCCTCCAAAGTACCACGCGTTATTGCTGGAGTACTCCCATGTCCTGCAGTGGACGTTTAGCGGGATGTTACGATGAGTGGCTTTTTAAATAGACAGTTACTTATTACTTAAATAGTTAACAAATCAAATGATGACAGAAAGTTTAAATTTAATTTATTTCTTAAATTCTTATTTATACGAAATTTATTTGTTTTTTATTTGTTTAAGTTATTTTTTTGTTTCTTTGCTCCTCTCATCAAAATCCGCTCCTGTCACCACCAAGAACCATAATCACGCGATGAGTCAATAAAATTTCAATACAGCGAAAGATGCCGCTTTTTATCGATCATTCTTATAAATAAATCTTGAATACCGTATCGGAGCAGTGCCGGTACCGTGGTACGGCCTTTCGTTTAGAATGTTTCAAGCATAAAGTTGGCAGTTTTAAGGTTTTATTGTAATAATGAATTTGCAAAAACGCAATAAGGAATGATTCGATGATCATTTGCTTTATATTTTCGTGAGTAAAAGCTGACATTCTATTTTTCAAGGAAAGTAAATGAATCAACAAACTAATGTATATACTGACTGATAATCAAGGTAAATAGGTGGAACCTAAAGTGTATAACAGTGAAGATGATAAGTGCTCCCAAAGTGGCACTTCTCAAGTCCGGCTGAATATTATAAGCGCGAAAGTATGGATGTTTGTTTTTTGTGCCACTATTACGCCTTAACGGCTGAACCGATTTTGATGAAATTTGGGAAGTAGATAGATCAAGCACTGGACGAACACTAGGCTACAATTTATCCCGGAAAAATGCATGATACTTGTAGTATAAAACTAAAAATATTAAAAGCCAACACAGTGGTTTTACAAAGAACCATTCAACGAACAACTATTTGACCGCACGGAGCTCGGTAAACTGTTTTAAATAATAAAAGCCAAAAAGAAATCAATAGATAAGGCGTGACTAAAGAGGTTTTTTGCTGATTGTAACCCTTCTATAACAAACATATGGTCAGTTGCCAGCGACCGTTTTGTGAAAATTAAACATAGTCTTTAAAACCAGTCAAGTGCGAGTCAGACTCGGGCGCTGAGGGTTCCGATATACTTTTTTTTTCTAAATTTGTAAAGGTTTTTTGTAGATTTCTACAAAACGATGCTACTTGGAGAGATCTTTTTATTTTTCCTGTAATATTTACATAAACTTCTATCGACTGTAATCAATTAATAGTTTTCCTTTAGCAAACTTCGGAGATAAGTTATTTCATTCAGAAGAAATGAAATAAATTTTTAGGGCCGCAAAACTAAAGTTAAAAAGGATTTTTGTACATTTCTAAAAAACGATGCTACTTAGAGAGATCCTTTTATTTTTCTTGTAATATTTACATAAACTTCTAACGACTATAATCAAATAATATACTTATATATTATCGTGTTTATTAAACATTTATTCATCATATCTAGAAAACAAAGAATCGTAAAAAATTTAAAAATCTATTTTGGAATGTACAAGTAAAGCCCTTTCATATAATACCCCATTTGACCTAGTAATGACAATTTGAAATTTCGACCCACCCAGTAAGTTGGGCAATCGTTCTACAACTATTCCAAATTTCAAGTCGAAAACATGACTGGATGCTGAGATATACAAGTGTGACAGACAGACAGACAAAGTCGCACCATAAGTTTTCCGTTTTACCATTTTGGTTCGGAACCCTAAAAATGAACGAGTAAAAACATGAAAACGTGAAGAGTGAAAACATGTTGCACTATAAGGGTTCCGTATACGCTGATACTCGGATAGCGGTTCGTGAACCACTGACCTCTATGAAGAAGACTCGCGAATCGAGTCAAAACCGTTGTCCCTACGCCATCCACAAAAACGTCAGAAACTCATTATTACGTGCTCATTTCATCACGTCCTCTGCAGCACAGGGAGCTCCCCCCAGAACTCCATCAGAAACGCGTGGTACTTTATTAGTGATTTACTATGGTTACCACGTTCTCTTTTTTTTGTTGAAAATAATTTTTTAATAAAAGGCACACGCTTTAAGTAAAAATTTGTTGTGTTTCGAGTTTTCGAGATATCATCTAATTAAAAACATTAGCAAGCAAAAAATTAAATTAAATTGTAAAATAAAGTTTTAAATCTGAGAAAGCTTGCCAAGACACATTTTTCACAAAGATGATATCTAAACAAACGACAATAAAAAGTTCAAACAAAAATTATTTAGGGAACCCTAATAATTGGGTGTAAAGGAACGTGCCGGGACCGTCCACATGTCCTGGCCATTGTTGATTTTTTAACAATAATTGATGGACCATTGACTATGACGACGGTCAGTAGAGTATAGTGGCAATAGTTTTATTTGAGTTTTTGATAAGAGAAATAATATTATACACATCAAAATTTATGATTGTGCATCAAAATTACTAACTGTGCATCAAAAATAATGATGACGCATCAAAAAGTTATAGGTTGGGTTAGGTTTCCTTGCGATCACAACGCACGAGCCGAGCGAGCGAAGCGAGCGTGCCGCGCAGTGGCTGGCGAGTGCCAGAAAGAAATTAGTGACTAAGAAAGTGTAATTTAGTTGCACGTTGTTTGTGACTGAGTTAGTAATTTAGAATGCAATAATGCTATTAAAAAGAAGTCTGATAGTATTGAAAAGAAGTCTGTTTTGATAATATGTACCCGCCTTTTTTTTGTGCATTATGCGCTAAAACTAGTGAATTTTTTTTCAAACGTGGTATTAGTGAAGTGACACATCTGCGAATCTTTCCGACGCGTAAAGATCCGCTCATCACCAATGATATTACAATTATATATCATGATCGCAACGCTTGTTTGGTTACCTATGACACATGTGGCGGAATTTCCGCTGGTGTCGTATGACAAATTTTTTGGCCGCGGAACTTTCCACGACGGAATTTCCGCAGGTGTGTCGCTATTCTTATACTTCTCCATCCAGAGATCAAAGTTTACTTAATTCCTATTTTTTTGAAGTGAAAATTTCTTAAGCGGCGCTTGACACTTTTTTAGATGGGTAAAAATGTTAAACAGATCTGACGCGACATTTGACGCGTCAGATCTGTAGCCTGATCGAAAAAGCGTCAACTGTCAACCGTATTGTTATTACAGTATGAGTTTTTATTCAGTGACATCAAAGAAGTACGCGAGCAATGCCGCGATTGACCCTTAAGAGCATAATATTCAAAAATGCAAGTTTTCACTTCTGCCAGCACTCCCAGAGTGCAACTCGTCCTTTTTTTTCCAGCACTTAAAGACAAAATAATAAAGACTTGATAGATTTTTTATGTAACAAATGAGTAAACAAGCAGGTGGACCACCTGATGGTTGGTCAACACTGCCCATAGCGCTACTGTCTTACTAGTGGCATGATTTGACACTAATAAGACAACAAATGGTGTGTCTCATGTGCCGGATATTTCACTGGATGTCTTACCCTTCAAACCGAAACAGAGCAGTGCAAGAATTAGATAAGTATCCTACTTAATATTATAAACGCGAAAGTTTGTAAGTATAGATGTTTGTAACTCTTTCACGTAAAAACTACTGAATGGATTTTAATGAAACTTTACAATAATATAGCTTATACATCAGAATAACACATAAGCTACAATTTATAAACCTGCGCAGACGAAGTCAAGGGCACCAGCTAGTCTTAAATATATAAAACTTTTTCGTCTCATTCTTGTCTGTTAAACTTCTTACGACATGGTTATTGTATGTCTCACCAAACTTCCTACAATATGGTTATTGTTCTGTCTAGCGGCAGTTCAAACCGGTTCCCTGCAGAACGTGCCGGTCAGATCCGGTTTGACCATAGAGTGACCCTTTCTTTAGTCCCTTTCTTTGGGATTATTGTCCACAAGGGGTTAAAAGGTCGAGCGGCAGATGTTTCTAGTTTTTGGACATTGGGAACATGTTTGGTTGCATGTTTTTATGAAGACAAAAATTTGTAGTCACAAGTTTTTGATAAATCAACCAACAAATTGACCAAACACCTGGATTTCTTAAAGTTTATGATAAAATTACTTACCTAATTTATTTTGTAACATATTGGTTCATGCTCCGTGTGGTGCTGAAAAAAAAGGACGGGTTGCACTCCGGGAGTGCCGGCGGAAGTGAAAACTTGTATTTTTGAATATTATGCTTTTTGTAAGGGTCAATCGCGCCATTGCTCGCGTACTTCTTTGATGTCACTGAATAAAAACCCGTATTGTAATAACAATATGGTTGACAGTCGACGCTTTTTCGATTAGGCTGCAGATCTGACGCGTAATCTGAAGCGACATCTGACGCGAGTTTAACATTTTTTACCCATCTAAAAAAGTGCCAAGCGCCGCAAAAGCAGTTTTCACTTCAAAAATAGTACAGTCAATGACAGGTCAAGCTTGACAGTCGCGCGACTTTAGCCCGTATGTCAATTGAAATAAGAAAGACACAAAGTCCAGTGTGTCAAGCTTGATGTTCTCTTGACTGTACCAACCCACCTCAACTCGTGGGTGTCATAAAAGTCGAACAAGGGCTTACGAACCAGAGGATGGGCAGCAGCATCTTTCTGTGTATCGTACCATCTTACATACTGCGGTCGCCAGCCGCAATGCTAAGGGCGCCGAGTGCGCGACGTTACGGGTTCCTTAGTCAATCTGGTCGTTGCGGCCACTGGCAGTGGTCGTGGACGTCTAGTGCGCGAGGTCCCTTATATAGGGAGACTTTTAATTAGTTCTTGATAGGAAAAGGTATTCATGTGCTCATGATACTGAACAACTTTCCCCAAGGAACAAACATACGTCGAAATACGAAAATCAAGTTTTGACCTCCCATAGAAACTGCATCAGCTGATAGCGCATTTTGTATGGGAGGTCAAATTTGGTTTTTCGTATTTCGACCTATGTTCCTTGGGAAAAGTTGTTCAGTTTCATGGGCAGAATCATCCCTTAATTTTTTTCTGGTGAATGAAAAATCACGCTGTATAAGTAAGCGTGGTGAAAGTACAGTGACCGACAGGTCAAGGTTGACACTCGCAGTGCGACTCTAGCCCGTACGTCTATTGAAATAAGAACGGTACAAAGCCCAATGCCTCAGGCTTGATGCGCTCTTGACTGTACTACGTGTATTTGCTGGAGTTCAGGAGGGAGCTCCCCCTGCAGTAGACATTTCAAGGGATGTTATTAAATATGTTTGCTTGCATGTTTTTATCAAGACAAAATATATAAAAGTCGTAAGCTTTTGATAAAATAAATCAACTAATTTTTTACTAAAAACCTGGATTTGTTAAGTTTTAGTAGGTAATTATTTTGTGTTCATCCGATCAAAATCCTAATTTCATCAAAAACCTTACGACATTATACACGCATATTGCTTCTAAAACTATATGTCGCAGGAATATGATAAAAACATACATTTGGTAAAATCCCTTACCAATTTGGCAAAAACCAGCTTTTGATCAAAAACCTGATTTTATCATATCTCTACGACACTTTTAGGGTCGGATTCGAAATTGGGTCCTAATAAAATAGTGAACATAAATTTAGCTTGTTACTTAGACCATGAAACTGAACAACTTTCCCAAAGGAACATAGGTCGAAATACGAAATTTCATTAGGACAACTATTTCATGTTCACTATTCCACTAGGTTAGGACCTTATGTTCTAGGAGTTTAAAAGGAATATTATTTTAAATTCTACATTCTGCTGTATAAAATGAAGATAGATCAAGGGACTTTCTTTACCGTTCCGGTTAGAATTAGCAAAGTGGTGCCGTAGCTTCGAAAGAGGCGCTCACGGAAGTGACGAATCTCGCATGTGTGAGTGGCAAGCGGCAGCGCGGGAAGAATTCCTGGAAATACCCATATAGCTACTTCGTGGATTACTGGTACAGTCGCGTTGATTAAAGGCATTACAGTTAAAAAACAGTAAACAAGAGGACAGATGGACCGACGAAGCCGCTGGATGCGAGCAGCGCAGGACCGGTCGTCATGGAGATCTTAAGGAGAGGCCCTTATGTCCAGCAGTAGATGTATTTCGGTTGACATGATGAGTAAACAGTCTAGGGTTCCGTTTTTTTCCTTTTCAGGTCCGGATCCCTAAAAGTACCCAAACAAAGTGTTAGCCAGTTAGAGTAGTCAGCTAGTCTTTCTTCATCTTGGCTTTAATTTCAGTTCATTCATGATTAATTTATAAATGGGACATGCAGACAGGTTTGAAACCACTAAAGCTTTTAAAAATAAGTGTTTTCACAGGAATTATGCAAAGTTTCACTCCTTAGAAGAAACTAATACAGTACTAATCTGTTACTGGATCAGGAACCTTATCCTTGTGGTGCCGGCATAAAATATTACCAGCCCATCTCTATCCGTGGGTGTCATAAGAGGCGACTAAGGGATTATGAACTGTAGGATAGGTAGCAGCATCCATGGTGCCAGCTGCAACGCTAACGAGTGCGGTGACTATTGTACGGTCAACCGCTTGTCGGTAGGAACTTTTTCAACTCTATTACCAGGCCATAAGGTCCAAAAGTGTTTCTACCGATGTGCGGCCGTGTGTACTTCCCCTCCAAGTCGTACCACTCGTTTTGCTGGAGTTCTGGAGGAAGCTCCTACTCTGGACGTTTCATGGGATGTTTAGATGATTTTCAAAATATACAAAAATTAAAAATACCGTGACAAACTTTAAAAAGCAAAAGTTTTATTTGTCAATTATAAACTAGTAGCACTACATACATCGATTCCGATTTTGAAATTTGAAAACGGAAGGTCGTATACGCCCGCATATTCAATACAAACGACCCTCAGAAGGACCACGAGAATCTCGCGGGCATGTGCGCGCAGGGGTGCGGGGTGGATTGCAAGGGGGGCGAAGAGTGTCCGAGTAATAATAATAAATTTATTCATAAAGATAATGGGAGATTACATATTTTAGTCTTTACACTTGGGACAACAAAATTAATAACATAAAGAAAATTAAGGTTATTGTCAATTGATTCCCGTACCAGAAAAATAATTCTCGAAAAATCCCACACTAGGCTGAGCCTGTCCTGTAGATTTTTTTAAAACTATTGCATTAACTTAGCGTTCAGTAGCTGTACTTATAGTAATAAGTAGGTATAATGCTCGGCGATATTAAAGAATTGGGCACCAGACTTATTCCTTTCCGACTGTACCCCAAAATGTAAGATTTACACCGGTTATCCGGAAAACAGCGCGACTAGAACCACGGAAGTCCGGATCCGGACTCCGCGCCGTCACACTAAAAATTTGCCTTACAAATTGTTTTGCGACGAAATTCGCCCGGAATTTTCCGACTTCCTGCCGACTAGCGAGTGTGGAGTGAGAATAGGAATTTCGGTAACACTGCAACTATTCTGAGATACGAAATCATTTGAAATACGTAATTAAAATATTTTGAAAAATATCTTTAATATACATGCAGTATTTTTTCCAACATAAGAGCTAGCCTATAAGTGTGGTACATATTGGTAAAGAAATTGTAAACACGTATATTACGAAAACGGGTCGGTAGCTTTTCCGCCATACATTTTCATACAATGATGGGCTCAAAGTATTCGTCAGTATCTTATTCAAATCGAATAAAAATACGAATCTGATTAGTCAGATCTTTATATTCAGAATCTCATAATGGAGTAAGAATCTAACAGCCTGGAAGGATGGGGAACGGTGCTCTTTCGGGCTCTACCCGATGGATTTGTCTCGACAAGTACTCTGATTTTATGGTCTGACTAATGATAAAGTTGGTCGACGGGTGGTTAGTTGATTTTCAGTATTTGACATGATATGATTTACTAACCAAAGTTAGTTTTAAAACGGATCTTTGATAATTCAATACCTAAAGGGGTGAAACGTAGTAAGTAGAAATAATCTGTGTTTGTAATACAACCGAATCCGCAGGCATCAGCTAGTAATGAAATAAAACATTCAAATGATCGTACCTATAAAATTAGCTTGTCATACTTGTCGAAACATTTTGTGGTCGCGTCAATAGAAGTGAACAAAAAGCGACCAACAGGTGTTGAGGTGGACATTTGTCGCTTTCGAGACGGCATATGTCGCGCCTTGGACAGTGTGTGCGGCAAAGAATAAGTGGTGAAGAACGCAGAAGGTACAATGAACAAGAAATCCGGCTGTCCACTATTAAAAGCGTTTTACTTACCTGTCTTTATGGAATGACGATTCTTACTTTATCATTGCCTTCCTGTTGTAAACTGTTTCTTTTTAGAGTTCATCAAGTTAAAGGTACATAACTAAGACCATCACAAAAAAAAACCGGCCAAGTGCGAGTCGGACTCGCGCACTGAGGGTTCCGTACCACCACATTATCATAATTGTATTAGTTAAAATTTCAGTAAGTTAATGTGCTAGATTTTTTGAGTCCGCCACGCGCTTGACCAAATTTTATTATTTGTTGTTATTTTATAGCTTATGCACTATAAACATACCAATTTTGAAGTTTGTAAGTGTTCCTGTTTTTAAAATAGAACTAAAACAAAAATCGTCTCCGCGACCATTCAACTTGACCCCTCACTTATATGAATGTTCTTGAAACGGGAGCTCACCTCAATTGGTTACCCTTAGTTGTGAGAAAAGTTGTAATATTTAATGATTTAAGACTTTTCCCTTTATTTGTACTTTGAGACCTAGCTTCTTGCCAAATTTCATAATTTTAGGTCAACGGGAAGTACCCTGTAGGTTTTGCATTTTTGCAAAAATGTATGGAGATGAGGACATAAAAAGCCATATCTTTTGATTGCGTCATTGTAAAAAATTTAAACTTTCAGATCTTGTGTGGTTCATGGACCCTAATATATATTATCAATTTCAACCTGATACCTCTACCCGTTCGTGAGATAAAGGGTCTTGACAGACAGACAGACAGACAGACAGACAGACAGACAGACAGACGGACAACAAAGTGATCCTATAAGGGTTCCGTTTTTTTCTTTTGAGGTACGGAACCCTAAAAACGACGAAACTTTTGCTTTTAATTGCTGTTAAAAACTGTTTCAATGGGAGTCAACATCAGCGCGAAAATTTAGGTAGATAAAAACGCTTTCGCCCGCGTGGTACTGGCAAATAATAGTACCAACCCGTCTCGTGGGTGTCGTAAGAGGCGACTAAGACTGGAGAAAGGGACAATGTACTGTACAAGTTAGGAATGAGTATATTACTCAGACCAAGAATGCATACTATGATGTTATAGTTGTCAGTGGAATGCGGACAGTCAGGACTAAACCTATTTTTAATACTTTTTAAACCTCACGGGCATCTCACCTACTTTCAAGTACCATCTCACCTAATTTCAAACACATTCTAAGCCGAAAAGTGAGGTTATGCATTTGTGGAGCTTCGATAGCATACCTGCTTAACCTAGTTGAAGTCACTAAAATTGTAGCAGATTTTATCGTAGTACCACAGATTACATAATAGTAGTACTGACAATTATAACCTGAACGCTACAAACGCTACAAACACCCGAAACCAGAGACCTTCTCAAGAAGGTCAAAGTGTTTCCACTGACGCGCAGCCGTATGTACTACATAAAGATAAGATCATTTATATGCCATAAAACCATTACAATTTGGTATGTATGGCTATGCTTATCACTTATCATTTTTACAATCTGTTTCATCATCATATCAGCCGAAAGAAAAACTATGACTACTAAAACTATAACTACTGTTTAGAAAAAAGTATTTTTCAACACATTTGCTCATAAAACAGCTCTATTTGCACTTTATTAAGGTCCATAATCCAGCTCATTAAACACGCGTGTTTTTGTCATAATATTACTTAACTAGTGTTTTATTTTTGTTTTTTTTTAAATCGACCAAGAGCAAGGAGTTTTTATGCTTATTATGTTACTAAAATTTTCAAGCTGACTTCAAGAAAATATCATAAATGAATGTTGATTTTATGAAATTATTTATAGTAATTAACTAATTAACAATAAATTTGTCATTTACGTAACAAGATATTCAATTTTTGATAATTTATTTCAAGGTAAATGGAATAGGATGTTTGGGTACCGAGTGACAATTACTTTTTTTATAGCTTGGTTACTAGATTGACTAATAATTGATAAAAGATTGATGGTGTAAGATAACATGGTAATGTTTTGGGGGCTCTTCACGCGACGTATAATTGTGACCGCTGAAAAAGAAAGAATGCGCGCCATTTTACAAATATTGGTCGTGTTTATTATTGTAATTATTTCTAATAGTGTCGACTTCTACATATAAAAAACTGATCCTGAACCGTCTAAAATACTCATACACGAAATACAATTATGAAATTTGGTAAAATTAAAGGGAAGCATGAACATATGCAGCCGACAAAATGTTCCGGTGGACGTAAGGTTAGCAAAGCTTAGTATTTTAAAGGTAACCAATTTGATTTGTTTTTATTCGCAAATGTGTTGAAAAACTTTGTAAAAAGCTCGTGCGCGTTGGTAATTACACCCTCGGCTCCATTACGCCCTCGCCTGCGGCTCGGGCTGCAATTTCTGAGCCTCGGCTGTAATATCCAAAATAGCGCACTTGCATTTTAATGTACTATTATTCGATGGAACCTAACCTTATTTCGTTCTTCATCACTAAATAATCTATGACTAAACATAACAAGGTGTCGATATGTAATGTATTGGATACGACTTATTGAATTTTGAGGAGCTTCCGTCCTTACTAAATTTTCTACCTGACAACAAAAAAATTTAAACAAATTCCACTCTTAAACCTATCAGCACACAGACCGAATTTCTATAAACCTTGGAAAGTTGTCATTGTTACTTTAATTTTGCTCTTACGTGCTTTGAGTAAGGTTTAATGTTGTGTGAACAATATTAACAGCCTTGAAAGTAGTTTATGATAGCCATAACAACATTGTCAAAGAAAACAAATGTTGTGTTTAGAAAGGGTCGTTTTGAATAAACTTTCAATTTTTGTATTGATTTTTATAGATTTTTTATCGGATTTTTTTTCTCGGCGGATGTTTGAGATTGTTTTAGAAAGTGAAATGGATTTTTGTAGCCGTAACAAGTTTTAGTACCCACTGTTGCTATGCTTGTTCGCTACGAAGTGATTTTTCTTAATTAGTGACTATAAGTAGACGTGGTCATTCACAACAAGGCTCAGTTACTCAGATGGCCACAGAGCAGAAAAAATGAGTAAATAAATATATAGGCGCAGGAAGGCCGTGACAATCAGAATCATCCAGGATATACTCGTATTAGGTTCAGGTATATCCTTATAAGAACATAGTAACATTGATCACACATCACACACATACTAATCAGTTCGAGGTACTAATGATTGGCTAACTAATTCTACTCTGAACAATTATTATCAATGATTGCCCCGGAATGTAACAATTTGCTGATGTGGTTAAACTGTCACCAATCTTCCCAAGGCAAAATTTTTGTGTCGTGTTCTCTTACATCGGCACTTTGTCAGAGTAAGGCCATGTCCCCATTAGGCTCACAGTGAGCCGCTCACTGTCTGCCTCCAGAACGCCTTCCTATATTTTAAATGGAGTGTCCATTCAGCGCTTACTGTACGCAGTTTGCGGCGTTACGCTTGCAGATTCATTCAGTGAGTAGCTGAGTCGCCGCGAACTATGCTCCCAGTCGGCGGCTCAGTCAGCTCAGCAACCGATACGATTCTCAGAGTCACTCGGCTCACAGTGAGCGACTCACTGTGAGCCTAATGGGGACACGGCCTAACAGCTGTCTAAAATACTTAGCTGATACTCTCTTCCAGTAACCAGCAAGGAGTTTCGACTCGGATTCACAGAGGAGGTGCTGACTGTAATCTGCCTACAATTATTGTGGGGGACATTTCACACTTGACTAGATAAACGGGGAATCGGGTGAAACATACATACATACATACATAACATCACGCCTCTTTCCCGTCGGGGTAGGCAGAGACCACAGTCCTCCACCTGCTACGATCTTGACATACTTCCCGTGCTTCCTGAACTTTCATCAATCCTTTCATACATGCTCGTCGGTTTAGGGTACTTTTAACCCGGCCTTTATTCAGAACGTCCTGAATTTGGTCCTGGTACGTTCGCCTAGGCCTTACCCTTCCAACGTTTCCATTCACTCTCGCCTGGTAGATCTCTTTCGTCAGTCTTCGTTCATTCATCCTCTCTACATGACCAAACCATCTCAGCATCCATTTATCGATTTTGGTCACTACGTCTTCTTTTACGCCACACCGTTCTCTTATCACACTACTTTTAATCCTGTCACTCAATTTAACACCAATCATACTCCTTAGCGCTCTCATTTCAACTGCATTAATTCTACTTTCATGCTTCTTCTGCCATACCCAGCTTTCACTGCCATAAAACGATTAGTGCAAAATAGGTAAGGTAGCAGTAAGCTAGCGTGGGTAGGCCTCGAAAAGGAAAACCGATGATCTGGTCAAGGTAGGGAGTAACCGCTGGATGCTGGTAGTGCATAACCAGTCATCTTGGTGATTTTGGCGAGAGACCAAGAATGCATGGACATATTACATAACATCACGCGTCTTTCCCGTCGGGTATACAGAGACTACAACCCTTCAACTGCTACGATATTGACATACTTTCGTTGCTTCCTCTATTTTCGTCAACCCGCACGTACACACGGCCGCACGTCGGTGGAAACACTTTGACCTTGAGCGGGTCTCTTGTTTCTGCCGTAGTGTAGCGCTGGTTCAGCTTATACTGGTTTTGTTTCTAAGTGCTTGCTGCCGTGCGTACATGCATGAAATCCACACAAAATGCAGATTATATGGCTGACTTTTGTGCCAAAAAGTATAATGATTGTCATTGATAAGCAAAGAAGAAGAACCACCCGAATACTAACCAAATCTATTGACCACGTAACTATTCGTACAAAATTAAACTTTAAGACAGACTGTTGTGACTCGTTAATGCAGTGCTAAGTACAGTCAAGAACCAAAAAGTTTTTAAGTAGATACTTTATAATGTAGGAACTTAATATAAGTTCAGATGTTTTGAACGCAGGGGACTTATTTCTTTGCATATTCTAAAAGACTCAAAGGTAGAATGAAAATAGGTAATCTCATCTCATTGTTTTTCGTTTATTTTAACGCTTACCAATAAAAATTTGCAGCCGTGCTAAATATTTGACGGAAAGAATAACATTAAGGGGCTGATAAGACCTAAATACGCTTCACTTGAGCAGGTTTTTAACGAAAAGTGATGAATATGTGGCCATGAAAAAAAATTATGTGATAATTAAGCATCTTTCCAACAATATGGCCGACTCTGAAACACGATTAAATATATTTTTCACCTCCAAAGCTCGGAAACATTTGTTTTGTCGGTTAAATTCTGCGGCCAAAAGCGATTTTTGGCCCCTAGCGGGCAAAAGGTTTTTCTGCGGCCAAAAGCGATTTTTGGCCGCTAGCGGGCAAAAGGTTTTTGAAATTCGAACGTGATGCAGTATGGCAGACCTCCACGCTGCGGTACTGGCTGCTTCCTCGCTTTAGTGAGGTGAAAAATTTTGTGTTTCGCTCGGCAGCAAAGTAATTTTGCGTCTCGTGCCTTGAAACCTTCGCCACGCTCAGGATTGTTCGTTTGAACCACTCGCTTCGCTCGTGGTTCAATTCTAGAATCCTTCGCTTGCTCAGGTTCAATACAAGGCACTCACGCCAAATAACGCTTTTGCTGCCTTGCATAACAAATAACTATTGTTCGCCATAAAAATATCCAAAGTTTCCTCTGCTTTTTGCTTTTAAACCGTTTTTCTTAAGTACCCATTAATCTATGATGCCAAAACTTTTAAACATTATTCAATATACAGGGTGTAAGGGACGGTGTACCGAAAACTGAAAGGGCGTGCTCAGTTAACGAAACTGAACAACTTTCCCAAAGAAACACATGTTGGGAAATGAACAAAAATTTGTTCTCCCCATACAAACTGTTCGACCAGAGTGGGCAATTTGTATGGAAAGATCATAATTTTTCATCATTTCCCAACATGTGTTTCTTTGTGAAAGTTGTTCAGTTTCGTTGACTGAGCACGCCCTTTCAGTTTTCGGTACACCGTCCCTTACACCCTTTATTATGCATAACAATATAGCTGTTTTATAATTATTAGTATTATGAGTACAGATTTTGAGAAAAATGCAAAAATGAGCGAAAAACGGCGAAAAACAGCGCGAATCCGCTCCGTTCTAGCACGCACATTCTGTTCTTTGTTAGAAAGGGAGGTAATTTAGCTCTTCTCAGCCCCTTAAATAATAAATAAATATTGGGGGACATTTCACACAAGGTCATCCAATCCTAAACTAGGTAAAGCCTGTACTATGGGTATCAGAGATTTATATACATACAGATAAATAACAACCAGACACAGAACAAACACTTGTGTTCATCACACAAATGTGTGCTCTGGACGGGGATCGAACCCGCTGCTCACGGCGTGGGCAGGTTCACTGCCAACCACACCAACGGGCTTGTCGTTGTAGATATTGTTTTACAAACTTGTTTTTTCTGACAGCTTTAGCCGATTGCTCTTAACATAGCTGCAAAACATGAAGGAAAAAAAAATTACGCGCCCAGATGGAGTAGTAATCATGCCTATTTTGTATCGAAACCTATGCGGCCGCTAAGAGGGGTGGGAGGGTAGGTGGAAGCGGGAGACGAGGTTTGTATTTTAACTCTATCACACATCTTTGAAAACGTTAAGAAACTGATTGACTGAATGAATGAATGAATGAATGACTGACTGACTGACTAAGAATCAACGCACAGCCCAAACCGCTGGGTCTAGAAACTCCAAATTTGGCACGTAGCTTCCTTGTGAGATCTAGGGGTGACTAAGAAAGAATTTTTCAAAATTCACCTCCTGAAGGGGTGAAACAGGGGTCCAAAGTTTGTATGGGGCTAGCTAATAATATTAATAAGACACTGCACAGAAAAACATCAGTTATAAACGTACATACAGCTATTTTCCAGATGGGATAGCTGGTAGAGACTATGGATTTTCGACAAGCCCGTTGGTGTGGTTGGTAGTGAGCCTGCCTCACACGCCGTGGGCCGCGGGTTCGATCCCCGCCCAGGACAAACATTTGTGTGATGAACACAAGTGTTTGTTCTGTGTCTGGGTGTTATTTATCTATTTATGTATGTATATCAGTCTCTGGTACCCATAGTACAGGCTTTGCCTAGTTTGGGATCAGATGATCTTGTGTGAAATGTCCCCCCAATATTTATATTTATTTTTTATTTATTTCTGAGGATGGAAAAAACTAGAATGGCATTTTTATGAAGTCTTTTTCTGCTGGCTTCAGTTGATTCGTAATTACTGTTATTAAAATGAGCTGAGCAGATTCTGCTATATTGGTTGGAATCCAATTTTGGTCTCTTCCGCATGTTGGCACCCATTTACGTTTTTGCGCCGGATCTTTTGGAAAACTGCGATAAATAAATGAAATAAAATTATAATAAGCTGACAACTCGACTTGATATTATTTTTTATCGACTACTTCACATCACTGAAAATCAACAACACAATTTTCTACTAAAAATTTGACCACGAAAATTGTAAAAACCAAGCGGTTTAATACTCACCAGAAAAATGTGATACCAGCAAGCTTTGTAGTTTTGCTTGCGGCATGGTTTCGGCACAATTTCACCGCACAATTATTAATGTTTTGTGTTATTTATTTTATTTCTGATATTTTATGACAGAGATGTTGTCCATGTCACATGCCGTGAACGACCCCAGATTAGTAAGTTAATGTACAGCGACTATTTGAAAGAAAAGTGTGTCCTATGATGACTTCTCGTCCTCGTGATGTGGATTCCTGTGTAAATCTTCCACTTGACATTGGCGAACTCGCCATAATTTTATAATAATTTGTTAACTTGACATTGTGCAAAATACATCTTGGATGTGACGCCATTAAATAAATATCTATCTATCTAAGAAAAGTGTGAATGTGTGTATGAGTTACAAAATTGTATCACAGCCGGCACCCATAGTACGTTTTGATTACTACTCCATCTGGGCGCGTAATTTTTTTTCCTTCATGCAGAAAAAGGTGTTGTTAAGCGATGGAAAAAACGATAAAAAACCGGCCAAGTGCGAGTCGGACTCGCGCACTGAGGGTTCCGTACCACCACATAAACATAATTGTATTAGTTGAAATTTCATTAAGTTAATGTGCTAGATTTTTTGAGTCCGACACGCGCTTGACCAAATTTAATTATTTGTTGTTATTTTATAGCTTATGCACTATAAACATACCAATTTTCAAGTTTGTAAGTGTTCCCGTTTTTAAATAGAACTAAAACAAAAATCGCCTCAACGACCATCCAACTTGACCCCTCTCTTATTTGAATGTTCTTGAAACGGGAGCTCAACACAATTGGTTACCATTAGTTGTGAGAAAAAATTTAATATTTAATGATTTCAGACTTTTCCCATTATTTGTACTGTGAGACCTAGCTTCTTGCCAAATTTCATAATTTTAGGTCAACGGGAAGTACCCTGTAGGTTTTGCATTTTTGAATAAATGTATGGAGATGAGGACATAAAATGCCATATCTTTTGATTGCGTCGTTGTAAAAAATTGAAATTTTCAGATCTTGTGTGGTTCATGGATCCTAATATATGGTATTAATTTCAACCTGATACCTTTACACGTTCGTGAGATAAAGGATCTTGACAGACAGACAGACAGACAGTCAGTAGGGGGGTTAGGCCGTTTCTAGACCACCTAGAGGTGATGTGGTCGAGAGTCGGTCACCGGGATTCGACCTGGTTCGGTAGCTAATGTGGTCGAGGAACGGTCCCCGTTTGTGGACCATTTTTTTGACCAGTCTCTAAAAAAAAGCTCATCAAATAAAATTCAGACCTAAAATTTTTGCTAAAATCGCGTTTTGACTATAGTAGGGGGGTTAGGCCGTTTCTAGACCACCTAGAGGTGATGTGGTCGAGAGTCGGTCACCGGGATTCGACCTGGTTCGGTAGCTAATGTGGTCGAGGAACGGTCCCCGTTTGTGGACCATTTTTTTGATCAGTCTCTAAAAAAAAGCTCATCAAATAAAATTCAGACCTAAAATTTTTGCTAAAATCGCGTTTTGACTATAGTAGGGGGGTTAGGCCGTTTCTAGACCACCTAGAGGTGATGTGGTCGAGAGTCGGTCACCGGGATTCGACCTGGTTCGGTAGCTAATGTGGTCGAGGAACGGTCCCCGTTTGTGGACCATTTTTTTGACCAGTCTCTAAAAAAAAGCTCATCAAATAAAATTCAGACCTAAAATTTTTGCTAAAATCGCGTTTTGACTATAGTAGGGGGGTTAGGCCGGTCGATTAAGGTTTAATTAGCGGATGAATGCGTACGTTTTATTCGTGGTTGATTTGACTTGCAAAGTATTTTTTTTGTGTCGAGACCACCCTAGATGAATGATAGACAGGTGCAAATCTATTCTACCGATCCAGCTCTGCAAGTTGTTACGTGTCGAATTTGTTTTTGTGAAGGTTTCGTAAAGTTTATTACTTCACATTATGGGAAGAATTATTGATTGCTATAAATAACATCGAAGTCACAGGTGCTTAATAGTTTCCATTCTTATGAAATTGCGTCGGGATTTTGTATTGAGACCCCCCTCGATGAATGGCCGGCAGATACAAATCTATTCAATAGTTCACATTCTTTCCTGTTTTTTTTTGGAGATTCCTAATGCAATTTATCCTGATTTTTTGTTCCATTATTGGTGGAAGATTTATTAATTTTCATAGATAACATCTGGGTGGTTGAGCGATAGCGTGTGATCCGTTTTTTTGTGACTTCGATGCAGGTTTGATCATGTTAAGTAGACGCGTCCCCTCCATATTAAAGCTCTATAAAAGACAACTTCCTAGGAATCGACATCATTATGTTCAGTGCTCGCTTACCAGAGAACTAGATCTCGTAATATTTCCAGATCAATTGAAGTGATTATTTAACGTATTGACAAGTTAGTGAATCTGTGTGTTCGTGTATAGCAAAAAAATGGATGTAAGTATGACTTATTTTATACGTGATTCAGTTATTGTGCTATAACGTTTTACCTCACTGAAATTTTTTCATTGTTTCAGCTCACTGAAAATACTTTTAAAAATTATTATTTCCCCGCAAGCAGTGACGATGAAACCATTCGTTCCACAAAATTGAAAAAGTCGTCGAAAAGAAACTGCATTGATAGTTTTTTTGAAAAACCCAAGAAAATACTGAAAACTGTAAAGAAACCTTCGACAGTTGGACGAGCTTTGGAGGATGGCATAGCTTATTTGGCTTCCAATGAAGATGATGGGGCCTCCGCATCTCATCTGATTAAGATTGAGATTTATGATTTGCATAAAATCAAAGACGTCGCACCAGCAGAACTATGGAAACACGCAGATGTGCGTGTGAAATATTACGTACCGCCTCAGGAAGATAAACATCTGCAAAGTGCAAGAGATGTAATTTATAACATCACAAAGCAGGTGGCTTCAAGCCCAGACTGCGTCCAATTTTTTATTAAGAAGCAATGAGTGTGTGGGTGGTTCAAGCTGTGACAATGAACTTTTTTTTAGTTAAGTGTTTGCATGGACTCTGTAATATTTTTTGTGAGATTTTTGTCCTTTTCCCATAGCTGCAGAGCTATATAAAGACGTAAGATCCAACTTAGAGGATCGCATTCGTTTACCACACACAGACCATGAATCCTCCTGAATTAAGTGCCGGAGAAATCCACCGATTGGAGCAGCAGTTATTTCAACTCTGCGAAGAAATTGAGAAGCAATATTCTAACACGTGAGTAGTCTAGCATTACACTTATTTCACTTGCTGTAACATATTTTCCGGTAGTGGGCTTAAAGGTACTTAAAGTGAGATCTTTCCATATTTTATTCATTTGTGATTCTTTCGTTTCTGTTCAACGTTTTTTTTTTTGGCTTTACATCGATTCAATATGTTTTATAATTTGGATAACAGTTTATCTGAGCAAGAGATTTCGTTGTTTAGTAAATCTCTCATTCTAAGTAAATTTCATAGAAACATACGAATGTGGTTTGTACAAAAAGTTCTACCTGTGTCACTTTTGCGAGACCCAGACATTTCACCTTACTATACGCCTTGTACTGGTCACTTGAAGTACAATCCAAAGAAGCTGCATTATGACGAAATCGATGGGGTGTTAACGATGCAAGCGTATTGTACACATTGTCAGCAGTAATATAGGTTAGGTGGATCATATAAATTAGGTCCTAGTTTATCGAAAATTACTACCAATTAAGTTGTGTTTACATTTTTTTTTTTGTTTTTACAGTTCAACGCAATACAGAAACAAACCCGTAGCCGTGGTAAAAGGAGAACTGCAAAAAATATCTAATTATTCAAGATCACTGGCACCTTGGACTTTAGCCGCAGGTTGGTCCCGCCAATGGCGTCCAATTAATCCACTTCAAATTGACTGGAGCTATGAGGAGGAAGAAGAATTAAGAGCAGAGAGTCCAGCAAACCTTCCGCTATCCTTATATTCTCCGAAAAAAAATATTTTTGACTGGAGCTATGAGGAAGAAGAAGAATTAAGAGCAGAGAGTCCAGCAAACCTATTCTATCCTTATATTCTCCGAAAAAATATTTAGCATTTAAACAACATTAATTTATTCATGTGTAATTTTATGTTTACTTGACAATAAATTTAATTAATAGAACTTTTGTTTAATTGATGTCACCTATAAAGTAAATAAAACACAAAATACATTATTTTAAAATTTATTTCAATTGGACCAAAATAGACTGAAATAGTTGTCTTAAAATTAAATCATTACATAAAGTATCCTTAGTAAACAAACTCGTAAAATTAAACATTGACACTCCATTATATCTAAAGTAAATATATAATAAACAATACATTCCACATACGGAAGTAAGATAGTTTTGAAGAATTATACTATTATGAAAATATATTCTAGAATTTCGTTTCAAAAATTTTTCATGATACATGGTTGGTTTACGAGCAAACGAATCAAAATAATCCGCAACACCATCCTCACTTATGTAAATAGCTATCCAATGCGACCCAATTTTCGTATCAGGATCTAAATTACTTATTAAGAAGCATGGTAGAGAAACATGAATTGGTAAACGATTTGCAGCATATACATTGTATTCTAACTTGGAGTCAATTTTTTTCATGAATCTCTGTATATCACAAGTATCCATTTTTGCTTTCACACATCTGATTGTTAGAACTGCGTAGTAACTTATGTTATAAATCAAAATGTATCATATTTTATATAAATATCTTAACTCAAAACATTCATTAAATTTTTAGCTGTTGTAGTCGAAAGTAACTTCACGATTTTTATTTATTTCAAGAATATTATCGAACTCAGCAAAAATTATACAATTAATTGTTGTTGGTAGAGCGCTATCAAATCGAACTTCCATCCTCACGCTACCATGTTTAATTAAATTCCAGTGTGTTAGTGAATTAGCACACAAATCAGGGGTCATGTCAAAAGCCATTAAACAGTATCCACCTGAGTAATCGCTCATACATAAAAAATTACCTTCATTCGCAAAATGAATACCGGTACCAGAAAACAATGTGTTGTATGCGCTTACAAACATATCATTCGGAAAAGATGGTTGTAATGTACAAGGTGGAATTTGTTGACCATCGACATATAAACTAAACAAATTCATATTATAATGTACAAAATTAAATGGATTTTTATTTAGAGTTCCATTCAATGCAGCATTATCTACGAATCCAATCACACATCTTTTAGGTATTTGTCCAAGAAATATATTATCAAGAGCTTTTCCTTGCACCCCTGCTGGTATAGTTAACACTTTGACTTCCGCGCGAGTGATAGGATATTTTGCAGTAGTAGTAGATAAAACTTTTTGATGAGCAAGAAGAACGGATGGATTAATTCTAGCTTTACGCATTAAGAGAGATGCACTAGTAATATTAACTTTAAATTTTGAATCTACATTGGAGCATAAGAGATTGAAAGTTTCTTTTGTACGTACTAATTTTATGCGCATTTCTACACCGTTAATCAAAAATTTTTCTTGATTGAATATATCACCATGCAAATGCCCCATCATTTCCACTTCCTTGCCGTGTGTCAAGCTATGTCTCATATTAAATCCTAGGTTAGTAATGTCACATGTATCCATTTGATTAGCTGTATCGTCATACCATAATCCACAAGTGAGATGAGACTTTTTAGCTCCCCTGTCATAATTAAGTAAAGTTTCGATGTATGCTCGATAAGCGTAGGTGTTATTGGGAGGTGAGATGAGCTTTTGATTTAAATATATATCTAACTGGCTGAAAAGGGAATGTAACCAATTGTTTACTGGTGCAACTTTAACAGTCTCAGGAATTGGCGTGCCATCACGATTAACAATTTTTGCTTTCACAATGAGTATTGTGTGCGATAAGTCGATATAATCATCTCCAGAGCCAGGTATTAAAAATTCAATGGGTCCATCGTCAGTTAATGATGACACTGGGCTGTAGTTAATCCACTGCCCACTCTCTATACTGGTTTGTGTTGATGGGAGGGCAAACAAATCTAATTCTGATTTTACACATTCACAAGAGTTGTTATGTAAGAATGCCATGATTTTTAAGATGTAAATATGTCGCTGTTTGTTTTTTTCGCGGCACCTCTTCGCTTCGGTGGTTTCCTACGAATAGATACCTTCTTCGATTGTCTTCGAGTTTTATACCCTGATCCAGACATCAAGGAATCAATTTTATTATCCGCTCTTCGTTTTAAGTTTGCACTTACATTTTTTAGCTGTGTTTTGACAGAATCAGCGAGTGGGTGCGCATTAATCACATCAGTCAACAACCCCATACCTGCATTTACGGCTTCGGAACCAATTGCTCTCGCCCCACTTTTTAAAAGAGGAAACACAGATCTGAATAAACCTCCAAGAAAACTACCAATACCATGCCCCCGCTGATGAGGAACGCCTCTATATACAATGCCTACTCCCGTTCCAGCCTGATGTGAATAATAATGGTGGTAAGGACATATTTGAGTTTGTTTATTAATCATTTTATTCGCTTAAAATGTAGTTTAATACATGCAGTTCCAAACTGGAATGGTACTTTATCACCAATACTTGTTCTTATATCTATTTCAATAACATCAAACTCTCTACGCATAACTGGTAAGTAGTGTGCTGGTGAAAAAACATTCATTTTAAATGCACCGTATGTATATTTCATGGGGTCTAGTGTTGCAACTCTTAATAATGATGTCATGACATCTCCCACTATCTGCGGTTGCACTATGTCTGAATATATAAAAAGTTGAGATGGTAACCCCAAATTCAGGTTGACTGGGTATTTGCCTGATTTATGAACAGCAATATTTGTATTAGGTTCAAATCCAAGCTGCAAACATAGCTTAGGTGCGAGATTCATAGCTAATATATCATCTGAAGTAGATACTGTGACAAGCTTTGATATTTTATTGTATTTAAAGGTGACTTTCCCTTTTAACAGATCATTTTCATTAAAAGATTGTAAAAAGTGAGTGACATCATCATAGTTTGTGGTAGGTATGTTAGATATGTACTGTACGCCATTTTCATGTCCCCCTTCTTTTTTAGTTACAGAAAATATGTTTTCATGTTCCTGCACGTTGAACATTGTACAGGGGTAGTTAAATTCCACTAATCCAACAACCCATTCTCCTTCTAACTTAAGCGTTTTTGGTAGTTTGGTAAAAAAATTTGTGGTTGCATTGTTAGGGAAATACAACATTGAACTATTACTCAAAAGTGTTAAATAAAAACTATCCTCCATTATATTTTTTCTAAATTTGAAGCTAATATCCAAGTATTAAATTTGTTGGGATAACCTTTCCACTTAACGAGCACTTGCTTTCTGTTACCTGAGTAGCGAGACTGTATTATTTTATCTATTTTATATGTATCGTGGGGGTTATACTCAACCTTTTGTAATTCTTTACCATAAAAAGTTCCTACAATTGACTCATTTTGCAAATCCTTGAGGGTATATACTATAAATGGCTTTCTTTTGATAATGGAGGTTATAACGAACACTTCATCACTCCAATTGGTTTCATAGCCTTTTTGAAATATATGTTTGTATTTGGTTATTCTTACAAAATCACCTACTTCAAATATGGGTGTAGTTCTGTTCATATTGCTTCGTTTTAATTTTGGTCTTTCGTATAAATTATTCCAGACAGTCATAATATTATTCGAATTTACATCACATGGTCGCATTTTAATGCTTGAGTGATAGCTATAGTTATATGATTTAAGCAAATCTTGCAAAATATCTACATACCTGTATGTGTTTTTATGAGTGAAATATCGCCACATTTTCATTTTCAAAGTTCTTTGAAATCTTTCCACAATACTAGCTTTTATATCTGGATTGTTTGTTGTATAGTAATTTACATTTCTACTTTTTAAAAATGATTTAACATCTTTTGAAGCAAATTCAGTACCTTTATCAGATTGAATATGAGTAGGGGTATCTTCGGCTTCACTAAATATGCTTTGAAAACTACTTTTTATGGTCTCTGAATTCTTTTTTTTAATAGCTCTAGCAAAAGCATATTTACTGAATACATCTATAACACAAAGTATATATTTGTAACCATCATTATATTGACTATAAGATCGCATATCGCTAAGATCTGCTTGCCATAGTACATTAAAATTAGACAAAACATACTTATTTCTCGGAAACCTTTTTTGAACTGGTTTATGTAGAGTATACGTTTCTTGACCTTGCAGCCACTCTTGCACCTGCTTTTTATTCATTCGCCCTTTCATTGCTTCTGTGAGTTTATTGACGCTGCTATAACCAGCGGGATTAGAAACATCATAATAAATCTGATTGACATCTAATACGGATTCCATCTTTCCCAATTAATTACCTTGCGAGCTCTAAGCCGTTCTGATCTGGATCTACCTTGTATTGGCGTATTTTGTATTCTTGGACTGTTCTTATTTTTATCGTCAAGTTCTATCAAGGAAAATTGTGCGTTTGGATTACCGAGACAATTAATGGGGATTTTAATATCAGATAAAACTTTGACAAACTGCTCATACCCTAGCGGGTTGGGACGTTTTACTTTTCTTATGACAAAGTGTACTAATTCAGTTATATTACTGAAAGGAATATCTTTGTCACTTACAAAAACGGTTCCATTGTCATTCCAGCGTATTTTATCTCTATTTCGCACCAAATAACTTAACAGTATTTCTCCTTTTTTTCTGTATGTTTTAGGTAGCGAGTTTACAACACCTATAACAGTATAAGCGTCTTTAGAGGACGTAAAGTTTTGTATTACTGAATCTGTCTGGGTCTCAACGTTCGTTTTATCTACATCATTTTCCTTCTTAATGGGGTCAGTCTGAATCTGCGCATCAGCTGTAATTACTCTCTCCTGATTTAGTGGGACTATTTTCAAAGAATTCTTTTTTTCATCATTGAAATGCAAGTATCTTTGCAGTGTTTGAAGATACAATATCCACTTTTCACGATCATTTAGTTTGCTTTTTAATATTTTATGCATCTCACCATCCAAACGAGAAATTGCGTCCTCAGATGAACTCTCTCTCTCACTTTGTTTAAATCTTTCAATAACATTAGGATCAACCAGGACCATTTTTTTTGTATTTTGCATATTGATAAATTAATATTACGATCGAAAAACTGAATTTAGCAGCCCACTTAAAACGGCACCTAAAATAATAGGTAGAAATGCACCACCTTTTTGCACAATTATTTTCTTCCTTTGTTTAATTTTACCCTTCGTAACTAACTGTCTCAAAATAATTCTATGTTTTTTTAATTTACACTTATCTTTATCTTTTAATGGTATTTTACCTTTTAAAACGTTAAAAATACATTCACTTATACAATTTATTTCATCATTGCCACAAGTTTTCAGTAAAGCTGTTCGTTGTTTTGGTTTTAATGTTAGTAATGCTTTAAGGAAATGCTTATGAGATGTTACTCTTCCACTCATTATCCAAAACTGAGGCAATATTCTGCAGTGCTAGATAATCTCAGTCTACGATTTATTTATCAGCAGAAATGAAACATATTTTCGATTACGATTTATTTATCAGCAGAAATGAAACATATTAACTTGCAAATATTGAAAGTAGACTCTACCACTTCTTTTATAGGTATTTTGTCTTTGAATATTGTTAAAATACACTCGCAAAGTTGTTTTATCTCACTGTCGGTACAAAATTGTAACAAAGCGTCTCGATAGTGTGGTTTAATTGTATTTAATGCTATTAGCAAATGATCTCTAGATGTTTCTTCTTGACTCATCATTTGGAACTAAATGAATTCTATTGTTGTGTATCATATTTATACCCCTTCTTTGGAACGTAAACTACACAATAATTATCAGAAGGAAATATTTTACTTTTGAAGCGATACATGTCGTTAGTGTTTTGCTTGAGATCAATCAAAAGATATCCGTGAGCTTCTATGGTTGCATCCTTATACGCTTCTTCTACAAATTTAGTATTGTCTGGATATACCTGACGAGCGAAATGACGTATTTGCGTTCTATCTCGAGGGTTTTTAAAATATATTATATAGCTGGAATTCAATGAAATATCTCGTTGACCTTTACCCTGATGAAATAAGTTTTGAGTAATGTAAAACACACTCAAATTCCTGTGATGACTGCCTTTAGTAAAAATATCTACAATGCGACCATCTGATTCTCTCATGAGATCATCAATTATTAAGAGTTTGGGATACTTTCCATCAAACATATTTAAATCTGGGATGCCTTGACTATAATTAACATTATCTAAATTATATAGTGGCTGCATTTCATCATAGCACCATATCACTTCAGAAAAATCTTCATTACAAAGAGCTTTGGAATGACTTAAAAAATTTGTAACAAAATTTGATTTTCCACATCCACTGGGACCAGCGACTATCGCTGTAAAAGGATGATTAAAATGAATCATATTGTTGTAGAAAACACGTGTCAACTAAGATGGTGCACAATATAGAATGACACATAATTCTAATTATTTAGGATATAATGTGAAAATTAAATAAAAACTAAAACTCGAATAATTTTTTGTATATTTTATTATTTCTTTCCGTATTATATTCATTACAAAAAATGTAACTTATTTCACTATCATGCAATAATTTATACAATTCAAAAGAGCGAGTCTACCACCAATTCGGAGTCGGGCTATTGCAGAGAAAAAGAAATGACGCAAGAAAACTCCCCAGCCCGGCCGATTTTAAGAGCCGGCTAATTACACTATACAGAACTATTTATAATGGGCGGCGTCTATTCAGCAAGCGCCACCTTACCTCGCTACTAAGTTATTGAAAAACAGACCTTAAGCTGTGTAACATACAGTATATTTTAAAGTTAGAGATGAAAAAAGCGGACAACGGCGAACATAAACTTGGTACCTGTTTTGATGCTATGAATGGTCTAAGGAACACCTTCCCTAAATCAGTATATTTACATTGAGTACTTGCCATAAAATAATAGGAATTACTAAATTATGGATCATTAAAATAATCACTTATTATTTTATGCATGGTTAAACTATTACACTTAGTCTAGGTAAGTTTTTCTATCTATTTACACTACTTATCGCATGCATTACATCAGAACATTCGCAAAAACAATTACAAGAAAATATTATGCGGTAATAAAATTAGGTCTATGTCCAGCAGTGGACGTCTTTCGGCGGTACTCATATAATTTAATCTAAAAGAAAATCTCAATAACGACTTTATAATTCTTATGTACTAAATACAGAAAGTAACGTTAGGAGTTATCTTTATTTATTTTAAAGTGCCCCCAAGCAAGAGTATCGGTAGAGTTTTCTAATAAGTAGCGCTTAGTGTCACTGTATGATAATGATATTTTGTTGATTTTTTGAGTATAAATTACGTGTTTTATAGATTTGAATCGTAACATTTCACGCGATATATTTTTTTTATCAAATAAACATGTTTTATAATTTTGAATATTAAATTGATTGGTGACTGATTTATTTACACCTTTGGCTTTGGCAATAAAATTATTCTGCACACTCATAGCGTACAATTTTGCACGAAGACCGACAAATTCCTCAAAAATTTTACCATTATTTTCGTCTTTGAAAAATCCTAAACGCTTTTTATTTACTAATGGCAAACCGTATTGATTGTCAGGGTGATAGTCAGATGTGTCAAAGAATGAATTTAAATCAGATCGCATATCGACATAAAAATTTTCAGTATATATTTGATAGACTAAACTGTCAGTGTCTGTGTATAGCAATTTAATATTGTCTTGATATTTGTTTTTCATGAAATCATAGTGAAAATTGTACATTAATGTCTTTGATAAATCCAATATACAGAAACCTAGATAAGTCGGTTTGTTATACAAAACTTGAGTTTTTTTCAGTTGTACTGCAACTAAATTTTCAGAAAAAATTGATAAACTGTGAAATGCTGGATTTGCAATCAAAGTTTCTGCGCCCTGTTTACTTCCGTGATTTATCCAGTGATTAAGTAACTTGACATTTACTCGTTTTGTTACATTCTCCATCGTCTTACCGAAAACTGAATTATTCATGAGTTTATAAAAATCCTTTTCAAAATCCGAAGAGGCTAGGGATCGCATGTGTGTATTTAAATCTATGTAACTTTTGAGCCACGGTGATTGTTCAAATTTAAGTATTCTGTGTATTTTTAATAACCGTAAACCTTGTTTTAAGCATTGCTTGAGATTTCTATAATGGATGACGTAATTGCTTTTGTTGTACAAATTCGGAATTAATTTTTTTTGTTTACTTTTTCCCGAGCAAATATTTTCAGGATAAAAGGGTAAATCTGAGTGAAAATCATGCAAGTTGGATGGATACTCCAAATCGACTTCTAAAATGTATCCGTGACTTGCCTCATCAGACACATTGAAATCAGTATTCACATCTACCCATTCAAACTTTCCTGTTGGGAGATATTGCGACATAGCCCAGCCATAAAGATTATTCGCATCTAAATACATGAGATATGAAGATGGGATGTTTGAATCATAATCTGGCATGTAAATATTGTTTGCTTTTGCATGTCTGTGACTGCATTGAGAAATCCCACCCCTGATATTATTTGCTATAAAACTGACTTGATCGATATCAGTTAGAAGTTCCAAATTAATTTTAGCATGATTTAACATAGAATCCCAGGAAAGCCCTGGAAGGGTGAAGTAATGACAGGGGTCTAACTGGTATGTCTTGAGGCAAACATTTCTAAAATTTTCAAATACATCAGCTAATAACAAGACATCTGTTTTTAAGTATAGATCCGAATAATCCCCCATATTCTGACACCTAAAATGATTCCACACTTCCTGAGCCTGTGTATAATCAGCTTCTGATAAATGACTGTCAGTTAAAGAATTAAAAAAATCATCACGAGTAGGTAGAGTTCTCATTTTTAATGATTCAAATGATGTCATATATTCATATGGATACACTCCCTTACGTATTAAAAGACTGAAGTCTTCGTCATTTGGAAAATTTAATTTAAGTTCATGGAATTGTTCTGGTGATAAAATCTTAGTCAATTTTTCAAGACTACTTGGCATAAATCTTAGAGAATCAAGAAATCTTAATTTCACTAATTTTTTATTTAGTCGTAAGACCTTAGAAAAAGATATGTATTTCTCTTTGTTCTCTGGTATAAGCTCAATATCACCCTCATCCACACTTAATCCGTGCACTATAAAATGAGCATCGTAATTACTTAAATTATGGAAGAATATGGGTACAAAATCCGGTAACTGGTATTTTTCTGCACATAATTTGTGGGCAACACCTTCAAAAACACCAGTGTGCCAATTGAAAGAAACTGTGGATTCTCCGTTCAGATCGTGATCACAAATATAACAGGAGGTGGCCTGATCTATTTTGATTTTATCTTCCTGTGTTAGGGGTAATGGTGATTTATTATAAGTTTTAGTTTTACAGATTTTTTCTAAATCTTGTTTGATGAATTTCATGAAAGTTTCAGCGCAATTTTCACCTCTGTAAGTTCTATATTGCGACAAACTATCATTATAGGAACATTTGACGTAATAGCCAAAACTGTATACTTCGTGTTTGTGGATATTATTCGTGGAAGATTTACTTGGATCATTGGAGCAAGTTTGAATTGGATTTAAAAATGCTTCAAAATCAGCGTAAATAACAAAGGGGACTTTTAATTTACGTTCATAATTATTGAAACTAAGTTGGTTTGTTGGTATTTTATCATTAAACCAGTTTTTCTTTGTGTCAAGTCCAGAAGGTAATCTCGTACAAACATGAAAACAGTCTTTTTCTTGGTGTTTTTTTAAATTATCTAACGATTTGAAGTGTAGAAGGCAGTCGTCACAGATATATGCTGTATGCTCTGATGCTGATATCTGCTTTGATACTAATCGCGAGAGATTTTTTATATAGCAATAATGTCCTTTGCTACCCTGTGTGATGTATAGCAAGTTTACATGTTTTGTTCTTCTGTTTTTTGTAAAGTGTAGTGGACCTACAATCTTTGTTTTATTTTCCGAATCAGAGTTTAATCCGAAGACATTAATACTAATATCGTTCAATTGTTCGAATTTGTGAATATCTTTAATTTTCATCGGAAAGGGAAGATTGTCAAATTTTAATTCGTTCTTATGTGCCATATATGATGTTACTCTGTTTGAGTGGAGATTTACTGGATACAGGGCCGATAAAATGGCCCAACGAAAACATTCGAAATCCTTGTTCTGTACATTAATTACAGCTTTTTTATGTTTGATGTCTAATGGCAGATCTATATATGACGAACCGCGCAATGGGTTAAACTTGTTGACATTCATGTCCAAGTGGTTTATATTAAGAAAACTCCATCCGCTGTCTTTTTTTTCAAAATTCGTAATTTTGTTTTTAATTTCTGATTCAAGCATTGAATAAATAATGTTTTTATCATCTCCAGTACAAACGACATAATTATTTGTTTGAAAGTCGAATGTGTTTTTTTGCTGTTTTGTTTCTTGAGTAAAGTTAGCGTTTAAAATAAAGTTAACTTTTACAACAAAGTGTTCTGAAATTGATCTTTCTAATAATTTAAAAACTTTATTTTTAATATTTTGTAAAAATATTTCAGGTGTTTCAAAAGCCTGATTTGGTGTTATCGCGATCATTCTGTAAGTCATGATTCTATTCCCGAAAGCACTTTCTATCACATGGACATTTTCTAGTTCGGAGTCAGCGGCCAAAATTCTATTTTTGTGTGAGTTACTTTTAAGGTGATTGGCATAATATTTTTTTTGTACAAAACATTTACAAATTTCACATTCTCTCGACTCTACGTTACTTTCTGTACTTACATTTTGAACTGATGACGTTGATGGTTGGCTGGATGATTTTGAAATATTGTATGATTTTTTAGTCATGGGTTCATCTTCTACCGCCGTTGTCGCCGATCTTTTCTTGTTTCGGTTTTCACCTCCTTGCGTTGAACTGTAAAAACAAAAAAAAAATAATAATAATTTATATGATCCACCTAACCTATATTACTGCTGACAATGTGTACAATACGCTTGCATCGTTAACACCCCATCGATTTCGTCATAATGCAGCTTCTTTGGATTGTACTTCAAGTGACCAGTACAAGGCGTATATTAAGGTGAAATGTCTGGGTCTCGCAAAAGTGACACAGGTAGAACTTTTTGTACAAACCACATTCGTATGTTTCTATGAAATTTACTTAGAATGAGAGATTTACTAAACAACGAAATCTCTTGCTCAGATAAACTGTTATCCAAATTATAAAACATATTGAATCGATGTAAAGCCAAAAAAAAAACGTTGAACAGAAACGAAAGAATCACAAATGAATAAAATATGGAAAGATCTCACTTTAAGTACCTTTAAGCCCACTACCGGAAAATATGTTACAGCAAGTGAAATAAGTGTAATGCTAGACTACTCACGTGTTAGAATATTGCTTCTCAATTTCTTCGCAGAGTTGAAATAACTGCTGCTCCAATCGGTGGATTTCTCCGGCACTTAATTCAGGAGGATTCATGGTCTGTGTGTGGTAAACGAATGCGATCCTCTAAGTTGGATCTTACGTCTTTATATAGCTCTGCAGCTATGGGAAAAGGACAAAAATCTCACAAAAAATATTACAGAGTCCATGCAAACACTTAACTAAAAAAAAGTTCATTGTCACAGCTTGAACCACCCACACACTCATTGCTTCTTAATAAAAAATTGGACGCAGTCTGGGCTTGAAGCCACCTGCTTTGTGATGTTATAAATTACATCTCTTGCACTTTGCAGATGTTTATCTTCCTGAGGCGGTACGTAATATTTCACACGCACATCTGCGTGTTTCCATAGTTCTGCTGGTGCGACGTCTTTGATTTTATGCAAATCATAAATCTCAATCTTAATTAGATGAGATGCGGAGGCCCCATCATCTTCATTGGAAGCCAAATAAGCTATGCCATCCTCCAAAGCTCGTCCAACTGTCGAAGGTTTCTTTACAGTTTTCAGTATTTTCTTGGGTTTTTCAAAAAAACTATCAATGCAGTTTCTTTTCGACGACTTTTTCAATTTTGTGGAACGAATGGTTTCATCGTCACTGCTTGCGGGGAAATAATAATTTTTAAAAGTATTTTCAGTGAGCTGAAACAATGAAAAAATTTCAGTGAGGTAAAACGTTATAGCACAATAACTGAATCACGTATAAAATAAGTCATACTTACATCCATTTTTTTGCTATACACGAACACACAGATTCACTAACTTGTCAATACGTTAAATAATCACTTCAATTGATCTGGAAATATTACGAGATCTAGTTCTCTGGTAAGCGAGCACTGAACATAATGATGTCGATTCCTAGGAAGTTGTCTTTTATAGAGCTTTAATATGGAGGGGACGCGTCTACTTAACATGATCAAACCTGCATCGAAGTCACAAAAAAACGGATCACACGCTATCGCTCAACCACCCAGATGTTATCTATGAAAATTAATAAATCTTCCACCAATAATGGAACAAAAAATCAGGATAAATTGCATTAGGAATCTCCAAAAAAAAAACAGGAAAGAATGTGAACTATTGAATAGATTTGTATCTGCCGGCCATTCATCGAGGGGGGTCTCAATACAAAATCCCGACGCAATTTCATAAGAATGGAAACTATTAAGCACCTGTGACTTCGATGTTATTTATAGCAATCAATAATTCTTCCCATAATGTGAAGTAATAAACTTTACGAAACCTTCACAAAAACAAATTCGACACGTAACAACTTGCAGAGCTGGATCGGTAGAATAGATTTGCACCTGTCTATCATTCATCTAGGGTGGTCTCGACACAAAAAAAATACTTTGCAAGTCAAATCAACCACGAATAAAACGTACGCATTCATCCGCTAATTAAACCTTAATCGACCGGCCTAACCCCCCTACTATAGTCAAAACGCGATTTTAGCAAAAATTTTAGGTCTGAATTTTATTTGATGAGCTTTTTTTTAGAGACTGGTCAAAAAAATGGTCCACAAACGGGGACCGTTCCTCGACCACATTAGCTACCGAACCAGGTCGAATCCCGGTGACCGACTCTCGACCACATCACCTCTAGGTGGTCTAGAAACGGCCTAACCCCCCTACTATAGTCAAAACGCGATTTTAGCAAAAATTTTAGGTCTGAATTTTATTTGATGAGCTTTTTTTTAGAGACTGGTCAAAAAAATGGTCCACAAACGGGGACCGTTCCTCGACCACATTAGCTACCGAACCAGGTCGAATCCCGGTGACCGACTCTCGACCACATCACCTCTAGGTGGTCTAGAAACGGCCTAACCCCCCTACTACAGTCAGACAGACAGACGGACAACAAAGTGATCCTATAAGGGTTCCGTTTTTTTCTTTTGAGGTACGGAACCCTAAAAAACCGGCCAAGTGCGAGTCGGACTCGCGCATCAAGGGTTCCGTACCACCACATAAACATAATTGTATTAGTTGAAATTTCAGTAAGTTAATGTGCTAGATTTTTTGAGTCCGACACGCGCTTGGCCAAATTTTATTATTTGTTGTTATTTTATAGCTTAAGCACTATAAACATACCAATTTTAAGTTTGTAAGTGTTACCGTTTTTAAAATAGAACTAAAACAAAAATCGCCTTAGCGACCATCCAACTTGACCCCTCTCTTATATGAATGTTCTTGAAACGGGAGCTCACCACAATTGGTTACCATTAGTTGTGAGAAAAGTTGTAATATTTAATGATTTCAGATTTTTCCCATTATTTGTACTGTGAGACCTAGCTTCTTGCCAAATTTCATAATTTTAGGTCAACGGGAAGTACCCTGTAGGTTTTGCATTTTTGCATAAATGTATGGAGATGACGACATAAAATGCCATATCTTTTGATTGCGTCATTGTAAAAAATTTAAATTTTCAGATCTTGTGTGGTTCATAGACCCTAATATATGGTATCAATTTCAACCTGATACCTTTACCCGTTCGTGAGATAAAGGGTCTTGACAGACAGACAGACAGACAGACAGACAGACAGACGGACAACAAAGTGATCCTATAAGGGTTCCGGTTTTTTTTTTTTGAGGTACGGTACCCTAAAAATGAATCATAGGTGATTATTCTATGAATGTAAACTAAATATTTAAAAATGTGTTCATTAAAAGCAACGTAAAACTAAAGCTAATAACTACAGACTGTATAAAATTCAAGACTGCATTTCGAAAATACGCTAAACCCGATATTTATACATAGATATTCGTGAAACTTTTCATCAAAACAGAAGGGAAGCTAATTAACAAAATCCATTCAAAAAACCCCCTTCAGTTGAGAAACAATGTGATCCGCACTTGTACTTCTATACAGGTTGTTCTAAAACCCCTACATAATACAGGACGCTACAAACAGGGCAAGTCGCCGCTTAGCTATGTAAGTGCAATTTAAAATGTAAATTAACAGAGCAAAGAAGTGGGGAGAGCCCACCAGCACTGTCTTCAAACACCCTGTGAATCAACCCAATTCTAAAACATCGTAAAAGACACATAGTTTCAATAGAATTTAAGCTATAATTCTTTACAAATAGAGTTTCAAATTCAAACGTTCCAAAGTTCGAAATTCAAGACCTTTTTCTCGCGAAAGTGTAATGTAAAAGTTATGGCGGCGAAGGAATTTAAAGTTTATTCCGCCAAGTTTTAGGTTACTTTTTGGCCGTTTCTCTGAAGTTGGACATAGGCTTCTCTTGTCAACTTTTTTAATATTTCTTGTGAGATTTGTTTCGGAGGTAAAATGAGAATAATGGTTCTCGTGCGACGACGCTGTGAGAAATTATATTAGACGCTGCATTGGAATTTTTGTTTTTAATAGCGTTTTTTGTAAGAAAACGCTACTATCATCATGATTCACAGTCATCATCATCATTATATCAGCCGAAAGACGTCCACTGCTAGACATAGGCCTCCCTAAAGAACTCCATGACGACCGGTCCTGCGCTGCTCGCATCCAGCGGCTTCCCGCGACCTTGACCAGATCGTTGGTCCACCTCGTTGGATGTCTGCCAACGCATCGTCTTCCGGTACGTAGTCACCACTTTAGAACCCTTACGCCCCATCGGCCATCGGTTTTTCTTGCGATATGCCCTGCCCACTGCCACTTCAGTTGAGCGTTTCTCTACACCCAGAGTAACTAATTACTATTACTTACAGTTTAGTTAGTTACTTACTAGTGCGTCATAAGATAGATAATAATTATCACAAAATTTTTCTTTATCTGCGTCAACAGCTGATCACAGAAATCGTAAACACTCTACACGGTTCACTTGTGCTAGATCTAAAACCTCTTTTTTACCAAAATCTTTTTGTTGTACTTTTATACTAACTACTAATTTTGCAGAATCACCCCTTTAAGGGTCATCGTATTTTCTACACACTTTATAGCCATAGGTTGACAATTAGAAGAATATTCCTAGTCGATGCTATCAATAAAAAAAACCGGTCAAGTGCGAGTCGGACTCGCGCGCCGAGGGTTCCGATATACCTATAGTATTTTTGGAAGCAATAAAGTCCATTTTCAGGACCGCAAAACTAAATTTGTTTGTAAAGGTTTTTTGCAGATTTCTGAAAAACTGTGCAACTTAGAAAGATCGTTTTATTTTTGCTGTAAAGTTTATATAAACTTCTGTCAACTGTAATTAATTCACATTTTTCCTTACTCAAACTTCGGAGATAAGGGGGGGGGAATGGTATTTTTCTTGACATTTTTCATCATAACTTTAAAACTAAGAAATTTAAAAAAATACAAAAATATATTTTAAAATGTACAAGTAAAGCCCTTTCATATGATACCCCATTCGACCTAGTAGCGACAATTTGAAATTTGGCCCCCCCTATTTTGGCCCCCTTTATATTAATAATCATACTTTTTTCAAAATTTTTTCTTGTGCAATTAAGTTGGGCAACTATATTCTAAAACTATTCCAAATTTCAGGTTGATAGCATAAGTGGTTGCTGAGATATAGAGGTGTGACAGACAGACGGACAGACAGAGCGGCACCATAAGGGTTCCTTTTTTTTACCATTTTGGTATCGGAACCCTAAAAAGACTGCATGCACTACACTCTACATAACATTACAAGAAGAAAATTAGGTAATTTAAAAACATTCGGAAACTCACACTACTTCAGACAAAATTTTCTTTTATGAAAACTTTTCTACGAAACGAAACCGTCCAACGCTTTCTCAAAAATTACCCCAAGGAGCTTCGTTACCTAGCAACACTGAGACCATTTCTTTTTTCCCCTCCCCCTGCGAGGGGGTGGGAGGTGGGGGAAGGGGTGTTAGGGGGAGGGTCGCCGAGAAATGGAAAACTCGGGAAAATTGTAGCATTCTTGAGGCGACGCCGCGCTCACACCTTCTTCAGGCAGGGGCTGTAAACCTTTGGGTCGTAAATTGTATTTATTTTATTTTTTTAATAAAATTGTCTTGTTATAGTATTTTCGGTCTCATTTTTTAAATATATTCTCTTAACACAATTGTCATGACACTATCATGATATATATATGAAATATATATTGTAATTAGATACTTATGTTTAATATATTGTTGTTACTTTTGTATAATTTTTGAGCTTGCGCACAGTCTATCTATCGGCCTTCTCCCTATCTGCTTTCTCCAATATTTTTCACACTCGCCTAGGTCTGCTGGAAGACATTTCCTTATTGAAATAAGTAGTACCTGTTGTGGTGTCTTTCTTTATGTATTGTCCATTGTATTTTCTTGTGTGCAATAAACAATAAATCCTATACTATTAAACGTGCAATATTTGTATATAGTACCTGGTCGACCGAGCTTCGCTCTATAATAGCCGCCTCAACAACAGATGGCGCTGTAAGTTTCTTGAACGCACTAAAACGCGCTAAGAAATACTTAAAAAGACGGTGAAAACGAATTTTTCCAGACATGAGACCTAGCTAGATTGATTTTACTCCATCTTCTTGTTCTGCGCTTATATGTAATGTAATCGGTTTCTCGAAAATGACTCTAACGGTTTCGATGAAATTTATCATACGGGGGTTTTCAATGGCGAAAAATCGATCTAGCTAGGTCTCATGTCTGGGAAAATTCGTTTTCTCTGTGTTTGCGTTTTAGACAAAAACCTACAGCGCCCGATGATATTCTAATGTTAAGGCGGTTATTATAGAGCGAAGCTTGGTCGCCCAGGTACTATTTTATTAATTAAGAAAACAGAGAAGCCCAGCTGTGGAAAAGGCCTTTAGACTTACGAGTAAAAATATTATTCTGAAATCCATTTTTACGGGATTTGCATAAGGGAGCCAATTCTTGAATATCAACTGGTTATAAAATATCACTTTTGAGACTTTATTACGATAAACCTCTAAAAGGTAAATTATTTATTGTACATGGAAATTCACAGTCAAACTCAATTTATATGAGGAAATTCTGCCTTCCTGTTCGGCACTATGCCGCTTCGGGGCGACGCACTTGACGCCATATTTTACATGTAAGTTTTATTTAAGTTTGACATATTATATAACCGCCAAACATAAAATAAACAAACGTAAAAATAAACGTATTCCTCTTGTTCAAAAAAATATCATTAAAACAAAATCTGTTTCATTCAGCTTATTTTCATTTGGATTATGTATTAGTTATCTACCTGACTGCACATTTCATTTAAACATTTTCATAAAAAGCTAGAACAGGTAAGTTTGAATTTCCAAATTATTGGTATGGAATTACAAACTTAGGTTTGCAGTTGGTATCTATTTACTCTCTGCAGCCTTCCTGGTCTAGTATTTAGAGCGTTAGGTGCTTGATCCGGAGGGTCTAGGTTCTATGCCCTGAGGGTCATTGCATAGAAATATCACTCTGTGTGACTTCCCCAGTTTGATGAATCATCTGATTGTCTAAAAATTTCGATGACTCTGTGCTACGGAAGGCACGCTAATCCGTTGGTCCCGGCTACTATCTACGGTAGTAGTCGTAAGATGAGCCGTGTCAGAGGGTTTATGCGGCTCAACAACTCTGACACTAGGGCAGCGAACTACAATACTATAGAACGATAACTACGCTTCAAACTTGATCCCACGAAATAGTTACCGTAGGCAGAGCTAAAATAGTTGCCTTTCAACTACCCACTAGCTGACATTGCAGCACGCGCGCGAACCAATCCCTGCTCTCGTTCTGAATTTGAACCAATTGATTCAGATTTTGAATATATTATGTCCTTTTGGTTTCACGTAGGGCCACTTTTTGTGTGGAATTTGTTCTGAGTTAGAGTTCCATAGTATTGTAGTTCGCTGCACTAGGGTTTATGAGGTCGGTCAGCGATCTTACAACCCAAACGATATGATGATGATGACTCTCGCATATCAAGGGAAGGTAAGTGCAGTGCTGCTATAAAATTTATTTGTTTTGTTGCAGGTGGTCTTAATAATTCTCGCGTTATGCTTATAAGAAGAATGGATAAGAAAATGTTGAGTACCCCTGTGTCGGTAGAACGTAAAAAGGAACGCTGTGTCGGACTCCCCTCCCCACCGGCAGCCGCGCTCCGGACAACCAGCGGGGACGGACTCAGGGATGATTTTTGTATAAAGATAATTTTGTACAATTTTTGCTTAAAACTGGATTCTTCTTTACGACGGCGTGGTCAGGTCACGGCTCAGTTTCGAGAAATATAAAGAAGGAGCACTCTTCTCCCAATAAACAGCTTTATTTTTTAATCACTCTGGATATTTTATTTAAGAGGTGTTTGTGTGAAAGAACCATCTTTTAAAATATTCGGGTTGATAAAAAAATAAGGATGTATATTTCACCAGAAGTTTTATCAATTTCCCAGTAAGTAGATCAACTTTCGAAAAATATTAAACTCGTAGGAAATTCGTTGATTCATAGGTCCGTTAGGTAAGACAAACACAAGGTTAGGTTGAGTTAGGTTTTCTTTCGATCAAACGCACGAGCCGAGCGAGCGAAGCGACCGTTCTGCGGCAGCAGCCGGGGCGAGTGTCAGAAACTAATTCGGTACAGGGGGCCAATTCTTGAAAGTCACCGGGTGATTTTCGAGATTCTTAAAATTAAAATAAGCCCTGATAAACTCCTCAAAAGTAAAGATCAATATTTGTTAATTATCAAATAATGTTCAGTTTCAAATTACCATCATTGTTATGATTTGATTTGAGTTTTATGAGTTTATCATAGCTTTTTTTCATTAAAAAAATCTTGAAAATCACTTGGTGACTTTCAAGAATTGGCCCCCTTTACCGAAATCGATCAACTTACTATTCTTTTTTTTTGGCTTACTCAAATAACAATTATTATTCTTCCGTATAATTTTCCAGTGACATATATATTTCTTAAAGAGTAACAAGTTAAGTCCCTGTTAAGAAAATGCGTAAATAAGTTTATGTTTCCCATCGCATTTAGGTTAAGAGACTATTTTATGGGGGCAATAAAACGAACGATATCGTCTTCCCAATCTATAAATACAGGGTTACTTTTATATTACTGTAAAAATTTTAGTATGATACTCAAACTATAAAACTGAACAACATTTCTTGGTAAAAAATAAAAACGTGTTCCATAAAAACTCGCTGTAGACAGCGTGAGGTTTGTACGGAAAAGTTGAAAATTCTAATCTTTCTTGACATTTGTAAGAGCAGTTTGCCCTATTGTATCCGTCTGCTTCGAGAGCGTTTATCACACAAACTAAATTAGGTTTAGGTTACATGTCGAACGCTTCATTAGCAAGTCAGCATATTACAAAAATACCTAATACAATAAAATGTAGAGCGTGCTCGTACATCCTGCCAACTACAAAGAAAAGAGATGAAAAAGCCATTGACAAAAAAGCAATAAATCTTAGATAAAAGACATAATATGTAAAATTCAGTTAAAAGTACAATCTAATTTCAATATTGTTGTAACTGCGAGTGACGCGGGGTGGGAGATTTAGCGCGGTCCACCTTGGTGACCTTGGGTTTTGCGGTGGGTTCCTTGATTACCCGTTTCTCTGTCCGCTCTTCGATAGGTTTCGTACGCTGGATTTTAATCTCTTTCATCTCTGTCTCGTCCGACTGTTTCTTGTTAGGGTCAGGTTTTAAGACCGTACCAGATGCAAAAAGATATTCCGCAAAACGTTGTAAGAAAACAAGTTTTAAGGTAACAACTTTTCTGAAACATTGGTAGCTTAGGAAAAGTTGTTCAGTTTTATGGTTGAGTAACATAGTAAAATTAAATATTTATTAAATTAAATTTAATATTCAAAAAGCGTCTACCACATTACATTTACAACCCTATCACGCCAAGTCCGTGCCTGTCCGCCGTCGCCGCGGGTTCCGTACCGCGTTTTACATATTTCTTCGGCTCGCCCCCACGCCAGGGTACAGTATTGAATCAACTCTTACCTACTTATTGTTGTGTGCGTGGCTTTCTTTGTCTCGCGCAAGTGAGATGGAATGGAAAATTCTAAAATAAAAGGAACAAAACATGGAAATTGGGGAAAGTTCGTGATGTTTATGGCTGTAACAAACGCTTCCTTGACAATTACAAATATTTATAGCCTCCTTCCTCGGACTAAAACCATAATTTTTTCTTGTAATTTACTTAATTTGACGATACAAAATTTACAGAATTTAGCTTATTGATAAGTCTGTTGTTTGTAAAATTATTATTTTAAAGAGTCTCTGATAAAATAACCATAAAATTTTTTTGTTTATTTTGTGCGAGTTATTCCGCCATATTTGTTTATTTCTTTGTTAATTCATTTAACATTAGAGAAAAACGCTCTTTTCTCAAAAATGATAAGCAATACTTAGATTACTAAGCACAAAACAATTGTGTCATACCAACAAAAAAATACAAATTATTCATTTTTAGGGTTCCGTACCTCAAAAGAAAAAAACGGAACCCTTATAGGATCACTTTGTTGTCCGTCTGTCTGTCTGTCTGTCTGTCTGTCTGTCTGTCTGTCTGTCTGTCAAGACCCTTTATCTCACGAACGGGTAAAGGTATCAGGTTGAAATTAATACCATATATTAGGATCCATGAACCACACAAGATCTGAAAATTTCAATTTTTTACAACGACGCAATCAAAAGATATGGCATTTTATGTCCTCATCTCCATACATTTATTCAAAAATGAAAAACCTACAGGGTACTTCCCGTTGACCTAAAATTATGAAATTTGGCAAGAAGCTAGGTCTCACAGTACAAATAATGGGAAAAGTCTGAAATCATTAAATATTACAACTTTTCTCACAACTAATGGTAACCAATTGTGGTGAGCTCCCGTTTCAAGAACATTCATATAAGAGAGGGGTCAAGTTGGATGGTTGCTGAGGCGATTTTTGTTTTAGTTCTTTTTAAAAACGGGAACACTTACAAACTTGAAAATTGGTATGTTTATAGGGCATAGGCTATAAAATAACAACAAATAATAAAATTTGGTCAAGCGCGTGTCGGACTCAAAAAATCTAGCACATTAACTTACTGAAATTTCAACTAATACAATTATGTTTATGTGGTGGTACGGAACCCTCAGTGCGCGAGTCCGACTCGCACTTGGCCGGTTTTTTTTTTCCAGATTACCGCAAAGGAAGCATCTTCAACCCCCACCTTACAATGACGTCACGAGCTACGGCGGTGTGTCAGCAAATAACTGACCAACATTACGAGACCCCTTTTCCTCTACAGAACCCTAAAACCAACTACGCAAGGCGCGTGTCAAAATACACTGGTCAAGATTAGATGTTTTGTTTGGCTCAGCTTAAATGATGCAAAAAGCTTTAAGAAAATAACGGTGCCGGTATGAAGGGATAATGTATTGTTTGAGGAAAAGATGAATGGAAGTACGGATATCATTATTTCATACTTATTTTACAAGACGGATTAGAACAGAAGAAGACACATTACAAATAGTACCAGTATTTTTAGGCATATTGTCAAATTTTTCGCTTTACATACTGCTTAGGCATTTTACAAAATGCCGAAAATTGTGAAATATGCTATTTACATATTGACTAGGCATTTCACAAAATGGCGCGTAATTCGTTTTTAGCACTCACATGGCTCGTGCGTTGTGGTCGCAAGATAACCTAATCCAGCCTAAACGATCCCGAACGTCAAAACGTTGATTTCAAAAGTGCATGAGCAGGTCTTCCACGGGAGAAAAAAATCTCCCGTGGTACACCTAGGTGAACCACGCGGGTGTACCACGGGCAATGCCTGGTTGCGGCAGTAAGCACAAGTATAGAATCGTAACCAGTATAAGCTGAACCAGCGCTAAGCTTCAGTAGCCCGAAACCAGAGACCTGCTCAAGGTCAAAGTGTGTCCAGTTCACCGACGCCCGCTCATGCCTTTTATTATTTACTTATTTGGAAATCTTCAGCCCATATTTGGGGATATTTCTGCCAGTGTCGTGTTCTAGAAAATTCTTCAGTTTTTAGAATTTCTTCTGTCTTTATAAGTTAAAAATATGGCAAGCTGTCAGTGTCGAGTGCGGGAATTGTTCATTGCTCCCCGCGTAAAGCGATAGAGGACTTTACGCAGGAAAATGTCCATGACTTTTTTCCCGAACGCCGAGTTCCCGCCAAAAAAACCCCGCTCATACCTGATGACATGCTTGCCTAGAAAATGCCTGTGTTCTCTAGCCTTGGAAAAAATCCAGATTATATTGTTTGGGGCAAATATCGGCAGGGAGCGAGTTCCACTCCTTTAGAATGAAGAATTAAATCGCTTTGTACGAATAAGTGGTATGTCGATGACATAAGTCTTCTGATTGATCTTCTCAGTCAACGAATCTGAACAACTTTTAGTGAATAAAACTTTCAGGAAGCGAAAACTGTAAACTTGATTGAACAGTTTGAATGGAGAGACCGATATTTTTTCATTTCCTAAAAGTTTCAAGCACTAAAATATGTTCAGTTACGTTAACTAATCATGCCTTTTCGGTTTTCGGAAAGCTGTCCCCTTACACCCCATATACACATAAATGGAATTAACGTATTATTAAAACTGTTTGTTCCTCAAAAGTCTCCAGAAACACATTCTCAAACTACCATAATAGTTTCCCGCCGCTTGCCAGCGTGATATGTTGCCAAATTTATGTTTTTTGCGACTTGCAACTCCGTTATCTCAGTTTAATGTACTGGAACATTATTTCACCCTTTTTGTACGATTCTGGCAACACCAACTTTTCGTCGCTTCTTGGAACGATCTTGGGACTCGATTTGTTGAAGAAATTGTTTGAAAATTGTACTCACGTTAAGCCGGTCGGGCCGATGTCGTAGAATTAAGTCAGGTCTGAGGCCATCCTGACATTCTTGCCACTGACCTTATGATGTTTTTTTACCATAACTCATACAGGGTGAATTTTTTGTCACTACAAAATTTTTGTGAACTTCAGAGCATCATTATTATTAGACTGTAAATTACAAAGATTTCGGACCTCCTTTCTTCGCTCGGAGATACCTTGCTAATGTATTTTAGTAGGGGATGACATTTGCCAACATGTCACAACCCCATCATCGATGATCCATAGAAAATATTCATAATAACCTTTCAAATCCATAGAAAAACGCCTACACCACCTAGTGACGAATTATTTCTTTAATCCTCCTTCTAAGTACCTTTATTTTTCTGTGGTAAATTATGACTCAGTCACAAAAAATATTGAGAAGCCATAAAAATAACACAATCAATTTTAATAGCGCCGATAATAGATGGTTCTATTCTTATTATTTTTTTTATTAGGAAAAGTTATTCAGTTTTATGAACAGATTAACATACAAAAAATGCTATGATAAAAATAACTCTGTATCAAGCAATCAGCTGATTAGTCCAATTATTATAAATAACAAAAAAAGAAAAAAAAAGTAAAAAAGAAATATTTACAAAAGTTTTTGAAACTTCAAAACTTCGCGTCTGTGGTCTACAATTCGGTCAACGTTCTAATGTTTCTTTAAAATCATGAATTACGCACGATTATACAAAATACTAAACTTAAAAAAAAAACAAATCTTTAAAAGCTCCAAAATAAAAAAAAATCTCTGCAAGAACACCGCCCTAAGTATAAAACGAAAACCCAAAACGAAAAATTCTAATTACCTTAGAATATAAAACACATAATTTCTGCTCCCCCGTGCAGAACGCTCAAAATCCACTCAGTGTGTACGGGCCCTTGGTTTTTTCCTTGCGGTGTATAACGCAGTGACGCACACAGACGGACAATTTTTCCGTAGGGGTAAGTAGGTGGAGGGATGGGAAAAGTATTCAAGTAATAGGTTGGTATTTTATACTTAGTATTTGAAGTAGCTGGTTAGGTATTCATTTCTGCTTTATTGGTTAATAGTCTTTGTAATCATCATGATAAATTGTTAAACGTAATATGTCAACTAAGGATAAAACCAGGAATAAGTTAATGCGTTTATTATTTTTTTACTTTAATAATTACATGCTTAATTGTTTCTAGTGAATTAGTTCTTTGTTAATTCGAGGACCTATTTTTAAGCTGATTTAATTATGCTTTACTTTTCACATTTTCAGCATATTATGTCAAAAAGTTTCTTCGGGTTCGTTTCCGGCCGCTGCAAATACTTATATAAGTACTAAGGGATTTGATCCCTATGAAGCATTTTCCTAATATGTTATGTCGAAAAGGTACTGTGCATACAGTTTTCTTTGATCGAAGGCCTTAGTCAAAGTCCAAGACCTGCGAGGTATGTTGCTTTATTTTTAATGATAATTGCTCATTAGACTCTCCAGTGAAACAATAGCAGCTAACTGCACCGATCTTCAAACTATACAAACTAGTCTACTCCGTCCTATTCCATCGAAAAAACAAATTGAGCATAGGGATCTCGCCCACTAGCCGGCCACGACCACGGCCAGTGGCCGCAACGACCAGGTTTACTAAGTTGGCCGTTGCGGCCAAGTGCGCGGGCGTTCATATGGCTTCTGGTCATTGCGGCCACTGGCTGCAGTCGTGGCCGCTTAAAGTACGTGAAATTCGTATGCACCATAAAGTAACAGTTCCAAAATACCTGTTAGAGACATCCCTAAATGCAAGTATACAGACGCAGAGCTCTTCGCAGTGTGGGTGCTAGCCGCTGCCTCCATTGGGCACGGCGCTATTTCTTTATTGATCCATATTTCTTCTTCTTTAGACTGCCCCGCGGGGGAGATACCCCCCGGGTGGCACTGGGGGCCGAATCCGCCCCCCCAGCACCCCCGAGGTGTTTTTCTACAGTTTTAATGAAGGACGAGAAAATGGCGCGCAAGGAGTTTTGGGAGGAAGAAACGGTTATTAATGCTTTTTAAGCTGAGTTTTGAGCCGTAATGTTTTAGGCTCGCGAGTGACGAGTTTTTGTATTGTTATGTTTATATTTTGTGTATATTATGTTTTATGTACTTGTTTTGTTTTGAGAAAGTTTAGCTTTGGGGTGGGAAGTGTCGTGCATTTTATTGTTTTTATTGTTTATTAGTTTGTTTTAGTAGTTGTTCTCTGTAAACAATTTTACGTCCAATAAGTAACGAATAAGAATAACTTCTCGCTGCAAGTTTCTAATCAATAATCTTATTTTTTTTAAATGGGGAATGAATGAATAACTCTTTATTGCACACACTAAGGAAAAATTATTAAAAACTACGGGTTTACAATAAGTGGACAAAAGGCGGCCTTATCCCTAAAAGTGACAACCCTTTGAAAAAATCAGCAGCGTCGAAAGACTAGTGTAGTGCACTAATATACATATAGAAAATAGTAATATATAGTTAAAAAAAAATTATAATATTAATTTAAAATTTTTGTGTTGTTTAAAGTAATGTAATTTTCTTAGTGTTTTTTTTTTCGTTAGATGAAACAGCAATTCGCAAATCTAGATTTAGGTATCTAGTATCATCCGCGTGGTGTCGGCTAAGAAAACCCAGCTCTCCCGTGGGTGTCGTAAAATGCTACTTAGGGAGTTTGAACCACAACATGAGCAGCACCGTTCTTCTGCACAGAAAAATAAAGGTACTTAGAAGGAGGATTAAAGAAATAATTCGTCACTAGGTGGTGTAGTCGTTTTTCTATGGATTTGACAGGTTATTTTGAATATTTTCTATGGATCATCGATGATGGGGTTGTGACATTTTGGCAGATGTCATCCCCTACTAAAATAATTTACCAAGGTATCTAATCCGAGCGAAGCAAGGAGGTACGAAATCTTTGGTTCTTCTGTGCATCATACCATCACAAATGCGGTCACCAACAACCACGGAAGGTACGTGGTGATAGGCGCGAAGCGTGGTGACTATGGTCCCTCTCAAAAATACAACTGCCATAGCACGACCCGAAACGGCGTAGACTCGCTCTATTTGAATTATATTCTGCATGACATTCAATAAGTATTCTGTAAAGAATCCACATTGAATAAATAATCTGAATCTGAATCTAGGTGTAAGGGACGGAGGTGTACCGAAAACTAAAAGGGCGTACTCAGTCAACGAATCTGAACAACTTTCCCAAAGAAAAATCTTAAGGAAATGAAAAAAATTATTGACCTCTCCATACAAACTGTTTGACCAGGCTGTGCAAGTTATGCCCATGGAAAAGTAAAAAAATTTTGTTTGCGAAAGTTGTTCAGTATCGTTGACTGGACACGCCTTTTCAGTTTTTGGTACACCGTCCCTTACAAAATATATATCACGCATTTTTGTTAGTTGAGTATTTAAGCCGCCAAGTTGCGTGTCACCCTTTTTTGCATTTTTGACATGCTTTTCTTACAAGTTTTATACATGTATTGAAAGATAATAATAAACTATGCATTTCAAATGGGAATCGGACGGAGCCTCGTAGCAGCTGTCAAACTAACTTCACTCTGTTTCGGTTTAGTTTTGCACAACCACTGGAAACCACTGTGAAGTTAGCTACAAACCACTGTGAAGTTAGCTACAAACCACTGTGATTCTCATTTGAAACGCATAGTACATATTAGGGGACAATTTACAGTCAAAGTCATCTGATCCCAAACTAGGTAAAACTATGGGTATCAGAGACTAATTCTACTAATACCTACATATTATAAACGCGAAAGTTTGTAAGTATGGATGGATGTTTGTTACTCTTTCACGCAAAAACTACTGAATGGATTTTAATGAAACTTGGCACACATATAGGTTAGGTCCTGAAATAACACTAGGCTACTTTTTACCGCGGGAAAACACTTCATTCCCACGGGAAAGCGCATTGAATGCGGGTGAAACCGCAGGCGGCAAGATAGTATACCATACAAAAACAGATAAAATAACACCCGGACGTTTTACAAACACTCGAGTTCATCACCCAAATGTTTGCCCTGGGCGGAGATCGAACCCACGGCCCACGGCGTGGAAGGCTGGCTCACTACCAACCACACCAACAGGCGTACAAGCAAACGTAACATAATACAGAATTCAAACAAAACACCTTCTCTTCTAAAGGTTACTTGGAAGACATTGTATGCTCACGTATGGCCCTTATGCAGGCAAGTTTTCTTCTTAATTATTTTTGTATGAACCACAAACATACTTCTTCGATTACCAATATATAAATAAACAACACGATTCTACTAAAATTTGCTATGTTGTTGTGTTCTAACTTACAGTCTATATTTTTTATCCCTCCACACATATCTTTCACATTGCAAGGACAAAAAACAAATTCCCAAATCATTAACAGTGAACACCCACTTATCTCAAGCAAACAGCTACAAATGTCCCTCCCCAAAAAAAAAAGAAAACCGAAAAATATAAAAAAAGAATCCTTCGCAATCTGGGAAAAACACCCCAATAATTTGGCTCATTACGAATACGTACGAAAACATATTCGTTGCTTTAACTGTTCTCATAAATAAAATGGCAGGCGCAGGGTACGAAAGAGGGAAAAATTTTATTATCCCTACCCCGCCCCCTAAAGGAGAAAATATGAAATAAAATGAAAATGTAATGGGGAAAAAATACGGAGAGAGAGCGGCAAGACAAAGGGATGGGAGGCTACAGAGTGAGGAGATGGACTTTGTGGAATAAACTTTTGGAGAATCTAGAAAGGATTTGATAATAAAAAAATATGCGCCCTAAGTTAACTGAGCTAATATGTTCTACGCACATGCCACAAGATATGAAATTCGTTTATGAGCCATGTCAAAGGCTTTTGGCGGTTCAACAACTCTGACACCAGGGTTTGCGAGGTCGGTCAACGACCTTGCAACCCAAACGATATGATGATGATTGGTGAATTAATCAAGTCCAAATACTTTAAATAACACATTTTTATTAAGTAGTAAACTAGTACGTATATGTAACTGACACATTAGAGTAGCTCTATTTTCGTGGTTCTTTGCTCAGTAGGAGCTCTAACGAATCAGCTGGCCATCGCGGGGTAACTTAACTACGATTCATATTTTCGTGTTTTCCAACGCTTACCAACACATTTTGCAGCTATGTCAAAAGCAACCTGCTAAAGCTGTCAACAAAAAAAAACCGGCCAAGTGCGAGTCGGACTCGCGCACTGAGGGTTCCGTACCACCACATAAACATAATTGTATTAGTTGAAATTTCAGTAAGTTAATGTGCTAGATTTTTTGAGTCCGACACGCGCTTGACCAAATTTTATTATTTGTTGTTATTTTATAGCCTATGCCCTATAAACATACCAATTTTCAAGTTTGTAAGTGTTCCCGTTTTTAAATAGAACTAAAACAAAAATCGCCTCAGCAGCCATCCAACTTGACCCCTCTCTTATATGAATGTTCTTGAAACGGGAGCTCACCAAAATTGGTTACCATTAGTTGTGAGAAAATTTGTAAAATTTAATGATTTCAGACTTTTCCCATTATTTGTACTGTGAGATCTAGCTTCTTGCCAAATTTCATAATTTTAGGTCAACGGGAAGTACCCTGTAGGTTTTTCATTTTTGAATAAATGTATGGAGATGAGGACATAAAATGCCATATCTTTTGATTGCGTCGTTGTAAAAAATTGAAATTTTCAGATCTTGTGTGGTCCATGGATCCTAATATATGGTATTAATTTCAACCTGATACCTTTACCCGTTCGTGAGATAAAGGGTCTTGACAGACAGACAGACAGACAGACAGACAGACTGACAGACAGACAGACAGACAGACAGACAGACGGACAACAAAGTGATCCTATAAGGGTTCCGTTTTTTTCTTTTGAGGTACGGAACCCTAAAAACAAGTTGATTATTGAATAATATTAGTTTTCGAGTCCCACGACGCATACCTCGATGTCCTATAACCCCTCTCTGTCCCCTCTTTAGTACAACTGTGTTAGGTAGTAACTCTCCCATATCAAGAATGTGTAAGATTATTAATGACTGCAGCGATCTTCTTGACCTTTATAATGACTCTAAACCAAGGTTTTATAAGTCATTACGTAAGGGTTGTACATCTCAACTCTCGTAGAACATCTCAAAGTGAAATAAATAATAAATATCTTACTACTGCTAGTAATGTCTCTTTTTAATTTTTAACTTAGTATAGTATTACTTTTAGTTTCTCTGTAACTTTTAATTTACATGCTTAATTTTGTAACGGGTTGTGTTTTTTAGGGTTCCGTACCTCAAAAGAAAAAAACGGAACTCTTATAGGATCACTTTGTTGTCCGTCTGTCTGTCTGTCTGTCTGTCTATCTGTCTGTCTGTCTGTCTGTCTGTCTGTCAAGACCCTTTATCTCACGAACGGGTAGAGGTATCAGGTTGAAATTGATAATATATATTAAGGTCCATGAACCACACAAGATCTGAAAATTTAAATTTTTTACAATGACGCAATCAAAAGATATGGCTTTTTATGTCCTCATCTCCATACATTTCTTCAAAAATGCAAAACCTACAGGGTACTTCCCGTTGACCTAATATTATGAAATTTGGCAAGAAGCTAGGTCTCAAAGTACAAATAAAGGGAAAAGTCTTAAATCATTAAATATTACAACTTTTCTCACAACTAATGGTACCAATTGAGGTGAGCTCCCGTTTCAAGAACATTCATATAAGTGAGGGGTCAAGTTGAATGGTCGTTGAGACGATTTTTGTTTTAGTTCTATTTTAAAAACGGGAACTATGTTCATAGTGCATAAGCTATAAAATAACAACAAAATAATAAAATTTGGTCAAGCGCGTGTCGGACTCAAAAAATCTGGCACATTAACTTACTGAAATTTTAACTAATACAATTATGATTATGTGGTGGTACGGAACCCTCAGTGCGCGAGTCCGACTCGCACTTGGCCGGTTTTTTCATACGTTTTGCCTAATTTTGTTGTAAATTTAAATAGGTATTTAAAATTTAGTCTTAGAATCAATTTAACAATGACGAGTTCTTTCGTTGTTTTGTTTGTAACGTTGAAGCTAATCATTAGTGTGCATGCGGAGTTTACCTTTAAGTAGTTGTTACTCTTTAATATGTATTAATAACACTTTTTTTCATTATGTATGTAATAGTGTAAACAACTGTTGGTAGACCTTAATAAATAAAAATAAAAAAATAAAAAAAATAAATAAAGTTTGTAAAATTGTATTCTTTCTGTCAAATTGGTTGGTTTTAGAGTCATGGCTGCAAAATGTGTTGGTAAGCGTTGAAATAAACGAAAAAAAATTGATTTATATAGAAATTTACAATTGGACTGCAATTTCGTCTGAAACGCGCGAACTTAGTGCACTATTTCCCGACCTAGTCAATTGAGCTACTCTTTATTGAACGTCTAAACAGAAAATTTGTTTAACTTTACAGTTAATAACAATCTACCCACTTAATGTCAAGTAAAACTAAATTAAATTATATTTGCAGCAACTTTACATGATCCTTTATGAGATGGAAATAGGAATAACCTAATTTTGTTTTTGACTGGAAAATATATACAATAAAGCTGTCTCCACACTTGCTTACCCTGGGGGGCGGAGGCAGACGCCTGCGGCCACCGCCGGCGAAGACTCGTTTCTATAAATCTGCCTTATCACAAAAATATACCCCCCTTCTTTATATAAACGAATTTTGTTGTACCTACGTTATAAGTTGTAACAGTACTTAGTCGCACATATACCACAATTTTTTGGGAAATAAGCAGAGCTTGAAACTTGTGCAAGGAAAACAAAACGTAGGTATTATTACACCAATGAAGAAACATCAATGAAGAAAGTTTTTTTAGTTTTCTTAGCCTATCAGATCCCCAAACCTCACTGTACAGCACATGATCTTCTGTAACCTCTTACTAAAGCTATAAGAAGGTATTAAGATCACGCCAACGCATCCTTGTTCTTGAAATATTCGTGGCTTTTTCGGCCACATAATAGTAGTTTTTACAACTGTACATAATGAGGGGTATTAACAGTCGAGTGTCGGACGCAGCCGAGCGAAACGATAATCTACCGTCAAGCAAAAAACCTCAATAGTGTATTATATGAGTACTCAATTCAAATTAGTATTATAATGTGTAGACTATACAGTATGATAAGAAACAATTTCTTTTAAATCGCTATCTTATTAGAATCACGAAGTAAAATATCCGATATATTTTTTTCAAGACACTTTTTACATGCACAGTTAAAACTAGCTTAACTACTTACTTGAAATCGATTCCCTCTTGCTTAACTACTTGAAATCCCTATGTCATACAACTTGTTTACTATTATTATACGTACTCGACTTATTTTCTAGTAAGAATAATGTTTCTTATAAGCATAAGGGTAACAATCACGCCAATACGTACATGCTATTGTAAACATACTTACATGCATTTAATACAAAAACCTAAGCTCAATTTTAATCAACTCCCTCCGATCCTCTTAACAAAAAACCGCCCGGCTAATGCCAAAATTATCTGCAAAATTCACTTACTCCTTTACAAAAACTGCGCATACCCTCCCTTAATACAGGATGATATCAATTTTGTAGGTAACTGTAAACCTAAACCAAGGCCTTTTCTTGAACTTTTTTGACAAATCAATTTTTTTGTTAAGTTTATAATGATCGATATTGTTATTTTTTGTTTTCTTAGCTAAGCAGACTTTCAAGCTACTAAGAAAATATTAATAAGAATTAAAGAAAACATCAAAAGATGTGGTAAAAATGCCTTAATTTTTGAAGTAGATTACTTATCCAAATTAATTTTTGGATTTTTATCAATAATTTTTGTTTAAAATCTGCACGTTTCGTTTTAGGGTCGACAAATATTCATCGCAGTTCGAATGCAGAGCAGAGCTGAACATTTTCCGATAACATTGCAAAATTAACTTTATTTCTATGATAATAAAATTCCAAATTGTCTGAATACATACAGCTAAAAAACAAAATAAAAATTTGATAATAATATGTCTAATACAAAAAAAAATAAGTCGTAAGTTTGGCCGCTTGAGTATGGAAGGTCAATGATATTTCTCGGAAAAAAATATTATTAAAATAGGTTCTAATACGCATTTCATAAATTTTCAAACAACAATTTTGAAACCTCCTGTATATGAGAGAGAAAAATGCCCTTATACCCACCCCCTCCCTACCCCGCTGAGTACATCCCCTTACCCTTCGTGGGCTAATTTTTGCAAGGGACTTGATTTTCTTTTACCTGCCCCTTTTTATGGCGGTACTTACGCTCTTTTGAAGTTCAAGCAAGAATTTTTCACTTGAACGGTTATTAAAAGCTGCTTTTAGAAGTTATTTTTGTTAAATACAGCGTGATTTTTTATTCACCAGAAAAAATTAAGGGATGATTCTAGCCATTCAACTGAACAACTTTTCCCAATGAACATAGGTCGAAACACGAAAAACCAAATTTGACCTCCCTCCCATACGAAATACGCTATCAGCTGATGCATTTTCTATGGGAGGTCAAAAATTGATTTTCGTTTGTTCATACCATACTCGTAATTGTTCATACCTTAATTTTTTTCTGGTGATTAAAAAATCACGCTGTTAAGTCTACAAACAAGCGCTCACAGTATAATCGCGATATCTATTTTTATCTCTATCTATACAGAAGGTTAAAGTAGCCGCACTTTCTGCTAAGGAGAGGCCATAAGCGTATCCATTTCTTGGGGAGACCTCCATACTAAAATTTTTTTTTAGATTTTTATCAAATCCTAAAAACGTAAAATTTCTATCTGCATCTTTCAGAAATATGTCACTTAGGACTTATAAATGTTATTATCACAGTTTTTCTGGTAAAAATACTTACCATTCTCTTTTCTTGGCGGATGTCTACGTTATAATAACTAGGTGCCCAATTCCAGCCCTATCTTTTCAATGATTGAGCTATGCGTTGATAGATCAGTCAGTTAGTTTCGGTTTCCATTAAACAGACGCGACAAATGATATGGGGATGGTTGGACGTAGTGTTATAGCCGTAAATTTCCCCAAACGACTTCGATAAAATTTAGACAAAAAATCTGTCTAAGTCCAGACTCAAGTCGGGTCGGGTCGACAAGACAGACAAGTCTAGATTTTTTTGTTTCAAGTAAGTCTTCAGAAAAACCTACAGTGAGATCCAGGAAACCCTGCAACGCAATCTGTTGGTCAGTTTGGGTTTTAAATAATTTTGAGCACAATAGGGAATATGTATGATATTTTTTTATTTTAAAAAAATCTCCTCATTCATCTAATAAACAGTTTAGTAAAACTATTTTTCGAATAACTATGAAATTAAAAAAGAAATAAGCCATCGAAGATTTGTTTCTGTCTCTTTCTAGCAAAACGAAATTTAATACGAACTTTGTATGGCCGTAGTGGCATGTGACGTCACATGTTATGTCGGATCTCTCAGTCTAATCGGCGCGTAATTAATAGTTTTAAATGCTTATACGAGTATCAGCCGTATTTCTTAGCCGATTTAAATTTAAATTTCACTTATTGTCATTTCTACTACGGTTATTCATATTTTGTTATTAAATGCGACTAAAAAAAAAATTGTGCATATTCCCTATTAACAGCCTCTGTGGTGTAGTGGTTAGAGCGCTCGGCTCTCGATCCGGAGGTTCTGGGTTCGATTCCCGGTGGGGACACTGTCAAACAAAAATCCCTTTGTGCGACCTCCCCAGTTTGGTTAGGACATTGCAGGATGAATCACCTGATTGTCCGAAAAAGATGATTCCGTGCTTCGGAAGGCACGTTAAGCCTTTGGTCCCGACTACTATCTACTGATGTAGTCATTAATGAGCCATGTCAATTCGGCTCAACAACTCTGACACCACGGTTAGTGAGGTCGGTCATCGACCTTGCAACGCACACGATACACGTCTAAAACGCAAATGTTTAAAAACACGCGAAAAACGCATTTTCCCAGATATGAGACCTAGCTAGATAAATTTTTCGCCCCCGTAATCTTTAATCGTTAGAGCAGTTTTCGAGAAATCGATTACAAATATACATATATATTAAATATATACAAATACTGCTCGTTTAATAGTATAGGATAATTATTATTGAGCTGTGCCAGACTTCCTTGCTAAAACTTTAAATTATTCTACGTTTCACCCAAACTTGACCACCGCAAGCATGGCCACCCTTGTAATTGGAAGAGCCCAAGCTCGAATGGACCGTTGGAGGTCCGACGTAGAGGATTAAAATATTTATTTTAGCTACGGAAAGAAAGTGTGGGGCGGGCAGAGGAGAGCACACAGAAATGAGTAGAGATGTCTAATGTAAGTGAAGATTTTAAGTGTTGACAGTATTAAGGGCAATACCGACACAACCCGGTGGCCTATATAAAAAAATCATGTTGGCAACACACGCCAGCGCGTGTTGCCCGCCGACACTTCGGCGACTTGCGTACACACAAATTATATGACACAACCTCTTTCGACACGCGGCCATCACTAACTGCAATAAGTTCCTCATGTCGAGCCGCCGACATGCCGCCGACAAAGTTTTCCGCCTTGCAATGAGTGAAGTCGCCAACATAGCCCGCCAACAAAAAGTTGCCAACATATGTCGGCGGGTCAGCGACTTTGGTGTGTAGCGGCCTTTAACTTTACTAAGTAACTAGCTGTTGCCCGCGACTCCGTCCGCGTGGGGTTCAGAAAAAGTAGCAAATGACTTTTCCCATGGTTCAAACTATCTTCGTACCAAGTTTATATCACAATCGGTTTATCGGATTAGTCATAAAAGCTTAACAGACAGACAGACAGTGCAGTTCTCGCCTTTATATTATTAGGTATACAGAGTACCGATAGTACGGATTTTTGTAAATTAAACACGTCTTGTTTACGTGTGGACTGTTAGGTCACCCACTGTCCTCGTAAGTGTAAAATTATAGTCGAATTCCACGCGGACGAACTATGATACGGGTCTCGTTATATCTTATACAAAACAAAGCCTAACTAAATCTGAGGCTCAGTCACTTTAGCTTCTGTGGCAACTGAAAAAAGAGCGGTACAAAGTCCAACGTGGCTTCACATGCTTTTAACTGTACATGTACCTGCATACAAAACTGTTGGACTACACTTCTGTACAATCGTTGTAACTTATTTCTCCCCTTAAAAGACAATTCCTAAAAAACAATGATTCGTATTTTGTTTATAAGTACTTACCTAATTCCTAAGTTTTCAAAACTTTAGAACTTTCATAATTTTTTTTTACATTTGTTGCACTGCCATGCCGAAACAGGATTTTTTTTATTATTATTTTTATAATAAAACAATCTAGATTTTACCAATCTTTAGCTGTACCCACAACTTTTACACAAACAACTGGACCGGATCAAACGGAATTTTCAACAACGTATTTGGGTTTCTTCCGTACAAATATAAGCTTTGTTTGATTTCAGCTCGGTTTCACAGCTTGAAACTTTGAACTCTTCCATTTTCTGTTTGAGTGAAACGATTGCAATAAAAAAAGTTCAAATATTGCACGAAAGCAACCCAAATACGTTATTGAAAACTTCGTTTAAGTCGTTCAAGTACTTTGTGAGGTATTGGTGTGGCCGCTTAAAATTTCGCGAACCTTCAGTGTGAATGAACCGTTTGCAATGGAATAAAGCTTATATGTTGCACAAAAAGAAGCCCGACGCGTCATTGAAAACCTCGTTTGAACCAGTTCAGTAGGTGAGTTCTTGGTTCTGCAGCTTGAAACTTTGCGTATCTTCCGTCAGAGTGAACCTTTCGCAATGAAACTAAGCTTGTTTATTGCACAGGAGTAAGCCAAACGCGTTACTGAAAGCCACTTTTGAATCTGCTCAAAAGTTTGTGAGTTATTAGCGCCTTTGCTTGAAACTTTGCGTAACTTCTATCTGAGTGAACCGTTTTCAACTAACCTAAGCTTATATGTTGCACGAAAGTACCTAATCCAAGCACGTCATGGAAATGCCAGTTGAAATCGGTACAGTAGTTTGTGAGCTATTGGCGCCGTCTATTGAAACCTCGGGCATTTCCTGTCTGAGTGAATCGTTTTCAATGAAAGTAAGCTAATACATTGCAAAGAATTAAGCTAAACACGTTATTGAAAACCCCGTTTAAATCCGTTTAGTAGTTGGTGAGTTATTGGGGCCGCCGCTTGAAACTTGGTGAATTTTATGTCTGAGTGAACTGTTTGCAATGAAACTAAGCATACATGTTGCATGGAGTAGCCAAATACGTTACTGAAAACCTCCTTTTAATCGGTTCAGTAGTTTGTGAGATATTGGCGTCTCCGCTAGAAATTTCGCGCACCTGTCTGAGTGAGCCGTTTTCAATGAAAGTAAGCTAATATGTTGCAAAGAAGTAAGCTTGACAGTTTATTGAAAACCCTGTTTGAATTCGTTCAATAGTTTGTGAGTTATTTGCTCCGCCGCATGAAACTTAGCATACCTTCTGTCTGAGTGAACCGATTGCAATGAAAATAAACTTTTATGTTGCACAAAAGTAAGCCAAACTCGTAATTAAAAACTCAGTTTGAATCGGTTTGCGAGTTATTGTCGTACAGGCAATTTAATACTTTACATTGGTGTAGCTTCTGATTGAGTGAAGCGATTTGAATGAAACATAGCCTATATGTTGCTCAGAGCTAAGCTTAATCTATCTGCGAAAACCGCGAGAAAATCCGTTCAGTAGTTTCGGAGTTTATCGAAAACATACAGACAGACAGACAAAAAGTTCAGAAAACATATTTTTGAGTTCTATTAGTCGTTTCTTATCGCCCACACTAATTTTTTTATAAATTTATCAAAAGTACAGACACGCGGTTTTTACTCTTTTATTATATGTATAGATTATATGTATAGATTTTATTGTCAGTGCAACCTCCTTGATTAAGTGCATTTAGCTCTCGATTTAAAGATTCTGGGCTTGATTCCCGGGTTGGGGCCACTGTGAAACAAAAATCACCCTATGAGACTTCTCCAATTTGATGAGGCCATTGTAGGATGAATCACCTGATAATCCGAAAAATAAGATGCACTTCCTTGTCGCAGTTCGATCATTTTTCACAAATTTTCGAGTCACACTCAGACCATGAACCTAAACAACTTAAAAAAAACTGTACACTTAGCACTACCATATCAAATGACTTTCTGTGTAGGAAATGCTAGTACACTTATCTAGTCCCTGTGCTAGTAGAATAGAATAAAAATATATAGAAATGACACAAGTTTTGTGTGACAGCTAATGTCATTCCTATAAATGTTTAACCTGTATAGCCCGATGTCAAAATTCGCAGGAATTGAAAGAAAATGTAGTTGTTTACGTAATAAGGTATATTTTTGAATAAATTTCAAAACAATTTTCATAAATTTTCCATTTTCCGGGAACTCTATGGGAAATTGACATACGGTTCATATGTCAAAATTTTCCGGGTTCACATGACGTGAACCCGTGGGGCAACTGAGGTTATTCTATTCTACTAGCGTTAACGATAATAAAATCTATCGGTCTGTATGCTCAGTTAACGCAGTTTTTACAGAAAGTAGTTTTTTTTTCATAGAAAATTTATTCAGTTTTCGACTCAATTCATTTTTCTGTTCTCGAGAACCCGTCTAATGGAAAAAAGGATAAAATTCCGGGGGATCCTTTTAATATTTTTTTCATTTAAGTTTTTAATATTAATGGAAATGTATCAAGGTTCTCGTCCCTAATTATTTTTGGAGTTTCCCATTTTCCGCGTGGCTTGTGCGTTGTATGTAATTTTTGGGGATGCGTAGTCTGTAAACTTAAGTTCGATATGAAAGCGTCTGTACTATCACGACGGTGTTGGCACCATCAGCATAGAATTAAGTAATAGTACTATCACAGAATGAACACTCACCGCACCCCACCCCCGCGCGCAACCGCCCGCGCGATTCTCGTGGTCCTTCTGCGGGTCTTTTGTACTGAATATGCGAGCTTACGCGACCTTCCAATTTCAAATTTCAAGTTCGCGCTCTATGTATGTAGAGTCCGGAGTGTGCCTTCACATCAGTGACAAACCTGCCCCAAGACTGACCCCGATGTCGGAGTTTCTAAACCGCCACCGACTTCTGTCATTGTGGACGTAACGGCTTTGTTAAAGTACCCTAATGCCCTTGTGGTACCTGTACCACACGCACCAGTCACCAGCAGCAGGCAGAGCTAGCGCAGTCGACTAAAAATGTACCCGACTTCAATTTTATGTGTAATCTAAATAAAAAATGGAAATGTTGTTTTCCAATTGGAAACAGTGACTAAATATCTTACTCGAAAAACTCTAATTAACTTCTTCTCACTTAATGCCTTTTGAAATCTATCTATTCATTCTTGGTATAAATTTACCTATTTCTGATTTCATTTTAAACCCGCTACGACGTAGGCACTCTACGCCGTAGGAGCAGTAGCACTGATGGCGAAATACATCGGTCTTGCATAGAACTATTTTACATGAAGGGTATTGGGTTTGCATGGTACATCCGCATGTTTCTGTGCTTGAGCCCAATTTTTGAATATGACCGGGAGATAAATTATCAAAAAGTGAAGAACATAAAACGTAGCCTTTGATTGTTAATTTTTTTTATTCATTGTTTTTATTAATTTTTCAAGTCCCAAAAATCAGAACTCTTAAATATTACCGGGTGATAAAATATCTGAAATCCTAATAATCTGTTATAAGGTAAATTATTTTACATGAAACACTAAAAATTAAACACTTCTTTGAATTTACCGAATATCAATCCTCACATAAAAGAAAATATGTTTTTTTAAGTAGGTAATATAGCATCATATCACCTGATGACATTTTAAAGTTGGCTTTTGTTTTGTTTTAATGCAGCTTTATGCAACAGACGTTAGTAAAATAATGTAGCTTCAATAATAAAGTGGTCCGTGTGGTGCCGGCAAAGAATAGTACCAACCCATCTCTACCCGTGGGAGTCGTAAGAGGCGACTAAGGGTTTATGGACGGAGGATGGGCAGCAGCATCTTTCTGTGTATCGTACCATCCTATCCTACTATAATATTATAAACGCGAAAGTTTGTATGTATGTATGGATGGATGTATGTTTGTTACTCTTTCACGTAAAACTACTGGATAGATTTTAATGAAACTTTACAATAATATCGCTTATACATCAGAATAACACATAGGCTACAATTAATAAACCTGCGCATACGAAGTCGAGGGCACCAGCTAGTCTTTCATACTGTAGTCACCAACAACAGCGGTAGCCAGCCGCAACGCTTACAAGTATAGTGACTATGGTAAATCGCTTTCATATTACCAAGCGTTTTTGCTGGAGTTCTGGAGGGAGCTCCCTGTCCTGCAGTGGACATTTCATGGTATGTTACGATTGACTAACAAAGTGGTGCCATGAGGTTAGGATAATAAAATATACAGATAAAAGCAAAAACACAAATCCAGTCAACGACGGAACCCTTTTTCGTTTTCTGATGAATCTCCTATAATTTTTTTTTTATAAAAAAAGCACAGGTGTATTAAATTTAATTCGTTTTTATGAACTGTCTGGCGGTCGGGCTGCATTAGTTCCGTCTCGCTGCTTTGCTTAATGATTTTTGTATGTGAATCGGATCGTGATTTGTTTTGTTTTCATAATAATACGTTTCTGCAGAAGAACTTGGATTTGAATGTTCGTCTACTACTAAAAGGTGTAGACCTATGCCTAAAATGCATGCAAGTGAGCTGAGCCGGCACAGAATAGTACCAGATTCAGTTTCTGATAATTTTATTCAATGAAGATACTTTACAGAATGCTCAAATGTCAAATAGAGTGAGTCTACAGCGTTTCGGATCGTGCTATAGAAACGTTAAAGAAACAGCAAGAAACCACTTTAGCACGGCCTACTTTAAGAGTCGGCTTTTTACGATGTCGCTGGAATATCAGAGCAATACACCTCTTTGTTATTACCCCATCTGTACCCCTGGGTGTTGTAAGAGGCGAAGGAATTATAAACCAGAGAATGTTTACTATCTTATATACTGCGGTCACCAACAACAGCGGTCCCCAGCCGCAACGCATACAAACGTGGCAACTATTTCCTTCCGAAATACCATTCGATTTTGATGGAATTCTCCTTGTCCTGTAGTGGACGTTTCATGGGATGTTATGATGAATAAGAGCAACATGGACTTTTACGCGGGTCATGTGATGCTCTAAGGTGTATTATCATTTTAGTCGATGTGGTGCCATTTAAATATAGTACCACCCCATCTCATCCCGTGGGTGTCGTAGAAGGCGATTAAGGGAAATATGAGCAGTATTCTTCTGCGTATCGTACCAACATCCTGCGATCATCAACCACTGCGACCTATTGTGCCAGCCACAACACGCGTGGTGACTTTGGTAACTTCCCTCAATACAACGTGTAACAGGAAGGTGTGATGTTGTTGTTGTACGAGTATAACCTTTATTGCACGAAAATTAAAAGAAGTACTATTTGTCTAAAAGATTACATGCAAAGGCGGACTTATCCCTAGGTGAGATCTCTTCCAGTCAACCTTAGAGTGACTAAAGGAAAAAGTATATTGATGCAGGATGCAAGCGTGCAAACGGAGCAAGACATGAAAAAAATAAGATTAATTTATCTATTTAATACATAGTACAACTGAATATATATATTTGTATAATAAATATAAAATATACCTACTTATAACTGAAAAGCTCAAGTGTCAGAATTGTAACCCCAGAGTTTCTTCAGCGCAGATTTAAATGAATCTATGCTGGATGACTTCCTTACATGCTCGGGAAGCTGGTTCCAGAGTCTCATCTTATATTCTGTGATAATACTAAAGGGTGTGAATCTGCCTATGACACTGAACAACTTTTCCCATGGTAGGTCGAAAACGAAAATAAATTTTTGACCTCTCATAGAAACTGCATCAACTGATTGTATTGGGTTCATTCATTCATTTTGTATGCGAAGTCAAAATTGGTTTTTCTTCTTTCGACCTATGTTCCTTGGGAAAAGTTGCTCAGTTTTATGGGCAGATTCACACCCTTCAGTATTATTACACCCTTCCGTTACACGTTGTATATACCACACTTTTTTTTGCTGTGAAGTTCTGGCGGGAGCTGCCTGTCCAGCTGTGGATATTTTATGGGATGAAATGTTTTAATTTTTTTATGTCTTAAATCTATTTGATTTTTGATGAAACTCTGGATTCAGGAAACTTAACTATAAAAAAAATGTAAAAAAAACGTTACCAACCAATGGGAATTATTTTTTTCCGTAGTCAAGGGTGAAAAGTAGTGACCTAACACATGAAAAATAATCATCTCGGGCCTTGTATCTTTATTTCTACTCTAGAATTTTTCGCTGCTCTCGGGATCCTACTTAGTCCCCCGAAAGAAATTTCCTTTTTTTTTCACTTACTGGGTTTGTTTCATTTTAGGGAAAATTCGGAAAGTGTATTTATTTATTTATTATTTACAATGTACAGTTATGACAGGCATACCGAATCAAACTATACAAGGAACATAAAACTTAAACAACGAGATCACAATGACTTCAGAAACCATAATAGTTATTTATGCAACTGTTGCGTAATGAGAGTAATTTTAACACGAGATCTGGTTTTTGATACGAGGCGCAGCCGAGTATCAAAATAGTATAGATCGAGTGTTAAAATGACTAATTACGTATAGTTGCATACAAAACTTTATCTACGACCGACAAAATAAAATAAAATTTTAAAGAGTAGTGATCAATTTATTGAACTAAGAGGACAGTTAGTTAGTACAGTTAATTAAAGTTATTCCCGAAGTTATTCCAGATCCAGAGGTTGTGGATGGAGTTGCTTTAACATTAATTTCATGTATATGGTTACTGACAGCCTCTTGTAGACTCATGTTCTCCTGGTACATACTTTCCATTTTGTTCAAATCACTTCTTTTGTTGCTACGGTCACTTTATGAGCCAACTGTTAGCCTCTTGTTGATTTATGTACTCCTGGTACTCTCCGTTTTCTTTTAAATATAGGTAGGCAGTCGTCACCCCAGTAAAAAGTATTTTTACAAAATTACTTTAAAGTAGGCTGTATGTAGTACTGTGGTAGTATTGCCTTAGCCTATGCAGATTGAAAATTATGTATTATAACAGTTGCGGAATGAAAATCCATACTCCATTTCCGTACTGCTCGTAGTATGGAACAGTGTGGAAATGAAAATGATAGCGGAAAATGACCTCAATTTCGAATCTGTCATTGTTTTCGAATTTGGAATATTCTTGTACGGGAGTAGATAAACATTTTTAAACAAGTTATGACAGTGGAAGAAGGTTTTACATACATAATATCACACCTTATTTGTTTTTCAACATCTTCAAAGCGTTTTTCGTTTCATTAAAGATTGGTAGCGTCATCCTGTATCGAGTAGCAGAACTAAAAGCTGACTTCAAGAGAAAACTGCTCACTAGCGCTTTCGTAGCAATATCGGATTTAAATTGTACTAAATAACGCCATCTTGTGTTGAGTAGCAAAACTAAAAATTTGAAAAGTAATGCAGAAAGTTAGGGGTAGTTCATTCATGACCGCATTTTTGTATTGGAACTTTTTGCTTATAGGGAATTAAAAGGTTACCAAAGTTTGGTGGCACCCTCCTTGGAATTTACTTTGAGAAAATCTATCTTTAAGTAAATTTTAAAAGCTCTAAATTTCTGCCATAAATATAAGGAAGACAAGGAGAAAAATTCTCTCATAGAAATTATTTTTAAGATAAATTGTCAGAAAATTCTTAGATTTCCAGTTTTGTCTTAAATTCGACTCGAATTTATTATCGAAATTATTGAGTCGAATCAAAATTTGTGAATTCAAATGAAGTTACTAAAATAAACTTAAAAGTTTACTAAAAAAAACTAAAGTTACTAAAATACTCTCGTTATAGAAAAATATATTTTTACAAGTCCTTTCTTTATTGTTAATATCTAAACTAGATTTTTAAACTTTAAGCTTATATTCTATCATTGCATTTGTTTTATATTTTTTTAAACAGAAAAAGTGGTGCGGAATAAAAGCAGATATTTTGGTCACCCCACTTACGCCAATAAAAACTATGTAAGAATTTTCTATGTAGTTATAGTGTCGGCAAAGAATAGTGACAACCTATCTCTAACCGTGGGTGTCGTAAGAGGCGACTAAGGGCTTATATATTCGTGCTGTTTAAAAATAAAAGAAGTCAACAAATAGACCGAGCAGTCATTTAAAAAAGCAAATAATTTGATCCCTCAATCGGCAAGCGGCTGGCGGTGCGATTTCACAAATACTACCTGTAGTCCAATCAATGAGGATATTTTCTAACGAAAACTAATAAAAATGTTTTATTTCAGGCTTTTCAACCACGTGCTATACTAACTGCAGAATGTTTGTATAGTAATTAACACAGTAGGATTATTTTAATGTAACAATTAATAAAACTTGTATATAGTGAATTACAAATTAGTACCACATAAGTAACTACCTATGCTTCGAGTATGAGAAAACTTAATGATACTAAGTATTTATAGTTAAAAAAATAATAATTTCAACGAATATGTAGAATTATCATTGTTTGAAATAAAAATTCCATTTTTCCTTCCGTTGTCTCTACAAAGATAATTTGTGCGATAAACAATTTATGTAGCATTATATTCTTTGACATAGGTACTTACAATATCCTCCGTTTATTGTCTTTTCGCAATGTTACTCCATAATCTAGTACAGTTTGTTTTCTTACCCTGCACAATTATCTCTACCCGGCAAAGACACAAAAATAAATGCATCTTAAAACTTTGTATGAGGATACAGAAATTATTGTCAGGATCATCGCCCTCTTTGATTGGGCTACGACTACATACGTCAACAGAACGGGCGGATCTCGTAAAATAAAAAGGCTTTTAATTCATATGAAAACCGTTTTCATTTCCCCTTTACAACGCGTTTTTTGCAGTTTTAGGGGTCCCTTGCTACACGGTAACAACATGGTACTACAAACGTTTTTTATGGTCAGGAATTAATTTTCGGCTGGTCGTCACCATATAAACGTTGCGGCTGGCGTTATGGTCCGTGGTGGTAGATGATAGCAGTATGTAATATGGTAAGATACGCAAAAAGACTCTGCCGCTCATCCTCTGATTCGAAATCGCATCGCCTTTTATGATACCCACGGGAAGAGATAACCCCCTATATCCATCACGCATTTTTCCCGTCGAAGTAGACCGAGACCAAAGCCCTCCACCTGCTACGATCTTGACATACTTTCCTTGCTTCCTCTGCTCTTATTCATACACGATAGTCATTTTATCGCATGACCTAGGAAGGGATGGAAGCAATTATTGTAATTTTTTTATGTCACAAGGGAGCAAAGGAGCAGGTGGGCCACCTAATGGTAAGTGGTCACAACCGCCCATAGCACCCATACTAATAAGACAGCAAAGCGCGTTGCTCACCTTGAGAACTAAGATGGTATGTCTCATGTGCCGGTAATTTCACTGACTCTCTTACCCTTCGAACCAAAAGCCGAAGCAGCAACATAATAACCAATAATAAATCTACGGAACCTTACCTATTTTTTTTGTAAAAAAAAATCCTCATATCCGCCCTTTTCAATCTCGCCCGCTTGGCTGAGCATCAACGAGTGACGCATTTTTTTTATCCCTTTGCGTCCTTTTTTTCGATTTATCTTTTTTTTCCACATCGAAACGGATTTCACGCTTATTTGCTTACTTCATTGGCTCGAAAGTGAGATGGGTCGGTTTTTTGTTCTTTGTCGGCTTTTGAGTTTTTTTGTTATTGTTTTTTTTTCGCTGCAAAATATAGGCGAGTTGGTGGATTTGGGTCAATTTGATTTTTTATGTCACAATTGGGCAAATGAGCAGGTAGGCCACCTGGTGGTTAAGTGGTAACCACCGCCCATAACACCCACTTTTTTATAAGTGAATTAATTTAACACTGATAAGACAGCAAAGCGCGTTACCCACCTTAGAGAACTAAGATGGTATGTCTCATGTGCCGGTAATTTCACTGGCTCCCTTACGATTTGAATGAAATTGATTATTCCCATAATATGTTTATATAATTTTGTGACTTGTAAAATGAAATATTTTTATCAATAAACGAATTGAATTGAATTGAAACACATCAGTGAAAACACTGCTGCTTTACGGCAGAAAAAGGCAAGGGGGTGGTACTTCCCCAGACGGACTTTGCACAAAATCCCTACCACCTACAAAAGTAGTCAAGATTAAAATTGTATGTAGATGATTATTATAGAAATATTAATAATATCTATTCCATCAGCTAGACGCAGACATGTAGAAATTTAGAGGTCTACCTCATTTGTTTCAGTTTACCAGCAAAATAATATTCAAAACTGAAAGATGAGATTGATAAATGTAGTGATTAATATATAAAATGGCGGGTTTAAAAAAATATTCCGCAAATATTTTCGTCGACGTTGCCCTTTTAATTGCGATGAAACAACTATGATTTTAAAAATAAATAAAATATGATCTAAATGTTCCTAATTTTGAAGCGACCTCAGCGCTACTATACCGTGCGTGCGGTGTAAGAGTGAACTAATCACAGAGACATCTAGCGCCGAGTAGTCAAATTGGAATATGTAAGAATCTTACCGGAATAATAAAATTTTACTTACATGAATATCGTTCTTATTTGCATTACTAATAAACCTAAAATATATTAATTTGTCGTCATTTTGACCTTAGGCGGAACAAAGGTACTGCCACTTTAAGAAATAAATTTATTCTTTTTTATTAGGTATTTATAATGGGCTTACTCTTGACCTCGATCTAGTCTTGAGGACAGAGATGAGGACGACGATGGAACTAGTTTGTCTAGAAGAAACCTACTCACTCGCGACTTGAACAGATCCGATTTTTATGAACTCGGGAATACAGACGCAGGCATGAGAATTCCACTCCTTAGCTGTGCGCATTATAAAAGATGGGTATAGGTATCCTACGATGCGTTTGGAGTCCCATTGGAACAAGGGGGATGGCGGTATATGCTCATGGAGCTCTTCCCTCACAAAACTTTTCAGTAGTATTGTTCGTTTCGCGGCAATATAGTGTGGTTCTATATTTATAACTTAATCACATCATACATCTTTGCACTACTTCTGCTCTGCAACTAACTTAAACTTCGGTAAAAATGTGTCAATCTTTTGACACGATTATGCTTGACATTTGAGTAAAGAACGAAAATGTTGGTTATGCTGTGGTTATGTGAATTTTTATATCACAAGTGTGCAAACAAGCAGGTAGGCCATATCATCCGCCGTCTTATTAGTGCCATAATTTTATGCTAATGAGACTACAAGCGCATTACTCAACTTTTAAACTAAGATTGTATGTGTCTTGTACCGGTAATTTCATTTCATTAATTTGACCCTTCGAACCGACACACAGCTGTGCAATAAGCCGGTACAAGAAACATACAATCTTAGTTCAAAGGATGGGTAACGCGCTTTGCAGTCTTGTTAGTATAAAATTATGGCACTAATAAGTCGGTGGATGTTACGGCTAACCTGCTCGTTAGCCTGTTGCTTCAAGGCAGAAATAGGCAAAAGAGTGGTACTACCCTAGACAGACTATGCACAAAAGCCCTACCATCTTACGAAATGTCCATTTCAACAACAAAGATAATTAGCCTGTAACTTGGCAGGTAAATGCAAGTTATAATTTTTATTCGCCACTGCACTTACTGAACTATAAATTGGCCTATATTATTATACCAAGATCAACACATAATATTCCGTGCTTGGGAGGCAATAGATAGCGCATAATGTCAGAGGCCATGATAGCTTGAAAACTGTGGCGGCTTAAAGACCTGCTGACACTATCAGTTTTTCTTAGTAGCTGCCAAATATCAATATAACATATTATTTATAAAGTGTACCTTATTAACAACTTATTTTTGGAGCAGTTAGAGTAACAGTTACTAAAACAATTATTGCATCTGTGGTGAAAAGGATGCGCTCGTTGCCTGGAATTATTAGGCCTTCCAGATCACGAGATAGAGGTATAGATTTGCCGTTTGACACTGTTCTGTCCTGACACTGAATTCACCGCTCAGTGGCGCCCTCATCTGTAAAAAACTAACTCGGTAGCTTAAGAGAGAAAAATACGGCTGCCCCAAAAACCCAACTCCCAATACGCACCTTGATAAAAAAAAACAATAGATAACCACGCGGCGCACCACACAAACGAGCGTTAAATTGAGTTAACTTCGGGTTAAAAAACGACAGATTAACAGATTTACCGAGGGTAGTAATCAGCTGTGAGCTGCCCCCCAGCGTATGTCCGGTGGTTACGAGAAAAACGCTGAAAAATAGGATGGGTTAGTATGGAGAGAGATTTCTTGTCTAAAAAAGAAAATGTTTATTAGCCGGAGAAAGCACAAGATAGGACCTCGGCGTCGTGGAGAGAACGGAGGAAGGCTTTTGCCCAGCAAGCCCAGTTGATCCCCAGTCACTTGCTCTCGGGTACCGGTTTTTGGAGTAGATTGCACCCGTTTTCGCCAGAATACGCTAAATTGCACTACGCTGTCCCAGTCGAAATCCCGGATGCCGGATACCGGATGACGTAAACAAAGGTTGTTTACGGCTTGCATTCTAAGAAATAAAACTTGGAGCCAGGTTTCTTGTAGCGCTTGTGAATATTTCAATAGACTGCTTGAGTGACCATGGGTACAGTACAACAGACTAAAAAAAAGTTTTTTCGGTGAAGCAAGTTTATTTTACATCCGTTGGAACACTTATAAGTGAAGTCAAAACCAACAACTTTTGTTTTTACCCAAATCACCCGGTGATATTCAAGAATTGGCTCCCTGTTGAACTCCAATAAAGTATAGAATAAAATATATCCATTCTAAAACAGTGTAATAATATATTAAATAGTGTTCGGTAGTCAATTTACTTAGATAAAAATTTCGTTTTATTCGTTTTTCGGAGTTTATTTTAATTTATAAAATTTCGCAAATTACCTGGTGATATTCAAGAATCAAGTCCATGCTGAACTAAATTGTTATTAGCACTAGGAATGCTATGAGCCAGACATTTATTTCGGCTCCGAAAGTGCTTCTAATGGCTATTGGAAAAGTTTTCTAACGGATAGTTCGACGTGTGTCCGTTGAAAGTTGCTCAAAAGTAGAATCGTTTTTGGAGTTTGACGTGTTCATTACCGTACGTTCCCGTATGATTCACTTAATTTATTTTTTGCGAATTTTTATATTCTATATTTTAGACGAAGATTTTTCCACTAAGCTTTCTAAAGGAAGCTTTTTCTTATTTAAAAATAAGCATGTTTATATTAGATCAAACTTTAATTTTGTTGTAGATTTTCATAACTATAATTTTTTTTTCTGGATCTGATATATTCGCAATACAACAACTACCTCTAATATACAACGTGTAACGGAAGGGTGTGATAATACTGAAGGGTGTGAATCTGTCCATGAAATTGAACAACTTTTCCTAAGGAACATAGGTCGAAATACGAAAAACCAAATTTGGCCTCCCATTCAAAATGCTCATCAACTGATGCAGTTTCTATCGTCAAAAATTTATTTAGGAAAAGTTGTTCAGTTTCGTGGGGAGATTCACACCCTTTAGTATTATCACACCTTTCCGTGGTCAAATGGTCACTTCCTCTGCAGCGTGTATTACACGCATTGATTTAGCGTGCCTCTTGAAACACGGAATTTTCTTTATTTTCTGATACTAAAAAAACCGGCCAAGTGCGAGTCGGACTCGCGCACTGAGGGTTCCGTACCACCACATAACCATAATTGTACTAGTTGAAATTTCAGTAAGTTAATGTGCTAGATTTTTTGAGTCCGACACGTGCTTGACCAAATTTTATTATTCGTTGTTATTTCACAGCTTATGCACTATAAACACACCAATTTAAAAGTTTGTAAGTGTTCACGTTTTAAAAATAGAACTACAACAAAAATTGCCTCACCGACCATCCAACTTGACCCCTCTCTTATATGAATGTTCTTGAAACGGAAGCTCACCACAATTGGTTACCATTAGTTGTGAGAAAAGTTGTAATATTTAATGATTTCAGACTTTTCCCATTATTTGTACTATGAGACCTACCTTCTTGCCAAATTTCATAATTTTATGTCAACGGGAAGTACCCTGTAGGTTTTGCATTTTTGAATAAATGTATGGAGATGAGGACATAAAATGCCATATCTTTTGATTGCGTCATTGTAAAAAATTTAAATTTTCAGATCTTGTGTGGTTTATGGATCCTAATAAATTGTATTAATTTCAACCTGATACTTCTACCCGTTCGTGAGATAAAGGGTCTTGACAGACAGACAGACAGACGGACAACAAAGTGATCCTATAAGGGTTCAGTTTTTTTCTTTTGAGGTACGGAACCCTAAAAACTGAGGTAAAGGTAGATTTTGTCACATTACTGTCTAAAATACCTTCCAAAATACATTGAAAAAGTTGTCTCTATACTAGCAAGCTCAGCATTGGTTGTTGCAATAAATCACGCCAGGGCAGGCGCCACTTAAAAATCCATTTCCCCGACTCCGAGCACCAGTAAATACTCGTGTTTTTCACTTACGTTTTTCTGCCGCTTGATCGTAGCAAGCATGTACTTTTAGGAGTGATATGGCTTTTTTGTGCTTTACTTTAATTGATAAATAAGGAAGTATATCCGTTGTGTGCAATGTCTATTCATTTTTAGGGTTCCGTACCTCAAAACAAAAAAACGGAACCCTTATAGGATCACTTTGTTGTCCGTCTGTCTGTCTGTCTGTCTGTCAAGACCCTTTATCTCACGAACGGGTAAAGGTATCAGGTTGAAATTAATACCATATATTAGGATCTATGAACTACACAAGATCTGAAAATTTCAATTTTTTACAACGACGCAATCAAAAGATATGGCATTTTATGTCATCATCTCCATACATTTATTCAAAAATGAAAAACCTACAGGGTACTTCCCGTTGACCTAAAATTATGAAATTTGGCAAGAAGCTAGGTCTCACAGTAAAAATAATGGGAAAAGTCTGAAATCATTAAATATTACAACTTTTCTCACAACTAATGGTAACCATTTGTGGTGAGCTCCCGTTTCAAGAACATATAAGAGAGGGGTCAAGTTGGATGGTTGCTGAGGCGATTTTTGTTGTAGTTCTATTTAAAAACGGGAACACTTACAAACTTGAAAATTGGTATGTTTATAGGGCATAGGCTATAAAATAACAACAAATAATAAAATTTGGTCAAGCGCGTGTCGGACTCAAAAAATCTAGCACATTATCTTACTGAAAATTCAACTAATACAATTATGTTTATGTGGTGGTACGAAACCCTCAGTGCGCGAGTCCGACTCGCACTTGGCCGGTTTTTTTTTCATTGAGAAAATAAGTTGTTTTGAGAGCTTGATTTTGAAAATGAGCAATCACACACATCTTTATATTTAACAAATTTGTCTCTGCTGTGATTTTGAATTTTATGGGTGATATTTGGTCATCTAGTGATATTCCAGAATTGGGGATTGGAAATAGTACATTAAGATGCAAGTGCGCTATTTCCGTGATTACACTCGGGCTCGAAAAATTTGTAGACGTGTATTTCCTTACACTTCTACGTACACCCAATACTCCAGACTTGAGTTTCGTGACTTAGTACTTTCTACGTTAAGATTCCACATTAAAAATATACTTTGTTCAGAATTTCAATAAAAAAAAAACAGCTAAGCGCTGAATTTAATTTATATTTTATATCTTTTGATATAAACACCCTGCCGGATAAAGGGTGTTCATATAAGTTACAGCCCGAACTTATATAACAAAACTTCCCTAAACTTTAAAATTAATATCATGTAGTAAAATTCCTGCCAAATATCCTCCTCTCATATTCAAAGCATTATACAGAGTCTTAGAATTTGTATCAATAATGATCGAAACCGATATTTAAACTAATTTGTACCTATTTATGGTTGGTTAGCGTCTTTTTCGTTAAGAAGATAATGTTTTGAAAATATTTGAGCCCCATGCTCTAAAATTATATATTATACAGGAGGACTTTGAAGACATTCGATAAATTTTGAGGGTATGTACTGTTATCGATATAGATCAATTTATTTAATAGGTCTAATACATGTATTAGACCTATTAAATAAATTGATAATACTAAACTACTACTACTACTACTAATACTAATAATTGATAATTGATAAACACTGATAATTTTAGAGGTTTCGTAAATAATCTAAATTTTTTGCGCTTACATAGCAAACGCTTGCTGAAACCTACGAGATAGATCAAAAAGGTCTACAAAAAAGTCCGGGATGGTATATGTCTATCTCTTAGGGATAACCCACAATATCCTTTTATCCTTTTTTATCTTTTATTTTTTTTACGTAGCGATTTTATGCAATATAGCATTAATCCTTATCCAATGAAGTACCTTAAATACATTGTGCATTTAATATAGATCAATATAGCCCTTTACAGCATGTAATTTAAACGAATATTTTCGAAGATATTACAGATTTAAAATGCAGGGACATAGCGGTTGGCCGGAAGGCCGACGGCACGTGCCTAAAAATTGTATAAGTATTTAGTATCAGCATTGCGCCCGTGCGAAGCAGGGGCGGGTCGCTAGTATTTTATATTTTTTAGGTAAGTACGTTTGTGTATCAGTTTTAAGCATAATTAATTTGAAATCTACAAAAAAAAATCGAAAACTCAAAATTTCTTTAGATCTATACAAAATTGATCTATATCAATAACAGAACATACCTTTAAATTTGTCGAATGTCTTCAAAGTCACCCTGTAAATATGTGTACGTATGTATCATTTGAAAACGGCTCGACCGATGGTCCGAGAGGAACGAGGTTCCAACATTTTTGGATTTAGCTGATTTTTAGGGTTCCGTACCTCAAACGAAAAAAACGGAACCCTTATAGGATCACTTTGTTGTCCGTCTGTCTGTCTGTCTGTCAAGACCCTTTATCTCACGAACGGGTAAAGGTATCAAATTGAAATTAATACCATATATTAGGATCCATGAACCACACAAGATCTGAAAATTTAAATTTTTCACAATGACGCAATCAAAAGATATGGCATTTTATGTCCTCATCTCCATACATTTATTCAAAAATGCAAAACCTACAGGGTACTTCCCGTTGACCTAAAATTATGAAATTTGGCAAGAAGCTAGGTCTCACAGTACAAATAATGGGAAAAGTCAGAAATCATTAAATATTACAACTTTTCTCACAACTAATGGTAACCAATTGTGGTGAGCTACCGTTTCAAGAACATTCATATAAGAGAGGGGTCAAGTTGGATGGTCGCGAGGCGATTTTAGATAGATAGATAGATAAACACTTTATTGTCACACACAGAACACATTAACAATTACAAAAGAGAGTCTTAAATCTAGGGTGACAAAGTTTTAGTTTTAGTTCTATTTTAATAACGGGAACACTTACTTGTACAAACTTGAAAATTGTTATGTTTATAGTGCATAAGCTATAAAATAATAACAAAAAATAAAATTTGGTCAAGCGCGTGTCGGACTCAAAAAATCTAGCACATTGATAAAAATGATAATGATAAAATGTATTTATTTTTTCTTCTACAAACTTTACCAATACATATAAACTAAGCCTTACACTTGGAACTATTAGTGTGTAGAAGACAGGAGCCTAAACTAGGAAACCCTGTGTCATAGGACTCCTGGTCCTTCTCCCACGGATGACGATACATAAATAAGGCAGCCAAAATTAACTAATATTTAAATAAGTAGTTTTGTAAGAGATAATAGTTAGTTTTTGACAAAAAAATATAAAGAAATACAGATACAAAGCTAACCAAACAAAAAAGGAACTAAAGCTTAACCTTAAGTTCGTGTGGGAAAGCGCGCGTGCGCGCATGTGTGTTTGTGTGTATGTGTATGTATGCAAGAGTGTGTTTGTGTGTGTATGTCTGTGATCATGTAGGTGTGTATGTAAATGTGAGTGTGAGTGTGTAACATTAACTTACTGAAATTTCAACTAATACAATTATGATTATGTGGTGGTACGGAACCCTCGGTGCGCGAGTCCGACTCGCACTTGGCCTGTTTTTTGTTTGTTGATTCAATTTGTCACAGGTAGGCCTGGATCAGTGCGACGTGGAAATCCGCAGCGGACGGTAAAATGTGTTACTTCTATACAGTTCGAGTATTTCCCGAGCATGCCTGGGGCGGGCCGCTGGTAAAAAAAAATGTTTTTAGGTAAGTATTTAATAATAATAAAATTTAGAATTCATGGTGGAGCTAAGCTAGCGAAGTACCGAGACCTGTCAATTGAGCTACAAACCCAATGAAAAGCCCAAACTGTACACATAGTTCCAATAGTAATATAATAATAGTAATATTGGAACCCAATAGTAATATTGGAAAAAGTATGTGTACAGTTTGGGCTCTCCATTGGGTTTGTAGCTCAATTGACAGGTCTCGGTACTTAGTTAGCTTAGCTCCACCATGAATTCTAAATTTTATTATTATTAAATACTTACCTAAAAACATTTTTTTTTACCAGCGGCCCGCCCACTGGAGTTATACCAAAAACCTTACGCAATAGTTTGAAAACCTTGCAGACCCATCCTTTAATTACTCAGACCCTACAAAAAGCAACCATTTGAACACGTGCCGTATAGTCAGGAAATTCCTTACAACCTCAGTAACCTCATCTGATGCCCCTCCTCACTTAGCTAAGGCCTGAAAAGAGAGAAAAAAAAACTACGAATATAGAGTCTGGCCAACGAAAGCTGTCCATACAAAACCAGGGGAAATTAAAAAATAACAAGTTTTAAACCCTGAAAATACTGCAAAATAACAATTTGATACTTTAAGTTGTTATTTAAGGTAGTAAGTAACTTGTAGTCTTGAATACCAACTAAAAGTATCAAATTGTTATTTTGCAGTATTTTCAGGGTTTATAACTTGTTATTTTTAAACCCGCGGTGTTGTATGGACAGCTTTCGTTGGCGTTAATAAGGAAATAGAACGTACATTTTAATTCATAAATAAAAGACCATGTATAAGAAACTCCACCCACTTAGGGGGAGTAAAATTTCCAGTTTCGTTACCTGCGAACACAAAGAAAATACCAAAATTCCAAGACATTTTGCTTGCCCGTGTTCTAGAGATTTAATTAAAATGGCAACCCCACCGGGGGAAGAAATATGGCCCGGGGGTAGTTCTTGGGGTTAAAACAAACATTGTATTAACATATTATTTAAATAAGCCTTGGATAATTGGGAAGAAATCGATAACGTCTTAGATGATCGCTTTGAAAGATAATTTGAAGTTGTTGTTTAGAATTTCTATTATAATAGGTTGATAATAGGTCTTTACCTATGAAATTGCCGAAATTTTCTTACAGATTAATGAAATCATAATTCCTATAATTCTAATGCTATTTCTTCATTTGTCTTATATTTGAAAGTTGACTTCAAGGTTATCAATTTACGTATAAAATAAAGTTTTTATTTTTAGTTTGATATATATACTCGTAAAATTAAAGGTTCGAAAATTGTTCGTCTTAAATGTCGCCCGATTTCATCATTAGATTTGTTATATTTTTTTACAGATAATATTTTTCAAAAATTAAATTTAAGCTTCTGTTAGCTTAATGTCTTCCCAATAATGCTTAAAAATTTTAAAAAAAATTGGATTTATAATTCCTAAGAAAAATGCAAAAATGTTAGTACTGAATATTGAGTTTACCTAAAATTCGCCATATAAAACGGCAATTTCAAAGACCTATTAAAAGGAACTTTTAAGTGTTGGTACGGTCAACCGCAAGTCAGTGGAAACATTTGCAACTCTATTGTCAAAGAGTTTCTAGTGACGTGCTGTTGGGTGTACAACCTTCGTGGTCTAGTGGTGAAAGCCTTCGGCTCTCGATCTGGAGGTTCTGGCTTCGATTCCCGGTGGGGATATTGTCAACCAAAAATCACTGTGCGACTTCCAGTTTGATTAGGACATTGCATGGATCATCATCATATCAGCCGAAAGACGTCCACTGCTGGACATAGGCCTCCCCTAAAGATCTCCATGACGACCGGTCCTACTTGGCTCGCATCCAGCGGCTTCCCGCGACCTTGACCAGATCGTCGGTCCACCTTGTGAGGGGCCTGCCAACGCTTCGTCTTCCGGTACGTGGTCGCCACTCTAGAACCCTCACGCCCCATCGGCTATCGGTTCTTCTTGCGATGTGCCCGGATATCTTTCATTGCATGGATAATCGCATGATAGTCCGAAAAGGATGATGATTCCGTGCTTCAGAAGGCACGTTAAACCGTTGGCTACTATCTACGGAAGTAGTCGTTAGTGAGCCATGTCAGAAGCCTTTAGTGGCTCAACATTTCTGACACTAGGGATTGTGTGGTCGGAAATCGACCTTACAGGCCACATGTTAAATTGATGAGTGGTAGTAGGGCTTATGTGTAAAGTCCGGTTAGCGAAGTACCACTCCCTTGCATATTTCTGCCGTAAATCAGAAGTGTTCACAATGCTGTGTACCATTTACAGTCGTCCAAAGGGTACGGGAGCCAGCGAAATTACCGGCATATTAAACATTCTATCTTAGTTCTTAGGGCGCCCAACGCGCTTTGTTACCTTAAGTCAAGGTATGACAGTAAGTGTGTAACCTCTTGCTATAGAACTATCTGCCTGTTTGTTCACTTGCAATATAGAAACAAAAACAAAAAAACCGGCCAAGTGCGAGTCGGACTCGCGCACTGAGGGTTCCGTACCACCACATAATCATAATTGTATTAGTTGAAATTTCAGTAAGTTAATGTGCTAGACTTTTTGAGTCTGACACGTGCTTGAGCAAATTTTATTATTTGTTATTTTATAGCTTATGAACTATAAACATACCAATTTTCAAGTTTGTAATTGTTCTCGTTTTTGAAATAGAACTAAAACAAAAATCGCCTCCGCGACCATCCAACTTGACCCCTCTCTTATATGAATGTTCTTGAAACGGGAGCTCACCATAATTGGTTACCATTAGGTGTGAGTAAAGTTGTAATATTTAATGATTTCAGACTTTTCCCATTATTTGTACTGTGAGACCTAGCTTCTTGCCAAATTTCATAATTTTAGGTCAACGGGAAGTACCCTGTAGGTTTTCCGTCTTTGCATAAATGTATGGAGATGAGGACATATAAAGCCATATCTTTTGATTGCGTCATTGTAAAAAATTGAATTTTTCAGATCTTGTGTGGTTCATGGACCTTTACCCGTTCTTGAGATAAAGAGTCTTGACAGACAGACAGACAGACAGACGGACAACAAAGTGATCCTGTAAGGGTTCCGTTTTTTTCTTTTGAGGTACGGAACCCTAATTATTGGTTTTTAATACTGTCCATATGTACGCACCATAGCGACACCAATCACTTTGCTTGCATCTTGTTTGCTGCGACACCTATACTTTGTGAACTACATACACTTTATAAACTAAAAAAATCTTCATGGGACACCCCCCTACAAGACATGGTTCCCAAAACGCTGGCAGCTTTGCCCTTCGTTAATAATATTTTGATTTTAATAAGTTTTTTTATGGACCCAAAGTGTCTGAAATAAAGGTTACTTAATTTAATAATATAATACATATAAAAATAATCAAATTAGACAATCTACCAATACCCCTATCATAAGAACAATAACAATCTTCTAACTCTACCCTCCCTCTTCCACGAAATCTTCTAACCGTACTGAAACATGAGCAAAATACATAAAGATATTATTATTTCGAGGAACAGTAATATAGCTTCCGTAGGGCGTTATTAAATTCCTTTGCTCGCAAGAAATCTTAATAAATTTATAAATTTTCCTTGAGCAAGCTTTCTTACAAAGAAGGAACTTTTAGAGATGGCTACTATTATTAACGTACTAAGTACATTAACCTAGTATTAGCATTTTGGCTTGGATTTTTGAACTAGCTTTACCCACGACTTCGTTCGCGTGAAGTTTGAACTTTTGCAGTATACTCAAACAACCGGACCGATTCAAACGGGATTTTCAATAACGTATTTGGCTTACTTCCATGCAACACCTTTGTTTCATTACAATCGCTTCACTTTAAGTTCACAACACAACTTCGTAGCTTGAAATTTTGTACTCGTATATCAAATTGAGTGAACTGACTGACCGAAACAAAGCGTATTTTAAAACATTATTTGTATAGGTTCAGTAGTTTGTGAGTTATTGGCGCCACCACCGCTTAAAACATCGCGTAACTTCTGTCTGGGTGAACCGTTTGCAATATAAAATTTAAGCTTATATGTTGCATAAATGTAAGCCAAATACGTTATTGAAAACTTCGTTTGAATCGGTTAGATAGTTTGTGAGTTATAGTCGCACAGGCAGCTCGATAGTTTACTTTAGTGTAGCTTCTGATTGAGTGAACCGATTAAAATGAAACACAGCCTTAATTTTGCTCTTAGCTTGCAAAACTGCGAGAAAATCTACCGCTTATTTGATGCCATGCGTACTCAAAATATTGAAGGATAATAGATACTAGGCAGGTTCAGCACTGCAACCAAAAGTATGTTGCTTGTGAAAAATCTGTTGAAAAATAATTAATTTAAAAAAGTATTAAGATAGCAATAACATGGACCTGCCCCTACGCGGTAATTTGAGCGGCACACACGTCCGTGGCCGCACGAGTACCAACGAGCACACACATACACACGCGTGCAATTTAAGATGAATAATTATGTGGCAGCGCCGCCTTGTACGTCGAGGAAATTGTGGCAGAAACTTATAGATACGACGATGGAAATTGAAACTAATGAAGGGAAGGGAGACTCAAGCATCTTGTTTTATATTTTCTAACTTTTTTCGTAGTTACGTTTTGTCTGTCTACACTGGAGAGTATTTTTATGCTTGCTTATGCTAGAATTGGGAATGCTAGATATGTGACAAGTGCAAATAAAGTCTCTCTAAACTCTCCCAGAGAAAAACGTCACGTATGTGTTTAAATTTCATAATAATAAGGTCTTATAATTACCAATTAAATTTGCTGCCCCGTACCTATTTTTTTTTCCTTTAAAAATTTGTTACAATTTCCCTTTAAAAGCAAAGACACGTTTTTAACATGGCGCCACTTTGTGATGCGATGTAATTTACTGACGTCATAATGTGATATAAAATATACTAAATTAATAAATACGGCTTCTGTTCATCCACTCACCATGTACATCAACTTAAATAGAAATAATTTACACTTAAGTTTAAGTCATTAAGTTTTGTGGGAGAATAATAATCATTCGATTTATTATTTGCAATACAATACAATTTATTATATCTTCATCATTATAATCACATCGAGTGGGTTGTAAGATCAATGGTGTCAAACCTTGATGTCAAGATTGTTTGTTCGTTGCTCTGAATGAGAAATCCTAGACAAAAAAAAGGACTGGTTGCACTCCGAGAGTGCCAGCAGACGTGAAAACTTGCATTTTTGAATATTTTAGAATGGTTAGGGAATAATTTCGCACGAATTGTTTCGTTTGTTCATACAATATTAATTTATCGTAGATAAACATGACAATTTATATTACATATAGACAATCTTACGCTTTTTCGATCAGGCTACAGATCTGACGCGAGTTAAAAAAAAAGTATCCACCTAAAAGTGCCAAGCGCCGCTAAAGAAGTTTTCACTTCAAAAATGTTCCAAAAGCTACTAGTAAGTAGAACCCGACTACTGGCAAATCTTGCTATGAAACAAGAAAATAATATCATCTTAAACTGTTATGTACAAACTATTGTATTTAATAAATATTCATAGTGATGTTCAGATAATTGCTGTGGTCACATTATTATGCCACTTCTCCCTAAGCTTATGATCGTTTTTTTAGGGTAGGTGGCGTAATATGCACAAGGCTATTATCTGAACATTACTGTGAATATTTATTTAATACCGTAGTTAATGTGTCGTCTTAGGTATATCCTATCATCAGCGGATGATTAAGACGCTTCTAACGATACCATATTTGAGAAATTATGATAAGTAGTTTAGAAGTTATGAGGGAACAGATGAACATACATATATACATACATACCGGTCAAAATCATAACTCCTTTTTGTCGTATAAGGGTAAAAATGAACGCGATGTAAAACCGTAAAATATGTTTAACTGTTGTTTAAATTAAATTAAACTAATTAAATTTTTAATTAAGTAAGAACAAAGAAAAACAATAAAAAGTCTAAATACCATATATATTTTTTTATCTACTCCCGTACCGGAATATTCCAAATTCGAAACCAATGACAGATTCGAAATTGAGGTCATTTTCCGCTATCATTTTCATTTCCACACTGTTCCATACTACGAGCAGTACGGAAATGGAGTATGGATTTTCATTCCGCAACTGTTATAATACATAATTTTCAATCTGCATAGGCTAAGGCAATACTACCACAGTACTACATACAGCCTACTTTAAAGTAATTTTGTAAAAATACTTTTTACTGGGGTGACGACTGCCTACCTATATTTAAAAGAAAACGGAGAGTACCAGGAGTACATAAATCGACAAAAGGCTAACAGTTGGCTCGCTTCTATATAAAGTGACCGTAGCAACAAAAGAAGTGATTTGAACAAAATGGAAAGTATGTACCAGGAGAACATGAGTCTACAAGAGGCTGTCAGTAACCACATACATGAAATTAATGTTAAAGCAACTCCATCCACAAACAAGCTCTGGATCTGGAATAACTTCGGGAATAACTTTAATTAACTGTACTAACTGTCCTCTTAGTTCAATAAATTGATCACTACTCTTTAAAATTTTATTTTATTTTGTCGGTCGTACATAAAGTTCTGTATGCAACTATACGTAATTAGTCGGCTGCGCCTCGTATCAAAAACCAGATCTCGTGTTAAAAATACTCTCATTACGCAACAGTTGCATAAATAACTATTATCTTCTTTCACCTACATACCTTGAGTCATATCCACACAATTCTAACCTCGTCTCAAGAAGGGTACCCTAAGAAAACACATACTACACTTATTTATCTACAAGGCCCCACTCTTTATGAAAGGAATGATTAATGTCTGCCGGCATTAGGGCCCGCTAACGAAGCGACCCCCCTTTACCCCCCCTGGGGCTGGGTCCGCCCTTCTTATAATTATTATTCGCACTTATAAGAGTTTCAGATAAACGAGATTTTGTAAAGTTACGGGAGTTAATAAGTTTAAGGTAAGGGGTTGATGGCCTCTGTAGTCTAGTGGTTTTGAGTTCTCGGCTCACCATACGGAGGTTCGATTCCCATTGGGGATATTGTCATACAAAAATCACTTTGTGTTACTTCCCTATTTTGGTTAGGATATGGTCACCTGATTGTCCGAAAAGTAAGATGATTCCGTGCTTCGGAAGGCACGTTAAGCTTATATGTATACGGTACTAGTAGTTAAATTATGTCAGAGGCCTTGAGCGGCACAACAGCTTGACCGCAAAAACTTGTCTATTTCTGCAGTGAAGCAGCAGTGTTTGCACTGCTGTGTTTCGGTTTGAAGGGTAAGGGAACCAGTTAAATAACCGGCACTGAGACATACAATATTAGTTCTCAAAGTGAGCAACGCGCTTTTCTGCCTTATTGGTGTCAAAATATGCCATTAATAAGACAGTGTGTGCTATGGGCGGTGGTGACTTCTTACCATCAGGTGGTCCACCTGCTCGTTTGCTCACTTGTAACATTAAAAAAAAAAACCATTTAGTCAAACGGTTTTGTGAGGTCGGTCATTGGTCTTACATTAAAATCCATACGATATGAAGATGATGATGAAGGGTAAGTTTAAACGTAGTAGTAGCAAGTAATCACGTAGACTTAGCTGAGCGAATCATTTATCTAAGGACGTGGACATCATCAGACCCATATAAATGAAAATTTAGAGAAACCTATATTTAGATAATTTTAGCATGTTCCTTAGACCATGAAACTGGACAACTTGAAACTAAACAGCCAAAATACGATAAACAAAATTCAGCTTCCCATAGAAACTGCGTCAACTTTAAAACTCGCATTGTGTAGGTCAAAAATTTATTATTTTTACTCTATCACGAACCCACTTTTCGCTCCGACTGTACAAAACCTGCCAGGTTGCGGATTGGCAGACCAACGTTTTGTGGCCCTAGTAGGCCACTACTATCGCTACAAAGTTGCAAATTTCGTGTACTCGATGACGTAGGATAACATGCAGTGCCCTTAAAGTCTCAATATACCCTGTTAAACTCTTTAAAATATTTAAAATTTAATTTTTTTTAAATATTTGTTAATTATAAAATAATGTACAGTTTTAAAATTACCAACATAACCATTTCAGTTTTTTGAGTTTATCGTGGCTTTTTTTAATTTTAAAAATATCGAAAAACACCGGGTGACTTTCAAAAATTGGCTCCCTGGCACCTACTTTCTTACTCTCGTTGTATCCGTAGTAATTATTTCGATATATCTCGTCTATCAAGTTGACCGATTGGAACACAAATTCAATTTAAGACATGAAAATCCATTTTCTAAAATACAAACCCTTTTCAGCTATTTTGTTTATTTGGTATAGAGGTTCTATAGCTGTATGGTGATCTGAAAGGCTCGGGCTCGATACCCGACCGAAGCCATCTGTTGAGTCTATCTTATTATTAAGTTCAGATTTAATACATTCTAAAAACATATCAGAACAACAACAACATCAGGCAGGACCACAGTAGCCTAGTTGGTAAAGCGTGTGCGGTACTGACGCAGAAGACGCAGGTGCGAATCCTGCCTGTGGTTGTGAAATTTTGCGATTTTCTACTTTGTAGATTAATCCGAACACTGGAAGTGTTAAAATAAAATCATTTTTAACATATCAGAACTTCAATAAACTTGTGGAAATATTAAAACTCATTATTGTTTGTAAAGCGAAGTAAATGTAACTGACGTTATTAGGAGATTTTTAATATCCTACAATGAATAAAGAACATTTTTTTCAGTTTTTTTTTTTTGCTTGCTGTTGCCTGCGCAAGCGCAATTATTCACTACATTGGATATTAATTATTCATTAATTCAATACAAAACAAATAAAAAAAAATACGTTATCCTCACAAAATTCAATAGTTTTCTTTAAAGAAACTACCTGTCCGTCCTCCCTTCTCATTTTCTAACCCCCACTCCAATTCACCCGTATATATATAATATTTTCTATATAAGAAACGATCTGTTTATCACCCCCTTTCATTCTTACCCCCACCATGACCCTATTCACACATTAAACTTGCCTATTTGAAAAACAATGGCTTACCTTGAAGGAACCGCTCGTCCGTCACCCCCTTAACCCCTACTCCTCTTTGAGAGGTTATATACTCCCAGCCAACTAGCGCCCCCATCATTTAAAAAAATATTACTCGCTAAATTCAAAACTTATCAAAAATCTGTCTTACTAAATTGAAGTGAAGGTACTCTAGTTACCTATCAATCCTGAAAAATATAGTTCACTGTAGATACAGATACAAAAAGTGTGAAAAACGGCCACTTTTAGCAGTTTTTGTATCTGTAACTTCAGTGAACTATATTTTTCCTATCAGGTTCTAAATAAACTAGGGTACTTTTACTTACATTTTTTAAGACAGATTTTCGATAAGTTTTGTACTTAGCGAGTAATATTTTTTTAACTAGCTGGCTGGGGGTAAGCCCTTAACTCCGCAACGCACATACTTAGATATAAAAACAATCTTATAAAAAACTGATTTGAAAAATCCCCGGTCGTTCTTACCCCCACTCTTCTTTTTCTCCACAAAACGCTCCATTTTCTCACATAATGTAATTCGAGTATAACAGTCTACTTCTTACAAAAAGCAACAGTTTTAAAGACACCACGCACGACTCCCTCCCATTTAAACCCTCACTCCAATTCTCCTCTATGACGCTCTATTTCTTCACATAATATATACCTCGATATAAAAAACAATCTACTTCTACCAAAAAACCGATGGATTTCCTTGAAGAAGCCGCCCGTCCGTCATCCCCCCTCCCGTTCTAACCCCCACCCCTCTTCACCCCCGCAACGCTCCATTTATTCGCATTAATATAACTCGAGTCGTGATAAATTGCTGCCGAGCCAGCCCACGTTTTCTTACGAGTTGGAAGGTACAGGGTGTGGCGATTGGTTCACGTTTATATTTTAATTTTGGTATTTTTTTTTACTGTGTATGGGTTTACTCTTGATCTCGATCTAGCCCTGAGGACAGACATGAGGTCGACAATGGAACGAGCTTGCCCAGAAGAAGCCTATTCACTCGCGACTCAAATAGATTCGGGTTATAAGATCTCGGGAACACAGACGCAGGCAGAGAATTCCACTCCTTAGCCGTGCGCATTATAAAGGATATTTCAAAGCGCTTTGTGCGGATATGTGAAATATCAACCAAGTATGGGTGATATCCTGCGGTGCGTCTGGATTCCTGATGGTAGAAGGGGGATGGCGGAATAACCTCATGGAGCTCTTGGGTACAATCTGTAGAAGACCGACAGACATACAACTTTGCGACGGTGGGCCAGACTGTGAAACTTGGTTTTCACCAGCATATCATCACCAACTGGCTCTGCGATGGATCGAGTCAAGTGCGGCTTTTTTCTGTAACAAGTGTGTTCAATAATGTTCAACAATTATTTAAACAGGAAGGTTGTACAATGCCTCTTTAAAGTTAAAGCTACGTTAAATCTATTTCCGACAAAGAAAGGGAGATTTAAAAGATCTTAAACTTAATTAGGTAAATCTTTCATCAACATTTTTAGAAGTGTTTTTATTCACGCAGCTACTGCAGCTGTTATGCAGTAGTTACACACCAGCAACAATGATTATTATGATTAAAACATAATAAAGGTTAAAAATATACAATTATGAGAAACCGTTAAAATTCCAAAACCAAAGTGAAGCAATTTAAAAAATCATGAGTTTCGAAAAATTAATTTCATAAAGTAAGCCATGTGCAAAATTTTAAGACTACAATTATTAATTAGAGTAAAAATGTAAGTTAAATCCTATGACATTTCGCTTTGTTGTATGTGTTAATTTGGCGATAAATAAAGTATTAACACAACTGTTCAGTTCTTTGTGTGGTTCCACAAACATACATTTGTCTACGCTTTTGTCGAGTAACAATAACAAAAGACAAGACGACAACAAAACGCTTCGTCAGCCGTCTCAAAAGGGGCACCCTGTACCCAATTTTCCCGACTGAGTAATTACCGGGAAGGCGCCCGCGCCCTTTTACCGACAAAAAACCCCACACGTACCCAGCCGACGTCTTACACAGACTTTGTATACTGTAGATAAATTGTCTTAGAAATGGGGTGTGAAGAGTGGGAGGTGCCTTTGGGTATGTGAAGTGAAGTGAATAATTTTATTTCGGAATATGATGTTCCATTATCATAATCATCCACATCCATATTTTTTGATCACATCGGATATTTTACGAGATGGTTCTGTCCATAAAACTGAACAACTTTTCCCAAGAAACACAGGTCGAAACACGAAAAAAATTCTTCGACATTCCACACAAACCGCATTAGCTGACAGCACATATTGTATGGGAGGTCGATTTCTTTTTTTCATATTTCGACCAATGTTCCGTGTGAAAAGTTGTTCAGTTTCATGGGCAGAACTACCTCTTAAAATATCCGGGGTGATAAAAAAACGGCTGTACAATTATAATTGCTTGACACTTAGTGGACACATACAGGGCTATTTGGACCCCAAAACAAATCTGAACAACTTTCTTAAAGAAACATGGGTCGAAAAACGTATTTTGTTTTTGAGTCCCATACAAACCTTGCACCAGCAACAATGGAATTTGTATGGGACGACCAAAATTTTTTCTCGCTTTTCACCCCATGTTTCTTTGGGAAAGTTGTTCGGTTTCATGTTCTGAGCAACATATAAAAATTTGGCTAGAGGTCCAAAAAATACAAAAATAACCCTGTATAATACCGTAGAACCAACGAATTTAGACCCTCGCTTAGTTCGTAGACCCCAACCTTTACGGTGTTTTACCATCAGACCTGATGTAGGTAGTTTACCTGTGACACACTTCGGACACTACATATAACGAGCGCAAATTCAAAATTTGAAATTGGAAGGACGCGTATGCCGACATATTCAGTACAAATGACCTCCGGTATTTCACTGGGCCACCATGGCAGCGCAACCAATCGCCGCTACTAACAAAATTTATACAGCTCTATCCTATACTATTAAACGAGCAATATTTGTATATTTATAAATATATATTTATAATCGGTTTCTCGAAAACGGCTCTAACGATTTTGATGAAATTTTGTATCCGGGTGTTTTTGGGGACGAAAAATCGATCTAGCTAGGTCTCATGTCTGGGAAAATTCGTTTTCCCCGTTTTTAAGCATTTAAAAAAAATACCGCGTTATAGACAGAAACCTACAGCGCCATCTGTTGGCGAGTAGAATAGCTTGCTCACCCGATGATATATTAATGTTGAGGTAGCTATTATAGAGCGAAGCTCGGTCGACCAGGTACTAGAGAGTTACTCACCTGGTGTCCGTTTGGTTGCGCAACCAATTTGGCGGCACAACCAGCTAGGATGCTGGTCGCGCTACCACTCTTAGTGAAATATAGCCCTTAATACTATGGCCGCAGGGTGTAGCGACTCTGGTGTCTTTACTGGTGTCTAGTTACGGACACCAGTGGCGCGATTGGTTTTGCCACCAGTCGCGCCACCGTGGTGTCCCAGTGAAATATCGGCCGTAAGAGCACCACGCGAACTGCGCGGACGGGTGTGTGCTGGGGAAATTTCCAAGGGGGGCGGAGAGTGTCCGATCTGTATGATAGTACTGTAGTGGTTCTAAGCTACGGCTATAGAATCTCTAAGGTACTTTTCTTGTCTAAAGGACATATGATTCAAAAATATAAAACCATTTTTGAATTTCCCTTCATCGAACGCTCTTCATTTTATTCTGCGAACGTGATAGAACGTTTTATTTTACTCGCGTTACTTCATGGCGTTCTTCTATTCTATGTGTATTGCGTAATGTATGGCACTATTACTTAAATCTGTGCCTGTGAGCTCGAAAAAATCCAGCCAATGGCATTGCTCATACCTATTGGTTAGAATGTTTTAAACTCATCAGTTAGCTACGTACCACAGCTTTAGTGGAATGGAAATGTCCACTACTGGACAGGGGCTCCCTTCAGAATTCCAGCAAAAAGTGCGGCACTTTTTGGAGTGAGGAAGTACGAATACAGACGGATCAACCGCTCGTCGGTAGAAACTTTTTCAACTCTATTACCACGCCATAAGGTCCAAAAGTGTTTCTACTGACGTGCTGTTGAGTGTACCACACTTGTTAGCGTTGCGGCTGGCACCAGCTAACTTCTTCTTTATGCAGGGTGCAAGGGACAGCCCTCCGAATACTGAAAGGGCATGATCACTCAACGTAACTGAACATATTTCAGCGAATAAAACTTTAAGGAAATGAAAGAAAAAATCGGCTTCTCCATACAAAATTGCAAACTTGATTGGACAGTTTGTATGGAGAGGCCGATGTTTTTTTTCGTTTCCTGAAAGTTTTGTTCAAAGAGATTAGCGAGGTTAAAATCTCTTTGGTTTTGTTTGACTGATCATGCCCTTTCAGTATTCGGAACACCCGTTATATTAATGTATGTGTATGTATTTTATTATATTTGTATGTATTTCTCATATATTTATCTTTTTGTGTATGTAATGTTTTTAATTCAACACGGATACAGTATTTAATTATAGTACTTATCTAGTCCCTGATTTAATTACATTTCTTTTTAAATTATTTATGCACCTACCAACTTGTCTCTACATCGCCCTAAGGTAGACTGTTAGATAATGCCTTTAGGCGTTCCGCCTATCTACCTTTGTGCACGAAGTTAAATAAATAAATATGGACCGCGATTATTGGTGACCGTAGTATGTAAGATGGACAAAAAAGGACGCTGCTGGCCATCCTCCGATTTACAATCCCTCATACATTAGTCGCCTTTCGCGACACCCACATGTAAAGATGGATTGGTACTATTCTTTGCAGGCATAACCCGGTTAAATTTCAGTGATACATACATTAATTCTTAAAACTTGCCAAACTACGAATCTAATAAGGCGTAGTACACACTATAGATAACAAAGCGTAATAAATATTAGCCCTGTCAATACGCGGGTTCTAACTAGGAGTTATCTGCTAGATGTTATATAAACGCCGCGGGGTACAGAAGCGAGAGAACTTAAGAGGAGTGTACATATGTTGGAAAGAACGCCGCGGTTGTTGAGCCGTTCAAAAGCGACCAAAATCTACAACACACAGTTATTCAACTTTAAGCATTAAAAATTGTTGATGTATGACTATCTAGTTACCAATAGAGATGAGTCATATCTAGCTAGCATTGCAAAACAAGTTCAAATCAAACTATTGTTAATAACAGTGGACGCTATAAACTGTGGATCAAAATGATGCCTAAGACAGGTTATTGAATGAATAAATAAACATTTGTTTTCACATCACATAACTCATATACAAGGACATACTAACTGTCAAAGGATCAAAAGACGTGTTTTTTTATTGGCGTATGCTTTTATAAGAATTAATTTTCAAATTAAAATATGTTTTGATGAAGTTACGAACTCGGCTTGTCTTTATTCACTTAGCAGTGAATAAACCAATATTTTAGAAAATTTACTTTTTTTCTCTTTATGGGCCTAACGAACGGCTAACTAACGGTTGTATACTTATTTATTTATTTTATAATTTTATTGGTCCTTCTTTTTAATTAAATAAAATTTTATTGACATACATTTTATCATATCTTATGATAAAAAGATTTTGATGTAAGCGGCAGAACAGGATAGTGTTTTCCCTACAACAGATACAGCTTCATGAGAAACCGCAGCGTTTATGTGGCGCATGCGTAAGCTCCCTTACAGCGAGCGTAATGAGCCCGGTACAACTTTCTGCAGAGCCGCGAAAGTAGCACGGAAAACTTTAACAGCGTCTTCGCTGAGTAGAGCGCTTGAGGTGTTTAGATAATTAAGTAAAGTTAGAAAGAAAGAGAGAAACACTAAGGTCTGGACGAGTGCGACGCGGACGCAATCAATAAAATTGCTAGAGCGGATAACTCTGCATTGGACTGAACGGACTCTAAAAGCCTATACAGTCCGTTCAGCTTCAGTCCAATGCAGAGTTATCCACTCCGCATGAGACTAAAGTGAAGAAGGCCATAGTGTTGTAGCTAGGTTGTAGCATCTATTCCCACGTCTACCAAGAAAAAAATACATTCTTCTTTTTTAGAAATTATCAGCTAGACAAACGCTTCTTCAAGTAATAAATCGACAAATAAATAAAGACGCAAGATTTCGGTCTTCTAAAATCAATAAAACTGTTTCCTACATTTAAGTAACATCTTAGGACTTATTGATTCACCTTTCAAGTACTTGCGGCCTAAGTGGCGACTGGATGTTTTTAATTAGACACGATTAGCAACATCGGCCGTGGGACCCAATTCTTGAATATCATGAGTGATTGAGACTAATAGACTCCCTGATAAACTCCAATATTTGTATACATGGTGTAACAAAAAGGGTATATCAACCCTGAAGGATGTGATTCTGCCCATGAAACTGAACAACTTTCCCTAAACTGAATCAGCTGATCACGCATTTTGTAAGGGAGGTCAGAATTTTTTTTTTCGTGTTTCGATCTATGTTCGGAAAGTTGTTCAGTTTCATGGGCAGAATCACATCCTTCAGGGTTGATATACCCTTTCTATTACACCTTGTATATATATATTTGTAATCCATTGTTTATTTTTTGACATGACATTTTTTGTATGACTTTTTTTTTGTATGACATTTTTTGACATGAATAGATAAAATGTATTTAAGTTTCTAAAAAACGGCTCTAACGATTTCAATGAAATGAAATTTCGATCATGCTGAGTTAACGAAACTAAACAACTTTTCCAAAGAAAAATTTTTGGAAAATGAAAAATTTTTTTGACCGCTGCATACAAATTGCTCACTCTGATCGAACAGTTTGTATGGAGAGGTTTGTTTGTATTATATTCAGTTGTGTTGTCTGAGCCCGCCCTTCCAATTTTCGGTACAACGTCCTTTATACCCTGTTTTATTTGCCTCCGATTTTAGGAGTCGAAATCCGAAGAAAAGAATTCCAATATCCCAAAGTAACTACCCATAAATCTTTGCCCATCATTTACTTATATATAAGTACTAGCCCATCGACACGTTACAATGTCCCCAATTTGTTGGTCCGAAATCTGACGTTTAGGACCAACAAATGTCAGTCGTTGTAAGTCATATTGTCAACATTGGATTGACATTGAATGCAAATACACTTACCAACAAAATGGAATGTTCTTAGTTGAAGAAACAATATACTCTTATTATTATTATTTCTTATTATTGTTTTTGACTATAATCCAATTAATGAAACTGAAAAACCAGGCCTAAATCACATATAAACAGTTAAAAGTTTGTTTTGTTTTTTCCCGCCATATTATTTCCGTTCCGTGTATTTAGCACCGACCGAAGTACTACACAACGTAGTTCACGTGATTTTTCACAGATGGCGCTATTTTTTCTTGTATGGGGACATTTTGAGCCGCTTGTTCCCAAGACCCTATCTTGACTTTATAAATCTTTGCCCATACATCAGCTCTGTCAGTAGTTTTTGTATGAGTGGTCGTCTTTTTATTACAAGCTTTTATTTAACTTGCAATGTTCGTATGTAAGTAAGTAAGTAACCTTTTTTTTCAAATCTTGCAAACCATTTTTCACCAACTTGCTGGTATTCGATTGAGCTGAAATTTGGTGTACTTATATAAGTTCGGTGACAATGCAATATTATGGTACCATTGAGCTGATCTCATGATGGAGCCGGGATTTAGGAACTGGAACTCTCTGATGGAAGATACTAGGACAGTTGAGTTTTGGCTCGTTTGTTTTGTAATCATGAGTACTTTCTATTTATTACGATGACAAAGGTCTGAAGATGGAGCCGGTGGAGTGCTGTTGGAACTCCTAGATGAAAAGTGCTAAGATAGTCGAATTTGGGCTCGTTTGTTTTGTCATCATGAGTACTTTCTATTTCTAATGATGACGAAGGTCTGAAGATGGAGCCGGTGGAGTGCTGTTGGAACTCCTAGATGGAAAGTGCTAAGATAGTCGAATTTGGGCTCGTTTGTTTTGTCATCATGAGTACTTTCTATTTCTTATGATGACGAAGGTCTGAAGATGGAGCCGGAGGAGTACTGTTAGAACTCCTGGATGGAAAATGCTAAGATAGTCGAATATGGGCTCGTTTGTTCTGTCATCATGAGCACTTTCTATTCATATAGCTCAAGAAATATTTCATTTGAGTTGCATTGGGATGTAAGGGTTGTATCTAAAAACATTTTTTAGAAGCCAAGCCAACCTTACCTGCTCGTGGTGCATCCTGCCGATTAACTAACAAGGCTCTGGCGAAATTATACCCAAGGCAAGGTTTTCGATTACGCCAAGGTCTGGATGGCATGGGGGAATCATGTCGCGAGTAATCGACTACTCAAGCTCAAGGTGGGGTACGTGCTGAGGAGCTGAATGGCAGGGGGTAGCAAACATGCACTGTCGCTAACGTACCAACTTCGGGGCACCGGGCGCACCCCGTCGGATTAAATGCGTTACCCTTCTACTCCGGAATCTCTGGGAGGGTGGAACCAATATTTCTTCCGGTCTCGTGGGAACAACATGGATAAACAAAAGCAAAAAAATAAAGAAAAACATGAAACCTCAACACAAAGAAAACGGCGCCTGGAAAAAGCTTTTAGAAGATGCGGCAACCTATTTAAATGAAGAAGAAGAAATTAATGAAGTACCTGATCAGCAAATGAGCGAAGCCGAGTTCCAAGGGGCTGAACGTGCTATGAACGGTGGTCAGCGAGAAATTTTCCTTCATGTTACGCGTAGCATACAAAAACAAATGAGTGGAGATGAAGATAGGCTAAAATTGTTCATCACAGGGAATGCTGGGACGGGAAAAACTTTTTTGTTTAATTTACTCAAAAACCAAATTAACCGTTGCTATAGTAAACAAGTGGTCAAAGTTGGAGCGCTAACTGGAGTTGCTGCACGACTCGTCTCCGGAACTACACTTCACAGTATGCTTAAGTTACCAGTACAAAAAGATGGCAAAATTGTGAATATGCCGCTCTTGACTGGCAACTATTTAAAGATAATGAGAGGACAATGAAAAGACATTGAATTTTTATTTATAGATGAAATTTCAATGGTACCCTATGAAATGCTGTGCATGATCGACTCACGTTTGAAACAATTAAAGAACAACGAAGAACTTTTTGGGGGCATTAACATCCTAGTATTCGGTGACTTAATGCAGCTTCCACCAGTCAGAGGTCATCAAGTGTTTTGTCAACCCGATAGTATGCAGCCGGCCGTTCATCTCTGGCGTTTGTTTACTCTAATTGAACTAACAGATAACATGAGGCAACAAGGTGATACAGTGTTCATTGATATATTAAATGCTTTAAGAGTTGGAGAAATGAGAGCTGAGCACATGGCAGTTTTGATGAGAAAAATTTGTAGCAATTTTAATGGAGAGTTCAGTATAGAAAAGGCGCTGCGAATATTTCCAACAAGACAACAAGTTGACCATCACAATGAATTAGTTCTTGACCACTATAGAAGCAAAAACACAAAAATTTTCACTATAAAAGCTCAAGATCAACTAGTAGATGCATCGAGAAATTTAGGTGACACTCCATTAGACAATATAATATCAACTGATGTCAACAAAACCGGTGGCTTGCCAACCACGTTACAGTTATTTGAAGGTGCTAAAGTCATGTTGAGATCCAATGTCGATGTCAGCAAGGGTCTGGTAAATGGAGCAATCGGATTTGTTACTGGCCTTTGTTTCGTCGTGATCAAATGTATGCGTCGGACATACCATCTGTGCGTATCAACTTTTCTAAAGACGGAGAACACATTATTAAACCAATCTCTGTACAATTTCCAGCCAAATATAACTACGGCACTATCGAAAGACGAATGCTACCCTTGATTTTATCATGGGCTTCAACAGTTCACAAGATGCAGGGTAACACCGTAGATTATGCCGTAGTGTATTTAGGACCAAAACTTTTTGCGGCCGGTCAAGCATATGTAACACTAAGCAGAGTGCGCTCCTTAGACGGTCTAATGATCAATGAATTAGATTGTAATAAGCTATCAGGGAAAACACCGTGCAACACCAGCGCGCTAGCGGAAATGAACAGAATGAGAAATATTACTTAAGAGGGGATCGTACCTGTGAATAAATCGAGAAATAGGTATTTGAACAAGCTATTGCCATCGCGCTGCGCCCGAGTAACCGCTTTATCATGTGCGACAGGGACAACTACGCTTTTGCCTACAAAAACCTTGACCAGATCGGCGTTTTGTTTTCCCCTATTTTCTCCTTCAAATCTGAGCCGATTCGATTAATTTTAATACCAATATTAGGGCGGCAAAATGGGGCATTTTTTAGGTTTTTTGGAAATTTATATTTAATAGCAACATAGATAGTGTTATTGGTATAAATAATTCGAATAGTGCAAATAATGTCGACGTTGTAAATAATAATAATTCGGTTAATGATAAAAAATAGTAGAATCCTTCAATTAGTTTAATAAATAGCAATATACCAACATATCAATTTACCAATTTTATTGGTAAATAACTTTAACAATAACTTTTGTTATAACTAAGAAATAAGTTCCAAGGGCAGACTAAAAAGTACTAAATAAAATTAAAAGTAAAAAAATATTTTTAAAAACAAGCTTTTATTAAATGAACTAAAAAGTAAAAAATAAATATGAAATCTCTCATACAAAGTATATTGTATACTATGAATAGAATAACTCCTCTCACGGTACTAAATGATCATATATAGGCATAAATTAGTAGTTAGTTAGTTCAATTACCGTAAGTGTTTTAATGTAGACGTTCTCAAAATATAAGTAAAATATCTAAATATAGATTTATAATAAATCTTTGCCCATACATCAGCTCTGTCAGTAGTTTTTGTATGAGTGGTCGTCTTTTTCGTACTTTGACCAAAATTTTTTGAGAATTATTATTAGTTTTATGGGCAGGGTCACACGGCACCGATTTTGTACCGTAAATTTGTAAAATATCACTGTTGTTAAAAATTTCCCTACTTATGATGGTATTGAAATACTAATCCTGTCTTATACAGCGTAATTTTTCTATCATCCCGGATATATTAAGAGTCGTTTTTGCCCACGAAACTGAACAACTTTTCTCAATAAAAGGTCTTAATTTTTTTTTTTTTACCTCCCATACAAAATGTGCTGTCAGCTAATGCCGACGTTTGTATGGGAAGATGATTTTTTTATGATGTTTCTTGGAATAAGTTTTTTTTTTCAATATTTATTGGAAAAAGTGGTTCAGTTTTAAAATATCCGTTGTGTTAAAAAAATAAAGGCGTATTGTCATTACGATAACAAATAGCTTAAATATTGTAAACTGGATGACACACCTTGACCATTACTTACCGTAACAATTCAACCCTTCGTTGCCTGCGACTATTCCCACGCTGTGACCGCTGTCCGGTTTCGGCGCGTTGTCTTGGTCATTCGATGTCCCCCGGCAGATAAACTTGTTTTCAAAGAAAAGGTGATGTCTGAATTGAAACTAGTTTTGTTTCTCAAGATATTAAAGAAATATGACACGGATAGGTTTAAAAACAAAAATGCTTGCTAGGTGGCAGCACAAACGCAACGTTGGAATGCGTATAGAGGTCGCTAAATTTCACAACATCGGGCAGGACCACAGTAGCCTAGTTGGTAAAGCGTCTGCGGTACTTACGCAGAAGACGCAGGTTCGAATCCTGCCTGTGGTTGTGAAATTTTGCGATTTTCTACTTTGTAGATTTATCCGAACACAGGAAGTGTTAAAATAAAATCATTTTCAATTATACGTAGTGTTACCAATTTTCAACTCGAAATCTGTCTGCAATGATGGACTAGTTGAGCTAGTACAGCAAAAATGCTTGCTAGGTGGCAGCACAAACGCAACGTTGGAATGCGTATAGAGGTCGCTAAATTTCACAACATCGGGCAGGACCACAGTAGCCTAGTTGGTAAAGCGTCTGCGGTACTTACGCAGAAGACGCAGGTTCGAATCCTGCCTGTGGTTGTGAAATTTTGCAATTTTCTACTTTGTAGATTTATCCGAACACAGGAAGTGTTAAAATAAAATCATTTTCAATTATACGTAGTGTTACCAATTTTCAACTCGAAATCTGTCTGCAATGATGGACTAGTTGAGCTAGTACAGCAAAAATGCTTGCTAGGTGGCAGCACAAACGCAACGTTGGAATGCGTATAGAGGTCGCAAAATTTCACAACATCGGGCAGGACCACAGTAGCCTAGTTGGTAAAGCGTCTGCGGTACTTACGCAGAAGGCGCAGGTTCGAATCCTGCCTGTGGTTGTGAAATTTTGCGATTTTCTACTTTGTAGATTTATCCGAACACAGGAAGTGTTAAAATAAAATCATTTTTAATTTATTTAATTTATAAATCTTTGATTTTTAAGAAATTTTTGTATATTATTGCTTTTTTTTTATTTAACAAATGGATTACACTATGACCAGTTTTTTTATTTTCCTTCAGGATGCATCCGGGGTGGTGGACTAGAATTATTATTGAGTGGGTCTCCTTCGATAGCCGACGTTGCAAATAAAGGCCTAGGAAGCGATGGCGTGAAGACCTCGATGCATTTACAAGGATTGTCAAGGGCGCATACCTTGGTATGGCTCACGACCCTGACGAGTGGAAGGAGAATAGGGAGGCTTTTGCCCTGAAGTGAGACACTCACTTCTGAGAAAAAAAAAGTCCTGAAAAATACAATAAATAATTTTGTGGGAAAAAAGACTTTTGGAAAAATTCGAAAACAAAAGATGTTCCTTTCCCTTGCCAAATGGCACAAAAAAGGCTCAGTACATGTAAGGAGATCAAGAATTTAAATTACGTAATATTTAATAAAGTACCAAGATAAGTCGATCGTAGTAAACCGCGCCAGAGATAAATTTGGCAGCGTCAGTGAAATTTTAATAACTAATTTTCTTGGAGTCGCGCTAACGGCGGTGTTGGCCTACCTATACGAAATTATATGTAGATATATGCATATATTATGTATGTGAATGTAATTTAATGACATTTTTATGTGAATATAATATTTTAATAAATCCAAGTCGTAGACTTTAGCTACGGCGTAGTGCTGGCGTAGAAGTGAAGAAGCATCGAGAGAGCTTAGAAAAAAGCGATGAGTTTAATACCTTTTATTAATAATACTTCAGGAATGTACTATTCTAAAGACGGTAAAGTAATTGTAAAAAAAATCGGTTTGAGTATACACGGCCCTTATTAGGGTTCCGAACCTAAATTGTAAAAACGGAACCCTTATGGTGCGACTTCGTCTGTCTGTGTGTCTGTCTGTCTGTCACACTTGTTTATCTCTACTCACGCTATAGACTTGAAATTTGGAATAGTTTTAGAATAATATTCTAAAACTATATGCTTGCCTAACTATTAACAAACAAAAGAAGGACAAAATTTGAAATTGTCGTGATTAGGTCAAGTGGGAAATTATATGAAAAACTACAAGTCGTGAATAAAATACAAAATAAATTTTTGTATTTCATCTCCGAAGTAAAAATCTGAATTTATTATTGTCGATAGAAGTTTATTTAAACATTACAGCAAAAATAAAATGATCTTAGTTTTTCAGAAATCTGCAAAAAAAAGCCTTTACAAACAAAGTTTTACGGTCCTAAAATAGACTTAATTACTTCCAAAAATTCTATAGGTATATCAAAACCGTCAGCGCGCGAGTCCGACTCGCACTTGGCCGGTTTTTTATGATGTATTGGTGATCATCATCATCATGTAACATCCCTTGAAATGTCCACTGCAGGACAGGAAGCTCCCTTTAGAATTACAGATTTCTTCCGGGAACAATGTGGAGGGGCAGTACCATAGTCACCACGCTTGATAATGTTGCGACTGGCACCATAGACGGTACGATAGACAGAAGGACGCTGCTGTCCATCCTCCGGTTCACAATCTTTTAGTCGCCTGTTATGACACCCACGGGTAGAGATGGGCTGGTACTAGTCTTTGCCAGAACCTCACGGGCTTGGTATTGTTGATATGGAACACATGTTCGAGAAAGTTAGACAAACTTTTTAAGCTCATGTGAGAATGCTACGCCTACGACACAGCTACGCTTGTTCTACGAACTGTAGCAAAAACCTACGAGCTACAGCTCCAACAATCTTCTCTACTATGCATTTTTATTACTTTTTTGCTTTCCATTTAAATTGTTACTTAAAATTACCACGAATAGATATTTTACCCTTACAATTAATTAATCATGAATTAGCCCAGAAAATTATTTTGGTCGGCTATGAAGTGTAAAAAAACCTTGGAATATAGTATAATAAACCAATCTAAAAATATAAAAAAATATCTTAATACATGCCTTGTTCATCTCAATAAATAAATTATATAATTAATTAAACACTATTACTAATTATAAATCAATTAAAAACTTACACTTGTGTGAATTCAAATTAAATGCTCCGAGCTTTTGTTGCTGTCCAAAATAGAGTGAGCTACCTCGTTTCCTTTAGTTCCTTAAAAGTTGTTTTACTAGGAGGAATAGTTCGGGGTTGGAAAGGTCTTTGTATGTTGGTTTTAAGACAAATTGCCTGGAGGTGTGGGGAGAGAGGGGGATGGGGGAAAAGCGTGAAAATTACACAAGAAAATTTCACCATTCAGCATCTTTGTGTTTTCCTTCTAAGATGGCGTGCGGAGGTACGGTTTAGATAAATATCGGTGTATGTGAATTTTCTTGTTTGCTATTTTTATACATTACATTCCAAAATAGTTCTTAATAATTTTATACTTAATTTATTTCCTTAAATTCAAGAAGATGTAGTATGATTTTTCGCATATTTAAAAAAATATTGATATAAAATAAAGATATTATTTTTTTTTTCTTTAGCCTGTACTGTACCACTGCAGAGCAAAGGCCTCCCCCTTTTTTTTCCAACTGTCACGGTCATGAGGCATGCCCTGCCAACCCTTCATGAAGGCATCGAGGTCCTCGCGCCACCGTTTTTTAGGCCTTCCTCTACCGCGTCGGCCATCAAGGGGGACCCGGGTTGTAATTCTAGCCCATCTCTCCGGATGCATTCTACATACGTGACCTGCCCACTCCCACTTTAGTTTTGCAGTTTTCTCGGTGACATCAGCTATTTTGGTGGTCTTGGAGCGCAGAGTGGTAATGCGGACTCTATCCGTTCTTTTTACTCCGAGAATACTGCGCTCTATCGCCCGTTGACAAACCGCCAGTTTGGACCTCTGAGAAGCAGTCAAAGACCAGACCTGCGCACCATAGGTTAGGTTTAAAAAAATTGTCAATATTATTAGGGCATCTTAAAAAAAAATTTTTTTTATAGTCACGAAATTTAGTTTTCGTTATAAAAAGACACCAAGAATAACACGGATTACAAGCTCTGATTTTTCAGTGTCAATCTACTTTTCATAAATAACTTCCTTTACTAATTGTATTGATCAGATGGAGAGTCAAATTTTGTTATTTGATTATTTTGTCTTTCCACTTATCCCAAACTTATCAGAACTATGTACTTTTTTTAACAAATTTCAGTAGTCTCCTTATTCAGCTGCAGCGAGCGAGACAGGAAGTCAGCACAATAGCGGTGCTCGCTCCTTCTTTGATCATCGCTTTAATTAACGCCCCATGTAATACACAACTCCTGCTTCGTTCAGGGCACCTGGTACTTTCTACAGTTTTTACGTACTTCATACTCATTAGGGTTGTAAGGTCGATGACTGACCTCACAAACAATGGTTGCCTAGTCAAGTGGATGCCTATAATCGTACATAACCGCTAGTGTAAAAGAATGAAAATGCAAAGGATTGACATTAGCTGTCACGTAACATCTCGTTTGCTTATGTCAATCTCATTTTAGTTTTATTCTTTTAGCATTTGCGATAATAGAAAGCCTGTCTTTAGGCCCTGGGTACCTAGACAAGTATTTTTCTATAAACGTTTTCATCACATTTGCTCGCAATGAGTCGAAATCTATATAGGTATTGCGGTCGGAAACTTTTAAAATGCGCCCTAGGACTTTTCGTTGACATTCTGTGACTGCTGGCTGTCAGAAGACCTTTGCAGAAGACGTTCCGTTCCGAAATGAGACTTTGATGCAAAGAGGTTCTAAGCAAAAGTTTTTAATAATCTTTTAACTTAAATTTTTCTTGTTTTTAAACTGATTCTAAAGCAAGAAATTAATTCAAAATTAATCAAATGAGTTTTAAAAATTCACAATAGTTTTTATAAAATTTAAAATTTTTTGCGAGTTTGCTTACCTACCACAAAGTATAAGTTATGAAATAAAAAGTGTTATCTAAATCTGTGCGTGTGATAAATAGCGCCTAATATTGTTTTCCTAGACGTGAACAGTTTTAGCGCAGCAGCTGAGTCATGTGACTATAAATATTATAAAGAATTAAATTTCGGCGTGAATTACCTAACTACTTGAATAAATATTCTAAGATTCATTGTTTTTATTTTCCTCGCAAATGTGATGAAAAACATTGTGTGTAGCACGGGCGGAAGTGCAATTTCGACGTTCGGGGCATTAAAGCACTCGCTAACGCTCGTGCTTTGAATGTCCCCTCTGTCGAAATTGCTTACTTTCCGCCCTAGATACACAATGTACTATTACGCTAGTGTAATAGAATGAAAATGTAAAGGATTGACATTAGCTATCACGCAACATCTCGTTGGCTTATGTCAATCTCATTTTAGTTTTATTTATTAGCATTTGCGATAATAGAAAACCTGTCTTTAGGCCCTGGGTACCTAGACAAGTGGCTTTTTATAATCGTTCACGCATAATAAAATGAAAATGTAAAGGATTGACATTACCTGTCACGCAACATCTCGTTGGCTTATGTCAATCTCATACATTTTTATTCTATTCTACTGGCGCTTACTTGTCTACGGCCCCTGGTGTTAGACATATAGAGCCGTGAAAGCCGTGACTAAAAAAAAAGCTCATTTAGCCCATACAGATTGCGCTATTAGTTTCTATGGAAAGTTTACATTATTTTCATATTTCTATTCGATTCTTGAGAAAAGTTGTTATGTTTTGTGGGAGATAAAAAGAACTCTGATTCTCGAGCGTTAATGGAAGTTTGGACCAAGGAGGTCGCACACTTAACATTCTATATTTTCTGATCAGAAATTTCAAGAAAATTCTAAATAAAACATTCGCCTATTTTGTTATAATCATGACATTCACAATTTTAATTAAAAATAATACAATCAACAACATACAATATTCAACATCAAAAAGAATAAAATTTAAAACATCACAGTTTCCAGTGTTGGCAGGTTGTAAAGGCCTGTGCACACCGCGATTTTTTAACGCATCGTCGCGTCGGCGCGATGAAACTCGCGGTGTGCATAGGCTCTAAATGGGTTTAGATCACAGGTGCATTTTATGTTCGTTAGCCAGACCTAGCAGTAGCAGATGGTCCAAAACGTAGATAGTCCAGACGCACTCCAAGGCCAAGGAGGTTTTAACCCACGAAGGGAAACTCAACCTAACTGATCTTGAGCATGCAGAGATCGGTTAATTTGAGTTTGGTTATCTTGCAACCACATCGGCTAGAAACGGAATATGTACCGTTTTTTAAAATATCTAGACATTATGTAAAGTAACGATTTTCACAAATCTCCTAAGAAATTTACTCGAAAACTGGCTAGTTTATAATCGTGAGGGTTGTATTTGGGTCAGAGGCCAACAAAGCGGTGTCGAAATAAAATGAACAAAATTCCATATCACAAAATATAAATTTAAAGAAGGAAAAAAAAGGGAGCGACGTTAAAGCTCCTTCCTTCGGCAAAATAACCCAAAAACTTTGAGCACAATTTTTTGCAATATATTTGCCTCACATTGACTTTAGTTGAACATCCCTTTGTTCGATAGTCACGGGTATGAGTCAAAGATTTTGGAAACTACGCCAGCGCAGCGTTTTTCTTACGTCAATGGTATGAGTCAAGTCTTGCTTGATACAAAAAATAAGATAACTTTCTTCTTTATACTTGTTTTTATACAAAAAGCAAAAAAATAATGACTAAGAATATGTCAGCGCTTTTACTCGTATAGCCCTATTCTTCAAAAATTTAATTCTTAATTTTTTTTTTACTTACTGGAATCTTTTGAACCACTTGTTATATTCACTGAACTGAACAACTATCCCCAAAGAACAATGGATGGTAGAGTACAATATAAGTGACTAACATATTTGTATGGGAAGTTGATATTTTAATAGTCGACCTACCTATGTTCCTTGGATTTCAGTTTTATTCGTAAATAAAACATGTGATTAAAGTTAAAGAAATTACAATACTTTTTCTAGCACTCTGTATCGCCATCACGAGAAGTACATACTGTTTTGTTTTTCATTGCATCCCATATCGCGACAATAAAATAAGTACAACAGCACACACACAAACAAAATCTAATCATAAACCTTGGGGCGCAAGCAGGTGTAACCTAACCCCTCTCAAGCAAGAGGGGGGCGCAATAAAATTGAATTTAGAACCATCTTACCTCTTTTATCTTGCACGAAGGCAGAAAACGTCAAGCCATTTTAATTATAGTACGGAACGGCATAAAAGCAGTTTATCGCGGGGGGTAGGGGGAAAGGGGGTGGGGTGAAGAAGCAGAGATTTTATAGCTCGGTGCTGTCGCAACGCTTTTAATGGCTTATTTGCCCGGCCTTTGTCGGGGGTAAGTTACCCCCCTTTTGTATTGCCAATTTTATTCAGTCGAAGAATGATAACGGGAAGATAAAATAGGCATTTGGGCGGATTTCGGGTGTTTCCTTTGAAGATAGAGATTTTAGGGAGTTAGTGTGGAGGTATTTGTAATTAAACTTATGTTTTTCCGAAATAGAATCTTATCGTTGGGTGGTGTCAGAGTTGTGTTACTGCAATTATCAAACTTTATTATAATGAAAATAGGAGCAGGACGAAAAGATAAGTGATACGTACGTAAAAAACCGGTCAAGTGCGAGTTGGACTCGAGCGCCAAGGGTTCCGATATACCTTTAGTATTTTTTGAAGCAATAAAGTCCATTTTTAGGACCGTAAAACTAAATTTGTTTGTAAAGGTTTTTTGCATATTTCTTAAAATCTGTTTAACTCAGAAAGATCGTTTTATTTTTGCTGTAATATTTATATAACCTTCTATCGACTGTAATTAATTCAGATTTTTCCATTCACAAACTTGGGAGATAAGGGGGGAGGGACGGTATTTTTTTTGTTTCTATTTGTAATTTTGCCCCCCCCCTATTTGGGCCCCCTTTCCATCAATAATCATACTTTTTTCGAGCAATTAAGTTGGACAACCATATTCTAAAACTTTTCCAAATTTAAAGTCGATAGCATGAGTGGTTGCTGAGATATACAGGTGTGACAGACAGACAGACAGACAAAGCGGCACCAAAAGGGTTCCTTTTTTACCATTTTGGTATCGGACTCTAAAAATTATTCAACCTTTATAAGGACTAAAACATTTTGTACTCTAGTTTTTGAACGAAATTCGTTTAAACATCCATTAAACCAACCAGTTACAATAGAAAGGAATCGATATTCCGAATTTAAATAAAACGAGTTCTTTTTACAAACTAGCAACTAGACAACTGCGGACTGGTTTCCCGATAGTTGGAATTAAAGGGTTAAAACCAGTTCTCTTTTCAAAAATTCCTGCGTGATTGGATTCGTTCAAAAACTTGCTTTTTCGGAATTAGGTACGTTTTTATTTGTTTGCATGAATTTTATTGTTCGAATATGGAACGGTTGATTGACTAGTTTGGATTCGTGACAAAACCGAACACGTGTGTTGAATTCGTTGAAGCGAGACATGTTTTATTTTGTTGCAATCTAGTTTTTTTAACGGACAAGCTTACATATTCGTATGTAGTAATTCAGCGAAAGTACTTTGGACTGCACATGAAACTGAACAACTTTCCCAAAGAAACATAGGTGGAAATTATATTTTTAAAATTTCCCATACAAAACGTATTTGTCACTTTGATGTGTTTTTTTTAATGGGAGGTTTATATTATCTTCTCGGGTTTAATTTTTTAAACTTATTTTATTTGTGTTAATTAGGTAATTAAGTTTTAAATTATTTGTGTGACCTTCCCAGTTTGGTTATGACATTGCAGGATTAATCACCTGATTGTCCGAAAAGTGAGATATTCCGTGCTTCAGAAGGTACGTTAAGCCGGTAGTCTGCTTTGGCGGCCGGTAGTCGGCTTTGGTGGCCGGTAGTCGGCTTTGGTCGGGTTTGGCGGCTCAACAACACTAACACTAGGGTTTGTGAGGTCGGTCATCGACCTTGCAACCCACACGATATAATGAATTACTTTCTTTAAAAAAAAAAACAAAGAAAAAACACTACCGACATTATTAATAATTATATAGGTGTAAGATAATTTTTAATGTTTCCCCTACACGACGAACAAAACGTGATTATTTCCTTAAGACCCGGCCCTGGGGACAGGGACGAACCCAGACGGTCCCTCGAGGCTGTGGCGACTGGATTTAGAATAACACAACAAACTTAACTTTTGCTTCCATATAACTTCATGACGGTTGAGTGTATAGGGATACACTTGTAGGGACACGAGATTTCTTTCAGCCAACCTTTGTTTGTGATAAATAATTTTTATCAAACAATTTTGTACAATTTTATTTTTTTACAACCCCGGATATTTTAAGAAGTTGTTCTGTTCAGGAACATAGATCGAAATACAAAAAAAAAAGTTCGATATCCCATACAAACTGCATCATGATCTGACACCACATTTTGTATGAGAGGTCCATTTTTTTCTTTTCCTATTTGGGAAATTTTTTTTTTTTTTTTTTTGGAAAAGTTGTTCAGTTTCATGGCCAGAACTACCTCTTAAATATCCAGGGTGATAAAAAAAACGCTTTTTATAAACACATAGGTTTTTTATATAAAAAAAAGTCATCCTCTTCTTGCTTGCTTTGATCTGAAACAAAATAACATTTTTATTTAATTTGTATTGAAGTTTAGTTAAATGTGCCTGAACTTCATTTAAAAGTTTCGGAATAAGGAAAAAAAGGTTTTTAATGTCAACATTTTCCTTACTCTACATTTTATTTAATTATTTTACAGTTTATTTTACACGAAAGTAAAAAAAAAAGTTAATTTAAGAAAAATTACACAACAGCTGCTGCTACTATGTGTGAGTGTAGTGTAGTGATTAAAAAAACCTAGAGAGGCAGTGGTAGGTGACATTAAAACTCCAGTGGTCATCTGTCAAGTCAAGCATATGGGTAGGTACTGTAGCGTTTCTGTATCGTAATTATTCAAATAACGTAAAAAGTTAATTTCTACACATGAGACTCAGCTAGATGGATTTTTTCCTTCCGGAAACACCCTCATAGTTAATTTCATCGAAATCTTTAAAGTAGTTTACGAGAGATATATTTTTTTTTGTATATGTCACCGGTAAATAATACGGAATCTCAAATTGATCAATTTCCGAGTAAGTTGGTCAACATTCGAACAATAATAAACTATACCGAATTCGCTTCTGTCACTCACCGGCTGCTACCGCAGCACGCTCGCTAAGCTCGCTTGGCTCGTGCGTTTGGTCAAAAGAGAGACTAACGGACCTATGGATCTACGAATTTCCTACGAGTTTAAGATTTTTCGAAAGATCAACTTATGATTTTTATTTATTTTCCGGTGACTTATACAAATATTGCTCGATGTCGGATAAAACCGTCATTTCAGACTGCAAGATACAACAAAGTATTTAATAATCAAGAACTAAAACTTCCAAAGACAACCCGACCGCAAAACAAACACCGCAAAATAGAACAAAAGCACCGCCTAATCTGCCAACTAAAATCAATACCTTTTTACCTCTAACCCCAAAATTTTCCAAACTAGGGGGTCCGCCCCCCCAATTTCAATTTAAACGACAAAGTATTATTTAATTTCCACCGTCTTTTCTCTATTGTAAGGCGCGGAGAGAGATAGAAAATCCATCTTTTCTTTCCATTATAAGACGTCGCTCCTCTCTTTCTGACTTCGCCTTCGCGGGAAAAAATAGTGTGTTAGAAAGAGACAGGTATAAACAAGACGCTCGCTCTCCGTTTTCTTAATGACGTCATATAGATTTGTAGGTATAGAAGGGGGTTTCTCCGCCCCGCGGGTGGCGAAAGTTTTTACAGCCCCTCTTCTATGAATGTTTTAGTATGCTTTTTTGTGTCAGTTTTTGCCGACAGTCTATTTTGCTTATTTCGCTACACGTTTTTTGTGGTTTATTATCTTGTTAAGAGCGTGTGGGACTTCGAAAATGTAAAACAATTTTCATGAATTTGAATCTCAGCTGCCTCCAAACTTTAATTCGAATTTTAAACATAACATTTATACAAGCTGGCACTAATTAAAAAGAAAACTACACGTACAAATTCAAATGGCTTCGAATTAAACGGATCCATTTAAATTCAGAACCGCGTTCCGAAGCCGTGCTCGAAGGCATAAAATCCAGAGATGGCGTGCGTTCGAAATACGAAAAAGCCGCTGTAAATCGCGTAATCTTGAGACCTCCGCTCATGACGTATGTACGGCACGTCGCGCGACCGGGTTCCCGTTCAAATTAGGAATAAGCGCCATCTTGGACACGCCACAGTCTAAAATAATTCCCTTTACGGTATAGTAATTCTGTTGAAAAGCTCTTTTTTCATAAGGAACAATTTTTACTCTGTGACCAGGTTTGTGTTATAATGTGAACGCAGTTCGAGAGGCAAATAGAGGAATCTTGGGCGGTCTAATCCACCAATTACGCATTTTAATGGCTTTCGTCGTAGCGGGGGTTTTAATATTCCGTTTCTAGTTTTACGGCTGACGGCTTAAGTTGAACCTTTGCTATTAATGTGTATATTTTAATTGTAATGCTGCGTTGTCATTGTAACATTCCAACGGTTAGGTAGATAAAAACGGGTAGGTATTTGGCTATTTCTGAATAAACCCCACCAAAAAACGTTAAGACTATTTTCCTGATGTTCATTTATGTAAAGTCTCTGTCACAGAAAAATAAAGGTTATTAGAAGGAGGATCAAAGAAATAATTCGACACATGGCAGTGAATGCGTCGTTCTATGGATTTGACAGGTTACTTTGAATATTTCCTAGTGGCTTGGGACATGTTGGCCAGATGTCATCCCCTACTAAAATAAATTAGCAAGTTATCTATTCCGAGCGAAGCAAGGAGGTCCGAAATCTTTGGTCTGTATGCTATGCCTATTAACAAAAAATATTCATTTTCAGATTGCCTCTATATCTATAGAAATAACAGTTTAACATTGAGAAGAACCGAATCGAAAAATTACATTATTATACCTACTTAATTTCGTTTAATGTTTCACATAAAAATATTTGCTTTCTTTAAGTGTGGTAAAAATAAATTGTAACATGTTTTTCGAATTCGTGTACTCTAAACTTAGTATCCGTTACAGAGGGTTATCAATAAAATTTTGAACACAAACGCTTCTTAATTGGATTTCCGCCAGCTTCAAACGAATGATTCGTGCTATTGAGACTGGATTGAGGTAAAATAGTTCGTCTTAAGAGGTTCTTAGAGTTGTTCTTGAAAAGTTCTTATAAGAACTATCTTTGATTGAATAGGATATAGAGTCATAGAGTTCATTATCATGTCTTGTACGAGTCTACCTACGCTTCTAAGGTACCCACTGACATTGCAAGTTTCATTATAACATCCCATGAAACGTCCTCTACAGGACAGGGAGCTCCTTCCAAAATTCCAGCTCTTGCTGAAACAATGTAGAGGGGAAGTACCATAGTCACCACGCTTGTTAGCGTTACGGCTGGCACCATGGACTGCGGTTGTTGGTGACCGCTGAATGTAAGATGATACGGTACACAGAAGGATGCTGCTGCCCATCATTTGGGTCATTAACCCTTAGTCGCCTCTTACGACACCTACGAGAAGAGATGGGTTGGTACTATTCTTTGCCGGCACCACACGGGCTGAAAGATACCACCGTTAGATAAATTCAAAACTGTAATGAAGCAAAAATTGTACAAGAAAGGTTGTTATAAAATATCTGACTAGAAGAGGAAAATCCATGGGATTAGACTATGGTTCTAACAGGCTAATTCAAAATTCAAATTGAGTTTGTTGCATCAACCCTGTACCTACATTTAAACCTTAGATAAATGATTCGCTGCGCTCCGAATCATTTATCTAAGATTTAAACATATTTAAAAGAGGCATGAGTTTTATTGTTGCTTCTTTTTTTCCCACCTTGGCGCCACATTCTTTGTGTAACGATGTAATTTGATTTGGTATCTTGTGGGTTGCAAGGTCAATGACCGACGTGATAGAGAAAGATAGATTTGGGGCCTAAGAACAAGGGTCACTGTCAACGATATCCGCACGATAGCGATATTAATCACTTTTGCAACTGCAAATGCATCTTATATCATCACCCACTGACCTACTTGTAACAACAAGGGTACACCAACCCTGAAGGATGTGAGTCTGCCCATGAAACTGAACAACTTTCCCTAAAAAAAAAAAAAAAAACGATAAAAATTTGCCCTGCATTGGGACATTGAGGGTTAATAATAATAATAATTGGTTCTTTACGGGTTGTGCCTTGCCCAATGCCACTTTATTCTGGCCATTCTCAGAGCTATGTTGGTTACTATGGTCCTTTAGCCGATCTCATTACTTGCAAAGAGACTCCAAGCATAGCTCTATAAAAAAATTGTGACATGGACCTTTTTTATGAGGTCTATCCAATGGTGACTTGGGCGCTGTGGGTTTTCTAAAACGCAAATACTTAAAAACACGGGGAAAACGAATTTTCCCAGACATGAGACCTAGCTAGTTCGATTTTTCGCCCCCGAAAACCGTATGGTAAATTTCATCGAAATCGTTAGAGCCGTTTTCGAGAAACCGATTACAAATATATGTAAAATACACAAATATTGTTCGTTTAATAGTATAGGATAATTCTTTCATGTCTTACTTATTACGTAACCACAGCCAAAATATTGGTGCCATAGTAAATTTATCAAATTTAACTAGAAACGACATATTCTTGTAAACAACGGCGTTTACCAGAATCATAATCAGATTCACGTGTACCCGGTAACCCATCCTTCGTAAATAATGCGAAACGACTTCATAACAAAATAAATTACCGGCACTAATCCAACTTGTCGTATTAACACACTATTTCTCCGCCTCCGTACGTAAACGGTAAAACTACAAGTGTTAGGGGGCTGTCACAATAAAAGTTTTTTTTTTTTTAACTTAGTTCTTTGTTATTTAAGGATTTTTAGTCACTGCAAAAATCATACTATTTTACTTAGATTAACTGACGAACTTTACATGGTCGAAAAACGAGAAAAAACATTGCCTCCAACCCTTCAAACACAATTTACGCTGTCAACAGATGATTTTAATTGGGTACAAAAAAAAAATTATGTCCCCCGTGTGGTGCCGGCAAATAATAGTACCAACCATCTCTACCCGTGGGTGTCGTAAGAGGCGACTAAGGGTTAATGAACCAGAGAATGGGCAGCAGCATCCTTCTGTGTAAGTGTGTATCGTATCATCTTACATTCTGCGGTCACCAACAACCGCGGTCCATGATGCCAGCCGTAACGCTAAGAAACGTGGTGACTATGGTACTTCCCCTCCACATTTTTCCAGAAAAAGCTGGAGTTTTGGAGGGAGCTCGCGAGCCGGAGTCATATTGTTATGCCTCTTTGGCCTGAAGTTTATGATCGCTTTTTTCGGATAGGTGGCATAACATGACCACGGCGATTATCTGAACATCGCTATGAATATTTATTAAATACCATAGTTTGTACATAACAATTTCCGATGACAATATTTTCTTCTTTCGTACTTTTTAGAGCAAGATTTGCCAGTAGTCGGGTTCTAGTTTTTGAACTGATTTTTTATTTCAATTATTTTGGGGTTGTAAATACTTAAAAAAGCTAACAACATATATATTTTTGAAATGTGCTCGTTAAGCCCTTTCATTAGATACCCAACACGGTACGGTAAAAAAAATATTTTTTATTAGTCCTTGACTTAATCTGCTCTAGAGGGCGCCACATACAATTAAACGAAATTTCTTGTATCCTATAACCAGCGGATAATTAAGACGCTTCTAACGACACCTCATTTGTCAAAATATGAGAAGTAGTTTAGAAGTTATGATGGAACAGATGAACATACATACATACCGGTCAAAATCATAACCCTCCTTTTTGCCGTAGTCGGTTAAAAATTATCTGAATCAACATCTTAGTGGTAACACTTTGATTTTGAGCGGGTCTCTGGTTTCGGGCGTTTGCATAGTAGCGCTGGTTCAGCTTATACTGGTTTTCTACAATTTACTTGCTACCAGGAATACTATCAATCCAGGATTTTTAGAACCTTGCTTGAACTATCTTAAATCTACATTAAAGCTCATGACGAGCATATTTAAAGACAGAGGTAGATCGCAGGAGTATTAAAGCAGGGGAAGCACAAAAGATCCTATAGGGTCGAAGTGCTCCGAGTTCCATTAGCTAGGAACTCAGCCCCGTGTACTAAGATAAGATGATCTTAAAACTACGGAATTTAATTCTGAAAACAGAATAGAAGTAATCTTATGTTCTCTATTTAAATTCAATTCACGATTGTAATTATCGTTTTCTCCAAAATTTGTTTACATAATGAACGCGCCTCAATACTACAGAAGAGTTACCTACAGCCTTATAGAACCTTATACACAAACTTCCCCTAGCGAAGACGCGAAAATTTACATAAATTTACAAATTTCGCGCTGAAATAAAGTAGAATATAGTTCGCGAGTCCCCCCCTCCCCTTACCTCCTTTTCCCCCCTCGGGAGGGGCGGGGGTGGCCCGTTTTTCATGTTTAATTTTAACTTCGCAAAACTGGCGTTTTAATAAATGCTGCCCCGTCTTGTGTAGTGGAGATAGGGGTGGGATTAAGGTGGATTTATACGAACTTACAAATAGATATCTATACTGTAATAGTTATTTATGCAACTGTTGCGTAATGAGAGTAATTTTAACACGAGATCTGGTTTTTGATACGAGGCGCAGCCGAGTATCAAAATAGTATAGATCGAGTGTTAAAATGACTAATTACGTATAGTTGCATACAAAACTTTATCTACGACCGACAAAATAAAATAAAATTTTAAAGAGATGTGATCAATTTATTGAACTAAGAGGACAGTTAGTTAGTACAGTTAATTAAAGTTATTCCAGATCCAGAGCTTGTGGATGGAGTTGCTTTAACATTAATTTCATGTATATGGTTACTGACAGCCTCTTGTAGACTCATGTTCTCCTGGTACATACTTTCCATTTTGTTCAAATCACTTCTTTTGTTGCTACGGTCACTTTATATAGAAGCGAGCTAACTGTTAGCCTCTTGTCGATTTATGTACTCCTGGTACTCTCCGTTTTCTTTTAAATATAGGTAGGCAGTCGTCACCCCAGTAAAAAGTATTTTTACAAAATTACTTTAAAGTAGGCTGTATGTAGTACTGTGGTAGTATTGCCTTAGCCTATGCAGATTGAAAATTATGTATTATAACAGTTGCGGAATGAAAATCCATACTCCATTTCCGTACTGCTCGTAGTGTGGAAATGAAAATGATAGCGGAAAATGACCTCAATTTCGAATCTGTCATTGGTTTCGAATTTGGAATATTCCGGTACGGGAGTAGATAAATACATATACTCGTAATTGTTTGATGTCGGTTATGAATTATTCTATCCCATTTCTTTCCGTGGGTATCGTAAAAGGTGACCAAAGGAACTTGAAATAAGGAAGCTGCTACTTATGGCAATGCACTTTTAAGCAGCGTCCTTCTGTGTATCGTACCACCTTACATACTGCGGTCACCAACAACCGCGGTCCATGGTACGGTCAACCGCACGTCAGTAGAAACTTTTTCAACTCTATTACCACATCATAAGGTTCAAAAGTGTTTCTACTGATATGCTGTTGAGTAGCCGTAACGCTAACAGTCGTAGTGACTTAGGAACTTCCCCTCCACATTCTTCTAGAAAGAGCTGGAATTCTGGAGGGAGCTCCGTCCTGTAGTGAACGTATTATGGGATGTTATGATGGTGATGAATAAAATTACGATATATCACCATTGCGACCTTTCACATGGTCTTTTAATTTTCGTATAAAAGTACGAATCTTTCGTATAAATCGATAGTCTCCTATATCTTACAACTCTATTTAGAATTTTATGCACGGCTAGCAACCTTTTGGCGTTTCCAAATTAGAATTCTGCTTAATGCTACTCCGGAGACGCGCTATGTTTTTAGTTTTATTGTTCATAATTAGTTTTCGTGTTGACGCTACCAAAAATTATCCATAATTCAGTTTTTTGCTGACGCTACGCTGGAGTTTTACACGTGTTGGGATTAAAGTTGGGGAATTGGGGATGAAATCGTTTTCGAATTAGAATAACTACTTTTTTGTTGTATTTTGTTGTAATTTACGAACATAAAAGGTTTAAAGATAGTTATTTGACAGTTGGCGCAGTCTTTTCGCTTGAAACAAAGGTATAAAGTGCGCCATATCCGCAACGGATTAGATTGCGACAGATGTAAGTACTGTGCGTGTTACCAAAACTTAATGACGTAAGCGCCCGATATAAAATATCGACTTTTTGTAAAACTATGTACTTAATAAAATAAAATTTCATGCTTTGGTCTTGGTGATATGATCACATGAATGGTCAAGAAACACATACCTGAAAATCACGGTAAGATACTGAGTAAATAAAAAGATATTTGTCTTCAAAATACCCAAAAAAATTTACATATCATCTTAAATTACAGCTTACTAGCGGCTCGCCCCGGCTTTGCACGCGCTAGGTTGGAAATATAGAAATAAAACATCATTGGTTGCAAAAAAAATAGTTCGCATATTTCAGACATACTTATTTCAGCTACCGTACCTAATAGACCCCAGGAAGCGAGTTATGTATGTCAAGATCGTAGCAGTTGGAGGACTGTAGTCTCTGTCTACCCCGACGGGAAAGAGGCGAGAAACAGAACATACAAGTAAAGCCATGTCCCCATTAGGCTCACAGTGAGCCGCTCACTGTCTGCTCCAGTACGCCTCCCTGTATATTTTAAATGGAGTGTCCATTCAGCGCCTACTGTAAGCAGTTTGCGGCGTTACGCTTGCGGATTCATTCAGTGAGCAGCTGAGTCGCCGCGAACTATGCTCCCGGTCGGCGGCTCAGTCAGCTCACTACGCCGACGGAACGATTTGAGTGAGCGACCGATACGCTGCTCAGAGTCAGTCGGCTCACAGTGAGTGGCTCAAGTGAGCCTAATGGGGACATGGCCTTAAACAATAATTATCTAAACAAAAGTCACAAACGAACTCAAATCTAAGCAAAACTTTGATACTTACATGCAGAGGTAATTCACCTTAATTACGCCGTCAAATTTTATACAAAGACGAGTAATTTCGTTTAATGAAGACGTATATTCATACAATGATTGTACTGAGTGTGTGATGATATAAATAAATAAATATACAGGAAGTTTGTTTATCAGAAGTTTCAAGCTTCAACCAAATGTCTGAGTTTTTTTTTTACTATGTATGGGCTTACCCTAAAGACAGAGATGAGGTCGACGATGGAACGAGCTTGCCCAGAAGAAGCCTATTCACTCCTGACTTAAATAGATTCGGGTTATAAGAGCTCGGAAACACACACAGGCAGAGAATTCCACTCCTTTGCCGTGCGCATTATAAAGGATGTTTCAAAGCGCTTTGTGCGGATGTGTGCAATCTGTCCTGTAGTGGACAATTCATGGAATGTTATAATGAATTTTTTTTTTACTTATTTTATTCTGTGGGGATACTTTAGAGTGAATCTTTAAAGAGGGGCGAAAATAAGTAGGATAACAAGGAAATTCAACAAAAAATCTACACAGTCCAAAACTCGTTGTTCACATACTTATTCAGAGTAGTGTATATGTATACAGGGGTGTATACATAAAACATTGTGATTGCCTTTGACAGAGCTCGCGCAACTCACAAGTTTTGATAGAAATTTAAATTAGCTCCAGGTTGTTTGAAACGCTCCTATTGCGACTTGAGATATTATTTAGCAAACATCCTGTGTATGCAAGAGGAATTATAACAAGTATTTTGTAATATGAGAAATTTTGGTGTTTCAGCCTCATAGGCATACGCTAATTCAGAGGCCAATCAGCGGCTTAAAGACACTAGATTGACTACTTGGACTGCTGGTTTGCCCTCTGCATTTCAGATGGCACTAACCCTTTGTGATGTGTGTTAAATTGAGTGACAGGGTAAGGAGGGTTAGAAAGATTCAGATTCAGATTTAGTTTTTTTTTTGCGGCTGATATGATGATTCAATGTAGATTCTTTACAGAATACTTATTACATGTCATGCAGAATACAATGCAAATAGAGCGAGTCTACACCGATCGTGCTATGGCAGCGTAAAAGAAACGGCAAGAAACCACTGCAGCACGGCCTAGTGTTTCCTGTGTTTCGCTAGAATATCAGAACACCATACCTCTTTGTCATTGATATAGTCATCTAATCTATAGTAAGCTTTTTAGGGTTCCGATACCAAAATGGTAAAAAAAAGGAACCCTTATGGTGCGACTTTGTCTATCTGTCTGTCCGTCTGTCTGTCACACCTCTATATCTCAGCAACCACTCATGCTATCGACTTGAAATTTGGAATGGTTTTAGGATATAGTTGCCCAACTAAATTGCACATGTAAAAATTTTGAAAAAAATATGATTATTCATGTAAAGGGGGCCAAAATAGGGGGGGGGGGGCCAAATTTCAAATTGTCGCTGCTAGGTTGAGTGGGGTATCATATGAAAGGGCTTTACTTGAACATTCTAAAATATATTTTCGTTTCATAGTTTTCAAGTTATGATGAAAAACCGGCCAAGTGCGAGTCGGACTCGCGCACTGAGGGTTCCGTACCACCACATAAACATAATTGTATTAGTTGAAATTTCAGTAAGTTAATGTGCTAGATTTTTTGAGTCCGACACGCGCTTGACCAAATTTTATTATTTGCATGCCCTATAAACATACCAATTTTCAAGTTTGTAAGTGTTCCCGTTTTTAAATAGAACTAAAACAAAAATCGCCTCAACAACCATCCAACTTGACCCCTCTCTTATATGAATGTTCTTGAAACGGGAGCTCACCACAATTGGTTACCATTAGTTGTGAGAAAAGTTGTAATATTTAATGATTTCAGACTTTTCCCATTATTTGTACTGTGAGACCTAGCATCTTGCCAAATTTCATAATTTTAGGTCAACGGGAAGTACCCTGTAGGTTTTTCATTTTTGAATAAATGTATGGAGATGAGGACATAAAATGCCATATCTTTTGATTGCGTCGTTGTAAAAAATTGAAATTTTCAGATCTTGTGTGGTTCATGGATCCTAATATATGGTATTAATTTCAACCTGATACCTTTACCCGTTCGTGAGATAAAGGGTCTTGACAGACAGACAGACAGACAGACAGACAGACAGACAGACGGACAGCAAAGTGATCCTATAAGGGTTCCGTTTTTTTCTTTTGAGGTACGGAACCCTAAAAATGACAAAAAAATACCATTCCCCCCCCCCCCCCCCCCCCCTTATCTCCGAAGTTTGTGTAAGGAAAAATCTGAATTAATTACAGTTGATAGAAGTTTATGTAAACTTTACAGCAAAAATAAAACGATCTTTCTAAGTTGCACAGTTTTCATAAATCTGCTAAAAACCTTTACAAACAAACTTAGTTTTCCGGTCCTGAAGACTTTATTGCATCCAAAAATACAATAGAATTAGCTGATTAAACGTTTAGAATTAAATTAAATCGAAAATTACAGCCAACTATGAATTTAATTCTTAAATTACAAGTAAATTGACTCTAATAGACTGCAAAAACAAAAACACAATAACTTAAAACTGATCACAATTCACAAAATGAAATATTGAATATCCGATTTACAACTAGATTGGTGTCGGCTAGAGAGAGTAACAACCGTCTATCCCTGGTGTCGCGATGCGAATGCCAGGCCGAGAGTGGTAATCCACGAGCTGCGTTTTGCACCCCCGCACATCTTCCCCGCTTCCTCTGTTCCATCGTGACGTATCGCTGGTGTGTCAGTGGCGTGATCTGAGCAAGCTAGCCGATTGGTCGAAACTTTTTGCCAATACGGCCTCTCCTGACAGCGGTGCGTCCACGCCCGCTGGTTGATCAGTCTGGGAGTAGATGATGCTGATGGACGTCTCACTCGAGGGTGGCAGGAGCATGAACCTCAACTTCCACTACCTGGTGTTGAACTCCTTGGGACGGATTGTCGTCCTCTGAAGAGTCTTCGACTTCAACCTCATCATTTTGGGAGGCAGGGGCGTGAACTTCAAAGTCTACTACTTGGCGCTCTGTTTGTGAAGAACTGTTGTCCTCTGGAGATCCTTCAAGCTCGTCATCTGAAAGTCACATTGTTGAGATTAGTATTACGTCAACTTTTCAACCTAAAAGTGAAACTATCACTTTCGGTAATTTTTAGACAGAGCCCTCAGGAAGGAAAATTATTTCTTTAAGAGTAGAGCCCTCAGGATACTCTCTAGCAGAGCCCTCAGGATGCTAGCTAGTGTGCCGTGAAAATGATTTCATAAAGAGTAGAGCCCTCAGGATACTCTCCAGCAGAGCCCTCAGGATGCTGGCTAGTGTGCCGTGAAAATGATTCCATTAAGAGTAGAGCCCTCAGGATACTCTCCAGCAGAGCCCTCAGGATGCTGGCTAGTGTGCCGTGAAAATGATTCCATAAAGAGTAGAGCCCTCAGGATACTCTCCAGCAGAGCCCTCAGGATGCTGGCCGTGCATTGCCCTCAGGTTACACGGAATAACGAAGCACAAACACGCACACACACATCACACATGTACACATAATACACACGTGCATTCATGCACTCACACATCTCATCCCACATCATATTTGCAGAGCCCTCAGGATGCGAAACACGCATGAAGCAATACCGTTCAGGATATTCTTCACAACCGCAGAGCCCGCAGGTTACGCCACTATGATTAAGGTCAGAGCAGAGCCCTCAGGATGCTTGTGGTACTCATGCAAATCCCAAAAAGAAAAAAAAGATCTTCCACACACACATACCCACGATGAGTAGGCAGTGCGTAGGTCCGTGACCTCAACAAATCGCAGTAAAACTGCCTGGTACAACTGCGGTGTACAGTTTACAAATTTACATGTTTTACTCACTTTCAAAAAATGTAGAGCACACCTCGGGAGTCCACTCCCCGCGCCACAGTAGCATATACTCTGCTGCAGCTTGTGTGGTTTTGCCGTATGACCCAGAGACGAGTTTGAGCTCGTACCGACCACGAGGCAATGTTTTCATAATGGTGTATGGGCCACGCATGCCAGAGTCTAACTTGCCCGATGCTTGACTAGTCTTGCGCACAAATACCAAGTCACCCTTCTTAAATGCGTACGGGGTCTTTCTCCGTTCATTCGTACGAGCATCTTGTCGGGAACGGTTTTCGTCCAACAGCTCTGAGGCACGCTGTCTGGCAAGCTCTCGTAAGGATTCGCGATTTGAATTTGAAGCTTCCAGGGCCACATCGCGCACCAGGGATCGTATGACGGGCGTCGCACCATCACTGCCAATTAACAAATTCAAAGGTGAACATTTAGTTGACTTTTGCACCGTAATGTTCAAGGTGAGCTGTATTTTCCATAAAATGTCCGACCAACTTTCTCGTTTAAAATTAGTTTCTACACGAATCATGTTCATCACAGTACGACAATACCGCTCAACTTGCCCATTACTTTGGTGCATTTCAGGTGTAATAAAGTGTACATCACAACCTAGTCCCTTAATCCAGTTAACAAAAGATGCACTCTCATACATACGACCACGATCGGCTACAATTAACTTTGGTGTGCCAAAAAGAGATATAGCATTTTCAAAAACTTTCTTTAGCTCGTTAGCATCTTGTTTACGCATCGGATACAGGATGCAGTACTTAGTAAACGCATCTACAATCAATACTACAAACTTAAAACCTTTCGAGTCTGGAAGTGGCCCTAAAACGTCGCTATGCGCAGTGTCAAATGGTTGACCGGGCTTGTTCCACGATTCGATAGGTTGCAGAGGCTGACGCGGTACCTTTTTATGAGAAAGACACACAACACAGTGTTGTATGTATTTCCGCACAAATTGTCTTAATCCGGGAAACCAGAAATGTTTTAAAATCAAATCTGTAGTTTTTTCTATACCAATGTGTTGGTGTTCGTCGTGAAATACCCGCAACAAACTGAGGCGGTGACCCTTAGGCACGTAGCACAACAAACGAGACTCTTCACCTATCACGTCCATTTTGTAATAAAGCACATCATTGCGCTTGACATAGCGTGATGAGTCCAGTTTGCCGTCCTTGAGCTTTTGCAGCAAATTATGCGTCTCTTCATCAGCAGCCTGCGCTATATGAGCCCAATTTTGTGGTTTACGTACCTCACACAAGTTAACTGGATTACGGCTCAAATAATCAGCATGAGGTAGTGCAGTCCCTTTTCGGTATTCAAGCTCAAAGTCGTAATCCTGTAGATACATCCACCACCGAGCAATTCTTGGCAGTAAATCTTTTTTTCGTTGAGTCAACTTCAAAGCGTTGCAATCAGTTACAACTTTAAATTTCGTACCAATTAAATAATGACGAAAATGACGCAACGCCTTGAGAACAGCCAGCGTTTCCAGCTCATAAGAGTGGTAACGTGGTTCTGCACCCTGAGTTACCTTGCTGAAGTAAGCAACAGGTCGTTTGTGTCCACTTTTGTGAGTCTGTAGAATGACACCACCATATCCTTGCGCTGAGGCGTCAGTGTGTACTTCGGTGGGGAGAGAAGGGTCAAAAATAGCCAACACTGGTTCACTCGTCAGCCGTTCGATAATATCTTTACGAACCTGCTCCTGTTCCTCACCCCATCTGAACTGAACACCTTTTTTAGTCAGGTTTGCAATGCATGCTGTTTTTAGGGAGTATCCGGGAATGTAGCGTCTAAAATATCCTGCAAGACCTAAAAACTGTCTCACCTCCTTAACATTACTAGGAACTCTCGCGTTCACTAGAGCATCGATCTTATGTGCGCTCGGTCTCACCTGACCATTGCTGATTGTTCGGCCCAGGTACTCCACCTCTGTTGTAAGGAACTTGCACTTCTTTAAGTTAATAGAGAACCCAGCCCGAGTTAAAGTCTCGAGAACCTCACGAAGAGTTTGTAAACCCTCGTCAATTGTATTGCTAGGCAACAAAACATCGTCGATATAAACGCAAGCTTTACCAGCATCAATAAAGGGACGCAATGTATTCGATATTATGCGCTGGTAGACTACAGGAGCGTTCGCAAGACCATACGGCATCTTTAAATACTCGTAGTGGCCCTCCGGTGTCACGAACCCTGTACAGTGAACTGATTCGCTATCCATCGGAATTTGGTGGAAGCCTGTAGCCATATCTAAACTTGTAAAATACTTTGCCTTGCCTAAGCGATCAATATGATCGTCTATCAATGGCAATGGATAGTGATCCTTCACCGTATTCGCGTTCAAAGCCCGGAAATCTACACATAGCCTATCACTACCATCCTTTTTCTTGACAAGCAATATAGGGCTTGAAAATTCTGATTCAGACTCCCTTATGATCCCTTTATCTAGCAAGTCTTTGATAATCGCCCTAACTCGTAACTTCTCATCGTGTGACATTTTGTAAGGTCTGTAGACCACTGGAGTCTCATTATGAAGTCGGATACGCATAGCACCAGTTTTAACAGTAGTGGTAGCCGTTCCTACTACAAGGTAGTCCTTAAACTCCTCAATAACTCTCATCAAACGGTTCTTATCCTCACCTACTAAAGGCGTATCAATAGGGAGCGGTACATCAACTTCAATCTCTAATACGGAATCGGAACGGGTAAGTCGTTGCACGCCTCGCGTACGAGTGTATGTAACTCCATCTCTATTCAGTACATCTGTGCCTATAATGACCGGCGTATTCATGAATCGATCGGGCACTACATGAAAATCAACTTCGAGGGTAATCTCGGAAAACTCAACCGTCAAAGTAGTACAGTACGAAGATTCTACCTCCTGACTACCTATGCCACGTAAAATTCGAAACGAAGGCTTTTGAGTGCACTGGAGGTGCTTAGCTACCGATTCCGATATTAATGAAATAGTCGACCCACTATCTACGAGAATATCTACCGGTACACCCTGGATGACTGCAGTCGCAATATCGTTCTGTCTGTACTTATCTGATGATTCACGACAAAAATTTACATTCGACTTGCCGCGTGATTCAGCGCGCTGTTTAGCAAAGCAGTCTTCAATTTTGTGACCTATTTTATTGCAAAAAGAACACGGGTTTTGTTTTGACATGCAGCTGCTAGACTTCGAGGTACTATTTGACGTACTACCGTTGTTTGAACTATCCGCTTTTGCACGCTTAGGACAAGAACTTTGCCTATGACCGTAACCAGCGCATGAAAAACACTGAACTTTCGAGTCACTGTTACTAAGGTCCCGTTTTCGTTGATTCGAACCATTTTTATGAAAAGTACCACGTGATTTTGTATGGACGGGTGTCGTAGCAGGAGTAGGTTTTACGTAGATGGACAAGAAGTTTACTAAATCACCTGGCAATAACTTGGCGTTCATAGCTGCAGCTCGAATTTGGGGATCTTTTATACCACGGATCACTATCGCCGTCATTAATTCGTCACTCAATCCATTTACGACGCGTAAGCGTAACAATGAACGCCGCGCGTATTCGGCGTACGTAGGGTAATTATCAGAATTGGTTTTCATTACGTCGAATAAAATGTTAGCAATGTCTAAGCGACGTGGGCACAACGTTCTGAATTCACGCTTAAAGTTAGACCAACTGCGATCATTACTGACCCACTCGTTAAGCCACAAACGCGCGTCGCCCTTAAGACAATTACCGATACGTGCCAAACACTCGCGATCGTCCCATGAATTTAACACACGCACATGATCGACTTCGCTACACCACACATCAAAATCATGTAAAGATGGGTCAAAATTAGAAATGAAAATATGATTCGACCTTACCGGTATAGCGTTGATTGCACTTACGAGCTTTTGAGCTACCTCACTCATAACCGTCTCGGCGGCTGATTGTGTTACACTCGGAACAGGCCCCAACGTGCGGTTGCCGCCGGTTGCAAATGAGTCGACTGGGTCGCCTCGCCGTGTCGAAACAGGGGGCGGCGGCGGCGGAGGTAGCATTTCAGGCGCAGAATGTCTAGGCGGCGATCTGCTGCGCGGCGCGGACCCAGACGTACTATCCGTACGAGTACTACCGCCGCCGGCACTGGAACTTCGTCTCCTGAAATCATCTTCCAAAGAATTTAGACGATCGAAGATAGCTTGAAAATGCCGTTCAATACCAGGAATAGGCGTTCGATCCCGAGTACGACTTTTGCGACGTTTATGTTTTTCCGACATACCGTCAATAAAAAAATAAAAACGCGAAGCTACTAAATACAATTTAAGCAAACTCTAATCAAGAAAGCCGATTCAGATAGAAGGTCTTTGAATCCCGCTTCTGAAATTAGCTGATTAAACGTTTAGAATTAAATTAAATCGAAAATTACAGCCAACTATGAATTTAATTCTTAAATTACAAGTAAATTGACTCTAATAGACTGCAAAAACAAAAACACAATAACTTAAAACTGATCACAATTCACAAAATGAAATATTGAATATCCGATTTACAACTAGATTGGTGTCGGCTAGAGAGAGTAACAACCGTCTATCCCTGGTGTCGCGATGCGAATGCCAGGCCGAGAGTGGTAATCCACGAGCTGCGTTTTGCACCCCCGCACATCTTCCCCGCTTCCTCTGTTCCATCGTGACGTATCGCTGGTGTGTCAGTGGCGTGATCTGAGCAAGCTAGCCGATTGGTCGAAACTTTTTGCCAATAATAGGTATATCGGAACCCTCGGCGCGCGAGTCCGACTCGCACTTGACCGGTTTTTAACATAACATTTGCTTTACATATTCTGGAAATGGTGAGATAAGAGAACAAAGTGGCTTAAAAGAAGATGTAGTGACTAAAATAAAATTGTGGAAGCTTGTAATTGGCTCCTAGATATTTACTAAGTGTATTATTTTGTAAACACAGCTGTAAGCTACCCAAATAAAATAAAATAAAGAAATAAATAAAATAAAACTGAGAGAGAATTGCGGAGATGCTAAAGCAAAGCGTCAAACTTTTCACGCGAAAATCGTGTTACTCTATGCTGAGTTGGTTTGGTCATGTGGAGAGGATGAATGAACGAAGATTGACGAAAGAGATCTACCAGGCGAGGGTGAATTGAACAGTTGAAAGGGAATGGAAGGAGCAACTTCAGGATGTTCTGAATAAAGGTCAGGTTAAAAATACCTGAAACCGACGAGAGTGTATGAAACGATTGATGAAAGTAATGGAAGCCAAGGAAGTGTGTCAAGATATAGCAGGTGGAGGGCTGTGGTCTCTGCCTACCCCGACGGGAAATAGGCTTGATAATATAAATATGTATCTCTGTGTGAAAACCAGTGCCCTCATCAAATCCTACAAATCAAATCCGAAAAAAGAGTAAGGCCTAGGGGCAATGATAATTATTTTGTATGGATGGCTGCATCTATAAACCTACCTTCCCAAATGTTTAACTGCCAGTTGCACAAAGCCTCTTTAGACTTAAAGCTCCTTTCAATTATTGCTGTCACTTTCTTTGTCATCAAAATAGAATGTGACAGCAATAGATTTATCAGAGCTTTATCTTTAAAAAAGCTGTTTGCAACTGCCCTTAGGTTTGTAAGTAAATGGCTATTTATCACTAAGATGACCCCACGCATACGTATCTCAATGCAGAGAGTGGTAATTCTGTTCTTAATACATTGTAACCTCTATGGGCAAAGAATATGACTTAAATTCATCATCTCGAACAAGGCGAAACTTGGGAGACAGAAAATAATGCTACCTCTGGATTTAAACAATTTCATGTGCCGTGTTGAGGCGTAGTTACAAACTCCAGTTTAATGTAGAAATAATAGATTTTTTCTAAGATAGGATAGATATGAATGATAGAAGTAACAAAACAATTTCTTCATCAATTGTCAATAGATTTATTCAACAATCATCATGCCCCCTTACAAGATTTATTAGTAAAACCATCCCTTCAAAAAGCTCAAAAAGGGACCATTTTGACATAATTATGTGGGTTATGGGTACTGTTATAGTTGTCAAAATAAGTGCATTTAGACTATACGGCACTGATCCTGAATATTTTTAGACATCATTTTTTAGCCATATTTAATAGAGTTTGGGGCGCGAAAAAACAAGCACGCCACTGAGCCTTAAATGTGCAAAGTCAGACAAGCACTTGACCTTTTTTTTTTAGTTTTACGTAAGAACGCAGAATGAGTTTCGTACATATAAGTAGTTTCCCTCTACGCACCAAACAGCTCACCCTAGCACCCCCGAAGCTCGTTTGGCGCAAGTTTTGATAGAATTTTCAATTACCTTCCTTTGTTTCAAGAGTTTTGGCGGCACCAGCGCGCCGTCTACGTCTCGAGCACCAACTTAAACAGTTTGTCTTTTGACGTGCTGTACCTCTACTTAAGTGAGTTTTAAATATTTATTTAAAAGAATGTTTGAGTTATTTTTAGAGTTCCGTACCTCAAAAGAAAAAAACGGAACCCTTATAGGATCACTTTGTTGTCCGTCTGTCTGTCTGTCAAGACCCTTTATCTCACGAACGGGTTAAGGTATCAGGTTGAAATTGATACCATATATTAGGGTGCATGAACCACACAAGATCTGAAAATTTAAATTTTTTACAACGACGCAATAAAAAAATATGGCATTTTATGTCCTCATCTCCATACATTTATGCAAAAAAGCAAAACCTACTGGGTACCTCCCGTTGACCTAAAATTATGAAATTTGGCAAGAAGCTAGGTCTCACAGTAAAAATAATGAGAAAAGTCTGAAATCATTAAATATTACAACTTTTCTCACAACTAATGGTAACCAATTGTGGTGAGCTCCCGTTTCAAGAACATTCATATAAGAGAGGGGTCAAGTTGGATGGTCCTTGAGGCGATTTTTGTTTTAGTTCTATTTAAAAACGGGAACACTTACAAACTTGAAAATTGGTATGTTTATAGTGCATAAGCTATAAAATAACAACAAATAATAAAATTTGGTCAAGCGCGTGTCGGACTCAAGAAATCTAACACATTAACTTACTGAAATTTCAACTAATACAATTATGATTATGTGGTGGTACGGAACCCTCTGTTCGCGAGTCCGACTCGTACTTGGCCGGTTTTTTTATGGTTCCGTACCCAAAGGGTAAAAAACTGGACCCTATCAATACGCCTCCAATGTCTTTCTGTCTGTCAGCGGGCTGTATCTCAAGAATCGTAATAGGTGGTCAGTCAGGACCTAGGAACTTAAAATTTCGTAAGTGGTACTTACATACATACATACATAACATCACGCCTTGTTCTCGTCGGGGTAGGCAGAGACCACAGTTCTCCACTTGCTACGATCTTGACATACTTCCCTTGCTTCCTGAACTTTCATCAATCCTTTCATACATGCTCGTCGGTTTAGGGTACTTTTAACCTGGCCTTTATTCTGAACGTCCTGAATTTGGTCCTGGTACGTTCGCCGAGGCCTTCCCCTTCCAACGTTTCTATTCACTCTCGCCTTGTAGATCCCTTTCGTCAATCTTCCTTCATTCATCCTCTCTACATGACCAAACCATCTCAGCATCCCTTTTTAGTCACTACGTCTTCTTTTACGCCACAACGTTCTCTTATCACACTATTTCTAATCCTGTCACTTAATTTCACACCAATCATACTCCTCAACGCTTTCATTTCTACTACATTAATTCTACTTTCATGCTTTTTCTGCCATACCCAGCTTTCACTGCCGTACTTCAGTGTTGGTACCAAAACGCCTCTATGAACAGCCAGACGAGCCTTGTGAGACACCTTCTGACTCTTCATAAAAACATGCAGAGCACCATTTTCACCATGTTTCCAGCATTCACTCTTCTTTCGATATCACTTTCACACTTTCCATCTCTCGTAAACTTAGAACCCAGATACACAAACTCCTTCACTTGTTAGACTTGTTCACCACCTATTAATATAGTACACTCTGTCATACACTCTTCTCTTTCAAGTACCATTACTTTCGTCTTGCTTACATTAACTTTCATTCCTTTCCTATCAAAAGCCACATTCATCATTGTTACCATCTCCTGTAACTTGTCAGCAGATGACGCAAGAATAACTTGGTCATCAGCGTAGAGAAGACATTTGATGAGTAACTCATTCATTCTCAGTCCACACATACTCTCTTTCAGATCAGTCAAACAATTATCCATGAATAGGTTAAACAGCCAAGGTGACGCTACACATCCCTGCCTAACACCCTTTTCGATGCTAAACCATTCAGTGTACGCCCCGTTTATACTGACGCAAGCACTGGAATCCTCATAGAGAGATTTCAGTGCTTGAATCAGATAACCGTTCACCCCATACATAGACAATGCCGACCACAATTCATTCCTCACAACTCGGTCATAGGCCTTTTCCAAGTAGTACTTAATGTTTATTATTACGTAGATTTTACTAACAAATACTAATATATTGATGATTGATTAACGTAATATTTGTTTACGAAAAGTGCGGCGAAACAGCGCCCAGAGCACAGCACGGTACAGCACAGTGATGAATTTATGCAGATGTCACAATCTTCATTTGAATTTGGAATAACCGCAAGATGGTGTTCGTATTACATTCAGCCAGTTATGCGAAAGTTTTATTGGCACAGTAAATTTTTAGTTTCATTCTGGGTAAGGTCGCGGGTAAGGTATTTTATTCAGGCAGATTTTTTTTAAAAGCTATCCTAACAAGCCATGTCAGGGTTCCGATACCAAAATGGTAAAAAAGGAACCCTTATGGTGCCGCTCTGTCTGTCTGTCTGTCCGTCTGTCTGTCTGTCACACCTCTATATCTCAGCAACCACTTATGCTATCGACCTGAAATTTAAAATTGTATTAGAATATAGTTGCCCAACTTAATTGCACATGAAAAATTTTTGAAAAAAGGATGATTATTAATGTAAAGGGGGCCAAAATAGGGGGGGCCAAATTTCAAATTGTCGCTACTAGGTTGAGTGGGGTATCATATGAAAGGGCTTTACTTGTTCATTTTAAAATATATTTTTGTATTTTTCTAAGTTTCTTAGTTTTCAAGTTATGATGAAAAATGACAAAAAAAATATCATTCCCCCCCCCCCCCTTATCTCCGAAGTTTGAGTAAGGAAAAATCTGAATTAATTACAGTTGACAGAAGTTTATGTATACTTTACAGCAAAAATAAAACGATATTTCTAAGTTGCACAGTTTTTCAGAAATCTGCAAAAAACCTTTACAAACAAATTAAGTTTTGCGGTCCTAAAAATTGACTTTGATGCTTCCAAAAATACTATAAGTATATCGGAACCCTTGGCGCGCAAGTCCGACTCGCACTTGACCGGTTTTTTTTCCTTTATTCCAACTCTTACCAACACATTCTGCAGCTATGTTAAAAGCAATCGGCTAAAGCCGTCAGAAAAAACTAATTTGTAAAACAACTTTATTGTTTCCGTCAAATATACCTACACTGGTTTTAGTGTCATAGTTGCAAAATATAAGCGTTGGAATAAAATTATATAATGCAGCGTTTGTAAGAGGACTCTTCTTCAAAACAATTTTTCTCCTAAAGGAGAAAATATTAGGTTCCGAACTGTTCCAAAACATGTTCTTATGCTTAGTTAGTAGTCTAAAATCAGTGTCTAAAATGTATCTTGCCTTTTATACAGCGGCATCACAGAGCTTCGAAGTACATGCGTGTTTCCTGCCCTGCGCCACAGAATAAAATAGTACTATCATAAAGAACGGACACTCTCCTCCCCTTTTGCAATCTACCCCGCAACCCCGCGCGCACCCGCCCGCGAGATTCTCGTGGTCCTTCTGAGGGTCTTTTGTACTGATATCCTATACTACTCGTATTAAAGAAGCAATATTTATATACTAGCTGGTGCCCGCGACTTTGTCTGCGCAGGTTTATAAATTGTAGCCTAAGTATTTTTCTGATGTATGAGCTTTAATATTGTAAAGTTTCATTAAAATCCATGCAGTAGTTTTAACGTAAAAGAGTAACAAACAGCCATCCATCCATATTTACAAACTTTCGCGTTTATAATATTAGTAGGAAGGATATGTCACAGTCAATGTGTCAAATCCGGCATACAGAGCAAAATTCAGTCGCCCAGGTATTTTTTAGGGTTCCGTACCTCAAAAGAAAAAAATGGAACCCTTATAGGATCACTTTGTTGTCCGTCTGTCGGTCTGTCTGTCTGTCTGTCAAGACCCTTTATCTCAAGAACGGGTAAAGGTATCAGGTTGAAATTAATACCATACATTAGGTTCCATGAAAAACATAAGATCTGAAAATTTAAATTTTTTACAACGACGAAATCAAAAGATATGGCATTTTATGTCCTCATCTCCATACATTTATGCAAAAAAGCAAAACCTACAAGGTACTTCCCGTTGACCTAAAATTATGAAATTTGGCAAGAAGCTAGGTCTCAAAGTACAAATAATGGGAAAAGTCTGTAATCATTAAATATTACAACTTTTCTCACAACTAATGGTAACCAATTGTGGTTAGCTCCCGTTTCAAGAACATTCATATAAGAGAGGGGTCAAGTTGGATGGTCGCTGAGGCGGTTTTTGTTTTTGTTAAATACATAGAAAACACAATTTTATTATTCATTCAATATATTTTGACTTAGCAGAGATAAATCAACAAACATGGTTGCTATGAGGAAAAGTCAGGTATATGACACGCCTCCCTCGGGATTCCTGAGGATCAGGGGCGCCGGGAGCAGCTGGTCCAGGTGGCGGATCCACAATAGTCCTCGGTCTGTGCGTATCTCATAATGGAGTCGCCCTAGTTGGCGAGACACTGTGCCAAATTCCCATCGCCTTCCAGGGCTTGAGTAGCTTCTCGCTTGAACTCGATCGCCGACAGAAAACTGTCTCATTTTAGAGGAGCCGCGGCATGTTCTGAAGGTGTTCTCGGATTTTGAGGGGTTTCTTACCATTGCGTGTAATTTTGTTCTTACTTCTCTGCCGAACATGAGAACATATGGAGAAACGCCAGTTGGTCCAGGCGAGGACCTAAGGCACAGTTTAACCTTCGTGATCTTATCTATCAAGGCACCACTCTCCCCCTCTAATTTGTGGAACGAACGAACGGGGTCTTCCGCACTTCTGCATAATCGGTGCAGGTATCGGGACTGAGACTACGTCTCGTCGCCCGGGCAGCTTCTCATCGGGCATACTAGCCCGACGGTCATTAATTTATGGGCGCTGGGCCCTGATCATGGTTCCCCGGAACTGGAGCTTCGACGACCAGATAACTGATCGTCGAAGACTGGCCAGATCAGGGGAGCCGGGGTCTGCGCTACCTGGGAACGAGACGCATCTCTCGCTCCTGCACCAGCTGCGCAAACACGGGTTCTGATGTTAGGCGCGTGATCGCGAGACCTAGCACTATCCCCTTGGGTAGGGGATGGGATTTGGGAAGGGGACTTGGGGCTAAGGAGGTCTCTTGCACGTTTAACTGTCTGTACGAAACGCTCCGCCTGACCGTTCGTAGCAGGGTGGTAAGGAGCGATCGTCTTGTGAGCTATCCCGTTGTTTGACAGAAAGTTTTTGAACTCTTGTGATAAAAATTGCCTTCCGTTGTCGGACACTACAGTGTATGGAATCCCAAAATTACAAAAAAGATCATTTAACTTCGAGATGCAGAATGAACTTGTTGAAGTTTTTGTAGGTATGATTTCTACCCATTTTGTGAAGGCATCTACTATGATAAATAGTTGAAATCCAGACATTGGTCCCGCAAAATCTATGTGTATTCTTTGCCACGGACCTGTAGGGTTCTCCCAATGATGCAGCGGAGACTTTGCTGGTTCATTTTGTTCTAAACGACAGGCCCTACAAGATTTGACTTTATTCTCTATGTCTTGATCTATATTTTTCCAATAGACAAAACTGCGTGCAAGAAGTTTCATTTTTACAATTCCGATGTGTCCGGTGTGTAGTTCCTCGAGAATACGATGACGTAATTTCTGTGGTATCATTACTCTTGTACCTTTGAAAATACAATCATCTTGTAGGGTTAGTTCACAATCTTTATATCCAACATCTTTGAGTGAGCGTCCTGATTTGAGAGTTTGAAGTAAAATTCTAAGTTCCGGATCTTCATTTGTTTCCTTTGCGATTACCTGTGGCGAGACGTCCAGTACGTGTATTTGGCTTAACTGAAATGCACAGTGCTGATCCATTTTATGTTCGCTTATTTCTTCTACTGGAAAACGAGATAAATAGTCTGCATTTGAGTTTTTTGAAGTATTTCTATATTCAATATCGTAGTCGAATCCGGACAGAAAATGTGCGTAATGAAATAATCGCATGGTACTCAGGGTAGGTAAAGTGTGATGTGGGTGAAAGATCGAAGTGAGCGGTTTGTGGTCTGTAATCAGTGTGAACTTACGGCCATAACAGTAGTGGAAAAACTTTTTAAGACCCCAGTAAATTGCAGTAGCCTCTTTATCAATTTGGCTATATTTCTTCTCACTGCTAGTAAGTGATCGTGATGCAAACGCTATTGGTCGCTCTGATCCATCAGGTAATTTGTGTGAAAGACAAGCTCCAAGGCCCGTAGGGGACGCATGTGTAGCTATGATCAAAGGTTTGTTTGGATCAAAGTGTATAAGAACTCTTTCGCTCAGAATTTCTGTTTTAACTTTCTTGAAGCTTTCTTCACAAGCAGTCGTCCAGACGAATTTAATTCCTTTCTTCAACAGTTGGTTTAGGGGAGATGTAATGGATGCTAAGTTAGGGATAAACTTGTTATAGTAATTGGCCATGCCTAAAAATGTACGTAATTCATTTACATTTGTTGGAGGGTTTGCTTTAGTAATTGCTACAATTTTATCTTGGTTCTTGTGTAACCCTTCTTTGTCAATAGTGTGGCCTAGGTAATTGATACTTTGTTTAAAAAAGTGACACTTTTCCTTATTTACGCGAAGGTTACTTTCTTTAAGTTTTTGTAAGACTTGTCTTAGTCGTAGTAATAGCTGGTCTTCCGAAGAGCCCTGAATTATAATGTCGTCGAAAAAGCATTTTACGCCTTCGAGTCCCTGCAGCAACTGGTCCATAAACTTTTGCCATAAGCTCGGTGCAACTTTGACTCCAAACATGAGTCTGTTTACTTTGTAAGTACCTTTATGAGTACTTAGGGTCTGTAGAAGAGCACTTTCTTCGTCCATTACCATGTTTAAGTAGGCTTGAGTGATATCTAGGGTACAGAATAATTGTCCGCCACTCATTTCAGCTAAGATATCTTCTATTATCGGTATTGGATATTTTTCGTCTTTAATTACTTTGTTTAGTGTGACTTTGTAATCAGCGCAAAGTCTTATGCTTCCGTTGGGTTTTACAATTGGTACGACTGGCGTACCCCAATCAGAATGGTCAATCTTGGTGATAACCCTTTCTTTCACAAGACGGTCAATTTCTTCATCTACTTTAGCTCTTAATGCATAAGGAATCCTACGAGGTTTAATAAAAATAGGTTGGGTATTTTCATTTAAGGTTAAGTGACCTCGCACGTTTGGTATTTCCCCTAGGTTAGGGCTAAAAACCGATGATGCAAACTCTTCTAGTAACTGGTCAAGTTTAGGAACTTCCTTGCATGCGTTTACTGCCCGCATATCAGCAAGCTGGATCTTGAATTCTTTCATCCAACTTCTACCTAGAATGGGATCGACATCTTTGTTAATTATATAAATTTTCCCGTAGAAGTTCTGATGTTTGTAGTTGCACTTGACATATGCTACACCGGTAGGTCTGAAAACTTCACCTGTGTAAGTTCTGAGCTTCATGTCAGTTTTAAAGATTTTCTTACTAATTCCTAGCTTTTTGTAATCTTTGAAAGATATGGTCGAAAGAGTTGCGCCTGTATCAAATTCCATATCGACGCGTTTGCCTTCAATCATAATTGGAATTATGTATTTTTCCGAGAATTCACTTTTTATTAAGTGAATATTGGCAGTGCTGTCGGAGCTAAGACTGCTAATCGACTGGTCTAATTGGTTAGTCTTAGGAGTTCTTTGTAGGCAAACCCGGGCGAGGTGACCTTCTTTATTGCATTTCCGGCATGTAGTGTGAATAGCGCCGCAGTCATTAGCTTTGTGGTCGTCTTTTCCACATCGAAAACATTTACCTTTAAGGTCTCTGATCGAAGTAGGTGTCTTGAAACCTCTGGAAGTAGACCTTAGCGTGGGTTGAGGTTTATTCATAACCTTAGAGATATTGTTCATATTGTCACTTGGCAAATTGCGTGTTTGTGACGACATGGTTGAATTTTCAGTTTTTCCCATTTCCATGGACGTAGCTGTGTGAACTAGCTGAGAAAATGAAGCCGTTTCGTTTTCTTGTAGAATTTTTGTTTGGATTTCGCCGTCTTTGAGACCTCTTATGAGCTGGAGTGCAAGGAAAGAGTCGAAGGTAGGTTTCTTACAGTGCTGACATTTGAATTCACAGTTCAAAGCTAATCTCTTTAACTCTGAAGCATAGACTGCGACTGTCTCATTAGGTTGTTGTATGCGTGAAATAAATGTATGTTGTGATGCCCAAATACTTGGTTTTGGATCAATATAGTCGTCGAACGTTTTATTGATTGGGTCTTCTGGAGAGCATAGGTCGTGTATCCGTTCGTGAAGTTCAGGAGAAATTGTAGAAAGTAATGTGTATACCTTTATTTTCGGATCCGTAATGTTGTTGAGTAAAAGGTAAGTACCAAGACGTTTAGTATAACTTTTGAAAGATTCTTTTTCGTGAAAAGCCTGGAAGTTGAACCTGGGTTGTGCCTCACGCGTGGCTGGCTGCGCGGAGGTCGATGGCTGCTCGTTACGTATTGCAAGAGAGGGTTCAGGCACTGGTTTTAACTTGTTGAGGAGACGAAGCATTTTCGAACGTATTTCCGTGTAAATTTCGTGACATTCATATCTGTATTGAATTTCGGCTTCAATATTTTCGTCTTCGGTTTCTTCTTCAATTTGGTTTTGTAAGATTTGTAAAGATTCGTATGCATTTTGTAAAGTCGTAAGTCGTGTTTCGAGTTCTTCCGTGGTATGTAAATTCAATTCTTCTTGAAAAGCATTATTTGCTTTTGTGAGCAGACCTCGCAGGGAGCCCCGCGAGCGTTTGCATTTTTTCATATCATAAGGCATCGTCGCCAAATGTTAAATACATAGAAAACACAATTTTATTATTCATTCAATATATTTTGACTTAGCAGAGACAAATCAACAAACATGGTTGCTATGAGGAAAAGTCAGGTATATGACAGTTTTAGTTGTATTTTAAAAACGGGAACACTTACAAACTTTAAAAAATGTGTGTTTATAGTGCATAAGCCATAAAATAACAACATACATACATACATACATACATAACATCACGCCTCTTTCCCGTTGGGGTAGGCAGAGACCACAGTCCTCCACCTGCTACGATCTTGACATACTTCCCTTGCTTCCTGTACTTTCATCAATCCTTTCATACATGCTCGTCGGTTTAGGGTACTTTTAACCTGGCCTTTATTCAGAACGTCCTGAATTTGGTCCTGGTACGTTCGCCTAGGCCTTCCCCTTCCAACGTTTCCATTCACTCTCGCCTGGTAGATCTCTTTCGTCAATCTTCGTTCATTCATCCTCTCTACATGACCAAACCATCTCAGCATCCCTTTCTCGATTTTGGTCACTACGTCTTCTTTTACGCCACACCGTTCTCTTATCACACTATTTCTTATCCTGTCACTCAATTTAACACCAATCATACTCCTTAGCGCTCTCATTTCCACTGCATTAATTCTACTTTCATGCTTCTTCTGCCATACCCAGCTTTCACTGCCATACATCAGTGTTGGTACCAAAACTCCCCCATGAACAGCCAAACGAGCCTTGTGAGACACCTTCTGACTCTTCATAAAGGCGTGCAGGGCACCATTCACCATGTTTCCAGCATTCACTCTTCTTTCAATATCACTTTCACACTTTCCATCTCTCGTAAACTTTGAGCCCAGATACACAAACTCCTTCACTTGTTCGACTTGTTCACCATCTATTAATATAGTACACTCTGTCATACATTCTTCTCTTTCAAGTACCATTACTTTAGTCTTGCTTACATTTACTTTCATTCCTTTCTTGTCCAAAGCCACATTCATTATTGTTACCATCTCCTGCAACTCGTCAGCAGATGACGCAAGTACAACTTGGTCATCAGCGTAGAGAAGACATTTGATGAGTAACTCATTCATTCTCAGTCCACACATACTCTCTTTCAGATCAATCAAACAATTATCCATGAACAGGTTAAACAGCCAAGGTGACGCTACACATCCCTGCCTAACACCTTTTTCGATGCTAAACCATTCAGTGTACGCCCCGTTTATTCTGACACAAGCACTGGAATCCTCATAGAGAGATTTCAGTGCTTGAATCAGATGACCGTTTACCCCATACATAGACAATGCTGACCACAATTCATTCCTCACCACTCGGTCATAGGCCTTTTCCAAATCCACGAACGCGCAGTAGACTTTTTGGTTTTTAGCCAAAAACTTTTCAGCTATGCACCGCAAGGAAAAGACCTGATCTGTACATCCCATTCCCTTTCTAAATCCCGCTTGTACATCCCATATTTTATCGTCAGTATCTTTCATCACTCTTTCAATCAAAACCTTTGCATACAGTTTGCCGACGACACTGAGAAGGCTTATCCCGCGATAATTTTTGCAGTCCTGTTGTGACCCTTTTCCCTTGTGCAGCGGCACAATCACAGCCTTGCACCAGTCACCTGGTACTTGGCCGTTCGTCCAACACAAGTTGAAAAGGCGGTACAACTGACTAGCCACAATGCCTCGCCCAGCCTTCAACATCTCGACCGACACTCTATCATACCCAGCTGCTTTACCTGATTTCATACTTTTCATCGCTTTCATAATCTCATCCATACTTATCTCACTTACACAATTCTCCTCTTCATTCTCATTCATTTCCACAGAAGACCTAGGTTCGCTGGCCTCTGCTTTTTCTCTCTCAAACAGACTTTCAAAATATTCCTTCCACCTCCTCAGAACACATTCTTCACCTTTTATAATACTTCCATCCTGGCTTCTGATTTTACTCAGCTCCGATGTTCCAAACTTTCCTCGGGCTGTCCGTATGGATTTCCAGAAAAACTTTTGGTTGGACTGGAAATCTTCAGTAAGCCTTCTGTCAAACTCATCCTTACACTCCTCTTTCTTTCTCTCAACAACTTCCTTAACAATACCTTTCGCTCTTTTATATACCTTTCTTGCTACACTTACGTCATCACTTGTTGCCCTCTGCATTCTTTGGTTAGCTTTTACTGCTAACCAATCTGACCATGCTTTCTTCTTCTCACAAACAGCTGCCTGTACACTTTTATCCATCCACATATTCTTCTTCTTTCCACCCTTTTTCCTTTTTGACACCCCACAAACATTGACAGCTATACCTACTACTCCATCTTTAAATTCATTCCACAAACATTCAATATCATTTACTTCATCCAGGTTCTCAAATCTTTCACTCAAGTCTTTCAAGTATTCTTTTCTGACATCCTCCTCTTGCAATCTCTCTACTTTGATACGTTCTAGAACGCTCGTCTGCTCTTGTGGTCTATGCCGCCACCGGTTAAATAGACCACCAATTCGGGTCACAACCAGGTGGTGGTCTGTGTCGATGGCGGCTCCACGATATGCGCGAGCGTCCAGAACTCTTTTTCTCAATCTTTCATCCACAACTACAAAATCGATCATACTTCTCGCATCACCCTCCTCTCTTGTATACATATGGATCCTTTTGTGGTCAAACATAGTGTTTGCCACAAAAAGACTCCATTCCAAACATATCTCAAGCAAACTTATTCCATTATCATTCACACGTTCATCACCAAACTTACCAACAACTCTTTCATAACCGTCACGCTTTCTTCCTACCCATCCATTAAAATCACCTAGCATGATAACTCTTTCATTCTGATCACATTTCTCTAACGAAAATAACAACAAATAATAAAATTTTGTCAAGCGCGTGTCGGACTCAAAAAATCTAGCACATTAACTTACTGAAATTTCAACTAATACAATTATGATTATGTGGTGGTATGGAACCCTCGGTGCGCGAGTCCGACTCGCATTTGGCTGGTTTTTTTTTTTAATGGTCCATGTTTCGAGGTTTCTGTTGCGAATTGTGAAATTTATCAGAAGCTTCATACGAGTTATGAAAATTATCGGTGGCTTATACCTACAACACTAACTACCATTTACCTACCCCCCTCTCGCTACGTGGAAAGAATCCAAACACAAATTCCAAATTCAAACTTCCCCGATCCGTCTTCGTGGTTCATTTTTGCCCCCATTCTCCCCCCACCCCCCAACTCCCCAAAACTTTGACGTTTGAGTGGAACTAACTCCTACTAGACCGGCTGCGGGAGTTTTAATCAATTTTTCGACTTTGTTTTTGGGGTTTTGGTACCTAATTAAATGGTGTTAATTTGAAAATGGTTTTCAAGGTCAGTGAAGAAAAAAAACTTGTGTTAGAAATTTACCTTAGTTGTGATGAATTTTCCTAACTATTTTTAAATTTAAGGGCCTATATATTGTCGATAACGCTAAAATAATAGAATAAAATTGTACGAGATTTTTATTACGAGATGTTGCGTGACAGCTACCTAAATATGTCAATCACATATATTTACAGTCTATTTTACTAGCATATGTGATTATAGAAATCCACTTCTCTATAATTAAAAAAAACCGGTCAAGTGCGAGTCGGACTCGCGCGCCGAGGGTTCCGATATACCTATAGTATTTTTGGAAGCAATAAAGTCCATTTTCAGGACCGCAAAACTAAATTTGTTTGTAAAGGTTTTTTGCAGATTTCTGAAAAACTGTGCAACTTAGAAAGATCGTTTTATTTTTGCTGTAAAGTTTATATAAACTTCTGTCAACTGTAATTAATTCAGATTTTTCCTTACTCAAACTTCGGAGATAAGGGGGGGGGAATGGTATTTTTCTTGACATTTTTCATCATAACTTTAAAACTAAGAAATTTAAAAAAATACAAAAATATATTTTAAAATGTACAAGTAAAGCCCTTTCATATGATACCCCAATCGACCTAGTAGCGACAATTTGAAATTTGGCCCCCCCTATTTTGGCCCCCTTTATATTAATAATCATACTTTTTTCAAAATTTTTTCTTGTGCAATTAAGTTGGGCAACTATATTCTAAAACTATTCCAAATTTCAGGTTGATAGCATAAGTGGTTGCTGAGATATAGAGGTGTGACAGACAGACGGACAGACAGACAGAGCGGCACCATAAGGGTTCCTTTTTTTTACCATTTTGGTATCGGAACCCTAAAAAGATAGTTTATTCCAACGCTTACTAACGTATCTTGCAGCCATGACATTAAAACCAGAGTATACTTTGACGGAAAGAATAACATTGTTTGACAAACTTGTTTTTTCTGTAAGCTTTAGCCGATTGCTTTTCACAAAGCTGCAAAATGTGTTGGTAAGCGTTGGAATTATAAAAAAAACCGGCCAAGTGCGAGTCGGACTCGCGCACTGAGGGTTCCGTACCACATAATCATAATTGTATTAGTTGAAATTTCAGTAAGTTAATGTGCTAGATTTTTTGAGTCTGACACGCGCTTGACCAAACTTTATTATTTGTTGTTATTTTATAGCTTATGAACTATAAACATACCAATTTTCAAGTTTGTAAGTGTTCTCGTTTGTAAAATAGAACTAAAACAAAAATCGCCTCCGCGACCATCCAACTTGACCCCTCTCTCATATGAATGTTCTTGAAACGGGAGCTCATCACAATTGGTTACTCTTAGTTGTGAGTAAAGTTGTAATATTTAATGATTTCAGACTTTTCCCTTTATTTGTACTGTGAGACCTAGCTTCTTGCCAAATTTCATAATTTTAGGTCAACGGGAAGTACCCTGTAGGTTTTGCGTTTTTGCATAAATGTATGGAGATGAGCACATAAAAAGCCATATCTTTTGATTGCGTCGTTGTATAAAATTGAAATTTTCAGATCTTGTGTAGTCCACGGACCTTAACATTCATTATCAATTTCAACCTGATACCTCTACCCGTTCGTGAGATAAAGGGTCTTGACAGACAGACAGACAGACAGACAGACAGACAGACAGACAGACAGACAGACAGACAGACAGACAGACAGACAGACAGACAGACGGACAACAAAGTGATCCTATAAGGGTTCCGTTTTTTTCTTTTGAGGTACGGAACCCTAAAAAACCGGCCAAGTGCGAGTCGGACTCGCGCGCTGAGGGTTCCGTACCACCACATAAACATAATTGTATTAGTTGAAATTTCAGTAAGTTAATGTGCTAGATTTTTTGAGTCCGACACGCGCTTGACCAAATTTTATTACTTTTAGGGTTCCGTACCTCAAAAGAAAAAAACGGAACCCTTATAGGATCACTTTGTTGTCCGTCTGTCTGTCTGTCTGTCTGTCTGTCTGTCAAGACCCTTTATCTCACGAACGGGTAAAGGTATCAGGTTGAAATTAATACCATATATTAGGATCCATGAACCACACAAGATCTGAAAATTTAAATTTTTTACAACGACGCAATCAAAAGATATGGCATTTTATGTCTTCACCTCCATACATTTATTCAAAAATGAAAAACCTACAGGGTACTTCCCGTTGACCTAAAATTATGAAATTTGGCAAGAAGCTAGGTCTTACAGTACAAATAATGGGAAAAGTCTGAAATCATTAAATATTTCATTTTTTCTCACAACTAATGGTAACCAATTGTTGTGAGCTCCCGTTTCAAGAACATTCATATAAGAGAGGGGTCAAGTTGGATGGTTGCTGAGGCGATTTTTGTTTTAGTTCTATTTAAAAACGGGAACACTTACAAACTTGAAAATTGGTATGTTTATAAGGCATAGGCTATAAAATAACAACAAATAATAAAATTTGGTCAAGCGCGTGTCGGACTCAAAAAATCTAGCACATTAACTTACTGAAATTTCAACTAATACAATTATGTTTATGTGGTGGTACGGAACCCTCAGTGCGCGAGTCCGACTCGCACTTGGCCGGTTTTTTTGTTATTTTATAGACTATGCCCTATAAACATACCAATTTTCAAGTTTGTAAGTGTTCCCGTTTTTAAATAGAACTAAAACAAAAATCGCCTCAGCAACCATCCAACTTGACCCCTCTCTTATATGAATGTTCTTGAAACGGGAGCTCACCACAATTGGTTACCATTAGTTGTGAGAAAAGTTGTAATATTTAATGATTTCAGACTTTTCCCATTATTTGTACTGTGAGACCTAGCTTCTTGCCAAATTTCATAATTTTAGGTCAACGGGAAGTACCCTGTAGGTTTTTCATTTTTGAATAAATGTATGGAGATGAGGACATAAAATGCCATATCTTTTGATTGCGTCGTTGTAAAAAAATTAAATTTTCAGATCTTGGATAAATATATTTTCGTATTTTTATACAACTCTTTGTTTTCAAGTTATGATGAAAAAAACCGGCCAAGTGCGAGTCGGACTCGCGCACTGAGGGTTCCGTACCACCACATAAACATAATTGTATTAGTTGAAATTTAAGTAAGTTAATGTGCTAGATTTTTTGAGTCCGACACGCGCTTGACCAAATTTTATTATTTGTTGTTATTTTATAGCTTATGCACTATAAACAAACCAATTTTCAAGTTTGTAAGTGTTCCCGTTTTTAAATAGAACTAAAACAAAAATCGCCTCATCGACCATCCAACTTGACCCCTCTCTTATATGAATGTTCTTGAAACGGGAGCTCACCACAATTGGTTACCATTTGTTGTGAGAAAAGTTGTAATATTTAATGATTTCAGACTTTTCCCATTATTTGTACTGTGAGACCTAGCTTCTTGCCAAATTTCATAATTTTAGATCAACGGGAAGTACCCTGTAGGTTTTGCATTTTTGAATAAATGTATGGAGATGAGGACATAAAATGCCATTTCTTTTGATTGCGTCGTTGTAAAAAATTGAAATTTTCAGATCTTGTGTGGTTCATAGATCCTAATATGTGATATTAATTTCAACCTGATACCTTTACCCGTTCGTGAGATAAAGGGTCTTGACAGACAGACAGACAGACAGACAGACAGACAGACGGACAACAAAGTGATCCTATAAGGGTTCCGTTTTTTTCTTTTGAGGTACGGAACCCTAAAAAATGGATCGTACTTACCCTGTCTGTTTTGTTCTGGCTATAAAGATACATTCTATAGTACATGAAAATCGAGAACCTAACTCAAAAATCCTGAACCCAAAAACAGATCCAACAAAAGCCAACAATATGGACGGAAAAACAAAACCTTTCTCGAACTTTCCGAACGGAATTCTCACAAATTTAACGTTTAACATCCGAAAACTAAAACTATCCGGCCCCCAGAGGCTAAAAAAGGTTCTCCTAACCAAACAGTGACCCTTATAAAATACCCCCCAACTGCCGAAAAAGCGGCCAAAAAGACAGTAAAACTAAAGGAATTAGAGCCCCCGAACTACTTTTCAAAACACTTTTCAACCCCCCCTCGCAGTAAAATATATGAATCCCAATTTATATTTTCGTACCCGAGCGGGCAGAGAGGGAGTTAGGCAGGAATCTTACTAAAGAACTTGTAATTTAAGTTCAAGTGTTTAAACTTTATGGTTGAATATCTTATAATTTTCTTTCTTTTTAGTTTCGTCGTGCAAAGATTTCGGCTGCTTTCATGTCGATTGTATGTACATGTGTCAATCCATCAAATTATTATTTTTTTGTTTAAAAACCTATGTATAAGATAAGATAAAATTTAATTCATAAGACTAAGGCAAACATAAATTGGTCTTAAATGACCTTAATACCTAAACTAAGTAAGACTCCTTACTTGTATCTTAGGCATTCTTATAGGCAGAGTAATGAATAAATGTCTCCATATTTTTAATCACTTTTTGTAACCATTTTAAGGTATTTTATATCACTTGACGTAATTTAATTACAATATCGCTTCAGAAACAATGCGGCCATATCGAAAGAAAATAAATGGTATAACAGCACTGCATTTACTTTCTCGCAATACTCAAGGAAAAACTATCAACCGAAAACTTAAATTTGTAATGCCATACACATAGTATGTAGTACAAACTTTTATTTATGTTATTCCAAAAAAATGTTCGAATGAAATATACAGATCAATGCATAATTCAAATTGTCAAACATTAAAATAAACAAACCTTAAACGATTTCGAGTAAATCACATGTTTAACTTTTAGTAGTACTGGAACACCCTTTATATGAATTTTCACAGATTAATGGATACTACCGTAGGATACTTGCATGGAGAGTTTTTTAATTTCCCAACACATGTTCCTTATGGATAATTGTTCAGTTGAGTCTACTGAGCAAGCCCTTTCAGTTTTTGGTACACCCTGTGTACTAAATTTTATTCAAAAAAAATCATAAAGAATATCCAGTCAGATAGACAACCAATTCAGGATTAATATTATAGAAAATTTCAATAAACTCAATGGAACCAATTTTGGGTAAATCACATATATACGATTTGGTGGTACAGGAACACCTCTTCTATGAAATTATACAGATCAATTGATGCTGGCACAAAATATCTTACATGAAACCAATGAAAATTCACGCTGTATTTACAGGTATAAAGCTACGAAGTAAAGTAAATTACATTTTGCGTGTTTCCCTAATCCGTCCCTGTCCAACTACTAATGAAAGCCTTTTTAGTCCGCATCCGAAATTCCCATCGACTACGTTTCCATACTAATTCTATTTGTGTTTGTTAGTGGGGTGAACGTAAAAGCTTTAGTTTTACGTAACGTGGTCCGTGGGGTGCCGGCAAAGAATAGTACCAACCCATCTCTACCCGTGGGTGTCGTAAGAGGCGACTAAGGGCATATGAACAGGAGGATGGGCAGCAGCATCTTTCTGTGTGTCGTACAATCTTACATACTGCGATCACCAACAACAGCGGTGGCCAGCCGCAAAGCTTAAAAGCGTGGTGACTATGGTAAATCCCCTCCTAAGTACCATGCGTTTTTGCTGGAGATCTGAAGAGAGCTCCCTGTCCTGCAGTAGACGTTTCATGGGATGTTATGATGAAGATGAACGTAAGGTGACTATCATATTTTTAACCCCGTTTATAAAATGAGCGCGGGAGCCAATTCATAAACATCACCGGGTGATAAAATATCACTTTTGATACTTTAAAAATTCTACCTGATAAACTCTTATAGGGCCGCCACACTATGCCCATCGCGGTGCTCCTCGCTCTGCCCCTCGCGCTGCCGCGATGTTGCTCTCTTCATACTGCTCTACTCGCGCTATTAATCGCGACACTCCGCAATTGGCCACTTGTCATTGCTAAACGATGGACGTCGAAACTGTGGCAGGATGCGCGCTATGTATTTTAAGTTAAGCTAATTATATCAATTTCTTATATATAGGGTGACTTTTAATTAGTTCTTGATAGCAAAAGATATGCATGTACTCATGATACTGAACAACTTTTCCCAAGGAACATAGGTCGAAATATGAAAAACCAAATTTGACCTCCCATATAAAATGCGCTATCAGATGATGCAGTTTCTATGGGAGGTCAAAACCTGATTTTCATATTTCCATCTATGTTCCTTGGGGAAAGTTGTTCAGTATCATGAGCACATTCATACCTTTTACTATCAAGAACTAATTAAAAGTCACCCTATAGAAATATATGCCGTGCTAAAGGAGTTGATGTATGACATATATTTATTGAAATAAGAATAGATAATTAATTAATAAGTGGCTGGCTACTCGCGCTCATATTGCCGGTCCTTTGACTCGCGCCCAAAAAACCGACAATCAAGGGATCGATGGGCATGACGAGGAACAATGCCTGCGGCATGTCAAGTAACACGGCCACACTACGTCTCTGCCTCCATCCCTCGCTACTTCCCACGCCACTCGTCGAGTATGTGGCTGAGCTATTAAAAAAGTAAGTAAAAAATATGAAAATTAACAATTAATAAGCTGGGGTAATCTACACTACTTTATATTTGACGAATATCAATCTTCACTTTCGAATAGGAAAATCAGTAATATTTAAATTTTTTGAGTGAAATGTTATCATCCGGTGAATTTCCTTGACGTATGTCAACTACTTTTTATGTGTCGATGGGTGGTATAATACATGAAACTCTGTTTCATGTATTCTATGGGTGTTCACTGTTGGTAATTTCTTTTTTTAGACTCAGTAAAACATAGTATACTTTTTACCAGAAAAAATGTAACACTTAATTATTTTCACTGTACGGCACTATGACGGTTTTTCCTTATGCTGATCTGAAGCGCCATCCATTAGGACTTTCGTAAGGTGGTTGAAAACACCCTCTAAAAGTCGCTGTTTTTATTTTTCTTATGAACGAATACTTTTCATTTACGCAAAATAAATAAAAAATAGGCGCAGATGAAGTGTTTCGGTCATTTCTTAAAAATAGCATCAATAAAAAATAAAAATACTTACGTTAAAAATTCCCACGAAATCAGAAAGACACTTTCTCGATAAATGTCTACAAAAACCGGTTTTTGTTAAGAAAGTGACATACGGACCGGTTTATCTGGTCAACCCTTGACCATCTTTTGTCCGATATTCCCACGATGACCGGTGTCCAGTGAACTCCAGTAATTGTCAGGTTACCGGTATAACAATGGGTTAGAAACAGGTAATGTCTTGCTTAAAAACTTGTCCCGATATTTAAATGTTTTAAAAAAGGGATTAAATATTTTTTTTTGAATCGCAATACGAATTTATTGTACATTTCTGTAAACCTTGCTTTGTGTATTGTTCTTTACATGAAGAAAGTGTTATACAGGGTGTAACAAAAAGGGTATAGCAACCCTAAAGGATGTGAATCTGTCAATGAAACTGAACAATTTTCCCTAAGGAACATAGGTCGAAATATGAAAAAAAAAACCTTATTATTAAGGAAAGCTGTTCAGTTTCCTGGGTAGAATCACATCTTATACACCATCTTATATACCCTTTCTGATACATCTTGTACAGTTTGGCGGAATTTGTGATGTTATAACTGTTGTATTTTTGTAATAACGTTTTGAAAATTTAATTTTAATTTAATTTAGATCCAAAAAACTATAAGGGTTCCTCATTGACTATGGAACCCTAACAACAGAGTCGATCTGTCTTCAGCTATACCTCTATGCATTTCCATACGATGATGGGGGACAAAACACTACAAATAAAATTAACTGTCTAAATATTAAGACAGTTATGTGAGGTGTCTGACAAAGATGCTCTCGAAGATCACACCCGTAATTTGACAGGGATTTCCATACAGAATACCAGAATAAAAATGCATTGTTTGTATAAGAGGACAAGTACAGTCAACGAAAGGTCAAGTTTGACACTCGCAGTGCGACTCTAGCCCGTACGTCTATTGAAATAAGAACGGTACAAAGCGCAATGTGTCAAGCTTGATATGATAGATAGATAGATAAATCCTTTATTGTCACACAAAAACAAAACAATACATAGGAGACTCTTAGAACTAGGGTGGATAAAGGCGGTCTTATCGCTTAAAGCAATCTCTTCCAGACAACCTTAGTATATTCTTTTGATATGCTTTTGACTTTACCATAGTCACTACCAGGCTTGCTAGCGTGGTGGTTGGCACCATGGACCCCAGTTGTTGGTGACCGCAGTATGATAGCACGATACGCACAAGGACGCTGTTGCCCATTCTTCGGTTCAAACTCCATTAGTCGCCTTTTACACCGCACTGACTAACTATCGAATTTAAATCAATAAGAGCTCCCGGTTATTTTGTACTTTAGAGTTCTTTAAAATTGATATACTCGTACATAACAACGGACTGAGAAATAAGGGCGGGGTAAGCTACTCGTACCCCCCAAAAACCGAAACCACTAACTACCCCCACTGCCAAAAAACTGTAACGGGGGGAACTAGGGGGAACGGCGAACTCTTAATTAAAACGTCACTCTTACTTCCTCCTAAGAAAACACCCACCCTAGGGAGCTAGTTTCGCATTGAAGCAGCTCTTCTATGGCACATAACGGGAAAAAATAATTTTCGGTCTAACATCAACAACATTGTAGATAGTCTTTCTTCCTTGTTTAATTCAAAGAAAATCATCTTAATGCTTTATAATCAACGTCATTATTGTTAACTTACGACTGCTAGGTTACGTAAGGGGACTGCGGGGACGGCGAATTTCTTACGTCCTCCTAAGAAAACACCCTTCCTGGGAAGCTAGCGTCAAGTTGACACAGTTCTTTTCACATTTTTCAACATCGGTTAATATAAAAGATAATTGCCATTGGCACTTATTTTGTAAATCAAACAAACAACTTCGAAACAAAAATTCAAAATCATTAGCTTCCCAGTCCCTGTCCCGTGTGGTGCCAGCAAAGAATAGTACCAACCCATTTCTACCCGTGGGTATCGTAAGAGGGCCAAGGGTTAATGAACCAGAGGAAGGACAGCAGCATCCTTCTGTGTATGGTACCATCTTACAATCTGCGGTCACGAACAATCGCGGTCTATGGTGCCAGCCGTAATGCTAACAAGCATGGTGACTATGGTACTTCCCCTACACATTGCTTCTCACATTGAATTTTGGAGTAGGTTCCCCTGTCCTGTAGTGGACGTTTCATGGGATGTTGTGATGAGCTTCCCAGCAACGCGAATTTTTTTAAAATTTATACAACGTAACAATAATTTATTGTTTCATTGTTTCTTTCTTTTTATGTGAATCTTCGTGTTTACTTTCTATTTCGTTCTTAATCGTGTTGAATTTAATATTGTAACAATGAAATGTACGACCAAAGCTTTAAACCGACTATCTAAATTACCAGCAGCGTTTTCGATGAGTCTTTATCAGGACGTAAAGAAACTGTACCAATGCAGACCGACCCACCCCCTAGGGGAGGCCAGGGTAGAAAGGCGCAGTAATTGTCGGATATTAATTCGAGTAATTTCTATAGCTCCGTATCGCGATAACAGAAAATGTACCATTAAGCGATATATTAGTCGTTGTAGAAGCGTAGTTAAAATTCTGCTATGTTTCTTAAGGATATTTGTTTACTTAGATAAACACTAAATTTTATGATGTCTTCTTCTTCTGTCGTGTCGATGGCAACACTCATATTTTTTAGACCAGTATTCGGCAATTCAGATAGCATTTGGTCTGGCCTTGTACATATCCTTTAGCAAGCGTAATGTAGGGCATGATGTGCTTGCTGTTGTGGCATCACACCGCAGTTGCAGATGTTTTACTATAATTCATAATTCATTTAATAGGTCTTTACCCATGAAATTGCCGGAATTTTCTTACAGATTAATGAGATCATAATTCCTATAATTCTAAAGCTATTTTTTTTATTTCTGTTATATTTGAAAGTTTACTTCAAGGTTATCAATTTACGCATAAAATAAAGTTTTTATTTTTAGTTTCATATATAAAATTAAAGGTTCGAAAATTGTTCGTCTTAAATGTCGTCCGATTTCATCATTAGATTTGTTATATTTTTTTACAGATAATATTTTTCGAAAATTAAATTTAAAATGCTGTTAGCTTCATGCCTTCCCAACAATGCTTAAAAAAATAAAACATATTGGATTTATAATTCCTAAGAAAAACGCAAAAATGTTAGTACTGAAAATTGAGTTTACCTAAAATCCGCCATACAAAACGGCAATTTCATAGGTAAAGACCTATTATTTGCATTCAAATGGTAAGTATAAAGGTCTTAAGTTCTAATACAGTTTAACATTTGATACCTTATCAGGTGTAGCAATAAAATAATCCTATTTCAATAATGCATGCTTTGAAATAATAGGTAATCAAGTCATAAAAATAACAATAAATCATAATGTCGTCTAAATAGCTAAAATGTTAGATTTCCAATGTTCTAAAATAATATTATACATGTCAATTTTTAAAATTAATTAATTATTTAAAATTTTATTATTTATTTTACCTTTTTATTTATTTCTAATTATTTAATGATTTCAATACGAATTATTTATTTATAGTCATTTTATTTAAAAAAGGCTTCTATTTTATAGTAACATTGTTTAAATAAGGTGTTCCTTATGTTTACAGTAAAATGTTTCATATTTTTCTATAGATTTAATTGTTTCCGGAATCGCGTTGTAAATTTTTATTGTTGAGTAGTACGGTCCTTTTCGAATTAATTCCATGTTTGAGTTTGGGAGTTTGAGAGTTTGGGAGTATATTCTATGTAGCCATGTATGATGTACTGACATCATTCATGGCTACATATCATACCTACTGAGGTATGATGTGAAATATATTTTTCTTTCCTAGGGGTTTAGACATCGTGCCACTAAATTTAGACACGACGAAAGCGAACGTCATATAAAAATAGTTTTAACAAAAACTACGCACCTCCTTCAAATTTTGCAAGGTGTCTATTAGACTAAAAAGTTTAAAATAACCATAGTAGTTAACAATCAGTAACTAAGTGAAGTAATAGAAAATAACCAAGCCTATTTTTATTTCAATTATAAATTTATGGGTACATTACAACAGTACATTTTGGAGTCGGAGCCAGCCAAGTCGCAAAACCAATTGAAGTCATCGGATTCGAACGAAAGACAGAGATGAAAGACCGGACAAGTGCGAGACGGATTCACGCACTAAGGGTTCCATACCTGTTCACCATAATATGATACTGCAACCTTTTGCTCTTTGATTTTAAAAAAATCCTTTGTCTACTCAAACCTGACCTCTCTTTAGTATGAATTTACTTGAAACAGGAGCTCACATTAATTGGTTATATTTAGTTATAAGAAAATTAAGTAAGGTTTTTGACTTTCCAACTTTTCTCTTTCATTGCGCTACTAAGACACCTAGTTTCTTGCCAAATTTCATGATTGTAGGTCACCGAGAAGTAACCTGTAGGTTTTGGTTGGGTTTATAAATGTATGGAGTTTCTTTTAATTGTGTTGTAAAACATTGAATTTTTGACAGCTTCGAGGATCCAAAGACCTTAAAAGTTATAATTTCAACTTGATACCATTACCCGTTCAAAACATAAAGGGTCTTGACAGACAGATAATCGTACAGCAAAGTGATCCTTTAAGAGTTCCGTTTATTCCTCTTGAGGTATGGAACCCAAAATGATTGGGGGCGAAAATTGATTTAGCTGGGTCTCATGTATGGGAAAATTCGTTTTATCCGTTTTTTTGAGCATTTATTGAAAAAAGCGTGTTTCAGAAACCCTACAGCGCCATCTATTACTGGGCTTTGGTTTAGATTATCGAGAACAAAGCTCGGTCGCTCAGCTACTTAGTTACTGTACAGAGTTCAAAAACTTGCGCCATCAACCCTTTTTTCCCATGGTTTTTTTTTATCAATTATTACAGTGATAAAAAAAAACCATGTTTAGCTATAGCTAAGTACCTATGTACCCAAAAACTTAGATACTTAGGTAGGCAAAGCACACCTGTGACGGGGTTCAGAAATTTTCATGCGCAAACTTACTTGTAATTAACAAAATACATTCAGAACTTGTAACTGGATTTAAATAGTAACGCCGGTGGTGCGAGAGCTAGGGATGGAACGGTCGATTATTTTGATATCGATAGTTTTACTGTAAAGTTGCTACGATAAAGGATAACGCTTAGTTATCCTTGCGAAACAGAGCTTCTGTAACATTAAATAATAATAATAGTCAAAACTTGACAAAAAATCCTTCCTCTAGAATCATTCTATCTCTTACAAAAAACCGCATCAATATCCGTTGCGTTGTTTTAAAGATGTAAGCATACATAGGAACAGACAGACAGCGGGCGACTTTGTTTTATACTATGTAGTGATAGTGAAGCTAGTACTTCAAACAATCTCGTAGATCTAGAAAATAAAATAAAGCAGGTGGACTTTTAACAAAGATTTTCTTGTTCTAATATTGCACATTATTAACACATAGCGCTTATTCCCCCTAAACACATTTATTGCTACAAATATTTTATATCTTGCACAGGGCCCTGAGTCAAGATGCTTTCTACAATCGCAAACGCTATAGAATAGAATAAAAATGTATGGGATTGACATTAGCTGTGACGCAACATTTCTATCGCTAATGTCATTCCCGTACATTTTCATTCTATTCTACTAGCGTTTGCGATTGTAGAAAGCATCTTGACTCAGGGCCCAGATCATCAAACTGAACGACATACTTTTAAATAATCAATTATAATATTAAAAGCGACATTAATGCAATTTCAAAAAAAATGTTCACCCAATACACATATTACTTTTGAGTTATTTTTAGGGTTCCGTACCTAAAAATAAAAAAAATGGAACCCTTATACGATCACTTTGTTGTCCGTCTGTCTGTCTGTCTGTCTGTCTGTCCGTCTGTCTGTCTGTCTATCTGTCTGTCAAGACCCTTTTTCTCACGAACGAGAAGAGGTATCAGGGGAAAAGTCTAAAATCATTAAATATTTTAATTTTTCTCACAACCATAGTAACAAATTAAGGTGAGCTCCCGTTTAAAGAACTTTTCTATAAAAGAAGGGTCAAGTTGGATGGTCGCGGAGTTTTTAAAATCAAAGAGCAAAAGCTTGTAGTATATTATATGGTGGATAGGTACGGAACCTTTAGGGCCCGAGTCCGACTCGCACTTGGCCGGTTTTATTTCTAAAAAATGTTATGTAAATCCGTATACTGTATTTATGCACTGTTCAAAAATAACCCTTTAATATAATTGACATGATCGGGCTGTCGAGGCACTATCAAATTAAATATCCCCCGTGCGCAGTTTTGACACAAATTTATTGAACTTGTTCTGAGGAGGTTTTCAGACTCAGGTGCAGCACTATTGTCTTACATGTCTATCACCATTGGCCTCTTTCTTCCTTACTTGCCTCTCTAATGAAAGTGGAATCTATCGATAATGCAATCAAATTCTTCAACACGTCCCTACACTATTCTCATACAAAGAGACACTAAGAAATTATGTATTCCCCCTTGCGCAGTTTCGGCACAACTTTATTGAATTTGTTCTGAGGAGGTGTTCTGTTCAGTTCTAGATGCAGCACTTTTGTCTGACATCGTGAGCGGAATGGCATCGCGAGTGCGACTAATTTCGCGCCATTCTAACTTTCCGCCGCCATCTTGGTTGGAATTCGCTTTTTGAAATTGATTAACGGCGAAACATTTTACGTGGAAGTTTGTTGTTCGTTGTACCGTTAACAGGATGATTTGTTTACTCTCTTTTTATATCCTCTTTAGCATTTATTTACACTCATATTGATTGTTTGAAAAGTAGATATTAACTGAAATATCCAATAATGGTCGCTGTTAGGGTTCCGTTCCCGAAGGGTACAAACGGAGCCCTTATATTACTCCTACGTCGTCTGTCTGTCAGTCTGAGCTCTGTCGGATTACGGATTACGAAAGAAATGCACACGACTGCGCGTCCCTGACTAAGACGGTGTTTTTACCTTCGTGGTATGGAACCTCGGTACGCAAGTCCGACTCGCACTTGGCCAGTTTTTTTGGCAGTTATGAAGGATTTTCTTTGAATTTTACTTTTCTTAATATATTAATTAAACACACAAACACGAGCATACTTAATAGCATAGTAAGTATGCTAGTGTTTCTTAATTTCTGTTTTCGTATGCTGTATTCTCATCTTCCAACTTCAGCTTCCGCCATATTGTATTTAATTCCGAGCAAGGCGCTTTAATTTTCGAATTCGGAAACTTGGAACGCGGCGTTCTACGTTTAAATTCAAGTTTGATTCGAGCGCGTTCCATATTCGAGGCACGAGTTTTCATATCACGCCTCTCAGGCTATTGCTGTACGTTAAACACGAATGTTTCTTATGTCAAACATGAAATCAATAGAACATTACTGCAATGGCCGTCAAAAAAGGTGTTGAAGGACGAACGTAGCCTCTGCCCCACATGCGTGAGTCCTTCAATGTTTGTGGCCAAGGCTTTTATAGTACTTTTCTAAATAAATGCGGAAATTCAAACTAAGTAAGTTTAATCCAAACAAACATTAAAAACTTCCAACTAATTAATATATTCAGTTTTTCATTTTAATCTGTGTTTGTTTAGTTTTGTTTTACAATTTATAGCTATCTTTTTGCAAGCCAGTTCGAAATGGAAACAAAATCTTTGATAAATTACCTCCATCGTTCTTACGCTTTGATAAATTACCTCTTAGGTTGGTATGCTTGATGGTACTTTCCACTTTTAAATAGCTCGACGGATATGAGTTTTTATAATAAATTATTCGGCCGCAAAACACAATAGATATTGATTTTCATTCTATCTTTTCCAGAAGGCGCTCGCCCGTATTTAACCAGTACAGCTTTTTCGATCTATCTCGAAGAAGGTTGTCAAAACAATAATCGAATTTCCAAGCATGTTTGAGAAAATGTAATTTTTTACTTTTACCGAAAAGTATTTCGGTTTTATGGCCTGAGTAACATGCTAAAATTACGATTCGGATTCAGATAATTTTAGTCAATGAAGATTCTTTACAGAATACTTATTGAATGTCATGCAGAATACAGTGCAAATAGAGCGAGTCTACGCCATTTCCAATCGTGCTATGGCAGCGTAAATGAAACGGCAAGAAACCACTGCAGCACGGCCTACTCTAAGAGTCGGCTTTTTAGAATGTGTTTCCTGTGTTTCGCTGGAAGAGCACCATACCTCTTCTCCTCCTTCACTATTTCAGTCGGACCTTATACATCGTGAATTTTCATTCGTTTTAAAGCCGAAGCCGGAGACGCATTTTTGAAGCGTTCGAACTTCAATTCGCATTCGAATTGGCAAGATTCGTACACGAATCCGTAAAATAGCAATTTTTGAATATTCATACTTGTGAATTCTGCAACGAGTGGTCCGACCCACTCGTTTTGCATTTCTACCACTCGAAAGTATGTATAATCTGTGATGAGAACGACATTGACACATGACATTGTACTGACATATCAACTTTTTAATTTGCGTTCCATTCCCTCGAAATTCATTACCGGTTTTTAAAATCAATGAGTGATTGCTTTCCGGTTTTTATTTTTTCTGCGTGAAAAGAAAATTGTTTAAAGATTGTAATTTAATGGCAAATGATTCAAAAATGCGTAAAATCGAGAGCATTAGAAATTAAATTCGTACACGATTCGTTTTTGTATGCGAACTAAACATTCACTTCGAACGCTTCAAAAATGCGTCTCCAGTAATTCTACTCATGAAAACACTTGAAAACATACTTGAAAAAATTTTTTCGCCTTCCCATAGTAAAGTGGTCACGTGATTGACTCATTTTGTATGGGTAGGTGAAAAAATATTTTCTGGTAAAAATTTTTTTTCTTCGGTAAAGTTGCTTGTTTTCATGAGTAGAATCACTGGGCTTCGGATTTAAAACGAATGAAAATTCACGCTGTAAAAAAAAACTACTATCAAAAAATACATAAAACAGCTCAAAAGCTCGGAAGCAATCCTAGAGTTCCTATTTCTACCGCTTCCCGGATTCCAGTTTCCTTGCATTGGAGTAAACAAAATTTCTGCAAGGATATGAGGGCCCCCTTCCCCCTGAAACTCCTGAGGGAGGAAGGGGGTAGGGGGCGACTAGTTAAGGTTTTTTGTCTGTGTACGTTTCGCTAACGTTATAACTTCATACTTACCACTGTAAGTAGAGCTCTTCTTTGTCTTTGTACGAATAACTTTGTCGTTGTCGGAATGGAATGAGATATAAGTAATTTTGTATAACGGTATGTAGTAATGAGAATTGGTTAATTATGACATGATTCTTTGAAAATATATGTTTTTCAGGCCAATATTATTCTTGAGATTTTAAAACATTAAAAAGTTTAAAAGATGTACAATTATGTAATCATATTGAAATGTCATATAAATTCTTCACAAAAATTGTGATTGTGATTTTATTTTTATTTTTTTTGTGATACTTTATATTTATAAAAAAATTAAAATTTGCCAATTTTTAGAAACTTCAAGCAATAAAAACGATAAATAAATACGGTAAATTTCACATTTCATTAAATACTTTGGTAGTAAATCCAAAGTATTTAATGAAATGTGAAATTATTTACTTAGACATAGGTACTATAATTATACTTTTTAAATAATTTTATTGTACAATCCATAAAACAAAAATTTAATAAGAGTTTGCGCCGATTAATCCAAACCCGTTTGGTGTGGTTGGTAGTAGTAGTAGCCTTCCTGTCACGCCGTAGGTCGCGGGTTCTATCAAACATTTGGGCAAACATTTAAATGGCTTTGCCTAGTTTGGAATCAGAAGACCTTGTGTGAAAGTTCCCTCAATATGTATGTATGTATTTATTAAATTTTGTTCTTTTTTTAAGTTTTCCTTCATGCTTAAAAAGTATACGCTCATATTATTTAACAATACCTGGGCGACCGAGCATTGCTCTATAATAGCCGCCTCAATATTAAAATTTCATCGGGTGAGCAAGCTATGCTACTCGCCAACAGATGGCGCTGTAGGTTTTCGTCTAAAACGCAAATGCTTAAAAACATGGGGAAAACGAATCTTCCCAGGCATGAGACCTAGCTAGATCGATTTTTCGCCCTCGAAAACCCCCGTACGGTAAATTTCATCGAAATCGTTAGAGCCGTTTTCGAGAAACCGATTACAAATATATATATTTATATATATATATATACAAATATTGCTCGTTTAATAGTATAGGATAATTAAAAGAATTGTCCCAGTTCTTTTCAAAATGGCCGCGTAACGGGTGTTTTTTATCCGTGTGAGTGCGAGGGTGGCAACCTTTTTAGCGATGAGGGTAAAATTAAATAGTGGGATAAAATAATAATTTTATAGTTGGGCAAAAACTTTTGGGTTTTGCGCATAAAATTTGTGAAGGTATGAGCCGTTTGTTCTAGAGTAATAATACCTATACACGTAGTCGTAGTCGTAAGAACTAAAGTCGCGTTGCGGTTGAGATTTTACCGCATTACCTTTATTTTTAACTCACAATTTTTTTTTATGTTACAAGTGAGCAAACGAGCAGGTGATTCCGTATTCCAGACATAAGCGCCAATGTTTGAAAGTCACAGGGTGATTTTCAAGATTTTTAAAATTAAAATAAGCTCTGTTAAACTCCTCAAAAGTAAGAATCAATATTTGTTAATTAAAAAATAATGTTCAGTTTTAAAATTACCAACATAACAATTTAAGTTTTATGAGTTTATCGTGGCTTTTTATTTAAAATATCTCAAAAATCACCCGGTGACTTTCGAAAATTGGCCCCCAAGTTCCAGAAGATGATCAGCAGCGCCATCCAGTTCAACTTTTAAAAGGCATACATAGTTTGGCATAAGAATATTTTTGTCTTATTTAGAGTAGAGATGGCCAGAGATGCAATATCTCATTTTAAACTATTATGCATTTACAATGAGAAGCCCGTTGGTATGGTTGGTAGTGAGCCTTTCACGCTGTGAGCCGCGGGTTTGATCCCCGCCCAGGGCTAACATTTGTGTGATGAACACAAGTGTTTCTTCTGTGGCTGGGTGTTAATTATCTATTTATGTATGTATATCAGTCTTTAAAACCATATTACAGGCTTTGTCTAGAAAAAAATTTAGACAAAATATGCGAATGATGCTTACGGTGTAAATTTTATTAATACCTTTTGGTAACTCATGTAAACTTGGTAAATCGCGTCAATTTTTTTTTAAAAAAAAAACATCGAAATCTTCAATCATGTCATACTATAATTAATTTCAATTAAAATTGTTTCTATGAAACTCAATTTGACCACAATTTAATAAAACATAAATCTCTAGGTGCGTAAAACGCTTAGCAAATAAAACAGAACAAAGAACTTACCATAAACAAAGAAAAAACTTAAATCCATAAACAAAAATACACCGACATAATTCCAAATTCAAACTACACTAATAAAACTAGCGCGCGCAAAAATCAATCCGTTGCTAAGAGTCCAACCCTTTTCGGCTAAACCCCTTTTTTCACCCTAAGAATTACTTAAAGGCGGGCCTTGGGATGGGAGGGGGGCAAATGGGGAGTTTTTTACCCCTTTGAAGAATTGCCCCAAGGCGCGGGGTGGGGATCGCGTCTGTGTGAGTGTAGTTAAACTTGCTAAACGAATAGAAAAGGGTACCGTTTTTCCCGCCTTCCCTCGGTCGATACTGAGTGGTTCCAATTTAATATAGGTTTGTTATCTTTAGCAGTCTAGTGAAATATTAAGGTGAATATCTTTGAAATGAAATAAAAATGCAAAATGTATTTGGAACGTAAGAGAAACATTTAGTTGAAAAATATCAGATAGAAAGCACTGAACATAAAGCATTTTTAGGTGTTTTTCAGCTTCAACAATTAATTATCATTTTCATATCATGAGGGTTGTGAGATCAACGACCTACCTCATAGACTCTAGTGTCAGAGTTGTTAAGCCGCCAAAGGCCTCCGATATGGCTTATTTGTTAGTATAGCCAGGACAGATTAACGTACCTTTCGAAGCACGTTTAAAACAAGTATAGGAAAGTAGTAATGGGAAGAAAGTAATTTAATATTCTAAAGGTTTTATCGAACCATTTCGAAACATTCAAGTTAATTTTACGCATAGGACTGATTGACATAAATAAGATTAATGGAATAAAATTAGCTTTAGTTTAAGTCTAAGACGAAATACGCCAAATACGCTTAAATGGAATAAACAAAAGATGATCACAAACCCTGATAAAACGTTTGAAGAAATAATTTAACAGTCAAGGGCGTTCACACACTTACACGATCGATGCATCGTTGATCAGATTCAGATAATTTATTCAATGTAAGTAGATTCTTTACAGAATACGAATTGAACGTCATGCAGGATATAATGCAAATAGAGCGAGTCTACGCCGTTTCGGATCGTGCTATGGCAGCGTAAAAGAAACGGCAAGACACCACAGCAGCACGGCCTACTGCAGTCGGCTTTCTAAGAGTCGGCTTTTTACAATGTGTTTCTTGTGATTCGCTGGAATATTATAGGACCATACCTCTTTGTGATTTCTATCGATCACATGGGTTGAATCACTAAAACGCTTTGATTGAGAATAGATCAGCTATAGATAAGCAGTTAATCGATCAACCAAAATCCTTTAGATCAGTTGAAACCTGATTAGATCAATAAAGCAAAAAATTAAGATGGTAGATCTGTCGCAGGCCAATCGTTTACGCAAATTTGTAAACTGTCAGCAAATTGTAAAATGGTGTTGGCAGTTTTTAAATGGGTTTAGATTATTCAAGGTAAATCTAACCATACCGATCCCAAATAGGGTTAGATTAGGTTACCTTGTGACCAATATCGCACGAGCCGAGAATTATGTAAAATGACAAATTAAAATATTCTCAGCATTTTGTAAAATGCCAAGGCAGTATGTAAAACGGCGGACTATAAAAATTGCCCGCAACAGATCGATCAACGATTGAGTGATCGTCATCAGAATTTTACGAAAAGTGAGGCGCGTTGTGGTAGATCGTTTTATGACAACAGAATGATCTACCGTAAAATAGGAAATACTATGTATACTCGTATACGCATATATAAATAGTCTACCGACGTTGTTCGATGCTCAGTTAATGCTTATTTTAATTACAGATCTTTTTTTTTGTTACCTAACCTAAGAGCATAATTCGATAACGCTGAACGATCTACAGTGCCGCGTGTGGTGCCGGCAAATAATAAAATTGGGTGTCGTAAGAGGCGACTAAGGGTTAATGAACCAGAGGATGGGCAGCAGCATCCTTTTGTGTATCGTATCATCTTAAATTCTGCGGTCACCAACAACCGCGGTCCATGGTGCCAGCCGTAACGCTAACAAGCGTGGTGACTATGGTACTCTCCTCCACATTGTTTCAGCACAAGCTGGAATTTTGAAGGGAGCTCCCTGTCCTGTAGTGGACGTTTCATGGAATTGGGTTTTGCGCATACCTACCTACAGATCTTTTTTAATTTGCATTTTAACAAAACCATTGATCTATGTCGTACGTGCAAGTGTAATTACACCCTAAGAGGCGTCTTATCCAACATAAGTACCTATCTTTAAGTAGGTAGACACGGGGTAAAGTTCACCCCATTTTTCCGCCCCTTAAATAATGCATCTGAAAAGCGGGGAGCAAAAGGGGGGCAATGGGGGCAGTCGCGGCGCACACGGAAAAGATAAGCAAACAAATGCCAAGGAGTGTTTTCTGCGTCTGTTTTGTGTACAGGGTGATTATTTACTTTGTTTTTTTTTCAGGAAACTTCGAGTGACAATTCGCGGAAGAGTGAGACAAAAAACTTACAACACATTTATAAATATAACAATAGTACATTAAGATGCAAGTGTGCTTTTTGGGGCACGAGCCGCAGGCGAGGGCGTAATGGACCCGAGATAGTAATAACCAAAGCTTAAGCGTTTCTTACGATGTTATTCAACACATTTGCGAACAAAAACATAATAAATTAGCTAACCTTTTTTTCCGAAGGATTTACAAAGGAAAATTCGTATCTGAAGTTAGGTATTTTTTCTTAGATATCTACGTACACCCGATACCTACTCCATGCAGATTTGTGTTTTATGTAAATATTTTCGACGTCGAGAAACGACATTAATTACTGTTTTTTTTTATTTGTAAAAGTCGATACTTTTGAAAATAATTACAAGCAATACCACGAATAATTATATGTAAAATGGCGCGCATATTGCTCTTTTAGAAAACACAGATTATACACTTATGTTTAATGTATCAACCCTGTACATCAAACATGTTAAAAAAGCGCGTGGGTTTTTAATTGTCGCTTCTTTTTTTCCCACATGGCGCCACTTTGTTTGTGAAGCGGCGTAAATTTAACTTACGTCATTAAGATATTTTTAATATCCTACAATGAATAAAGAACATTTTGATTTTTTTAACTTAATTATTATTTTTTTCTTAAAATTACCCCAACTTTTGAATCTCCTATATAAAAACTGCACAATTTCTAAGCAAAACTCAAAAAGTTACCAATATCACGAAGAAAGAGTTTTTTTACCCAGATTACAAACTATTGCCACAATTAGACTTGCCCTCGCGAGGCATAAATTCTCACCCTATATAAACATTTGCACCCTAAAATCTTCGCGAGTCATTACTTGCGGGGGGTTGGAGTGGGGGAAAGTGGGGGAGGGGGAATCTTCGTTCAAATCTCTGACATTTTATCTAAATGGGCCCCGGAATGGGTCTCGTTTCTACTAATGACCCCGAAGAAACAGTAAGATGTGTTGCTGTAAGTTAGTGCCGACTTTAATGTGTAAATATAGAACATCCTGTGTATATCGTATTGTTTGAAAGATTAATTTTTGGTTGTCTTTGTTTAGTTCAAAGGGTGTTTGTAATTGTAGGTGTTATTTTGATGTATTTTAGGTAAATAATGACATTGAAATTAAACAAGTCCGTCTGGGGAAGAACCACCTCCTTGCTATTTTCTGCCGTAAAGCAGCAGTGTTTGCACTGCTGTGTTTCGGTTTGAAGGGCAAGGGAGCCAGTGAAATTACTGATGAGACACACCATCTTAGTGCTCAAGATGGGCAACGCGCTTTGCTGTCTTGTTAGTGTCAATTATGCTATTATCAGGGCAGTGGGTGCTATGGGCGTTGGTTATCATATACCATCAGGTGGCCCACACGCTTACTTGCTCACTTGGTACATATAGGTTCCTGTAGTGGACGTCTCATGCGAAGATATAATGATGATGATGAATGATATGAATTGAAAAAGGAATGCTGAGATGGTTTGCTTATCCAGAGGACAACAAGACGAGGGTGTACAAACATTGTTTCAACGAACGTGCGAAGAGATCAAAAGATGTTCTGAATATAGGCTATTAAAAATATAAATATAAAAGGGCTATTAAAAATATAATGAATAAAGGCTATTGAAAATAAACTTCCCTAAACCGACCATGAAATCATAAATGATTATTGTGCTCCAATTTTATGTCAACATATGTTTTTTGTACTGTTTGTTATCTGTGTGCAATAAAAGAGAATTGTATTGTATAAAAGAAGCGAAGAAAGTGCTGGAAGGATGTGGTTCTTTCTTACCCACAATAGCAGTGATGGGTGTAAGAGACGGTGTACCGAAAAACGGAAAGGGCGTGCTAAGTCAACGAAACCGAACAACTTTCCCAAAAACATTTTTGGAAAATGATAAAAAATTTCGTCAAAAATTTTGAAAGGTCAATTTTCTTTTTCATTTCCCAGAATTTTTTCTTTGGGAAAATTGTTCAGTTTTGTTGACAGAACACGCTCTTTCCGTTTTCGGTACACCGTCTCTTACACCATGCTTGTATATTTTAACAAGAAAGTTATCTAAAACCTGCTATGGTGTAGGTAGTAGTGGGAGCATCAAGCTCATGGTTCTGAAATCGTTGGTTTGAATCTCTGAGAGGGGGACAGTTTGGATAATGCAGGCGAAATCACTGATGTCCGGACGAGATATTGGTTACATGGTTTCAATTTCAAACAGTGAAGTAAATTAAAGTTGACGAACTAAATAAGATAAAGAAGACTTACAAATAACAAGTGACTTGAAAAATAGCCAAAAACCTATCAGCTTTGAGATAACATTTTCAACCAACACGATTAAAACCAAATAGATTCGATATCCGCAAACGAAATCGAGCTATTCATTAGAACTGGCACGCGAGAATAACTGAGCCTTCGAAATTTAAATCCAGCGGAAATGTTGGTAGCATTGGTAGCAACACGGCAATCTGGTGCTCGAGCAATTTGCTTCTAACTGAGTCATTTGGCGCGAGCGTCTTCGAGGGGGGGAGAGGGGAGGGGGCAGATGATTTGTAATTTGTTTTCTGTAGCTGTTGGCTTTAGATGCTAAGGTGGATAAAGAGGTAAGTGATGCTTTTGGGGTCAAAAGATAGAGGGTTAAGCTGGCTTACTTTGTGCAAAGCTAGTGCAAACCTGTATATCCTGCATTCAGTACTTTATTGCGGACTTTTCTGCTTTCTTTAGTGGCCTACAGACAAGGCTTTAGATCTTCGCCGCTTGAAACTTTGTACTCAGATATCTTCCATCTGTTTGACCCATGTTGCATGAAAGTAAGCCAAATATAATACTAAAAACTTCGTGTCAATCAGTTTATTGGTTTGTGAGTTTATCGCGCAAAGACAAACAGACAAAATTCCCAAACATGACCAGAATGGGTTCAATTACTGTTTTATATTATAACCCCCTAGACTACACCACATTGTCGCAATTTTTTTAATGTACAGAATCGGCGAGTTTACGATTTCATTATATGTATGATGATGATAACATACCTTATAGATTGCGGACGGGGACGGAAATACATTTTATGGTGGTTCACACAATTTTGTTCGTCCCCGCCTGCAATATTTTATAAAATTCAATCTATCCAAATCCAATAGATTCTAGAGCTTGTTTAATCATTTTCTGTTATGCAGTCGGTTTTTTTACCCAACTGCAGAAACAAGGAGGGTTAAGATGTTTCCGGTATGTATGTATGTGTAAGTATATGTATGTATGTTTATCTGTTCCCTCGAAACATCAAAACTACTTATCGTAATTTGACAAATGAGGTATCGTTAGAAGTGTCTTGCTCATCCACTGGTTATAGGATACAAGAAGTTACATTTAATTGAATATGTCTTATTTTGAAATTCTTTTTCATAAGATCTTCGTTGTAAGTTTTCAGTTACGCCTGTCTGCTTCCGCCCGTGGCTGACTGATGCCGCGCCTCGAGAAAATGCACACCATTTCATTACGTTTTCTCGTTTAGCACGCCACGATTTATAGCCTACACCTTTAGCCTACCTCTGTAGAGCCTCTATAGAACCTACACCTTACGCCTCACCTCACCCCCTGGCCCTGGGCATCTGTCTTAAGGCAGTGGGACTTTAGTGTCTTATGCTGTAATAATATTGGTTTGTATTTTTTTGTACTGTAAAAATTTAGTTAATGTCTTATTGGGCTTTTTATTAGGCTTCCCTTTACAACGTGCTTCACAAAGTGTGAAGAACGCGACCCTATTATTAAGCGTCTGTCTGTCTATCAGGGGGCTGTTTCTCATGAACCGTAATAGGAAGATGGTTGAAATTTTCACAGATTATGTATTTCTGTTGCCGCTATAACAACAAATAACACAAAAAATAAGAGGGGCTTCTGCGTGTCCATAACTAAAACGGTATTTTTGCCTTAGTGGTACGGAACACTCAGCGCGTGAGTCCGATAAGCCGGTTTTTTCTAGCGTTCTCAAAATGGAATCCTAGCCCCAGGTTCTGAAATTCCTGACATTGCGATTATTACGATGAACCCTTTAGGTAAAATTTTTCAAAGCAAATAAAATAAATTAAATAATTATATTTCAAAATCATAGAGACCTGAATGGGGGTGGATATGTGGGGCCATGCGGCTGAGTGGGAGAGAGCTTTCAGAGCACAAAAGCGGGCAGTGCGCGCAATTGCTCGTGTGCCGATACGTACCTCTGCGCAACCCTACTTCAGGTCACTAGGAATATTAACTCTCCCGTCACTAGTAATCTTACACACGGCATTGTATGTGAGAAAAAATCAGTCTTTATAAGAGACATGAAGATATCCACACATACAATACGCGTAATAAGACGAACTTGATCACTAGCCTGAACAGACTGGCGAAATCGTCTAAAGTAACGCATGAGCTGGGTCCGTCAATTTACAATCGGATACCCAAAACTATAACGGAGGTCAACAGTGACGATTTATTTAAAATTAAATTAAAGCGCTGGTTGATCGAGCAGGCATTTTATAACATAAAGGACTTTTTAGCCTTTAAATGCTAATTTCATATTATATAAGTGTAGTAATATAGATACCTATTTTGTTATATTTAATTGTTAATTTTGTTATTATTATTTTCAACTTTATGACATGTAATTATTATTACCAAATAAAACAATACAATAAATAGGATCGTAAGGAAAATTGTTTCATAAAAACTATTAACTCGCTTAGAAGGCACTTACCGTCAATTTGCTGCTAAAATATTCACATTCCAATATATTTATTTATTACACAACTCACTTAGGGGAATCACAAATTGAATATGGTAACTGAACAACTTTTCTATTACCTACACAATAATGAAACACACAAGCACTTTCCACAAAAACGACACAGTAATTTTTATTTTTTTCCTTTTGAAAAATAAAAATTACCTAAGCCAGGTATTGACGGTTATTATATTCAAACACTAAAACATTTCTTAACCCGTCAACTGCGAGGCCACAAATGACGGCAGAACTTCCAAGGGTCAACAATTAGAACAGGTTTGACCGTAAGAACCGTTTTAAGGTCTCGTTATAAACAAGTGCGGCGTTGGGTCGTACTGGACAGCGGTCACCGTGGGAACTAGGGGAATCAATTACAAGAATTATTCATGGATGCTTTGGTACCGATATTTTCTATGTTATTGGCTGTAGAAATACTATAAAAAAACCGGTCAAGTGCGAGTCGGACTCGCGCGCCGAGGGTTCCGATATACCTATAGTATTTTTGGAAGCAATAAAGTCCATTTTCAGGACCGCAAAACTAAATTTGTTTGTAAAGGTTTTTTGCAGATTTCTGAAAAACTGTGCAACTTAGAAAGATCGTTTTATTTTTGCTGTAAAGTTTACATAAACCTCTGTCAACTGTAATTAATTCAGATTTTCCCTTACTCAAACTTCGGAGATAAGGGGGGGGGAATGGTATTTTTTTTTGACATTTTTCATCATAACTTGAAAACTAAGAAACTTAAAAAAATACAAAAATATATTTTAAAATGCACATGTAAAGCCCTTTCATATGATACCCCACTCGACCTAGTAGCGACAATTTGAAATTTGGCCCCCCCTATTTTGGCCCCCTTTACATTAATAATCATACTTTTTTCAAAAAATTTTCATGTGCAATTAAGTTGGGCAACTATATTCTAAAACTATTCCAAATTTCAGCTCGATAGCGTAAGTGGTTGCTGAGATATAGAGGTGTGACAGACAGACGGACAGACAGACAGACAGACAGACAGAGCGGCATCATAAGGGTTCCTTTTTTTTACCATTTTGGTATCGGAACCCTAAAAACAGGATTAGAAATGATTTTTTTTTCTTGTTTTTGAATTTACATTTAACAATACTTAACAGCACAGCACAAACTATAGGTAAATAATGTTTAAGTAACGAGCGCGTCTCGCCATCAAATAATTTGTATTTTACCTATTACTTTAAATAAAAATAAAAAAAATACAAAAGCTGTGAAACGTTAAAAAAATTTAAAAGAGTGGCCTTATTGCCAGGGTAGTAATCTCTATCAGGACACTTTCAGGTGTTGAAATCAGTGACGGATGGAGAGAGCAGATTAAAGCTTAAGTAGAGCGAATGAACTGCATTCATGAAGTACTCGTATTTAACGAGAAGTACGTTTTGTATGTAAGTATAAAAAGTAATAAAAAATTTGTAAATTACTACTTTCGTGAAAGTTATTTCCAATAATAAGTGTTTTTCTTATTTTTGTTTCATATGAGACTATTTAGATTATTTAGATTCTTATTATTTTAAAAATAATAACAATGTAAACAATCGGTTAAATCAGTTCGATTTCCATAGAATAAAATCCGTACGACCGGTTTTTTATGATAAAGGTAAAGTTAAAGGAATCTTTTGAATGACAATAGACAAGCGGACGACACCGGACAGTGGTCAGCGTGGGAACGGGGTGGCTACCGGAGGGTTAAAACCTGTTTTTGTGGAACTTTCTTGAGAAATGGTAAGTTTTGTACAGTCGTGGAGAGAAGTATTAGTAAGTTTTGATAAATTTGATTCTTTAATCGGAGCTCGATCAAGCCCTGAGGACACACATGAGGTCGACGATGGAACGAGCCTGCCCAAAAAAAGCTTATTTACTGGCGAGCTGAATAAAATTCCAAAAATGTAACAGCGAGTACCACATACAGCGTCAATTTTAATGGTTTTGCTGTGAAGATGTGATACAAGCAAAGACTCTTCCGAGCAAACTCTCACTTCTCATGCTCTGAAAGTGCTTTTTTGTGGACGTCCACCCCCCCCACCCCCCCCCCCCACCCTCCGCGCGTCAGCATATTCTTCACTAAAGCAGAACAACTCATTCTTCAGTTACATACATTTTATTTCCTCGCAATCAAAGTGAAAAGCACAGTTTATAGCTCGTCCACAAAACCATTTTATCCTCGACATTACTATCAGTCTGCTAAAAGTCTCGCTAAAAGTTCGTTTTGTGCACTTGTTGTAAAATCTACTAAGTATGTACTTGTCAAAAGTTGATTTTCGTATTTCGACCTATGTTCCTTGGGGAAAGTTGTTCAGTATCATGAGTACATGCATACTTTTTCTATCAAGAACTAATTAAAAGTCACCCTATATGTTTGGCCATCGCGTTCTTATGCATCTTGGAAGGACTGTGAAAAATAAATCTAATTAAAAGTCACCCTATATGTTTGGCCATCGCGTTCTTATGCATCTTGGAAGGACTGTGAAAAATAAATCTAACGCATGTAATCTTGACAAATCATTTTAAACTTTTTGTGTTTATGCACGGCGGCAGGGATACAACTTTTTTTGTCTTAATTTTGTATCGTTTAATGTTTATTAGTATTTACTAAAAAAGTAACAGTTGTGACAAAAAAAGTTGTATGCCACTAAATTGGCTGCCAAGTTACAAAAAAATGTACACCCGGCTGCACGTCAGTAGAAACTTTTTTATCTTGAGCAGGTGTCTGATTTCGCGTGTTTGTAGCGCAGCGCTGGTTCAGCCTGTACTGGTTTTTGTTTCTACATACTTGCTGCCTTGAGTATACATTTGGTGAATATTTAAAGTAAAGGAATTCGTAAAATAATCGTATAATAATTCATCATAACATCCCATGCAACGTTGCAACATAATTGGACGCTAGTGTCTCATGTTAGGCTGTTGTTGATCGTCAATGTTCTGGCGACAGATTGGTGCAATGGTGTCATGGAGCACCTGGTTTTCTATCACACAACATTAACTATCATCATAACATCCCATGAAACGTCCACTACAGGACAGGGAGCTCCCTCCAGAATTCTAGCTTTTGCTGGAAAAATGTGGAGAGGAAGTACCGTAGTTACCTCGCTTGTTAGCGTTACGGCTGGCACCATGGACATGGATTGTATGTGACCGCAGTAAGTATGATACAAAGGAGGATGCTACTGCCCATCCACCAGCTTATTACCCATAGTCGCCTCTTACGGCACCCACGGGTATGTATGTGTTGGTACTATTCTTTGCCGGCACCACACGGGACTATAATACGGGACGTATAATACTTAGCACATTCAAATTGGCTGAGTTTTTCATGTTCGTATTTCATTTCAACCTTTAGTAATACTAAACAAACGTGTCGCTTCTTATTAGCAAAGTGGCTTTACCAAACTTATAAGATACTACTAGCGCACTCTGTTACCGACTGGCTGAACAAATCTTATAAAACATGCTTAGTTGCACTTGCGTATATTATATAAACAAAAATATTAAATAACTTAGACAGTAACATTGGTGGGTAAATACTTGACGATAAAAATTTTAAATGGACAAATACAAAAATAATCTTATTAGAAACAGTACGTCAATACGCGCCATCTATGATCGAGTAGTAGAACTATTAGATGCTTGTGTCATCCATGAAAATGGTTTGCAACAAAGTTTGTGAAGCGCTATCTAGTGACAAGTAGAAAATACTTGAACTTATGTAGAGCCAAGGACGATAATAAAACTGGTAGAGCCCAATGTTTCGTTGGTGTATGTGTATTGTACAAACACTTATACCCAAAATTTTTTTGCATTGATTTAAACGTGATCGAAAGTTTATAAATTTACTTCTTTTTCAAAACGCTTTTACTTTTACTGGGGATATTTTTAAGGTTCACTCATATTAGGGGTTTCACCTCGGAATGTGAGTTTATAAGCTAGGAACTCGTGTATGTACTCATTAAGGCGTTCTAAAAGTTGTGTTAAATGTCTCATAAAATCTCGTGTTCGTATCGTAAGTTATGACATCATCTTTTTGAATGAATGAATATTGTATGAATTTTTGAAATTATTTATCAGTAGCCTCTCATGGGGTATCTAATGAAAGGTGTCCTTGAGCAGGAGGCCAATTCTTGAAAATCACCGGATGATTAAATATCACTTTTAAGACTTTAAAAATTCAAATTTACCCTGTTAAACCCTATGAAAATTTACAATACAACATTAGTTTATATTTAACATCTTAACTTTTGAAAAGAAAAATCTGCGATTTTGAATTTTTTTAGTGATATTTTATCACCCGCTGAAATTCAAGAATTGGCTTCCTGATTCTGAATTTATAAAAGGTCCCTACGTTCCTGTCACTGACTCCCAAAAAATTACGAAAGTATTTTCTAAACACCAAGTTTGGGCTCTTCCGGCTAGGAATTGAATGTAAAAAAAAATGTTTTGTAAAATATAAATAAAAATATATGTTCATTTACAATTTCATAAAAGCATTTTTGAAAATATAAATAATTAAAAATTTAATAAGATTATTTTCTTATCCATATTAAAATAATTTTGCTATTTTCCTTCTAACTCCGTTAAAGTTCTTAATATTTTTTTCGAAAATACTTTTTTTGAGTTTGGACATGAGAATATAATGAGTGATTTAGTTTATATTTTACAAAAATTGATTCAGCTTTTTCATAGCAGCATTTAGCAGGAAGAGTCCAAAATTATTACGTTTTGAAAACATGTGATGTGATACTGGCTTTGACATTGAATTATTACCTAATTTGCAAAAATATAGAATTGCTAATTACTTGGCAAAAAAATCGCACGGTGCTTGGGAGGTTCATTAATTTTTAGGAAGTTAGTCAATGTAATGTGAAGATGTACTATAGTTTTAGAATCAGCTCTAGGAGCCCTTTCATGGGATACCCCACATGATAGGTTTCTCCCCACATGGTAGTCGGCCACTAACTTTTTCATAGAGTTTGTTCAGTCTCTTTTGCCACACAGGAAGTAGAACAATATTGTTAATAATTCAAATACCTTTGTAGTCTCTTGGAGAAAAGAGCTACTTTGCTTGCACTTATTTACGAACCAATCAGCGTTTTATGAATAGATAGGATGAAAATACCATAATTTTAGTTTTATTCCATTCAAAAAACTTGTATTTATTACCAATTTATAGGTAGTGTAGTGTTCTTATTAGTGTACTAATATAGAATGCTCGTTGTGCCATGCTCGTACACATGAAAAATGTAGTTATTAAGTATCTAATTTTTAAGTTGCTCATGAGGCAAAAAATAACTTAATTTATTTTATTTCCCAAAAAATTTGACTGTCTTACTGATTAACTGATTATTTTGAGATTGAGGAAGTGGGGTAAAAATATAGGGTGCTTCCTAAATAACTGCGAGTATTTAAGTATGTTGTTTCGAACAACTTTCTCAAAGGAACATGAATAAAAAAATAAGAAAAGATTTGGTCGTTTAATTTTTAAAAAAGATGTTGGGTGGACAATTCACACAAAAGCACCTGATCCCAAGCTAGGAAAAGCCTGCACTGATGATATACATACATAAATAGATAAATAATACCTAGACACAGAACAAACATTTTGTGTTCATCACACAAATGTTTGGCTGGGTGTTGCTCAAACCCACGACTCACAGCGTGAAAGGCAGGTTCACTACCAACCACACCAAAACGGGACAGGCGAAGTCAACGGGCAACTCTCATACAAACTTCATGCACCAGGAGAACAGCGAGCGAGAGATTTATAAAAAGCAAAAAAGCATTCTTATAGGGCATGTAAAATATTCAAATCTCCTTCTTCGTTTCTAGGTGGTAGGGCTTTTGTGCAAAGTCCGTCTGGGGAAGTACCACCCCCTTGCCTATTTCTGTCGTAAAATATTAGGGGCTGTCATTCCGTATCCTACGAAAATTAATATAGAATTTAATCAATATAAAGTCTATACGAGCTAGTTATAAAATAGCTTTAGTTTATGTATAAATTATGAAAACATGGCAATGGCAGCCCGCGACGGATTTTCTTGCATACTTTCTTTGTACTATTTCGTTAGGTACTTTCTTCCTTTTTTGTCGGGGGTATTTTAAAAGTCTTATTTAATATTTTTTGAATTACAACCGTCGTGGGTTTTTTCAAAATTTTTAATTTAGCTTTTCATTTTTAACTTTTTAGAGAGTTTTCACTTAACTGATTATTTTAGCGTCCCCTGTTGCGTTGACGCCACAACTTTAGACTAAGAATAATCACAGATAAATATATTTTTTTTTACTGAAAGCCGCATCTAAATCGATCAAATCGTTTTGGAGATAAATGAGAACAATTTTGTAAATAAAAATGGTTATTACAGCGCCCCCTGGTGTTTTGAAGCCACAACGCTAGTTTAAGAACCATCACTGATAAATCATAAATCTTTTACTTACAACACTATCTAAATCGGTCAAACCGTTTTGGAGATAAATGGGAACATTTGCTTAAATAAAAAATATTAATACAGCGCCCCCTGGTGAGTTGGCGCCACAACTCTAATCTACAAACCATCATTGATAAACTATAAATCCATTACTGAAAACCGGATCTAAATCGGTTAAGCCGTTTTTAAGATAAAAGGGAACATAACTTTGCACACACAAACGAACAAACACACAACCTCTCACCCTAAACGCATACACCTTCTCCGTTCCGTCGTGGGTAAAAATACCTGAGAATATAATGCAATTACCAGAGAGAAAGTTTAAAGAATGTGTAAAGCAAACATTATGTAAAAAAGCTTACTATAGATTAGATGACTATATCAATGACAAGGAGGTATGGTGCTCTGATATTCCAGCGAAACACAAGAAACACATTGTAAAAAGCCGACTCTTAAAGTAGGCCGTGCTGTGGCCGTGCTGCAGTGGTTTCTTGCCGTTTCTTTTACTCTGGCATAGCACGATCCGAAACGGCGTAGACTCGCTCTATTTGCATTGTATTCTGCATGAAATTCAATAAGCATTCTGTAAAGAATCTACATTGAATAAAATTATCTGAATCTGGTTATTTTTGGTTAGAAAATCTTTAAAAAAATTGTTACGTTTACATAAAAATCCCTATAACGTTACTTCCAAAGACGTTAAAACAATACTAAAGCTAACTGTACCCCTCCCCTAGCCTAAGTAAGGGTGTCAATCGACGATCCATCGCATCGGGCACCGACACACGTCGACGGCTGACCGAGCGGTGACCTCAACGAAAGGTGTGGAGACGACATTACTACTGAAAAGTTTTGGATCATCATAACATCCCATGAAAAAAATGTCTACTACAGGACAGGGAGCTCCCTCCAGAATTTTAGCTTTTACTGGAAAAATGTGGAGGGGAAGTATCATAGTCACCTCGCTTGTCAGCGTTACGGCTGGCACCATGGACCGCGGTTGTAGGTGACCGCAGTAAGTAAGACGGTATGACACACAGGAGGATGCTGCTGCCCATCCTCCAGTTTATAACCCTTAGTCGACACCCACGGGCAAGTATGGGTTGGTACTATTCTTTGCCGGCACCACACGGGACAATTTGGATACACTTTGGAAAAATACGTTTTTATTTATGAGTGCCATGCCAATCTGGAATCCCCTGTCAGTGACAGAACCTTTTGATACTATTTATAGATTTATGATTCTAATTTTTTAGAACGTTGTATTTTTAGGGTTCCGGACAAAATGGTAAAATCGGAACCCTTATGGTGCCACTTTGTCTGTCTGTCTGTCACACCTGTATATCTCAGCAACCACTCATGCTATCGACTTGATATTTGGAATAGTTTTAGAATATGATGGCTGAACTTTATTGAAAATGAAAGAATTATAACAATATTATTATTATTATTGTAAACGAGGCCGAATTAGGAGTGTCAAAATTTTAAATTTTCGTTACTAGGTTAGGTATGTGGGGTATCATATGAAAAGAGCTTCATTAGTAAATTCTAAAATAGATGTTTGTTTTTTTTTTAAATTTATAAGTGCTAGTTGGACTCGCGCCCTAAGTGTTCCTTACCTATCTACCATATGATATACTAAAAGCTTTTGCTCTTTGATTTTAAACACTCCGCGACCATCCAACTTGACCCCTCTTTTATAGAAAAGTTCTTGAAACGGGAGCTCACCTTAATTAGTTACTATTAGTTGTGAGAAAAATTCCTTTAATTGTACTGTGAGACCTAGCTTCTTGCCAAATTTTATAATTTTAGGTCCGGTTCGTAACCGGCCGGTCTGTTTTCTTTCTTATATTTTCATACAAATATGGGGGCAAACGAAGCATCAATATCTTATCTATACATATAATAAAAGAGTAGAAACCGCGTGTCTGTACTTTTGATGAATTTATCAAAAAATGAGTGTGGGCGATAAGAAAGGACTAATAGAACACAAATATATTTTTTTTGAATTTTTTGTCTGTCTGTCTGTCTGCCGGTCTGTCTGTCTGTCTGTATGTTTTCGATAAAGTCCGAAACTACTGAATGGATTTTCACGCAGTTTTCGCAGGTAGATTAAGCTTAGCTCTGAGCAACATATAGGCTATGTTTTATTTAAATCGGTTCACTCTATCAGAAGCTACACTAATGTAAAGTATCTAACTGCCTGTGCGCTAATAACTCACAAACTATCAAACCGATTCAAACGGGGTTTTCAATTACGAGTTTGGCTAACTTTTTTGCAACATAAAAATTAAGTTTCATTGCAAACGGTTCACTCAGACAGAAGGTACGCGAAATTTCATCCGGCGGCGCAAATAACTCACAAACTATTGAACGGATTCAAACGAAGTTTACAATAACCTGTCAAGCTTACTTCTTTGCAACATGTTTGCTTACTTTCATTGAAAACGGCTCACTCAGACAGAAGGTGCGTGAAATTTCAAGCGGTGGCGCCAATAACTTACAAACAACTGAACCGATTTAAACGAGGTTTTCAGTAACGTGTTTGGCTTACTCCATGCAACATGTATGCTTAGTTTCATTGCAAATGATTCACTCAGACCGAAGATTCACTAAGTTTCAAGCGGCGGTTCCAATAACTCACAAACTACTAAACGGATTTAAACGGGGTTTTCAATAACGTGTTAAGCTTAATTCTTTGCAATATATTAGCTTAATTTCACTGAAAACCGTTCACTCAGACAGAAGGTGCGCGAAGTTTAAACGGCGGCACCAATAGATCACAAATTACTGTACCGATTCCAACTGGCATTTCTATGACGTGCTTGGATTAGGTACTTCTGTGCAACATATAAGCTTAGGTTAGTTGAAAACGGTTCACTCAGATGGAAGTTTAAAGCGAAGGCGCGAATAACTCACAAACTTTTGAGCCGATTCAAACGTGGCTTTCAACAACGCGTTTGGCTTACTCCTATGCAATATATAAGCTTAGTTTCATTGCGATAGGTTGACTTTGAAAGAAAATACGCAAAGTTTTAAGCTACAGAACCAAGAACTCACCTACTGAACTAATTTAAACGAGGTTTTCAATGACGTGTCGGGCTTTGTCTGTGCAACTTTATTTAATTGCAAACGGTTCACTTAGATAGAAGGTTCACGAAATTTTAAGCGGCCGCACCAATACCTCACAAATTACTTGAACGACTCAAACGGGGTTATCAATAACGTATTTGGGTTGCTTTCGTGCAATATTTAAACTTTTTTTATTGCAATTGGTTCACTCAAACAGAAAATAGGCGAGTTTAAAGTTTCAAGCGGTGAAGCCGAGCTGAAATCAAACAAAGCTTATAACTTTGAACGGAAGAAAGCCAAATACGTTGTTGAAAATACCGTTTGTTCCGGTCCAGTTGTTTGTGTAAAAGTCGTGGGTACAGCTGAAGATTGGTAAAATCTAGATTTAGTTTTATGATAAAAATAATAATAAAAAAAATCTTATCTCAAAATCCTATATCAAAATACTTCAAATAATAAAGAGAGATGTGAATCATTGTTTTTTAGGAATTGTCTTTTAATGGGAGAAATAAGTTAAAAAGATGGTACAGAAGTGAATTCCAACAGTTTTGTATGTAGGTACATGTACAGTTAAAAGCATGTGAAGCTAGACACGTTGGACTTTGTACCGCTCTTTTTTCAGTGGCCACAGAAGCTAAAGTGACTGCGCCTCAGATTTAGTTAGGCTTAGTTTTGTATAAGAAATAACGAAACCCGTATCACAGTTCATCCGCGTGGAATTATACTATAATTTTACACTTACGAGGATAGTGGGCGACCTAACAGTCCACACGTAAACAAGAGGTATTATCGGTACTCTGTATACCTAATAATATAAAGGCGAGAACTGCACTGTCTGTCTGTCTGTCTGTTACGCTTTTATGGCTAATCCGATAAACCGATTGTGATAAAAACTTGGTACGAAGATAGTTTGAACCATGGGAAAAGTCATTAGCTACTTTTTCTGAACCCCACGCGGACGGAGTCGCGGGCAACAGCTAGTCTTACCTAAATTGAATAAAAATACAAATCTGATTGATGAGGTCTTTAGATAAGAACCTTATTAACAATATTGTCAAAGATTAGGTATATCTAAAATGTTGAAGAAAACCCGTGCGACTCTTAAAACATTTTAATTCGCTAAATGTAAGAGATTTCTGACAAAATGACGAATATTTTATTCTGAACGAATCACGAAATTTCCTGGATACCGTGCACAGGTCTAGTCTTCAAGAATCGGTAGTCAGGCACCTTATTTAATGATCTCACTGTATATTCACGGATATTTATTTCGTTTAGGAAATATATTGACGCTTCATTTGATCCCTTACTTGTATGAAAATGTACGACAGAAAATAGACCGGCCGGTTATTTCTGCCAGTGAGTGTAAATCAGCTGAAGGATTTCCACTGTAAAACATAAGTAAATTTATAAATTATCTAAATAGGTAGGTAAGATAAATTAAAAATTAAATATATGTCTATAACTGGAGACTCCACAGATTTCTGTGTCCACGTCGGGTCAGACGGAATTCCTCGGCACTGGGCCTCACAACAAACACCTAATAATGATAATTACCACACTCGGACTTTGGTTTAATGGTGACCTTACTCTGGCCCGTGACTTCTGTCGTTTAACTTTCATCTTTCAAGATCGTAGCAGGTGGAGGACTGTGGTCTCTGCCTACCCCGACGGGAAAGAGGCGTGATGTTATGTATGTAAGTATGTAACTTTCATCTTAAACATTTAAATTTAGGTAATTATAACAGGTTTTTTTCATCAGTACCCAAAATCTGTATACCTAAAGTATTACGCGAAACATAAAAGCTGAACAATAAAACGATAGAATATTTACAAATTTAAAAGTTAAAAAATCATTTTTTTATGAGATATAAGTATAATTTAAAAAATTACTTAACTTTCGCTGTTTCATTGTACCTAAGTGTTAGAGTCTAAGAATAATTCTTATTCTTACCTTAAATTTGGGCAATGTTAAAATAATGCTTTATGAGGTTCTGACGGTTTAAACCGCATGTAGCGAACCAACATTGTTTTTTGTAATTGGAGTAGTAGTACCTACACTCACAATTACATGTTTAGATAACCTGAGGAAGACTTACAACTGGAGTCCAATTCTAGAATATCACTGGGTGATGATTTTTATGTTTAAAATTAACAGACGCAAAGACAATAAAAATTAAACAGTACTCTTTATATAAGGAATATCATTGTTCAATTTTGCAATGATAAATCTGTAATTTAGTTCTCTTGAGTGACTTTATTTACATTCAGTATCAAAATTTAAAATTACAGATTTTCCTTTTCAAAAGTTTAAATTGATATTTGTTAATTATAATGTTGATTTTATTGTTAATTTTCAAGTATTTTGATTTACCTTTTAACAGTTTAACAGTGTAAATTTGAATTTTTAAAATCTCAAAAGGGATATTTAATTTTGATATATTACGTAGGTACAAAAAATATGGTTTTAAATATTAGATATATTAAGTAGATGAATGATTCAATGTAGAATTTGTATTTACAGCAAATTATTTTAACTAAACAGAAATAAATCAAATTCCCCGACATTAAACCTAAAAATGTCAAACTAAATTATAAATTCAAATTTCGATAATCCTCACAAATGCGGACATCTTGAAATTCTAATGACAAATTTTCCCGACCCCATTGCTGAACTAAAACGAAACCAAACGAAAATCCAATAACGGACCCTCTTCTAAACTTCTTCCGAACTTGCACCACTATTTCAACTATTTAGACCACGCCTCTTTAGCTAAACTAATATATTATACCTGTCTCAGTCTAACGCACCTTAGATTTATTATATTAAAAGAGAGGGAGATAGAGGTACCGCGTGCATTGTTGTTATAGTTTTGAGACTCCAGTGTAAAAACGACATAAGTTGCTATTTACTAGATTTGGATTTTAAACGATTTACTGTGCTAGTAGAGTCGAAAATAACCTATTTTAAGGTGGAAATGCGACGATTTGAAATATATTCCAAGACGGAATAGAGTAACATTTTTCCGCGAGCGAATCGCGAGCGTAAGGTGACGCGCGTAAGGGCTATAGTGGCGTAAAAATCACCAACTTAAGACGTTCTTGGAAAAAAATATGCGGGGACTAGTTATTCTCTATCGACGTCTTGCGCAAGATGGCGGCAAGAGGCGTTCGAAATTCAAATTTCTCGGAGGAATAGGTGGGGTGTTTATTTTCTGAGGATATAATAGTCATTGTGGCTCCCAGCTGCTGCGGCGCTTTATTTGATTTTGTATGGGGAGAACTTTTAAGCCGTCTAACGAGTATGTTTTTACTTCATCACAGAAAACTTAACTTTGCAACATAATTCCTAACTATTTAAGGTTTTAATGGTAGAACTCAAATGTTATTTTAGTCATCCAGTAATTTCAAAAAATATATTAAAAATCTAAATCACTGAATTACTTGTTAAATATAGACTAGGTACTGTTATGATTGTTACTTGAAGATGATCTTGGCTTCCGACACGAGAGTTCCCCATTCTCCCCTGATATGATTGTTATTTTCACGTTTTATGACTTATATTTTTACAATTTATCAGGGTAAAGGAGTCGTTTCAGGTTACTATGGGACCCCGGCCATGTCTTTGTACACCTGTCAGTTGACTCTTAATACATTACTAGAACGCCTGTATGTTTTTATTTTTGTTTAATTCGGCATAGTTTTCTCATAATATCCAATCACATTTTCATTAATCGGTTATACTGGCAACACACAATGTGGTGTAAATTGTTATTTGTTGTGACCTTTGTATGTAAACAGGCCGATAATACATTTCAAGATCCTTTGAATTTTTTTTTGTTTAGTTGGAACACTGAGACAAAGACATTAACATTTCCATGCCATATCGCACAAATGGCGTATTTTTGATGATCTTTCTCGTAAAAACCACAGGATACTAAACGAAAAGAGTTAATGGGTGAGACTAAGTAAATTTTTGTCTTATTTTCTAGCAGGTGTACATAGACATGGCCGGAGATGAAACACCTCCTTTAAATTTTTAACTTCAAAGGGATATTTTACCACCCGGGCCCTGAGACAAGTGGCTTTCTATTATCGAAAACGCTATAGAATAGAATAAAAATTTATGGGATTGACATTAGCTGTCACGCTACATTTCGTTAGCTTATGTCAATCCTATACATTTTTATTCTATTATAATAAAGTTTGCGATAGTAGAAAGCCACTAGGCCCCGGTGATTATTCAAGAATTGTGTCCTAAGATTGTTTGAAAACTGGTTCACTTTAAGGTAAAAAATTTAATTTCTTTCATCGAAAGTATGAAAATCTAACTTGTATTGTGAATCACTTTTGATAAAACCAGTTTTCTAAGAAATAGTTCAAATACAACCCTTTAAAAACTCATCCTTTCCCATGACTTATTTGACCTCAAAATCCTATGATAACTCCAATTTCACCATTTCTAAATCGAGTACAAATCAAAAGCGATAAAAATCCAGTTTTAGCTCGTTTAATCTGGTTTTGATATGGTGTTTCTTGTGAGAATATGGGGGAGAAGAATGTGCCGCTTTTTCTGAACCTGTTGCACGAACAGGTATTTTTTGTGTCACGGGAAAAAAGGGTTGAACCCCTTAAGATGTTTTTTATGAGATTTAAAATTGAATGGCTTGTCAAGTTATTATTTTGCAATTTTCGTAAAATTGTATGATTGAATTAAAATCATTTTTGGCATGTATCTAAAATAGCCAGTCTATAAAACAAATTTCTTTATAAAATTTGTTTCAAATACGTTTTAAACTTAAAGTTCAAGTTATTTAGGTACTATGCCTCGGTTAATCGTTGTTTATAGCTCATATTTTTAGGGCGATTAGATACTTAGTAGAATTATTCGCAGTTTACCACAAGGCCTTTTACAAAATGCCGAGAAAATGTTAATTCATCATTTCACATAATGCCTCGGCAATTCGTTTCTGACCACAGAACAGTTTTTGACCCTCGCTTCGCTCCCTCGGCTCGTGCGTGCGTTATGGTCGCAAGATAACCTAACCTGTGCTAAGGTTGGGTTTACCATACGAACCTAAAAGGCATTTAAACGAATTTACGATTTGCCGACGCCGTTTTACAATTTGCCGACCGTTTACAAATTCCCGCGGTTTGTAAACGACGCATTATACGATTTAATTGTCCTGCAGCGGCCGTTTCATGGAATGTTATGGATAGAGAGGAAGTTTTCTTTTTATTTTCTTGAACGTTTTGTTCAGTACAAGTTATTTAGTTTAGTTGACTGTTATGCCTTTTCAGTTATCGAAAAGCTGTTCCTTACACCCGATATACAGGGTGTAAATGCAAAAACGTACAACAGCTCATAGGTGTGCTCAGACCATGAAACTGAACAATTTTTCCAAAGAAACGTATGTCGTAATCAGAGATTTTTTTGAAGGCAATAAAAGTTTTCTATGTTTCTGTGGAAAATTTGTTCAGTTTCGTGGTGTGAACACACCCTTGATATGTCGCACGCTTTTATATTTACAACCAGTTGAAGACAGTTGCTCTCCTACAAACAGGTCATCCACGAGTTTAATTCTAGTGCTGTTATTAAGACAAACAACAACACGTACAATCCAATCAATAGTATCAATCAAGAACTACTGCCATTCACCACGGCACAACCAGGGGCATAGAATTGCTAAGTGACTGGTCCCAGTGGGCATTCGTCCCAAAATATACTCACTTGTCCCGTTAAAGCATTAATTATATTCATATTGATATATTCTTGTATCACATTATGACGTCATGTAAGAAAAAACCGGTCAAGTGCGAGTCGCGCGCCGAGGGTTCCGATATACCTATTTTTGGAAGTAATAAAGTCCAATTTTAGGATCGCAAAACAAAATTTGTTTGTAAAGGTTTTTTGCAGATTTATAAAAAACTGTGCAATTTAGAAAGATCGTTTTATTTTTTCTGTAATATATACATAAACTTCTAATTACTGTAAATAATTCAGATTTTTCCTTTCGCAAACTACGGAGATAAGGGGGGGAATGGTATTTTTTTTACCTTTTTCATTTCAACTTGAAAACTAAGAGTCGTAAAAATATAGAAAAATAGATTTTAAAATGTACACGTAAAGTCCTTTCATATGATACCTCATTCGACTTAGAAACAACAATTTGAAATTTTGCCCCCCCTATTTGGGCCCCCTTTACAGTAATAATCAGAATTTTTTTTTATTATTTCATATGCAATTAAATTGGGCAACCGTGTTCTAAAACTATTCCAAATTTCAAGTCGATAGCATGAGTGGTTGCTGAGATATACAGGTGTGACAGACGGACAGACAGACAAAATTGCACCATAAGGGTTCTTTTTTTTAACCATTTTGGTATCGGAACCCTAAAAAGGAAACGACAAATAAAACGCAAGGCACCTACTAACATGGGCCTGAATAGTACAGAAATTTTATTATGTTACTCACTCGATGTAGATTAATTTTTTAACTTTGACGAGCAGCTTTTCTAATAAAAAACCGGTCAAGTGCGAGTCGGACTCGCGCGCCGAGGGTTCCGATATACCTATAGTATTTTTGGAAGCAATAAAGTCCATTTTAAGGACCGCAAAACTAAATTTGTTTGTAAAGGTTTTTTGCAGATTTCTGAAAAACTGTGCAACTTAGAAAGATCGTTTTATTTTTGCTGTAAAGTTTACATAAACCTCTGTCAACTGTAATTAATTCAGATTTTCCCTTACTCAAACTTCGGAGATAAGGGGGGGGGGAATGGTATTTTTTTTGACATTTTTCATCATAACTTGAAAACTAAGAAACTTAAAAAAATACAAAAATATATTATAAAATGTACAAGTAAAGCCCTTTCATATGATACCCCACTCGACCTAGTAGCGACAATTTGAAATTTGGCCCCCCCTATTTTGGCCCCCTTTACATTAATAATCATACTTTTTTCAAAAAATTTTCATGTGCAATTAAGTTGGGCAACTATATTCTAAAACTATTCCAAATTTCAGCTCGATAGCGTAAGTGGTTGCTGAGATATAGAGGTGTGACAGACAGACGGACAGACAGACAGACAGACAGACAGAGCGGCACCATAAGGGTTCCTTTTTTTTACCATTTTGGTATCGGAACCCTAAAAAAGCATGGGTCGCAAGAATAGAAAACGGTTTGGATGTCTCCTTTAAATTCTTTACGCCAACGAAAAGTTTGTATTCGAAAACCAATTGTTTCGTTCTTGAAACTAAGTCTTGACGAAACTTTATATTAAAATTAGTAATTGCCAAAAGGTGCTGAAATAATTTATGTGACTTTTTAATTTTATGTACCTATCTATAAAAATGTGTAAGGATGAGGAAGTCAAAATCTGAAAGGAAAAAATCAACAAAGTTTAACTAAAAAATAAAAACAAATAAAAAGAATATGGGATAAATAAAACAACGAGACCAGCAAAAACAAACCACAAGTTATGAAATCAAATCTATAATCTGACTGAAATTCGGTAAGTCGTCCCATACTTGCTGTAAAGTAATCTCGTCCCAGGATGAGTTTGTCAACATAAAGCGTAGGTATAGGTATTTCTATACAGCCTTCGTCTATTCTATTTGTGTATTTCGGGCGTCGTCGTGAGCGTTTGACAATAATTGTTCGGACAGTGGCCGGCCTTGACCCTAGGTTTCGGTACTCGCCTGTACAGTCAGTAACACACTTGATTTCCCAGTGTCGGGAAAATCCGATCGGAGAGAAAATATCTTGCCTCAAAAGATATTCCATTCTTCTTATCATGGTTGTTGAAATTTACAACAGAATTTACGAGCCAAGCGAAGCGCAAGGGCACTACCTACCTTTTCTTGAAGCGCTTCGTCGTTTTTTTAAACCCTCATAACTTGGATTTGGATTATACCAGATAAACAAAATTTACAGGATATGATGTCAATAGTAAACTTATTAAACATATAGAGATTCAGTTGCATAGCTGTTATAGTTTAGATTTTATTGACATCTAAAAAACCCAGATTTCGTCACTGATTCACTCACTCACTCACTGATAGTAATCAAAATTGTTAGGGTACTTCCTGAAGTTCTAGAAAGCTGAAATTTGGTATGTAAGCTAGTATTAGTATACAAACAACAAAAAAATCCTAAAACTTGGAACTTTTACCCCCCAACCCCTTAAAGCAGGGGATGGAAGTTTTTATGGCACTTCCGCAAATGTAATAGTAGAATTAAATAGAATATAATAATGAATAGACTTCCTGACCAACAACAACAAAAAGAAAGAAAAAAATATCAGAATAAAAAAAGTACTATGAAACTTACAAAAAGTAGTGAAATCTTTCATGTAGGTAAAATGTTGCCAAGACGAGAACATATAGCTCGCATTTTCAAAAAGTTATCAGATCTCATGTAGAGCCAAGCTTCTAACTCTACACGCCTTAACTCTACAAGCTCTAACTTTACAAAATCTACACCTTAGTCAAAATATGTGGCTTGGCCGTTTCGCTACCGTCACGTGGGCGTAAGGTAAATAATTTATTACTGTGCATGTTACTTTTCTTTTCTTGAATTAGTTCTTGAATTAACGAAACGGCCTAGCCACTTATTTTGACTTAGGTGTAAATTTTGTAAAGTTAGGGCTGGTAGAGTTAAAGCGTGTAGAGTTAGAAGCTTGGCTCTACATGAGATCTGATAACTTTTTGAAAATGCGAGCTATATGGTCTCGTCTTGGCAAGATTATACATGAAAATGTTTTTGGTGGGATTCAAATAACAGAAATAAATACACTCGGAAATTTCATTGTCGGTCTAAAACGGTTATTTGTGTGCAAAGTCTTTTACAAAACTTGGCTGAAAATCTTTGACAAGCCCGTTGGTGTGGTCGGTAGTCTAGCCTGCCTTTTACGCCACGCCGCGTTATCTCTTATGTATGTACTGGCTGGTGCCCGCGACTTCGTCTGCGCAGGTTTATAAATTGTAGCCTATGTGTTATTCTGATGTGTTAGCTATATTATTGTAAAGTTTCATTAAAATCCATTCCGTAGTTTTTACGTGAAAGACTAACAAACATCCATCCATTCACACTTACAAACTTTCGCGTTTATAATATTAGTAGGATGTCGGTCTGTGATACCATTTTTTATTACTGTTGCTTTTTATTTCGTGTATTAATATGTTGTCCAATCACTCATTAATGAGACCTCTATTTGTTGGTAAAATCAGACTATTTGGACCGTTCATTCGACAACCCCTACTATTTGCTTAAAATTGTTAATTGCATATATCTCACCGGCCACTTCGGCACTACACTAAAAGCACCTACACAAGATGGGTCTGTCGGATGCAACCACCTGCAAAGCATGTGGTGGGGAAAGTGAATACATGGTACACCTGCTGTTTGGCGTTACGAAGATTCTGGGTCAACCTGACTCCAAAAGATTTCAGGCTCCTTCTTTTGAAAGCTGCATCAGAGCTCATAAAGAGAATATTTGAAGACAGGCAAAGCACAAAAAGTGTGAAAGTGCTCTGAGGTCTACTAAAGAAACTCAGCCCCTCGTATTAAGATGAAATATTTGCATATCAGCCAAAAGACGTTGAGCCTTTATATGAGGCCTATCGTGAGCAGCCACGCAAGCCACGTATCGGTACCACGTCATCACTGGTATATAAAACGAATAGGTATTAGGTAAAGGTACTGTGCACTTGCGGAACCCTAAAAAATTTTTAAATGCATAAAATACTATTTAGAGGAACTGTCAAAAGTTTAGCTGGATAGGATTAGAAAAGAAAGATGACAACAGGGGACAGTTGTGAGAGAATAGGGGTGTCAAGTTGGGAAAATTTTGGTGAAAAGGAATAAGTGGTTTTCTGGATAAAAAAAAAATAGTTGCTAAAGATGTTTGCTGTGTTGCAGATAGCATGGCCCCTGCGCAAGGATGACACACAAAATCGTGAAGCGTTCCACATTTTTGGTAAACGAAGTGGTCTGCGGCTGTGTAAATTTTTGGAAGAATCTTTGGGCCACCCAATAGTCTTGGTAAAAAGGGAAGGTTTATTTCCAGACATCAGTGAGTCAATTTTATATATTTTTTGTAGCTCGTGGAGGAAGCTATCATATAGCTGATGTGATGAATCTTTTGAAGGAGACCGTGAACCTTGATTTCGGATTCCTTCAATTGAGATAAAGATAGGGATTGCTCCGTGTAGGATATAGTATAGGAAGGTTTATTTGCGTTTAATTTCAAGACGCTAACATTCAGAATTTGATTCCAAGGTGTATAGAATAAGTGGTGTGATACTAACGTTATGTAAGTATTCAATTTTGTGGTTTTCCATCTTTTATTTATTTTCGATTCAAAGTTGTTGTGTGTATTTGAGATAAGGTGAAATGTGACTTAATGAAATTTATAGTTTCTTCCAGGTTGTGTAAGCTAAATAACGTTGAGAAAATCAGATTTCAAAGTCAAAAGAGGAAGAGTTGAATGGAGAATATTTGCAGCTTTACAGATCTACCTGCGGGGTCATAAGAAGCTTGTACTGTGTGATACTTTAAGTGAATTGTTATTCCCTCTTAATGATTTTCTTTTGTAAACATTAATAACTCTGGGAGAATTATAACATACTGTGTTTCTAATCTGAGTCGTTATTTGTAGATAGTAATAAAGATTTCCTTTTCCCATAATTAAGTATAAACTAGTTCTGCAAATGTCTTTGTTCGCGTATAGCTAGGCAGGATAATGATCTATTTCTAAACAGGTACAGGAATTACAAAGAACTCTATAGACATGGAATAGCAAACCACAAATGACAAAACGTGAAGGCTAAAAAAGGTATTGCTTGGATTGTAAAGGTAATGTAAATTTCATTGTGATTAATCTTTTCCTTTACAGAGAAATTGATTAAAATAGTCCTTGGTGAAATCATAGAAACTGGACTTTGATGTATGTTTTGTCATCGTTTCAAGCTGGCTTTAGATGTTGTATATTTTGTCATCATTTCAAAGTGACTTTAGACGATGTATATTTTTATCATCATTTCAAAGAGACTTTAGACGATGTATATTTTTATATTTTTTTTAGGTAGAATTGTCTCATTGACATTATTGTCAAATAGTCAACAAATAAATCATTTTTGATTTAGTTTTACTCAAAGCTAGACGCTATTTTTGAAATCTTTGTAAACTTTTTATCTCTTTAACAAAAAATAAATCAAAACCCAAAATCAAAATGGAAGAAAATATTTAAACATTAAATAATTACCTTTTTTTTAGAAAATAATATAAAATCTTTGGCCCTAAATCAAAATTCCAGTTTTAATATACTAGTGTCATCATATGATAAAATTTAAAAAAATAATATTTTGTCAGATCAAAAGAATTTAGAACGTCAATTCAAAATCTTAAAATAATATATCTGCAAACTAAAACTTGGATATAATTTGTGACATTTTATTGTGAAATAAAGGGTAAGTTTAAGTAGAGTGAATATAATAAATAATATTATTACAAATAATAATAAATTGTTTTGATAGTGATTTTGAATCTTTTGCCTCAATTTCCCAAAATTGGAACATGCTGAGAACATTACTACATTTCAGTACTCATGTTCATAGGAGGTGCTTATCTTTCTTTTACTATCATTCAATAGGAGTCTCAGATTTTGAGATTAAGAAATACCTGCTCTCAGGTTTATTTGGTTCGACCAAGCATGGATGGATGCCCTCGTGACATGTGTCCCCGATGTCCGCTATATTGGTTGTGACAAATGTATGTCGCGTGTCACTGGAGTATCTGTCTAAGTCTATCTGATAATATCAACCTTCGGATTTATTTATTTTAATCATTCATGGGCCGGAGCCCTCAAGCCTAAAAGGGTCTGATACTAAAGTTCTTCTCGTTCTATTTGTGTGGGATGAATTGGTGTTATTCCGGTACAAATGGAGGGATATTAGCAAGGTGTTTTAACGTTGGATTTTGGAATTGGTGTTTCTTGTGTTATGTGCTGACAACGCTCGCCCATTATTGGATGCGTCGTTTGAGTGGCATATACCACGGGAGGACCTCCTGATCTTTGCGTTGGTCTACCAAATGTAGAGTAGTTAGATAATTTAAAACCTTCTTCTTTTGTGTAGGGACATTTCTAGTTTAGTCTAATGACATTAAATTGTTTATAAAGAATAAATTAGGATTGTCTTGAATCAAAAGGAAGAATATTCTTGATGGAGACATTACGTTCGTTCGTGGGTTGCTTCTTGTAAAGTGTGTTGACGACGTTCGCCCGTAAGGCTGCGACGGCTGTACGACACTCTGACCTTAGGGGACCTCTGAACTTTATGTGTGTCATCCTAAAGTAGTTAAATAATCTACTTAATCTTCATTGAATCATACAGGAATCTAAACCTTATAAGATTCTATATTTTATTTTGCTTAATAAAACTTGTCATAATTTATCATACTTAAAATTATACTTTGACTCAGTGTGAAACCACCTTTAACATTACTAAATAGATTCTTGAAAACAATAATGGAACAGAAATTATAATGTTTAGTTTCTTTCATTGTAGATAAGTTCCGAATATTTAAGTATATACAATAATCCCATTTTTTTTTATACTTCTTTTGAGTCCTCTTTTAAAGAACATCGAGTTTTAGCTAGTGTTGTTTACGCTAAATTCTCCCAGTGTTCTTGGTTTTGAATACTCGATGCTTTTGATTTTCCCTTAAGATCTTAAATCATAAATGTTTGGCCCAACCTAGCTTAGATACTACTATCCCGTATCTTCTTGGTTCTGGTCATCATACTTCACTTTTATTTAAGGATTACCTTCAGTAATCTTTTGTCATACTTACTTCTTATATTTTCTTCTTCGAAATATGCTGGGTAATCCCATTATAGTTTAGATGCAATTCATTTTATTTAAATGAGTGTTTAGACTGGGGTTACTCTACATAATCCTTGTCCTGCGTGGGTTGGTAACGGAAAAGAGATTTAGCTACGCATCACAAGTGAGAGCTATGAAGGATATACGGAGACCTTGTTGGTGCAATAAAGTCACTCAGTGACTGGGGGGGGAGGGAAATTGCCCTTCAAACTCTTTATGTCTCTCGTTATAAAACCGTTATTGATCTAGGCTGGCCATGCAAGCAATAATACTATACCCGTATCTAGTACAGACTTCACACTTGGACGTGTGGAGCTGGCTAATTATTTTCAGTTTAACTTATTTCAAAACAAACTAAGGGATTCGATGATGTCGATCATTGTCTGCCCGGAGGGATTACAGGAAGAGCTCATTTTGTAGGAGTGCCTTGTTTTCCTAAAGGAAGACTGTATGCTTCGTGTGCCTGGCGGGCTCGGTGACCAGCTCTGGTATGGGTGACTAAAAGAAATAGTCAAATACCCTGTGAACCCTGGATGAGTCAGTGATCGTCCCTTAAAGGTGGGCCACGTGGAAGTCGGGTTTTGACGCGGGGCATGAACATACCGGGGGGAGACATCATCACCGTCTGGGTTGTACTGTGGTTAGTTAGTTCCACTCTCCACATACATTAACCCTAGTCTTTACTGTAGTTTAAGTTTTCGATGGGATTTCCGGCTCCGCGAGGATGATCAGAATCCTGACGATCCAGTTGGATTGTTAGGGTAGTTTAGCGTCATGTCATCGTGAACTGGGTGATGATATGCCTCGGACCTAGGACTTAGGGTAGAGGAAGCCTAGGACGAGCTGTTTGGGGCGAAGGTGGTGCTCCAAACCTGGGGATTGTCCCCACATTATTTTTATTACTTCATTTATTTTAACATAGGTTTCTTTTCAGAAACTTAACGGCTATAATAATATTGCATTGTAAAAGAGATGAAACCTCTCCTAAATTGATGAATCTACATGAGTTCCGATGAATTACTCCAGTCAATATGAGACTAAATTTAAATAAATAGTGATCCAATATAAAATTAAATAACACAAATTAGACATGTAAAGATTAGGATTATATTCTAATATAAGTATTAAATTAACAAGTGTGTTTTTTTTTCATTCTTCTATTGCCACTCTCCACCGAGCAGAATCTGTAAATTACAAAGTATTATAAGGATATAAAACGGAATGACGTAGGATTCAGATAAATTATAATATTCTTAAAGGATATTATTCTAGACGATCAACTTTGGCCAAAACTTTCACGTATCTGATTTGAGGATCCTATTGGAAGGGACTTCAGATCTGTACAGTACCTATATGTTGAACGAGAAGATATTGTTGAGCATCCCGAACGCTCCTCAGTTGCGTTGGGTTCGACCAGTAGCCTCTTTTTCTACGTTTGAATAAATTAACTGGACTGTTTGTCCTACACTTAAGAACTGTTTGGCCAAGGTATACATAATATAACAACTACGAGCGTTGACTCAACTTACATACAACACGGTGGGTATAACGCACATTAAAAATATGTACAATTAAATAATTTAATGTTGCTACTAAAATATGAATATTGAATAAGAATCAGCAATTTTGTTCTAAAACTTATGACTATCGTATTACTATCGTCACTCATTCGCTTACACCGTGCAACAATACAAATTAACTAGTTATAATTTCTTATATTTTGTCTTTGACTTAGTCTAAAATATTTTTTTTATGTATTCTGGTGTAGGTATTGTGCCAGCGGAAATGTTGCCTGGCTCAACGTGAATTGGAAAATAAGAAAGCGGAATAATTTAGTAATATTGAATCGAATCAACGCTACAATGTCAACCCGGTGGTGTACTCTTCGAAAACTCACAAAAGGAGACGGTTCAGATTAGTATGGGACCACGGCCATGTCTTTATATAGGGTGACTTTTAATTAGTTCTTGACAGCAAAAGATATGCGTGTACTCATGATACTGAACAACTTTTCCTAAGGAACATAGGTCGGAAAATGTAAAACCAAACTTGACCTCCCATACAAAATGCGCTATCAGCTGATGCAGTTTCTATGGGAGGTCAAAACTTGATTTTCGTATTAGACCTACGTTCCTTGGGGAAAGTTGTTCAGTATCATGGGTACATTCATACCTTTTTCTATCAAGAACTAATTAAAAGTCACCCTATATAGTTGTTAGTTGACTTTAACATTACTAGAACGCCTATAAGTTATGATTTTTGTATACTTTGGCATAATTTATTGGGATATTTTCAGCCATACCAGAAACATAAAATATGGTGGAAAACGTCATTTGATGTAACGTCTGTGTTTCAAAAGGCCGACAATACGTTAACAAGATGTTTTTATTTTTATTTTGCTTATACTTGGACCACTGAGATATGAATGTGGCAATGCCACATCACACAATTGGTTATTTTTTAGTGATATGAAAATAATTTTCCTCGTAAAAACTGCAGGATAATAAACGAAAAGTGTTACTTACTGGGTAAAACTAAGTACTGTAGAAAACACGGGACCGGGGTTAATATAAAATAAACGCAATGAATACGCTTCAAACTTTTGTTATATTATTTTTTTATAACGCATACGAATATCAACGTCCGTACCCAGCCAAGGGCAGGAGTTGACTGGCGATTGTTTTCAGAACGTGACGTCATCATTCAAAATCAATTTTAGCAATACTCGCCAGCCAGTTCTGCTAAAAGAAGGCTTTCGAGGAGGATCACTACATTACCTATATTTTTTTTGTAGTTGTTGTACATACAGATGGCCGGAGATGAAACGTCTCCTTTTTAATATTTTGTTTTTAATTTAGCCAGAACTTCAAATTCTATGGTAGTGGTGAGTCCAGTATGCATATTACGGTAACAAGCGGTCATCGACGCGTTTGTGCTGTGATTTTGGGTTCTTGGGGACCTTTGCGAATTATTTTGAACTCTGTCACTGATATCTTTAGGGTCATTGTTGTTTGAGCAATGGGCAAGTAGATGTTTAGATACGAATGTTTAAGTATCTTGGACAAAATTATATACTTATAATTATGACGAATGAATAAATATCGGCGTCTGAATGGTCTATACTAGTGGTTACTTAAGGAAAATGACCATGAAACTTCTTAAATCACCGAGTATTTTTCGTGATATATCTGAGACTTTAAAAATTAAAAAGGACCAGCAAAATTACAAAATGTAAATTATTATACTAAAAGATTTACGATGAAGCTCTAGGTATAGGTATTAAAGCAATAACATTCTTCACTTCTGGAAATAAAATTATGTGGTTTAGATTTTTTGCGTGAAATTTTATTATCAAGGGGAACAAGCTTATTTATAATTACGTAAAGATCAATAATATAATCTAATTTTGTATTTGAATGTAAAAAAAAAACAGATAATCATAAAAAAACTAGGCTGAGCGGAGAGAATTTTGAAAATTATTTAATGCGAATAAATAAATGCCCACGTAATTTAGATATTTTAAATGGTACCTACGCTACACGTAAAAATAAAATTTTGTGCTGAAATTCCGAAAAGTCAAATTAATAAATATTTTTTATTTATAAAAACACATTTCGCATAAGTACGAGCGAAATCACCATGGCAGAAATTATGGCAAAATTATGGAAAAGTACGGAAAATTTTATGTATCATTCGCCCGGCGGCAAAGTATTCCGGCGGAGAAAGGCGAAACATGGCTGGCTACCGATAAGACACCCTCCAGGTTATATAGAACTAAACAAGAGACCAGACTTCATTTAATTTATTTACTACTAGCTGGTGCCCGCGACTTCGTCTGCGCAGGTTTATAAATTGTAGCCTATGTGTTATTCTACAAAGTAGAAAATCGCAAAATTTCACAAACACAGGCAGGATTCGAACCTGCGTCTTCTGCGTAAGTACCGCAGACGCTTTACCAACTAGGCTACTGTGGTCCTGCCCGATGTTGTGAAATTGAGCGACCTCAATACGCATTCCAACGTTACTTACTCAGAAGCACTGCGTCTTCTGCGGTACTTACGCAGAAGACGCAGGTTCGAATCCTGCCTGTGGTTGTGAAATTTTGCGATTTTCTACTTTGTAGATTTATCCGAACACAGGAAGTGTTAAAATAAAAATAATTTTCTATGTGTTATTCTGATGTATAGGTAAGCTATATTATTGTACAGTTTCATTAAAATTCATTCAGTATTTTTTCCGTGAAAGAGTAACAAACATCCTTCCATACTTACAAACTTTCGCGTTTATAATATTAGAAGGATAGGATTTATTTATATTTAGAAAAATATGAAGCAACTGAATACCCTCGTCCGCAAAAAACCGAATTTAGCAGATTTTCCGCCATTTTTCGTACAATAATGACGTTAAAAAAGTTGTCTTCATCTAGACCGAATATAATAAAGTTGACTTTACTGACATGTCAGTTAGAAAAATCCTAGCTTTTAAATGTACAGTTTTTAAAACTAAGAAAAACATTTTCTATTACTAAACTACACTGACGGACAAAGAAATCGGGTCGGTAGTTTTTCCGCCATACATTTTCATAAAAGCCCATCAGGGCTCAAAGTAATCGTCAATATCTTAACCAAATCGAAAAATCTGATTAGTCAGATCTTTAGATAAGAACCTTGTCCACAAATCTCTCGAAGATCACAGCACCTATCTACAGTATCCAGGAAAGTAAGTACATCACTTAGAAGAAAAAACACTACTTCTCGCAATTTTCCCATATATTTTTTGTGATCGAAATTTAGAAGAGACGCACGGGTTTTCCTGAACATTCAAGACCTGTTTAATGTTTGAGAAATTTACTGACAAGGTTCTTATCTAAAGATCTGATTTCAATCAGATTCGTATTTTTATTCGATTTGGGTAAAATATTGACGATTACTTGGAGCCGATCATAGTGTAAAAATGTACGGCGGAAAAACTACCGACCAGTTTTTATTGCTCTTCAGTGTAATTATACGACACTTAGGCTGTGCTTTCTTATTATGATTTCTTATTATTGTTATGATCATGTGATGAATGAATAATATTTTGATTTCTTACGTTTTGATTACTTCAAGTTACAGTTTTACGAGTAAATACATAGATAGCTTAGGCGACCGAGCGATGCTCTGTTAGAATCTTAACAAAAGCTGACTAACAGATAGCGCTGTAGGGTTTCTGAAACGCACCATTTACCAGAAATGCTCAAAAACGGTGAAAACGAATTTTCCTAGACATGAGATAAATTTTTGTCCCCGAAAACCCCTGTATACGAAATTTTAATAGTTTAGGATTAAATGTATCTTTAAATTTTACCTTTAACTGTGCAACCTATAAAGTCTGTAAGGAAGTCTATACAAAGCTCACACATCTCTAGACTGCAGGTAGGGTACCTTTAAATAAATACACTTTCGAACTACCCACGAATACGAATCCAACAACCCCACCATTTAAGCAGAATACCAGTCAAACCCTTCTCAGTTCTAAATTCAAAATTACCCCAAAGTTGCGACTCTTAATATCGTGCTCCACCATCTTACGTACACCCCCCACCCCACAAGTTTTGCCCCACCACCTGCGCATTAATTCATTTTAAGATGCCTAACGCGGTCGTAGACTGTACATTAGCATATTACAAAGTATGGAAGTTGGCTAACGAAGCGCGGGGGAGGGGGTGCGGTAAGGGGTGTCTAAGGTTGCTGTAAGACGGGGAATTGGGTACAGGGAGGGACTCAACAGTAATTATTTATTTTATTTCTAAATATTTACTTCAATTAATTCTTGTTATTGCACAGTTACAAAACCAAAAGATGCATTGTAAAAGACGTTTACAAGAGCGAGCTTATCTCTACAAGATATTCCTTCCATGAAGGAATGAGAAAATGACAGCGTGTTAATGAGCCGGTTTCGCAGCTAAGCGTCAACTCAGTATTCAAAAGTGTCGATAGATGGCTCTGAAGACAGTTGCTAAAGAACATAAAATAAATGTATCATAGAACTCATAGATGAAGCGTGAAGTAAATAAACCTCCGTAGGCAACACTTATAACAAATAGGAAAAATAAGTTGACAGTTAAATTTTCCTAAAACAACGCTATCTATCAAGAAAATGAAAACTAGTTTTACTTTTTTTAAAACCGGCTGATTTGTGTTGGTAAAAGATGTGTACTTACGTACGTAGGTACTCTTTGCAAAGTTGCACCTATAACTCATACAAAACCACATTGATTTTACACAATTTCATCCAAAAATGTTAACAATAGTGCTACTTCAAAGTAAATAACCACAAATCAATAAATAAATAACGAAAAACAAAACGCAAAATGATTTAAATTTCATTTATTTTTTTCCTACTAACTGAAAAACGGGTGAAGCAAGGAGGTCCAATTTATGTGAGAAACACTGCTCGCTACACCAATCGGGCACGAAAATTTTAGAATACTTTTCCACTTTTGAAATTATATCAAAATCCTCTAACCAAATCCGCCCCTGTCCCTCGCAAGCGGAGAAAGATGAAGGAAATGAAAATGTACGTCGCAAAGAGGGGGATCCACCCTCCTCCCCTTGCAAGAGGAAAGCTCGAAAATTCTATAAAGAGGGACCGTCTCGCAGTCGATACCTTTTGTACGATAAGCCCTTTTGGAACCCCTGGGGTGGAGGGGTCTAGGCAAACTTGAGCTTTTCTCGTACTAAAGGGAGACTATTTTTATAGGTAACAAAGTTTTTAACTAAAAAATAATTCATTTCATTAATTTAATTTTTAAATGAAAACGAGAACACTTACAAGCAAGGAAATTGGTATAGTTTTAGTGTATTTACGCTATAAATAACAAAAAATAATAAAAAGTTGTCAAGTCCGTATCGGAATCGTGCGCATTTAATACACTTCTGCATGACTGCGCGTCCATATCAAAGACGGTATTTAACCTTAGTGGTACGGAACCCTCGCACTCGCACTTGGCCGGTTTTTTTTTTCACATATTATGTCACGCTGGTAATTTCATCACGCCTTGTTCCCGTCGAGGTAGGCAGAGACCACAGTCCTCCACCTGCTACGATCTTGACATACTTCCCTTGCTTCCTGTACTTTCATCAATCCTTTCATACATGCTCGTCGGTTTAGGGTACTTTTAACCTGGCCTTTATTCAGAACGTCCTGAACGTAAGGTAGGTAAAAAATATACAGTTGGCAAAAATTGAAAGGGCATGGATCAGTCGATTTTTAGGGTTCCGTACCTCAAAATAAAAAAACGGAACCCTTATAGGATCACTTTGTTGTCCATCTGTCTGTCTGTCAAGACCCTTTTTCTCACGAACGAGAAGAGGTACCAGGTTGAAATTGATAACGAATATTAAAGCGGAGAGTGTCCTTTCTGTATGATAGTACTATTTCTTTATTCTGTGCCTGTACTATGGGTACCAGAGACTGATATACATAGATATATAGCACCCAGACACAGGACAAGATATACACTTGTGTTCATCACACAAACGTTTGCTCTGGGAGGGGCTCAAACCCGCAGCCCACAGCGTAGAAGGCACTACCAACCAACGGGTTTTTCAGGGTTTTGTTTGTCCTCTGAGTTGTGGAGGTCAGATAAATATCGCTCGGGTAAAAATTGGTGCCCTCTTAAAAAATCCTAGGCTAGGAAGTTGACTTCGTAAAATGCAATAAAGCTAGAGCAAAAAAAAAATTTAAAAGACACGAAACTTAAGCAATTTTGATGAGATAAATAAAATACAAAAGTTTTTTTTTTCTACGAGCTGAGCTCTTATAACGGCTACCCTTAAGGAGGTACAGGGAGGGAGGCAACATTACTCTTGTAGACAACTCCAATGAGTTCTTATCAGTCTTGGGTAATTTCCTCTCGTTCTGAAGGAGGTTCTATGCGGGTGTTTTGTTTAGACACCCTGTATATTAAATACTTATAGAAATGTTTGAAGTTTCAATAGAGATTGGGCGCGGGTGAATGTTTGATGTTGCTATGTGAGGGAGTTTTAGATTGATTTTGTGGAATCGTATCTATTCATACTAAATTATAATATAATTTGGTCTACACATTCAAGATTTTTTCACAAAGAGATCTCGATATGGTTTTTAGGTGGAACTGAATCCAAATCACTTTAGTTTGAAATATTGTTTCTCTGTTTTTTGTTTATCATATTCGTGTAAAAATTACTGGACAGATTTTGAAGCTTTTTGTTTAAAAGCCAATTAAAAGCTTATGCACAGAATAAAAAACCGGTCAAGTGCGAGTTGGACTCGCGCGCCGAGGGTTTCGATATACTTTTAGTATTTTTGGAAGCAATAAAGTCCATTTTTAGAACCGCAAAACTAAATTTGTTTGTAAAGGTTATTTGCAGATTTCTAAAAACTGTGCTACTATTGAAAGATTGTTTTATTTTTGCTGTTATGTTTACATAAACTTCTGTCTACTGTAATTAATTCAGATTTTTCCTTCTACAAACTTCGGACATAAGGGGTGGAATGGTATTTTTTTTGACATTTTTCATCATAACTTGAAAACTAAGAAACGTAAAAAAATACAAAAATATTTTTTAGAATGTACAAGTAAAGTTATATCATGTAATGCCCCATTCGACCTAGTAACGACAATTTGAAATTTGGCCCCCCCTATTTTGGCCCCCTTTACATTAATAATCATATTTTTTTTTAATTCTTTCATGTGCAATTAAGTTGGGCAACTATATTCTAAAACTATTCCAAATTTCAAGTCGATAGCATGAGTGATTGCCGAGATATAGAGGTGTGACAGACAGACAGACAAAGTCACACCATAAGGGTTCCTTTTTTGTACCATTTTGGTATCGGAATCCTAAAAACCAATGCATGATTAGATTATTCAATTTTATTCAAGCACTTTTAAACGGCCACTGAGTCGTTGCCCATATATTCTTTATAAGGAAATATTGACAACATTGTAAAAATAAATTATTTTCATTACAGAAATTGCATGGACGCCAATTTTATTTTATAATTTTACTTTAATATTACTTTGTCCCACTAGCGTTTGAGACGACGGCTTGCTGGGGAGGCGTGCGAGGGTATTGCCTTCGTCAAGGAGATCAACCGTGGCTCCGAAAGAGGGGGATATGATGCTCGCTCCGGATCCTTCGTACCTGGCGCGAGATCCATTGCCATCTAACGCGGCAACGCGGCGAGTGTCACGGGCAACTTTGCGTCTGGTACTTACGATTCGGAAAGGGCTTTTCGGTTAGTATTTGATTTTGACAGTGGTTTAATTTTCGTATATAATTGTATTGCGTATGACTTAATAATTTGGAAATAGTACATTAAGATGCAAGTTCGCTATTTTGTTGAAACACTAGGGCGTAATGGAGCCGAGAGTGTAATGACCAAAGCGCACGCGCTTCTTACGACGTTTTTCAACACATTTGCGAATAAATAACAAATAAAATTTGCTTACCTTTTTTCCCGTAGACTATAAGTTACGTATTTTTCTTTAAATTATAAGCATTATAAATATATAACAAAATTATATTACATTTTTAAATAAACAAGCATTTTATACTTTTACTTGCTGGTTGTACTTTAAGCACAGAATTTTAACACTTCTTATTTATGAGGAAATGATCACTTTCGTTCACTAAGCATATCCTTTAAATTAAAATACACGGACTCTATCAAAAAAATTGCGTCCTATTCGTATTCCTATACTGAGAAATAAAGTTAAACAACGTGTTAATGGAATAAGCGAAACCCTCATACACCCCAACTGATTCATTCCCGTAAAAAACACTAAAAAAAAGAATTTTTCTGCTAGTTATTTTTATTTTAAAGTTTCATCGTTGTTCTAGTAGATTTTTAAGCTATCATGGCGCGTTCGCCTCGCGTCCGCGCACGCCACGCCCACTTCCCTCCCGCGCGCGTATCCACAGAAATATTTAGCAGCGGCAAAAATTTTAATAATAAGAATTGAAAAAAAATTACCCCTATCAAAAACCCGTGAAATTGATTCTACTCTCGATTCCGAAGAAACTATTTTCTCAGTTTCACGTTGTATATTGTAAGTAGTAAGTACACTAAATTGCAATAAAATTCATACGAAAGCTAGATATACACTAAACTCTACACGAAGAAGTCACCCAACCTATCAAAAAATTCACACCAAACATGTCTTTTTAATAAAATAAAATAGGTAACTATAAAAATATACACCAAAATCTACCCACGACCTGTCGGTCAACAAATTTTATTTCAATTGTAAAAACAGGTTGACATTAACAAGTTGAACTTGTTATAAATCTTGAGAATTCTTCAAAAGAGCTCCAATTTTTTCAAAAACGGGGTCCGAAGATCTAAACCCTTTGAGGGCGAATGTTTAAAACAAGTTTGGGTTTTGAGTAAATTTCTGAACAAGATTTGGATTTTTGATATAAAACTTGTTTAGTGTGGGAAGATGGTGTAAATAAAAGTTGTAAGTAAGTAATAGTTGGTATTGTAAACGTGATTTGTAAAATTAAAATTTATAAGGGCTGAATCAACTAGTTTAACGAATTGCATAGGATTAGATATGCATGGGAATTCAATGTTTATGGCCAAATATAGGTAGATAGGCACTTGCCTCTTAATTTTGGAGGTTCGAATATTATGGCTACAAAAATATATTCAAATTATGAGTATAACAACCTTTGAGGAGGCGAGTGTTCCTATGAGACTGAACAACTTTTCGATTTTGACTTATAAAATGAAACGTAAGTTGAAATATTTTTCATATCTTTATGTTATCATATTTTTCTTCTTTTTGGATAACACACTTCATAATCAACACTGACATGCACACAACCACACATACACACACGCGTAAACTTTATTTTTCATTCATATTCGGTATACGTCACTTAAAATTATAGCTGATAAACGCGTTTCTCCTACTGAACGGCTGAAAATCAGTTTTGCTCCCTGAGCAAATCTCTATGCAGAGCCTTGGCCTTTTTGGACCACGGCACTTACATGTACTTACTTTCTTTTTAGGGTTCCGTAACTCAAAAAAAAAAACGGAACCCTTATAGGATCACTTTGTTGTCCGTCTGTCTGTCTGTCTGTCAAGACCCTTTATCTCACGAACGGGTATAGGTATCAGGTTGAAATTAATACCATATATTAGGATCCACGAACCACACAAGATCTGAAAATTTCAATTTTTTACAACGACGCAATCAAAAGATATGGCATTTTATGTCCTCATCTCCATACATTTATTCAAAAATGCAAAACCTACAGGGTACTTCCCGTTGACCTAAAATTATGAAATTTGGCAAGAAGCTAGGCCTCACAGTACAAATAATGGGAAAAGTCTGAAATCATTAAATATTACAACTTTTCTCACAACTAATAGTAACCAATTGTGGTGAGCTCCCGTTTCAAGAACATTCATATAAGAGAGGGGTCAAGTTGGATGGTCGCTGAGGCGATTTTTGTTTTAGTTCTTTTTAAAGACGGGAACACTTGCAAACTTGAAAATTGGTATGTTTATAGTGCATAAGCTATAAAATAACAACAAATAATAAAATTTGGTCAAGCGCGTGTCGGACTCAAAAAATCTAGCACATTAACGAATACAATTATGTTTATGTGGTGGTACGGAACCCTCAGTGCGCGAGTCCGACTCGCACTTGGTCGGTTTTTTTAAGTCATAGAAACAGTTTTTCATTACACATTGTAAATGAAATTTCCGTGATGTTCAAATAAACTTCGAAAAAAATATTTAGATGTCTTTTTTTGTCAATGGGATTACTCTTCACTTCGATCTAGTCTTGAGGACAGATGAGGTCAAGGATGGAACGAACTTGCCCGGAAGAAGCCTATTCACTCGCGACTTGAATAGATTGGGGTTATATGAACTCGGGACGGGAACACAGACGCAGGCAGAGAATTCCATTCTTTAGCCGTGCGCATTATAAAAGATGTTTCAAAACGCTGTGTGCGAATGTGCGGAACTTCAACCAAGTCAACGTCTCATAAAAATGAGCTGATGCACTTTTATTGTATTTATTTTCTCGAAATTCCACCTACATTTCATGGTAAAAATTATTCAGTTGAAACTGAATTGTTAGATTCATAAGAGGCGTTTCTGCCCGTGAAACTGAACCACTTTTCCCAAGGAGCATAGATCGAAAACGGAAAAAAAATTCAACCTCCCATACAAAACGTGCTATCAGCTGATACAAAATGTAAAAACAGCTGATGCAGTTTGTATGGAAATTCTTTTTTTACTTTCGAGCGGAGCAGGAAAGGTATTGTATTCGTGAAAAAAAAAGTTTTTCTAATTTTCTCAAAAATGTGTTCTATATCACTTATACATCATAAAAAACAAGTCTCCCAAAAATGTCCGTCCGTCGGTCGGTCGGTCGGTCGGTCCGTCGGTCGGTCGGTCCGTGGGTCGGTCTGTCCGTCACGCTTTGGCCTAGCGGCTAAATGAATGGTCCGATTGACACCATATTTGGAATGTATGAGTTTTATGCAAATCCAACGAAGGGTTTTGAGTGGTTTCCTGCTGGCTCTCATTTTGAGAGTAGCTGTCATACAACGAAAATGAAAAATTGTAATTTTCGCAAAAACGGCTCTTAAAATCTTGATGAAACTCTGCATGACCAAGCATCTCCATTTAAGGTATTTGCGGCAGTATCAACTGGTCCCTAGAAATTCATATAAGGGGTGTTACCTTACTACTAAATTTTTTAAATGTGATTTACTCAAAATCGGTTTCGTTGAGCTTATTTTGATGTTTTACAATTTGGATTCTAAATTGGTTTTCTACCTGACTGCATATTTCATTAAATCATTTTTACATAAATCTAGTTGGTATAGGTAAGTTTGTATTTTCATATTATTTGTATGGAACCACAAACTTAAGTTTGCAGTTGGTACTTATTTACTCATTACTATCCGCAGCCTTTATAATACTGTAGTTAGAACATTCAGCTCTTGATCCGGAGGTTCTGGGTTCGACTCCCGGCGGGGATACTGTTGAATGATGACTCTCGTATATCGCGAGAAAGTAAGTGCAGTGCTGCTGTACCATTTATTTTATACGTATTTAGACCTATGCTCCTTGGGAAAAGTTTACTATGCGGGGCTTTTCGGGGGTGAGAAATCGATCTAGCTAGGTCTCATGGCTGGAAAAATTCGTTTCTCCATTTTTTGGCACTTCTTGATAAAGTCGCGTTTCAGAAGCCCTACAGCGCCATCGGGCTTTGGTCTAGATTATACCTAGGTACCTAGTAATAACCTAGGTACCTAGTAATAACCTAGGTACTTACTAATAACCTAATAAATATGAAATACAGATTCGCAAAATAAACACTAGTTCGTCTCTTTCTCCTCGTTTAAAACCAATATTTTCAATGTACCTGCCCAAACTGCGATTAATCAATAGATATTAGCTTTTACTATAACTATTGGACAGACCAATAATTAATGGGTATGGGTGAGCGGGGGGTAAAGGGGCAAGGGAGGGGGGTGTAATGAAAAGGGTACCGTTTGTCTACTCGGAAACTATAACAGTTTTATTTAGAAGTGGAATTACGGTTTGCAGTTTTTCCCGCGTCGGCAAATTTTGGTGTCAATTCTACCATTTGTCTATACTCTTAATCTGCTCTAAAAATATTGCTCTCTTTTTCTCAGCTAAAAATTAAGAAAAAATAATATAAAAATAAAAGATTTTATTAGATGTAGAAAAAGAACAAAAACGTTATCACAGTCTCAGGTTTTAAAATATAAGCGTGTTACATTATAAAAGAGCAATAAACAATTTAAAAAAAAACCAGTCAAGTGCGAGTCGGACTCGCGCGCCGAGGGTTCCGATATACCTATAGTATTTTTGGAAGCAATAAAGTCCATTTTCAGGACCGCAAAACTAAATTTGTTTGTAAAAGATTTTTGCAGATTTCTGAAAAACTGTGCAACTTAGAAAAATCGTTTTATTTTTGCTGTAAAGTTTACATAAACCTCTGTCAACTGTAATTAATTCAGATTTTCTCTTACTCAAACTTCGGAGATAAGGGGGGGGGAATGGTATTTTTTTTGACATTTTTCAACATAACTTGAAAACTAAGAAACTTAAAAAAATACAAAAATATATTTTAAAATGTACAAGTAAAGCCCTTTCATATAATACCCCACTCGACCTAGTAGCGACAATTTGAAATATTGGCCCCCCCTATGTTGCCCCCCTTTACATTAATAATTATACTTTTTTCAATTTTTTTTCATATGCAATTAAGTTGGGCAACTATATTCTAAAACTACTCCAAATTTCAGGTCGATATCATAAGTGGTTGCTGAGATATAGAGGTGTGACAGACAGACGGACAGACAGAGCGGCACCATAAGGGTTCCTTTTTTTACCATTTTGGTATCGGAACCCTAAAAAGAGGAGGTAAAACGCTTTTATTTGAAAACATTTTAGTTCATTTTCTACATCTAATAAAAGCTTGTTTTAATTTTTAAATACTATTATTTTATTCAATTTGAGTTTTACTGTACTTACAGATTTAGACTGTTCTTATTTTTATTTTTCTTATAGTGGTCAATTTTACACACTAAATCATTGCTCCAAAGCACATTTAAAAGTACCTAATACATTATACAAGCACATCCATATAAGCCGGCACGTATCTATAGTATCAAAACTCGAGTTAAGGCGCTGCTCTCCCCATGAAAATGCTAATCAGCCGTCACACCGAGCGCCTTAACCACGGGGACTCATCTTTCCACATCCAGCGGTTCCCAAAATTTTTGTTAGAGGAAATTTTAGTCAGCAGACGGCAGACTATATGTTGTAACAGTCGGCCAGTGTGGCTGGTAGGTAGGTACTGCAGTTTTTTCGATATTATTAAAGATTAACATACGCTTCTATGCGCGTAGTTTCCAAAATCCTTGGTTTGGAAGGAAAAAAACCTTGAATAGGTTGTTCAGTTTAAAGAGTTTTTTAGTCAAAAAGGTTATTCACTTAGTTTAAAACTTAGAGCAATTTTGAAAAATGATGTTTGAATTTTATTCTGATAAAAACTATAATTCTCGCAATACCGGCTACACTGGCGGACTATCACGGACATGTCTGCAGTCTGCTGTGCCTCTTTACTCCAGGGTATTTAGAAAGTTTTATATGAGTAGATTTGAAGTAAATATAAATGTGACTTTTTTACTATTATTGACAAAATTAAGTTTAAATACTTATATGTAAAATAGTATTAAAGAAAAAAAATATAGGGAAGATGACGAAAAATACATTTTAAACCGAAAAATTCAAAAATAAAGTTTATCATTACAGTTGATATTTTAATTTTGTATAAAATGTATTTAAAATAATATTTAAGAAGAAAAACATTAAACTTACTTCCATTACATATTATCCTTTAAGTGAAATTTCGAGTTAACTTATTACCTTACTGAAACTCCGAATTTCAGCAATTCCAATGGGAATAAATTTTAATTTTTAGGTAAACTCTATGATTATAGTTCTATTAACAATGCTAATCGATTGATTGCATTAGCATTTAAGTATAAATAAAAATATATGTGTCCGAGGTCATACGATTTTAATAATTATACATTTATAGGAGAGATTAGTTGTGTAAAAAGAATCCGAGAAAAAACAGCCATACTTAATTACTTTCAGGTCAAATAATAATTTCCCTGGACTATACAGTCAAAATAAAAATAATGATTAGATTAGAATGACAGATATGATGAATGATAGATTAGATTACTTGATTAGAATGACAATGGAATGACAGCAGTGTGAGAACAGGACGGAGCGATGCGTTAGGTAGTGGAGCGACAGAGACACTTATTGCTCCGTCCTGCTCTTATGCATAGCTTTGTTAAGCAGTCATTCACATCAAGCTATATATTGCTTATAAAAGTGAAATTGCTTATTGTTTCACGTTTTGAACTGCTCACATTCTGGTCCAAGGAAGACATAGATTATTATAAACATTATATTTTATGATGTGCTTACTTTTGTGGGTTGGATTTTCTATAAACAAATCAGTACATAGGCCTCCCCTAAAGATATCCATGACGACCACTCCTGCGCTGCTCGCAGTAGCTTTCAGCGACCTTGACTGGATCGACGGCATAAATGAAATAACCATAAAAGACCGTCTTTTCCCACTACAACACAAACCATCGAGTCTTAATTGAGAATATACGGTGCTTTCTAATAACTGTGAGTATGTTACTCGGACCATAAAAATTATCAACTTTCCTTAAAAATTCCTTTAGCTTCCATACAGACCCTCATATTTCACTCATGCGCTATCAGCTGATGAAGTATTTACGGGAGTTCGATGTTTTTTTTTGCTAGATTTCATTAGAAGTATCACTGGCCTTACCGTACGGATCAAAATTCAGTGTACAGCAAGCAAGTGGAAACAAAACCTCCAGTAAAAATACGGTTTTGCAAAACATTATATGTTAATAGCTACTTTATTGTGTATATCGTATTTAAATATGATGTTAAGATACAATATTTTACGAATCCACCAAAAATTTTAATAGGACTATTTTTTTCGAAATACAGCTTAGGCAAAAATAGTAATTGACAATTATATACTATATATTATAGATAAACGTATATTCTACATATAGGCATCAAAATCCACCTGAAATATATTTAAAAATATAATTTTTTTTCAAAATATAAAATCGACACTTATTTTCATGTATAAGGCCCAATAAAGTCGAGGTAAAATAATATAAATAAACTGAGCTAACCTCAACCTTTTTAAATTTAAGTGATTCTTATATATATTGACAGAAATCCCATACAAAATAAAAAATAAGTTTTTTGTAATCGGTGGTTTACAAAGATTTTGTAAACATTTATGTTGGATTTGCCAAAAATGTGAGTACTTAGCACTATTTAAATTATTAGAAAACAAAACGGCTCAAAAAAGTTAAATTATACAAAAAGGGTAATATTTTAGGTGGATTCTTGTATAATATGAAATTATGATGTATACATCATAATTTCATATAGCCGTAAATAAAAACAATAATCTATTAACATTTTTTTCCAAAATTCCATATTTTTTTAATCTTTGGACGGCAATAAATAAATAAATGGGGTAAATTTAGGTGGGTTCCATTAAAAAGCTTTACACAGAAATATAATCTATCGATCTGAAAAAGAAACACGGCTATTACAAATTATTTCCGTTTCGCCATACAAGCTCTCGTGATTTTACTGGAGTGCTAAAAAAAAAAAAATTTAAAACTGTTTATTTCAAATTAAAAATTTATGAAAAATCACATGCACCAAGCGCTTAATCTTATTAGTAATGAAAGATTATGTGCGCTGGAGGAGTTTAAAACCATCGCGCGCAGTTTGAAAAATTACATACAAGGAAACAATATTTAAATTATTTTAACAATAAAATCAAAATCAGTGTTTCCATCGACGTGCGGCCGTGTGTAGATTGGGGTAAGTCAAGCTGCATGTGCTATTTATTATCATAACAAATGTAAAAAAGTTTCGTAGTCTAGACAAAACTTTGCTCAGTTTAATTTAACGTATCCTTCAGTGTCTACAAAGCAGAAACTAATTTAATGTGTTCTAGTTCTGACTACGCTTATATCGAGACGAAATAGTGTTCTTTTTCTTTTTATGTAGGTAAGTAGGGTCAATCAATATCAATATCAATATCATTTATTCATAGAACAATTTATGATTGTGTTTGAATATTACAATTTAAAAAAAAAATACACAAATTAAAATAATAAAACCACTTAAACAATATAAGATAAAAGTGCACCTACAACCAAACAGGATGAAGTTAAGACTCCACAATATCATGCCATTTAATATAAAAATAATAATAAACAACAATATCAAAAATTTACTTCAAATTACTACTTATGTCAAAACGAACTAAAATTAATAATGTCAAAAATTCTCTAAATCTGATGTCAAAATTCCTGTAAATCTGATGTCCAAAATTCTCTTAATCTAATGTCAAAAATTCTATAAATCTATTGTCAAAATGATAGATAATAATGTCAAAAATTTCTACATATAAAAATTAAAAATCCACAGCCAGCAACCTTTGTCTCAATATTGACTTGGTCTGAAAGTTTGGGGATCACTGCAATTTTCTTCGTTAAGTACATACCCGTGTCGCCTCGGTTCAGTAAGTGCCTTTATGAAATTCTCAACGTTTGGCCTGCCATCTGGCGGTGCGCCGTCAATATGAAATCGAGAAAATAATATATATTTTTAATTAATTTACATTAAGTACCTGGGCGACCGAGCTGTGCTCTGTATGATTAAAATATCATCGTGTGAGCAAGCTATGCTACTCAACAACAGATGGCGCTGTAAGTTTCTTGAATGCACTAAACGCGCTAAGAAATATTAAAAAAGACGGTGAAAATGAATTTTCCTAGACATGAGACCTAGCTAGATCGATTTTTTGCCCCCAAAAACCCCTGTATACTAAATTTCATCGAAAACGGCTTTAAATACTTAATTTAAACAAATATTGCTGTTTAATAGTATAGGATACCAGCATCATTCCCGATTTCTTTTTTAATAATTTTTTTATTCCACATTAAAGTAATCACTTGACTGGGAATGAGAAATATTTTTTTTATATAGTTTTTCTTCAGGAGTATTGCTTCTTTTCTTTAATATAACCACTAGGCATCGGAAGCGACGCGACTAAAAACGCACGTTATAGAACCCATAGAAAACATCACTTTACTATAAACAACAAACTATCCCCCACCTGTAATTTATTACATCCCCGTCAGGATACTTTGCCTAAAGACATCTTAGATGGAGGCATTAATTAAATTTTAATCAAACCTTACCACCCTCGCTTGCGGCTCCGCTTGTGTAGAAGGGGTTAAGAAATTGAAATTATATTATAGATAAATAAATAAACGTAGGTAAAGTCAACTGCGCGGCAATGATAAAGAAAAGCTGATGGCCCTGAGACAAGTAGCTTTCTAAAATCGCAAACGCTATAGAAGAGAATAAAAATGTATGGGATTGACATTAGCTGTCACGCATCATTTCGTTAGCTAACGTCAATCCCGTACATTTTTATCGATTGTAGTAAGCCATGTCTCTCTAGGCCCTAGTGTTTCTACCCAAAAGCGTTTGACTGTACAGTTAAGAACACGCCAAACTTGACACATTGGACTTTGTAAGTCCCTAATTTGATAGACATAGAAGCTAAAGTCACACCGCAAGTGTCAAGTTTGATCTGCTCTTGTATTTCTCCTATCAAATTATAAAAAATCTGTGAACATTTATCTTTTTTTATTTATTTTGCCAAACTGAATAGGGAGATTTCCTAGATGTAGGTCAACTACGTTTTTTACCCGACCGCCCCAAAACAGGAGGGTTATGTTTTTCGAGTGAATGTATTTATGTATGTCCATTTTTTTGTCGCGCTCTGCAGCCTAAACGGCTTGATAGATTTCAACATGTGAGGTGTCGTTAGATTTGTATTCATTGTGGGAGTGTGTGAAAAAAAATATATTAATAAAACTAAAAAGTAAAAGATTATTCCAAAAAACAAAATACCCGACTGCGTCAAAAATATGAACTGAAAAGAGAAAAAACAAGTTCTAAAAATTTTATGAGGTATTGCAGGCGGGGACAAACAAAAACTACAAAATATATTTGATATTGAAAAACCACCTTCAAAGACATAATTTTAGTCCGCCCCGATTTGTCCCCGCCTGCAATATCTCATGAATTTTTTAGAACTTGTTTTTTCTCTTTTCAGTTCATATATTTTTCTACGCAGTCGGGTATTTTGTTTTTTGGAACATTTTTTTTAATTTAAGTGTCGATAGGTGGTACGCTAAAAATAGTATGGGCATTAGACAGCAGCAATCCAACTGACTTAATCATTTTCATACAAATTAGATGAGAGGCGCGTTCCTATGCTAACCTGCAGCGCCATTATCCAGTTGTACTTTCAAAACGTGTTTGAAAACACCCTTTTTTTTAACAGAAATCCAGAAAAGACGTATAAAAGGTGTAAGGGACAGTCTTCCGAATACTGAAAAGGCATGATCAGTCAATGTAACATAACAACTTTCAGGGAATAAAACTTTCAGGAAATGAAAAAAAAAGGCCTCTCCATACAAACTGTCCAATCAAATTTGCAATTTTATACAGAGAAGCAGAATTTTTTAAGCTTTTTTTTACTGAATCAATTCAGTTTTCAGAAAATATAACGGTGATAAAAAGAAAATCATCGGTACATATTATTTTACTACCGATTGGTTTGAACATCATTGATAAATTTGATTTTAAAATTTTCTGGAAAAATTGATAAAAGCATTGATACCCTGTTACCCAAAAATTAATAAACGATTCAAAACACTGATTAAATGGTTAACCATTAATGACCAATTACAATAATAATTGTCTCTACATTTCATTGTTTCATAACTAAACAGAGCAATATAAAGAATTATTACTCGAAGAAACAAAGCGTTTTGAAGCCCTTTGCAAGTTTGTAAGGTAACAGAATTTTAGAATGATGTAATTGATAATTATATGTTGATTCATTCGTAATAATCTTAATGAGATTGGACCACATCTTTTACGTGGGAGCGGTTGGTTATTAACCCTCGACAATGAAAACGAGAGGTTTTATAATTTCAACGACTATGGCTGTGTGTCAGTCAGCACGTGGACCGGTAGGTTCTTAAAAATTCTTTGGTCAGCACAGATAAATGTATGTGTCAGTCTATCATAGTCGTAGCATCTTAACTCTCAAACAGATATACCGCTTTCAATGCAGTTGGTTTTTATTTCTTTCTTTAATTTTTTGTTTCATTTTTTCGTAGCGATCCACCAACGTAATGAATAGTCATAATTTATAAATATTTTTTCAAAGTATATTTAATTCTAACGTCGAATCCTCATTCTTTGATATGCGTGAATTTATGTTGACGCACCGCAGGATATCACCCACACTTGGTTGATATTCCACACATTCGCCAAAGCGCTTTGAAACATCTTTTATTATGCGCACGGCTAAAGAGTGGAATTCTCTGCCTGCGTTTGTGTTCCCGAGTTCATATAACCCGTATCGATTCAAGTCGCGAGTGAATAGGCTTGTACTGGGAAAGCTCGTTCCATCGTCGACCTCACCTCAGAGATGAGGTCAAAGTCTGTCCTCAAGACTAGATCGAGGTCAAGAGTAAGTCCATTGACAATAAAAAAAAAAAGTCCAAATGTACAGCCAAGAACAGTTCAAGCTTGACACACGCAGCACGACTTTGTTCCTACATCTGTTGGAGTAAGAAACGTACAAAGTCCATTGTTTTAAGCTTGACGTGCTCTCGAATGTACTACGAGTACTAGATAATATAAAGTTCAGTACCTGGTCTACCGAGCTTCGCTCTATAATAGCCGCCTCAACCTTAAAATATCATCGGTTGAACAAGCTACGCTACTCGCTAACAGATGGCGCTGTAGGTTTCTGGCTAAAAAGCGGTATTTAAAAAAAATGCTTAAGAACACGGGCAAAACGATTTTTACCAGACATGAGACCTAGCTAGATCGATTTTTCGTCCCCAAAAACCCCCGGATGCTAAATTTCATCAAAATCGTTAGAGCCGTTTTCGAGAAACCGATTACAAATATATACTTATACATATATATTTATATATATACGAATATTGCTCGTTTAATAGTAAAGGATAATCTACGTTCATAAAAATTTACCTAACCGTAGCTTATACCTAATTTATAATGTCCGTATGGATTGACGAGCCACTCTCGATTTCAAAGGACAGTTTGTACGAGTACCCTTATTTAGTAGTAAACCAGCTGATTTTGTAGGACAAATTCTGGATAGTAAAATCTATATAAAGTTACACTAATGTAAAGGTGGCTCTTCAATATGAACGTCTGATTTTAGTAGTCAGGATGACTGGCTATTGGTAAATACATATCATTGTATAGGTCACCACTGCGTTCCCATTCGCTGTACCATCCCAAGTACCTACCTCAATTTTCTTCCCTCAGAACATTCTTAAAGACGCTTTCCTTCCCCCTCCCCACTGCGCGCCCCTCCTCAAGAAAATCAATAACTTCTTACCAACTACATACACACAGCAGAAGGTATACATAACACGTTATACCGCGTTATTTATTCTCCCAGGGAGCCGCGAAAATAGAGCCGCTTCGCGGGGGGGTCGGGGGGTATTTGGGGTGGTGGGGGGGTGTTTCCCCCCGGTTCAACCCCCGGCCACCTGAGACACCGCCAAGACGGAGGCACTCAAAATTTCGCTTATATAAAGGGGATGTAGAACATTAATTAGTTTTACTGAGCAAGTTTTACCGTTATGTGTCTTTGAATTTGGGATTTCATGGCATGCGTTATAGTGTTAATAATGGTTTAGGTATTGCTAAGATTGGTAGGTACTTTGTATTCGAATGTTTGCTGTAAGATTTGGTGCTACAATGTTGTTATATTACAGTTATATCCTTCTTAACTTAAATAATTATTCATGGTTTAGTTAAGAGCACAAAATAAAGTTGGTTGTAGTTAGGTGCGATCATTTTGATAGAAATTTAGATCTACAAGTGAGTGATACTTCAATCTTGATAATTATTTTATAAAATTTCTTGAGAATCAGATATTTTTCAGCAGGCACTAAATACCTATTTATTTGATTTACTTGTTTCATAACAAAGTGAAGAAAGTAGAACTTAAACGTCAAATATATTACGCATCAAATACAACTGCAAATTCTTCATAATAAACTGCGAATAAAACTTATAATAAATAAGATTTATAAATAATACTTAGTATTTGAGTACTTATGTTACTCGGACTAAAACTGATCAATTTTCTGGAAAAAAAAAGAAAATTAAGTAAGATATTTTTACAATTTTGATACTTCTTACCTTACCAAATTCTACTATAGTTAGTGCAGCGGTTCATCCAAAGAGGTAGACAGTTACTTCCGCAACTATATGCTGGATGGATGGATACAGGTTAATACCAATATAAATGAATAAAATATGTTCCTTATTTATCTCGGCCGTGTGTACAGCACCATACATTTGAAATTAATACAAGTACAAAATCTCCCGGCGGTGCACTCGCAAAGTTGAAGGCGGTGGAAGGCACGTACTTCCTTGAGGGGGGTTTCCGGCACCCGCGCCCGCGCCGCCGCCGCCTGCGCGATTCGTTTTGAATTTAGAATTCACTAGGGCTGCCAGCGAGTGAAACATACAACAACTTACAGTAGAAATAATGTAGCTCGATTTAAATGACAACAGGACAGAGGTATGCGTGAGAGCAGGACGGGGCAATACCGTGTCTCTTTCACTCATATTGATGTCTTGCTGCTGTCACACTTAAGCTATTTGCTATTTTATTTCAGGCAAGGCGTCGTTTCGCGCGAGAATATTTTTGGGCGGCATAACGCCTCACTTCAGAATGTAGGACTTTACGGGTGGCGTTTTGCCCGATCAGGCGATCTTAATATTTCGATTTTAAGCCACCCTTTAATAAAAAGCATTAAGATGACACTCCATACCACTGAGATGAGAATGCTGTGCTAAGCTAAAGGGATGACGCTGATTTTATTAAATGTATATTATAGTAGTTTATGCAACGGTACATAATGAGGGGTATAAAACTCGAGTGTCGGTTTATGGGACGCAGGCGAGCGTAGCGAGCCAAGTTTCATAATAGAAGACACGAGTGTTTTATACCTAATTATGTGGAGTTGCATACACAACTTTATCTACTCTCATATCGTGAATCCTAAAATAATGTGTTCAAAAACAAACCCTATTGTTTGTCTCTTTTTCCGGTGATAATTGCTAAGCGAAGTTCCTATAGCTGCTTTAAAAACACTCGAAGGCAAATCGTAAACGATTTTATCACTTATTTAATTACAAAACTAGTAAAATTAGGTAACTACAACTTTTGTTTGCTGAGGTTTCCATTATTGCAATGAAACCTCATTGCAGCCACAGACTACAAACGCATCAAGCTGTCAATGGCGCGCCTATAAAAATTAAAAAATTGTTTTAAAGGTCTCCCGCGATGACTGTTAGTAAATTCAATACTTCATAATACACTCCCACAGATAAAAAAATGCTGCTTAGAGTGTTTCTAAGCACAGATTGACATTATGAAGATGTTAACTTACAATTTTTGAACGCATTATTGAGGATTAACGATATGAGAGTAGATAAACATTTTTATTAAACGTAGGTACAATTGAACGTCGTAATGTACAATGTATAATATTTACTTTTCATTGATTTTGCTCCCGAAGCACAGTGATTTTACTCATGAAAACAAGCGACTTTCCTGAAGCAAAATTTTATACTCGAAAAAATTTTCGCCTTCCCATACAAAATGAGTCAATCACGTGACCACTTTAATATGGAGAGTCGAAAAGAATTTAAGGAGGAAAAAAATTTTTGCTTCGGGATAGCTGGGAACAGAACCAATGAAAATTCACGCTGTACAATGCCAATAGAGCGAGCGAGTTACTAAGAAAGGGCAAGAAACCACTGCAGCACGGCCCACTTTAACAGTCGGGTTAGTCCGCGCTGATTCAGCGCCATTTAAAAGGGCTAAACTTAAGCCCAAAAAGTGTCATTTGCCAAGTGCAAAAAGCCCTATTTTGCCTTAAGAAAGGCAAATTGTACAAATTTATACTTGTATTATCTATCTTTATCACCCTCTATCTACACCTTTTTATGCTCTTTGCTTGCGATTTCTAAGCGGATTGATCACGTGATTTATCGAAGCTTATGTCATCCCATACATTTTTTGGCGATAGCTTGCGATAGCGAAATTCATGTCAACAATTAGCACGTTGTGTTGACCCCCAGGTGTTCGATCAGCCCTAGCAGTCAAGAAAGCAAACCGGAACAAAGTTAGATTGAGAACGAGCGAACAAGTCGGCCTTCTTACCAGACTTAGCATTCTGATGACAGCTGCAACTTTTACTCCAAGATAACTCGACTCTCAACTTGAACGGATGCTGATATTGCTGGAATTCACGAACAAGTGACTCTTCTCGCAAATAAATTTCACTAATTATATTATAGTACCTGTGCGACCGAGATATGCTCTGTATAATTAAAATATCATCGGGTGAGCAAGCTATGCTACTCAACAACAGATGGCGCTGTAAGTTTCTCGAACGCACTAAAACGCGCTAAGAAATATTAAAAAAGACGGTGAAAACCAATATTCCCAGACATGAGACCTAGCTAGATCGATTTTTAACCCCCAAAAACTCCTATATACTAGATTTCATCGAAATCGTTTTCCAGAAACCGATTACAAATATACCGGGTGTAAGGGACAGCCTTCCGAATACTGAAAGCGCATGATCAGTCAACGTAACTGAACAACTTTCAGCGAACAAAACTTTCAGGAAATGAAAAAAAAATCGGCCTCTCCATACAAACTGTCCAATCAAGTTTGCAATTTTGTATGGAGAGGCCTATTTTATTTTTCATTTCCTGAATTTTTGTTCGCTGAAAGTTGTTCAGTTACGTTGACTGATCATGCCCTTTCAGTATTCGGAATGCTGTCCCTTACACCCGGTATATTTACAAATATTATGCTCGTTTAATATTATAGGATGTAACTTTTACTATAACCACCTGTCTGGCCTGTTTACTACAATCACCTTCCGGAAACCATCGTGAATGAACCTAGCTACGAAACATTCGCCGATCGATTAAAAAACTTCTTGTTGGATAAACCATATTACTCAGTAAATTACGAGTAATATTTGTGTTAAAAAAAATTGTTAATGCATATTATTATAAACAATCTTTTTAATATTATAATTTTTTATGTCTTTACAAAAAATATTTATACGTAAACTGATATAATAATCTGTACTAATGTACAATAATGAATGACAATCACAGTACATACCTCTATATTTACTTGTAAGGTTGCATGAATATAAAGATTGTATTAGTAAAATAAGTTTATTTCACTAATACAATCTTTATATTTAATTAAACTATTCAAACATTTTAAAAATAAGCAGCATTTACTTCGCCTCACCATGTTAAAGTTCGAGCTGTTACCAGCGACTACGTGTTTGTAGGGCAGACTATAACAATTTACTAATCTTTTGTTGTTTATGAAACGGCCACTGCAGGACAAAGAACTCCCTCCAGAACTCCAGCAAAAACGCACGGTACTTTGTAGGGGATCTACCACAGTCACCACACTTATAAGCGTTTCGGCTGGTGAACGCTGTTGTTGGTGACCGCAATATGTAAGGTGTTTTTAGGGTTCCGTACCTCAAAAGAAAAAAACGGAACCCTTATAGGATCACTTTGTTGTCCGTCTGTCTGTCTGTCTGTCTGTCTGTCAAGACCCTTTATCTCACGAACGGGTAAAGGTATCAGGTTGAAATTAATACCATATATTAGGATCCATGAACCACACAAGATCTGAAAATTTAAATTTTTTACAACGACGCAATCAAAAGATATGGCATTTTATGTCCTCATCTCCATACATTTATTCAAAAATGAAAAACCTACAGGGTACTTCCCGTTGACCTAAAATTATGAAATTTGGCAAGAAGCTAGGTCTCACAGTACAAATAATGGGAAAAGTCTGAAATCATTAAATATTACAACTTTTCTCACAACAAATGGTAACCAATTGTGGTGAGCTCCCGTTTCAAGAACATTCATATAAGAGAGGGGTCAAGTTGGATGGTTGCTGAGGCGATTTTTGTTTTAGTTCTATTTAAAAACGGGAACACTTACAAACTTTAAAATTGGTATGTTTATAGGTCATAGGCTATAAAATAACAACAAATAATAAAATTTGGTCAAGAGCGTGTCGGACTCAAAAAATTTAGCACATTAACTTACTGAAATTTCAACTAATACAATTATGTTTATGTGGTGGTACGGAACCCTCAGTGCGCGAGTCCGACTCGCACTTGGCCGGTTTTTTTTATTTTGATGCGATTGAAGTTTGTATATAGCTAAAAAAAATCTGCATACTTTTTGCATGCAACATATTTACCACATCTTGAGCGGTTCATCAGTAAAAAATTTTTTTTTAAGTTGTTTAAAAAAAATCATATTTTTTATAACAATAATAGATACGCTTTAGGTGTTTAAGAATAAATTAAAAAGCATTTAATTAGTTTTCAAAAGACACCATACAAAAGCGTCTACAAGTATATCTTTGTCAAAATACGCACACAATTTTTAAATAATAATAATTCTGCGCAGGAGACACGTCTTCTCTAAATCTTGTTAACACAAGTTCCCAATAAGCCTCCAAAACCGCAAAGCATCCGATATCACGCGCCGCAGCTCAAACTTAATAAATTACTATGCGTAGATATACCTACGTATTATATTACCTACTACCTCTACCGTTTATATTGAAGACGCGTGCCACAGAGAAGTGAGGAACTTCAGGGATTTCTTGAAATTCCTAGATGATCGGGTTTTAGGTAAACGACACGTGCTAAATACGGCAGAGACTAGCAGGTCGTAGGTCGTAGGTAGATCGATTTTTCGCCCCCAAAAACCCCCTTATAATAAATTTCATCGAAATCGTTAGAGCCATTTTTTTTAATATTCCAAATATTTTTTTTTCACCAGCCTATTTTTTACAAATATATATACAGGTGTAAAAAAGTACGATGATCCTTCTAAGGGGTGATTCTACATCAGAGATTGCAAAGAAAAATATAAAAAATAATAATATATTTATTTTGGTTGATCATGAAAATTGATTTACCTTCGAATTACATTACAGTTATTCATTGAAATGGGTAGGTATTTGCGTGTGACGGGATATTATAACAAAAAACCGGCCAAGTGCGAGTCGGACTTGCGCACTGAGGGTTCCGTACCAACACAAAAACATAATTGTATTAGTTGAAATTTCAGTAAGTTAATGTGCTAGATTTCTTGAGTCCGACACGCGCTTGACCAAATTTTATTATTTGTAATTATTTTATAGCTTATGCACTATAAACATACCAATTTTCAAATTTGTAAGTGTTCCCGTTTTTAAATAGAACTAAAACAAAAATCGCCGAAGCGACCATCCAACTTGACCCCACTCTTATATGAATGTTCTTGAAACGGGAGCTCACCACAATTGGATACCATTAGTTGTGAGAAAAGTTGTAATATTTAATGATTTCAGACTTTTCCCATTATTTGTACTGTGAGACCTAGCTTCTTGCCAAATTTCATAATTTTAGGTCAACGGGAAGTACCCTGTAGGTTTTGCAATTTTGAATAAATTTATGGTGATGAGGACATAAAATGCAATATCTTTTGATTGCGTCGTTGTAAAAAATTGAAATTTTCAGATCTTGTGTGGTTCATGGATCGTAATATATGGTATTAATTTCGACCTGATCCCTTCACCCGTTCGTGAGATAAAGGGTCTTGACAGACAGACAGACAGACAGACGGACAACAAAGTGATCCTATAAGGGTTCCGTTTTTTTCTTTTGAGGTACGGAACCCTAAAAAACCGGCCAAGTGCGAGTCGGACTCGCGCACCTAGGGTTCCGTACCACCACATAATCATAGTTGTATTAGTTGAAATTTCAGTAAGTTAATGTGCTAGATTTTTTTAGTCCGACACGGGCTTGACCAAATTTTATTATTTGTTGTTATTTTATAGCTTATGCACTATAAACATACCAAATTTCAAGTTTGTAAGTGTTCCCGTTTTTAAATAGAACTAAAATAAAAATCGCCTCAGCGACCATCCAACTTGACCCCTCTCTTATATGAATGTTCTTGAAACGGGAGCTCACCACAATTGGGTACCTTTAGTTGTGAGAAAAGTTGTAATATTTAATGATTTCAGACTTTTCCCATTATTTGTACTGTGAGACCTAGCTTCTTGCCAAATTTCATAATTTTAGGTCAACGGGAAGTACCCTGTAGGTTTTGCATTTTTGAATAAATGTATGGAGATGAAGACATAAAATGCCATATCTTTTGATTGCGTCATTGTAAAAAACTTAAATTTTCAGATCTTGTGTGGTTCATAGACCCTAACCTATGGTATTAATTTCAACCTGATACCTTTACCCGTTCGTGAGATGAAGGGTCTTGACAGACAGACAGACAGACGGACAACAAAGTGATCCTATAAGGGTTCCGTTTTTTTTGAGGTACAGAACCCTAAAAACATCTTTATCTGCGTCACTAGCTGATCATAGAGGTCATGCATTTAACCCTCCAGGTGCTTCATTTCTTGAACTAAAAGTATTTATTTTTGTATTTTTATACAGTTAGTTAGTGATGTAGAATCAACCCTTAAAAGGATCATCATACTATAATAAGTAGTCGGATGAGGAATCACCTTCCTCACTAAATATGTTTTTTAGGGTTCCGTACCTCAAAAAAAAAAAACGGAACCCTTATAGGATCACTTTGTTGTCCGTCTGTCTGTCTGTCTGTCTGTCTGTCAAGACCCTTTATTTCACGAACGGGTAAAGGTATCAGGTTGAAATTAATACCATATATTAGAATCCATGAACCACACAAGATCTGAAAATTTAAATTTTTTACAACGACGCAATCAAAAGATATGGCATTTTATGTCCTCATCTCCATACATTTATTCAAAAATGCAAAACCTACAGGGTACTTCCCGTTGACCTAAAATTATGAAATTTGGCAAGAAGCTAGGTCTCACAGTACAAATAATGGGAAAAGTCTGAAATCATTCAATATTACAACTTTTCTCACAACAAATGGTAACCAATTGTGGTGAGCTCCCGTTTCAAGAACATTCATATAAGAGAGGGGTCAAGTTTTTTTATTTTAGTTCTATTTAAAAACGGGAACACTTACAAACTTGAAATTTGGTATGTTTATAGTGCATAAGCTATAAAATAACATCAAATAATAAAATTTGGTCAAGCCCGTGTCGGACTAAAAAAATCTAGCACATTAACTTACAGAAATTTCAACTAAAACAATTATGTTTATGTGGTGGTACGGAACCCTAGGTGAGCGAGTCCGACTCGCACTTGGCCGGTTTTCTTTTAGATGACCTTGCTCTTAGCCGTATTGGCTGTCACAGCTTTACCGGACGGGAACCATGTAAATCTACAGGGTAAATTTGAAAACATTCGACAAATTTTGAGATTGAGTTCAGACCACGAAACTGAACAACTTTCCCCAAGTAACATATAATAGGCCGTTAGACGTAAAAAAAATCGATCTCCCATACAAAATGTATGGTCAGCTTACTGACTTTACTATTATTTATTTTATTCATTATTTATTTTATGAAAGGGTAAATTTTTTTTTTCGTCCGGTGACCTATGTAGGCGAAAATTGTTCAGTTTCGCAGTCTGAACTCAATCTTAAAATTTGTCTTATGTTTTCAGTTTCACCCTGTAGTTAAGCTCTATAAATAACCATCTCGGGACTCCAGCTTTCAGGTTCTTTTATCCTAACTCGCCGCTCCACTTGCTTTTCTTTGTGTAGGGGTGGGCCACGTTGAAGTAATTCATCTGTAGGTACTTGGTTTAGTAAACATTACTGAATGAAATAGAAAATGGCCAATTTCACATTTATCACTGCAACATAAATACTTACACACTGACATACAGTACGTATAGACAGCTCGATTCATAGCTACGTAGCTCTAGCTACATAAGTATAGCTCATACAGGCTGTAGAGAGAACGTTTTAATACATTATCTTGTGGCGCGTAAGTAACGAACTCGCGAGATGAGATTCAAGATGGCGGCGCGGGTTACACTTCTTCGCGCTCTGTCTGCTCGATACTATGGAGGAGGAGCTTTTAAAATACAGTGAAGATTATTACTAAGTTATTTTTTCGTAACTGACATTCGTTTGCCCACTTATTAGTGACGTCAAATGCAACAACTCCTGTTTTACCGAATCTATTCAAGTCGCGAGTGAATAGGCTTCTTCTGGGCAAGCTCGTTCCATCGTCGACCTCATCTCTGTCTTCAAGGCTAGATCGAGGTCAGCAAGAGTAAGCCCATTGGCAATAAAATGAATCCATGAGGGTTCCGTTTTTTGACATTTGGCTACGGAACCCTAAAAAACGGGCGGAAGCAAAAGCGGGTCATGCCTCAATATTTAAAACAGGGAACTCTTCTACTTTTTGACGTAAATTCGATGATCGTCTTTCTTACTTCGATTTAAGGGGGCCACGGTGGATATTACCGGGTGATAAAATATCAGTCAAAAAATTCTAAATCACAGATTTTTCATTTCAAAACTTAAGGTTGATATTCGTTAAATATTAAGTAGTGTATAAGTACTTTAGAACTCGTCTTCGACGGATAAGCTGTAGACAGCTTTCATCGCACGACCTTAAATTATAATTTGTTATTTATGTGTAAGTATTGGATACATAAATAAATAATAATAATAAATAAGTGGCCAGAAAAAACCCCACAAGGTCTTTAAATAAATGGTACAGCAGCACTGCACTTACTTTCTCGCAATACCAACACCACCAGGTGAGCTGTCTGCTCGTGTGCTCTTACATAAAAAAAACTCAAGGAAAAACTATCATTCGCAAACTTAAATTTGTAATGCCATACACATAGTATGGAAGTACAAACTTTTATTTACGTTTTTCCAAAAAAATGTTCGAATGAAATATACAGATCCATTCAGAATTCAAATTGTCAAACATCAAAATAAACAAACCTCAAACGATTTCGAGTAAATCACATGTTTAACTTTTCGTAGTACTGCAACACCCTTTATATGAATTTTCACAGGTCAATGGATACTACTGTAGGATACTTGCATGCACATTTTTTTAATTTCCCTACATAATATGTTCCTTATGGATAATTGTTCAGTTTAGTCTACTGAGCAAGCCCTTTCAGTTTTTGGTACACCCTGTGTACTAAATTTTATTCAAAAAAATCATGTAGAATATCCAGTCAGGTAGACAACCAATCCAGGATTAATATTATAGAAAATTTTAATAAACTCAATGGAACGAATTTTGGGTAAATCACATATTTACGATTTGGTGGTACAGGAACCCTTATATGAAATTACACAGATCAATTGATAATGGCGCAAGATATCTTACACGGAGATGCTTGGTCATGCAAAGTTTCATCAAGATTCTATGAGCCGTTTTTGAGAAAATTTAAATTTTTCATTTTCGTTGTATGACAGCTACCCTCAAAATGAGAGCCAGCAAGAAACCACTTAGAACCCTTCAATGAATTCAAAATATGGTGTCAATCGGACCATTAGTTTAGCTTCTAGGCCAAAGCGTGACGGACAGACCGACCGACGTACCGACCGACCGACCAACGGACGAACATTTTTAGGAGACTTGTTTTTAGGGTTCCGTACCTCAAAAGAAAAAAACGGAACCCTTATAGGATCACTTTGTTGTCCGTCTGTCTGTCAGTCTGTCTGTCAAGACCCTTTATCTCACAAACGGGTAAAGGTATCAGGTTGAAATTAATACCATATATTAGGATCCACGAACCACACAAGATCTGAAAATTTCAATTTTTACAATGACGCAATCAAAAGATATGGCATTTTATGTCCTCATCTCCATACATTTATTCAAAAATGCAAAACCTACAGGGTACTTCCCGTTGACCAAAAAATTATGAAATTTGGCAAGAAGCTAGGTCTCACAGTACAAATAATGGGAAAAGTCTGAAATAATTAAATATTTCTACTTTTCTCACAACTAATGGTAACCAATTGTGGTGAGCTCCCGTTTCAAGAACATTCATATAAGAGAGGGGTCAAGTTGGGTGGTCGCTGAGGCGATTTTTGTTTTAGTTCTATTTAAAAACGGGAACACTTACAAACTTGAAAATTGGTATGTTTATAGTGTATAAGCTATAAAATAACAAAAAATAATAAAATTTGGTCAAGCGCGTGTCGGGCTCAAAAAATCTAGCACATTAACTTACTGAAATTTCAACTAATACAATTATGATTATGTGGTGGTACGGAACCCTCGGTGCGCTAGTCCGACTTGCACTTGGCCGGTTTTTATGATGTATAAGTGATATAGAACACATTTTTGAGAAAATTAGAAAAACTTTTTTTTTCACGAATACAATACCTTTCTCGCTACGCTCGAAAGTAAAAAGTGATATTACTCATTTTGAATAGGGGATATGAGCATGACTTTTTTTATTTCAAAAATGTATCCTCATTCATGTAATAAAAACTATTTCTCGAATAACTATGAAATTAAAAAAGATATAAGCCATCGAAGATTGATCGAAGACTAGTTTCTGTCCCTTTCTAGCAATACCATAGTTTACACTGAGTTTATATGGCCTTAGTGAAATGTGACGTCACTGTCCATGTCGGATCTCTCTGTCTATAATCGGCGCGTAATTAATAGTTTTAAATGCATAAATCGGCCGTATTTCTTAGCCGATTTAAATTTTATTTCACTTTTATTGATCTCTACTACAGTATTTTCATATTTCAAAGCGACAAAAAAGAAATATGCATAATCCGTATTAACTTGGTAGAACCGCAGAAGAAGTCCATCTCCACTGTAACCAGCTTTCAGCACACGAAGTTATAATATCGCAGTTAGTTTTCGCGCGAGGAGGGGAGTTCTCTTAAGACGTGGATTGGGGGTTGGGAGGTAAGGGAGGCAACTTGCTACTTCATCATTTTGCTTATTAACATAATAACACACGCGCACACTTCAAACGTAATGACAGCTCAAATTATGTTTGCGTGGTTTTGTTATAAAGTTTCAGATCATCCTTTATGGCAAATCACTTCACTTTTTGAATGACTGATATTATCATTACAGCACCACAATAACATAGTAACTAAAACACACTTTGAATGTGATGGAGAGCTGATAGTCAGCAACCCTAGCTAATCGCATACCAAAAACCGGCCAAGTGCGAGTCGGACTCGCGCACTGAGGGTTCCGGGACCACCACATAAACATAATTGTATTAGTTGAAATTTCAGTAAGTTAATGTGCTAGATTTTTTTAGTCCGACACGCGCTTGACCAAATTTTATTATTTGTTGTTATTTTATAGCTTATGCACTATAAACATACCAATTTTCAAGTTTGTAAGTGTTCCCGTTTTTAATACAACTAAAACAAAAATCGCCTCAGCGACCATCCAACTTGACCCCTCTCTTATATGAATGTTCTTGAAACGGGAGATCACCACAATTGGTTACCATTAGTTGTGAGTAAAGTTGTAATATTTAATAATTTCCGACTTTTCCCATTATTTGTACTGTGAGACCTAGCTTCTTGCCAAAATTCATAATTTTAGGTCAACGGGAAGTACCCTGTAGGTTTTGCATTTTTGAATAAATGTATGGAGATGAGGACATAAAATGCCATATCTTTTGATTGCGTCATTGTAAAAAATTGAAATTTTCAGATCTTGTGTGGTTTATGGATCCTAATATATAGTATTAATTTCAACCTGATACCTTTACCCGTTCGTGAGATAAAGGGTCTTGACAGACAGACGGACAACAAAGTGATCCTATAAGGGTTCCGTTTTTTTCTTTTGAGGTACGGAACCCTAAAAATCGACTAAACCAGGGTCCTGCACAATGAAAACGTGAGTAAGAAAAACACTGCTTTTGAAATGTCCCAATACTTACTGGTAGATACTTGTAATGCAATTGGTAGGGTGGAAGATTGTGAGCTCTTAGTAGTAGTGACTAATATACAGCGTGAATTTTCATTGGTTTTGCTCCTGAAGCCCAGTGATTCTAGTCATGAAAGCAATCAACTTTTCCGAAGAGAAAATTTCTTTACTCGAAAAAAATTTTTCGCCTTCCCATTCAAGTCAGTCACGTGACCACATTACTATGGAATCGAAATTTTGTTTTCTTCGGGAAAGTTGCTTTTTATCATGAGTAGAATCACTGGGCTTCCGGAATAAAACCAGTGCATTTCAAATGAGAATCACAGTTCTTTGTAGCTAACTTCACAGTGGTTCACAGCGGTTGTGCATAACCAAATCGAAACTTAGTTTGACAACTAAGTACTACTTCAAAATGATTGCAGCCGCAAATCTATTAGGCGTCCCGTTCTCTTTTAAAACGCATACTTAGTACACATATCGTGCAGACGGGTGCGGTGAAGCTCGTTGCTAGCATTTGCTAGCGAAGGACGAAGAGATTTTCTTTTTGTCAAGTAGTGTAATGAAAAAGGCTCAGATATTAATATTACAGAAGGTTTTAATGGCTTATTCTGGAGGCTAAATGTAACAAATAAGGTTATGTCAAAATTCCATTGACGTAAGAAAAACGAACGCCCCCCTGGCGTAGTTTCCAAAATCTTTGCAAAATTCACAAAAAAGATTTGAGAAACAATTTTTTTCAGTCGCCACATAAAAGTTGTTGCGAGCTCCAGCCCTCATAGGGTTTCGCCAAGGAGGTTTTACTACGCTTCGCTTTAGTAAGGAGAGTATAATGCGAAAACCGTGCTACACAAATTTAGTCAATCGTAAATCGTAATACGGTATAAATTCCTGTGATTCGCGAACAAGAGAAATTGTGCCGAATCAGAAGCCAATTAGTCGGGGTTTTCGCCACAGTTGCCATAGCAAAACGAAATTGCGGGTTGGTAGGAAAAATATTTTGACAAGTTATGCTTGGTTTTATATAGAAAACCTTTTTACAGCAGCTCATCATTTAATATCTTTTGGGTGATTTAGGTTCTATTGTTTAGCCACGAAACTCTCAAAAATTGTTTTGATATAATTGTGTTGTTTAAGGTCAAGCGGGCTATGTACTTCTTCATTGGTCATCAACTTTTTTGGTAATATTTTTTGATACATTACTGGTATCCCCGTCTTTGACACATTTTTATGTCATGCTAAATGTTGTTTAAAATCACGCATTTTTCTGCAAAAACAGTGAAATATTTTAACGTAAATGGCTGTAAAATTGATAGCTATGCTATTAGCGGAATATTCTTATATGGGTATGCATTATTCCATTTATTTTTCTATGAAAAAGCCGAATTGTTTTACGTATGAAGTAGGGTGGCTATAATGTACGATGTTTGAACATAAAGGAAAACAAAAAGGTAAAACCACATCAGTACTGTGGGATGTGAATCTGCGGAATCTGTCCATAAAACTGAGCAACTTGTCCCAAAGAACATTATGATGGACTAGTCCCAAAGAATATTATGGACGGCACGCGGGGAGCCAATGAACAGTTCGCATGCCTGCCCTGCGCGCCCTCGCGATACATATTTCGAGCCACATTTACGGTCAGCATCGGAGTTTTGTGCCGGGCATTTAATTTTGTGAAGAGACTGTATGGATATCGTCTCTTTGATTCCACAATCTGTGGTTTAGTTGTTATAGTTGCACTCTTTGATTTTGTCAATATCTTTTCGTATTTGCTTTGTAAAATAAACTTCTAAAATCTACAATAAACAACGTTTTATTTGCTTTACCAAGCTGTTTAATATTCTTATCTTAATTCTTACGTTTAATTTTCTTATGCTTGAATAATACTCTCATGTTATACATAACATCAAATGAAACGTCCACTACAGGACAGGAAGCTCCCTTCAGGACTACTTTGAAGGGGATTTACCATAGCCACCATGCTTGTAAGCGTTGTGGCTGACGACCGCTGTTGTTGGTGACCGTAGTACGTAAAATGAGACGATACACACAGGAGGACGCTGCTGCCCATCCTCCAGTTCATAAGCCCTTAGTCACCTCTTACGACACCCACGGGTACAGATGGCTTGGTACTATTCTTTGCCGGCACCACACAGACTTGACTTGATTTACCTCTATGATTCTATGATTGAGCCATGAGCCAAACCAAAGATGAATCCTCAGCGTTGCGAGGGATTTAAGACACAAGACACGAAACCCTTTGTTTTCAGGTAAAAATTAAAGGATAATCTTGCCAAATAAAATATTGAAAATGAAGCTGCTGTTCCAGAGAACTTCAATAATAATACATCCCCAAGCGTAAAATAGTTTGGTCACCCTACTGTGTGAGAGAGATGCTACCAGATGCTACCCAGACTATTGGGTATACTCACAGACTGGAACAAAGAAGAATTCTAAACGATATGAATTTACTATCTTCTATATATATAAAAGAAGAAGGTGACTGACATATCAACGCACAGCCCAAACCGCTGGGTCTAGAGATTCCAAATTTGGCATGTAGGTTCCTTATGAGGCCTAGGGGTGCACTAAGAAAGGGTTTTACAAAATTACACCCCTAAGGGGGTAAAATAGGGGATGAAAGTTTGTATGAAAGTCCGTCAGTTTTGAAATTAGGATCTTCAAAATTTGTATTTAGGCTGACGACTAAAAATTAATATTGACGTGTCTCAGGGTTTTTGAAAATTCGACACCCTTAAGGGTGAAAAGGGGGATGAAGTTGAAAATTCTTCATTTTCAAAGTAAAATCCACATAATTTATTATTTACGCATTAGGGTTGTAATTCTGTGGAACGCAAATCACTGTTATTGAAATTCCACCCCAAATTCAACCCCTAAAAAAGTCTAAAACCAATATGGGTATCGTTTGTATGGTTTATCGGGTCGCTGATTACGAAAGCTACAACAATTTTAAAATCCAACGTGGTGAACGTGAAATATCATCATCCCCTGGGGATGGCGTTGAGGTGCGATAGGGTTGGAATGTCTAAAAATCAGTATGGGTGTCGTTTGTATGGTTTATCGGGTCGCTGATTACGAAAACTACAAAAATTTTGAAATCCAACGTGGTGGACGTGAAATACTATCATCCCCTAGGGATGGCGTTGAGGTGCGATGAGGTTGAAATGTCTAAAAATCAATATGGGTGCCGTTTGTATGGTTTATCGGGTCGCTGATTACGAAAACTACAACAATTCTGAAATCCAACGTGATGGACGTGAAATACCATCATCCTCTGGGGTTGGGGTTGGGGTGCGATAGTTTGAAATGTCTAAAAATCAATATGGGTGTCATTTCTATGTTAGGGATAGCGGTTAAATTGGCGTTAGGGGTAGGGATAGGGTAGAGGTAGAGAGGTAGATAGGTAGAGGTAGAGGGGTAGAGAGGTAGAGAGATAGAGAGGTAGATAGGTAGATAGGTAGATAGGTAGATAGGTAGATAGGTAGAGGTACAGGTACAGGTAGAGGTACAGGTAGAGGGAGGGGAAGAGGGAGGGGGAGAAGGAGGGGAAGGGGGAGAGGGAGGGAGAGAGGGAGGGGGGGCACGGGGAGAAGGAGGGGAAGGGGGAGGGGGAAGGGGATGGAGGGGAGGGGGAGAGGGAGATGGAGGTGGAGAGGGAGAGGGAGAGGGAGGGGGAGAGGAAGGGGGGAGAGGGAAATAGAGGGAGAACGTTTTAGTTTTTCTCAATTACTTCTGCGAATTGGCTCTGTTTTGAAATATTACATAAAGATGTCTCTCATCTCTCTTTCTACATTTGTTAGGTTAAGTGACAACTTTAAGGCATAATACGAGTACTGCTGCTAAGTTCTTCGGTTTTGAGTAATTTAGGAGTAACTTCAGCAGGATCTTGAATTGTACTCATTGATTTGCGCAGGGTTAGTCCCGTTTTTCCTTAGTTTAAAATTACCCCGAAATGACGGGAAAATATCTCATTGCTTCGGAAAACCGGTAACAACCTAAATACGAAAACCACGCGAGCGAAGCCGCGGGTAACAGCTAGTATGACATAATACGCAATCGAATTGACTGCCCAGAGCTACTTAGTGCGTTACTCGTATACTTACGTGCGCCCACCCGTAGCATAAGATCTACTCGACTTTTCGATGTGCCATCGCATTCTACTAATTACGGCCAGAATGCGGTAGTCACTAGGCTCCCCAAGACCTGTAATGAGTTATTCAACGATGTTGATATATTTCTTCATTCAAAGGAATCTTTTAGAAGCAAAATTACTTCTTTACTAATGCATGATTGAGTTTGGTTTGAGCGAATAAAAAAAAGAATAATACTACAACTTATACTAAAGGTTTGAAATAATATATACCTACTTATTTATATATTGTTTCTCCTTTTTTTATATTATTGCATATATCTACCTATTAAGACGTTGATATAAGAAATTAAATATTTAGGTACGTATCTTGTATTTACATTAAGTAGCAGCTGAATTCAGATGCACAACAACGTCAACAACGGTTTTAAATGCGAGTACTAAGATTATCAAATGTATGTCACAAATACCACAGTTGATGTGCTGATGACTGTGGGTGCACTCGTCAGACTTGACACATTGGACTTTTATAACATCCTCATTGTTATTTCAACCGCGAGAAGTTGAACGCTAACGTTGAGCTTCGAGTGTCGGGCATGACCTGCTCGTGACTGTACCTACCTGTATAATGCCTTGATGTTATTTATGTGTTTGGTAATTTAGTTTTTGTTTCTGTACCACTGCTGTTCTATCGATTTTAATTTTTGTGGTGACCTGTTATTGGCTGGTCGAATTGTTAAATAGCACATAAGCACTTTTGTTTGTTATGCCGTTGGTTTCCCAAATAAAAAAAATAAAAAAAATCTATATGCATACGCACTGGGAACCACTGTGACGTTAGCCATAGACTAGTACTCTTCTCATTTGAAACGCATAGTACCTAACACGTCCACGTACCTACTTCCTGCTACTTCCTAATTTGGGTTTTTTTTGGCGGGAACTCGACATGGGCGTTTGCCTGCTGAAATTTTGTTTTTTTGTGCATTTAGTGATTTAGTGGATAATAAAGATAGTGTGTTATGCAGTACATTTACTACGGAGTGCGCAGCTAATGGAGATTTCAAGTTATCTCGTGTTTAAGCCCCGTTTGTGATGTCCCAAAAATTCACGAACATTTTCCTTCGTAAAGTTCACTATCGCTTTACGAGGGGAGCAAAAAGAAAGACAGATTAAAGACATCAGAAATGGCTGTATGGGCTTTGTACTCTTTGCCTTTCCGAAAGGAACACTGACCTCTATATATACAACTTGTATATATAGAGGTCAGTGGAAAGGAAGAATGAAACCAAAAAAAAAACTTCCTAATCTGTGGTTTCAAGCCCAAACGTCAAATTTGCTAAATTGTATTGAGGAGGATTCGACAGATCACATATTTTTCAACTGTCCACTACATCCTATTTCTCTGTATGACATTCTTCCTCCTGAAATCCCACGCCCGATAAACATAAAATCATTACTCGTTCATACCGATACTCCCATTTTAAAACTTTTATGCAAGTATATTAATAAGTATAAGATAAAGTTATGTTTATAAGGTACTCAATCCCTACCTCCGCTTTTGTGTTTTTTTTTTAGTAATTTTGTGTTGTCCTTGTTTTGTCCCTTTTAGCTTTTAGGTAACCCAAAGTGAATAAAAGTCACTCTTGGTAATTTTTACTGGTCAATCTATCCTTTGCCGTATGTTTCCTTTGACTTGAGTCTGGCAGGAATGGCTGTTGCCTCTTATAACGGCCGATTGCCATATATTTTTAAAAAGTGAAGTGAAGTGAATTTATTTTATTGATTTGCAAGCTATTTACATTAATAAATTTTTTTTTAAGTTAATTTATTTTGTAGTTCCATTCCTTTTTAATAATATTCATTTAATATGAATAGGACAAAAGAAACAACGGATATTAGCAATATGTTAACAGTTGCTGCAACGTTAGAAAAGGTACCTGATTTTTTTTTTCTTATGTAGCGTGTATGAAAGGGTTGATGAAAGTACAGGAAGCGAGGGAAGTATTTCAAGATCGTAGCATGCATTATGGAGCAGGAATGTGGTCTCTGCCTACCCCGACGGGAAAGGCGTGATTTTATGTAGGAATCAATATTTCTCATGTAGACCCTCGTGGTCGAGTAGTTGTTGCTCTTTCTTCCTGATCTAGTAAGTTAAGCAACGTTGGCTGTAGTTAAAACCCAGATTGGTGACCGCAAGTAGTAAAACGACTAGCATTTTCCATGCTTTGGAGACATTTTTAGCAGTTCCAAGTTGCACCAAGGTAACAGAAAACTCTGATAAAATGGCTGATTTAACCGAAGGCATTTAGGCCTCTGAGGGAAGCGGCCATAGGAAAGAAATTCAAACTTGTTAATAATTTTTATATAACAATACAGTTTTTTTTTTTAAACCAACGCGTTATTAAAACAATTTCTTAAAGTCAATTCAGTAAAAATTAATAGCTAACTCTAGGTTAGTATAGTTCAATATTTAAATAAATCATTAAAATAATTTATAAAAATTTATCAAATAAATAATCAAATAGTTTCCTCCTTTTCTTCTCCTATCAGGACATGTTCTTAGATTTTTCATAAGCGTATACCTATTGTATATTCACGGCAAACTACGGCAAACTAAAAAAAACCGGCCAAGTGCGAGTCGGACTCGTGCACCGAGGGTTCCGTACAAACCGTTTATAATTATTTAAAAACCGGTCAAGTGCGAGTCGGACTCGCGCGCCGAGGGTTCCGATATACCTATAGTATTTTTGGAAGCAATAATATTTCAGGACCGCAAAACTAAATTTGTTTGTAAAGGTTTTTTGCAGATTTCTGAAAAACTGTGCAACTTAGAAAGATCGTTTTATTTTTGCTGTAAAGTTTACATAAACTTCTGTCAACTGTAATTAATTCAGATTTTCCCTTACTCAAACTTCGGAGATAAGGGGGGGGGAATGGTATTTTTTTTGACATTTTTCATCATAACTTGAAAACTAAGAAACTTAAAAAAATACAAAAATATATTTTAAAATGTACAAGTAAAGCCCTTTCATATGATACCCCACTCGACCTAGTAGCGACAATTTGAAATTTGGCCCCTCCTATTTTGGCCCCCTTTACATTAATAATCATACTTTTTTCAAAAAATTTTCATGTGCATTTAAGTTGGGCAACTATATTCTAAAACTATTCCAAATTTCAGCTCGATAGCGTAAGTGGTTGCTGAGATATAGAGGTGTGACAGACAGACGGACAGACAGACAGACAGAGCGGCACCATAAGGGTTCCTTTTTTTACCATTTTGGTATCGTAACCCTAAAAATGAAGATTTTCGGAATTTTCCCTCAATTAAACGTTGCTTCATGCCTTTCAAGATTCTAGGTCGACTGGAATTGTTTTTACTTTCGAGCGGAGCGAGAAAGGTATTGTATTCTTGAAAAAAAAAAAGTTTTTCTAATTTTCTCAAAAATGTGTTCTGTATCACTTATACATCATAAAAAACAAGTCTCTCAAAAATGTCCGTCCGTCGGTCGGTCGGTCGGTCGGTCGGTCGGTCCGTCGGTCGGTCTGTCCGTCACGATTTGGCCTAGCGGCTAAACGAATGGTCCGATTGACACCAGATTTTGAATTTAGGAGTTTTATGCAAATCCATCGAAGGGTTCTAAGTGGTTTCTTGCTGGCTCTCATTTTGAGGGTAGCTGTCATACAACGAAAATGAAAAATTTAAATTTTCTCAAAAACGGCTCATAGAATCTTGATGAAACTTTGCATGACCAAGCATCTCCATGTAAGATATCTTGCGCCAGTATCAATTGATCTGTGTAATTTCATATATGGGGTGTTCCTGTACCACCAAATTGTAAATATGTGATTTACCCAAAATTGGTTCCATTGAGTTTATTAAAATTTTCTATAATATTAATCCTGGATTGGTTGTCTACCTTACTGGATTTTATTTATGATTATTTTTAATAAAATTTAGTACACAGGGTGTACCAAAAACTGAAAGGGCTTGCTCAGTAGACTAAACTGAACAATTATCCATAAGGAACATGTGTTGGGAAATTAAAAAAACCTCCATGCAAGTATCCTACGGTAGTATCCATTGGTCTGTGAAAATGCATATAATGGGTGTTCCAGTACTACCAAAAGTTAAACATGTGATTTACTCGAAATCGTTTGAGGTTTGTTTGTTTTAATGTTTGAATATTTGAATTCTGAATTGATCTGTATATTTCACTAAAACATTTTTTTGGAAAAACGTAAATAAAAGTTTGTATATCCATACTATGTGTATGGCATTACAAATTTAAGTTTGCGGTTGATAGTTTTTGCTTGAGTATTGCGAGAAATTAAGTGCAGTGCTGCTGTACCATTTATTTTTTATTACCTTGACATAGAAGTTTGATGTTGTTACTGCTTAAAGATATTATAGACTTGAGTATTTGATATGAATGTTAATTTAATACCCCTACGCGTTCATTAGGAAAGAGGTAGTAACTTAAAAAATATTAAAGTATTTCTAATATCTGATGTACTTAACTGAAAATTTATGCTTTTCGCTATTTTTGAAGACGTTGCTTCGTACCAAATTTCAAAATTCTGAGTTCACGGGAAGTTCCCTGTAAGTTTTGATTCCCTTACGAGAGTCGAAAATACTCGAAAATTTGCGGCATAAACGGCTGTATCATTCAATTGCGCCGGCTTAGAAGTTTGATTTTTTCACAGCTCCAAGGGACAGTAGACCTGAGTATTTGATATGAATTTCAGCTTAATACCTTCACGCGTTCTTGAGAAAAAGGGTCTTGACAGACAAACAGACAGACGGACAACAAAGTGATCCGATAAGGGTTCCGGTTTTTCCTTTTGAGGTACGAAACCCTATAAAAGAGATCTTCTTTCCTCCCACCCCCTAGATCACGTCTAGTCCAAACAAAGTAAAGTGAATAAAACAGTAGTGAATATTGTAGTGGTTTTTTTTTTTCACAAATGTATTCAATACATTTATTTAGACGTCGTAGAAAAGATAGACGTAACTCGCGACGATTATTACCTTCGCTTGCGGTTCAGGATTACAAAACGCCAACTTACGAACCTTGTATATTAAACTACTATTTCAAGGGCTTGGTTTTTTATTGGTGGCTGAAGCGTGAAGTGATAGAGAGTACTGATTTATTGATTTTTTTTAGATATCTGAGTATGAAAGCAAGTCAAAAATAAGCCCGACTGATTTAGCAGAGTTCTTACCGTGGGCTTGTCTGCGACTCGGTCTGGATTTTGTGCCCCACGTAATCAAGAGGCAACAAGGTTTGACACTACCATATTTATTGTTATTTATGAAGGTCGTGCGTCCAGCAAATGACGAAGCTTCCAAAATCCGTGATAGGAGAGATACCCCACTGCATCAATTATCCCGGTATCTGAGCAGTTGCCCCCTGGACACCATCTCTATTTAAGTCGCGAGTGAATAGGCTTCTTCTGGGCAAGCTCGTTCTATCGTCGACCTCATCTCTATCCTCAAGGCTAGATCGAGGTCAAGAGTAAGCCCATACATAGTAAAAAAAAAATCTCCCTGGCCGACTTAGAAGTCATTAAACAGACTCCGGACCCAAGTCGGTCAGAGTAACGAAAACATGTGCAAGTGAGGCTTTGGCGCAGATCCTCCGTCTGTGTGGCTTCTCTCCGCAAACGATGGCACACCTTGTGACCTGCCCTGCGCGCCCCTCCACCTGCTCGCGATGACCTTTACAATGCCACCGATAATGCTGTCTTGTGTGGCGGATTATTGGTCCAATACAATATAAATTGTAAGTTGGTTTTTGGCGTGAGTACTGATATTGAAACCCGAGCAAACGAACGATTCTAGGATTTAACTCTCAGCGTAGCGAAAGTTTAATGCACAGGAAATTACTTTACTGCTGAGGCAAAACACACAATTTTCACCGCAAAAAAATACAAAAAATTTGTTTACCTTACTTACTCTTTAGTGGAGTCATAGTAAAACGCGCGTGCGCATTGGTTATTGTAGTAGGTACACTCAACAGTACATCCGCAGAAACACTTTTGAACCTTATGGCGTGGTAATAGAGTTGAAAATGTTTCTACCGATCTGCGGTTGACCGTACTAGTGGTACGTCCAGACTGCCGTCCAGTATTTCTGAATAAACTGCAGTTTAAGTTAAAAGCAAGCCGCTTGGTACAGTGGTTGGTAAGACTTTTTAAAATGATTTGACCCGTAGTGATTTTTGATTGACACCTTAGAGGATGTTTTTGGGGAGGGGTTTGGGTGTTGATTACACAAATTTAACCGATATTGAAACTGAGGGAGCACAGTCAGGGAGTAATTTTCGTATAATTTGAATTTACTGGATTTGAATTTGCTCACGTATAAAACGGCCTGTGCGCCACTATGTGACAAATTACTGAACCGATTTAAACGGGGTTTTACATGCAACATGTAAGCTTTGTTTTATTTCAATCGGTGAACTAAAAATACTAAATTTCAAGCGGCGAATTCGCTTGATAATTTGCATTCGTATAGCTTCTGTTTGAGTGAACCGATCGCAATGAAACAAAGCTTAAAATGGCATAAAAGTACGTGAAATACATTATTGAACATCCCGTTTGAATTAGTACAGTAGGTAGCGTGTAAGTTATTGGTGCACAGGCCACTTGATGCGTGAGTAAATTCGAATTCTGTAACCTCAAATAATGAGAAAATTACTCCTTGATTTTCAATATCGGTAAAATTCCCCAAAAATCACCACGAAGGGGTCAGACAAAAATCACTACGGGTCAAATCATTTTAAAAAGTCTTACCTACCACTGTGCCAAGCAGCATGCTGTTTACAGAAAGTACAGTTTTTTTGACGAACAGCGCGTCGGTGAAAGCTTTTTAAACTCTATTACTATGCAATAAAGTTCAAAGTGTTTCTACTGACGTGCTGTTGGGTGTACTATGGTAAAAAACAAGGTTAGCAAGTTTTTATTTTTTCTCGCAATTGTTTTGAAAAACGGCGAAAGAAGCACGTGCGCATTGGCCATTATTATTACTCTCCCGGCTTCATTCCGCCCTCGCCTGAGGCTCGGGCTGCAATACGGACACAGTTGAGGGACGAATTGGAACATTATCTTACAGAAACTTACAAACTGTCAGTATTGTCTATTGTATTTTATTTTTATGTTGCAGCTGTATTTATATCACCTTCATTGAAAAATAAAAAAAGTACCATGTTTTTGGGCCGCAGTGGCTTTAATGAAGGTATCGACGCTAGCACTGAAGACAAGATAGTCTGGAGTGTTGATTCAAAGGAAATCTTCAGAAATGTCATTCATGTGATCGCTTCATATGCCGGAAGTGAATTGATGCACTTAGAGTTCGGGAATGCCAAAATTTTAAACAGGAAATTGCTAACACTCATCTCTTTGATCGTAGAGTTCTTTCCAAACTTACAAGGAATTACTATTAGTTGTGGAATCGACCAATTTACTGTTTATGAACTTTGCAAAGTTCTCACTAATTCTAATTTAACTGAATTGTATCTAGATGATACTTTTGTTAAAGAAGCTAATTACGATATAATCCTAGAAGACTGTTTTCAGTTGCAGCTATTATCTCTAGCTCGGTGTAGGATTGGAGATGAAGCCGCGAAGGAGATAGCTGGCAAGTTGCACTACCCTAGACCAGCATCTCGGAAATTGTGTGTGTTAAATCTTTCTTCAAACCGCTTAACGGATGCAAGTCTCAAAAGCTTCGCAGAGGCCCTAAGGTCTAACAGAAAGTTATGTTATTTGAACTTAGCAGGTAATTTTATCCACGACGAGGGGGGCATAGACCTCCTGAAAACTATGCTGCAATTTCGTCTCACCGAAGATGAGGCTTTCACTTATAAACAGAGATACGTAGATTATTTAAAATTTAGACAAGAAGTTATAATAAAATATTTGTCGGATTTGAAAGAAACGGAATCAAAAAAGCCAAGTAGGAAATCCATAGCAGCGCCTAGAAAAACAACAGATGTACCTGAGCCGACAGACTATTTGTACGAGAAAGCAGTTGAACTAGCTGAAAAAGCAATTGGACAATTTGAGGATCCTTATTGTGACGGTGAAAAAATCAATGAATTCTACTATTGTAACGGAAACAACACACTTGTCTACATAAATCTCGCTTACAATAGCCTATCTTTTAAATTCTTACAATGGTTACTAAGGGTAGTACAATATCAGCAAAACCCAGAGAGAAAAATGAAGGGAATTTTGAATGTGCGTCTAGAAGGTAATCCCATGCCGAGATCTTGTCCAGAGATGACAACTATAGACATGCATTTGGAGTTTGGTGTGTCAGCTTCAATTAACAGCAGAACTACCATAAAACAGAAAGACAAAAAAAAGAAATAGATACATATAAAAGAATATATAAGGAGATTAAATATTACGAGTCATTCCGCAATTAAGGTAAAAGTTGTGGAAAGTTATTCCATTGAATAATAAAATTAATAGACGTTATAGATGATACGTCTCAAACAAAGTCTTTGCCCCACGTTCGCTTCTAGTTGTATAGCCAAAAGCTGGTCACACTTGACACTCGTAGCGCAATTATAGTTCCTATGGCTGTTGGAATAAAAACAAAGTTGGGCCAATGTTGGCTCGAATTAAAATTTCAAAACGCTGTAGTTCGGTTTTTATGATTCCGTAGCCAACAAGGAACTATTATAGCCTCGTCATGCCCGTCTGTCTGTCTGTCCGCGGCTTATCTCAGAGACCCTTAGCACTCATCATCATCATATCAGCCGAAAGACGTCCACTGCCGGACATAGGCGTCCCCAAAAGATGTCCATGACGACCGGTCCTGTCCTGCTCGCATCCCTTAGCACTTAGCTGTGTAATGCCGTTTCTTTGACGCTCCTATAGCACAATCCGAAACGGTGTAGACTCGTTTTATTTGCATTATATTTTGCATGACATTCAATAAGTATTCTGTAAACAATCTACATTGAATAAAATTATCTGAATCTAATTTAGTACAGATAATCATTTCATACACGCTGACAGTGGTAAAATAAAATCTTGACTAAATATTTTTAGGGTTCCGATACCAAAATGGTAAAAAAAGGAACCCTTATGGTGCCGCTTTATCTGTCTGTCTATCTGACTGTCACACCTGTATATCTCGGCAACCACTCATGCTATCGACTTGAAATTTGGAATAGTTTTAGAATATGGTTGTGCAACTTAATTGCACGTGAAAGAATTAAGAAAAAATTATGATTATTAATGTAAAGGGGGCACAAATAGGGGGGGGCAAAATTTCAAATTATTGGTACTAGGTTGAGTGGCGTATCATATAAAAGGGCTTTACTTGTACATTCTAAAATATATTTTTGTATTTTTTTACAACTCTTGGTTTTCAAGTTATGATGAAAAATGTCAAAAAAATACCGTTCCCCCCACCCCTTATCTCCGAAGTTTGTGAATGGAAAAATCTAAATTAATTACAGTCGAAAGACATTTATGTAACAGCAAAAATAAAACGATCTTTCTAAAATGCACAGTGTTTTAGAAATCTGCAAAAAACCTTTACAAACAAATTTAGTTTTGCGGTCCTATAAATGGACTTTATTGCTTCCAAAAATACTAAAGGTATATCGGAACCCTCGGCGCGCGAGTCCAACTCGCACTTGACCGGTTTTTAAAGTAAGTACCTTCCCTACAAGGAAAGTGGGAGTGAAATTTATTTTTCGGAGTATCGTTAGATAGGTCTTTTAAAAATAATGTTAGTCTGCAAAAATAATTTTTAGGGATCCATAGTCAAATTGAAAAAAGCGGAACCCTTATAGATTCGTCATGTCTGTCTGTCCGTCCGTCCGTTCTCACAGCCACTTTTTTCCGAAGCTATAAAAAGTATACTGTTGAAACTTGGTAAGCAGATGTATTCTGTGAATCGCAACCCTTAAGCTCAACTGTCATATGTAAACTGACACATGACAAGATCATGACATGATATATTCATCTTGTTACAAGTAACGACATGAAAGAAAGAGGCAAGCACTGTTTACGGCAGCTGGTTTACATATGGGCAAATGTGCCCGGTTTCCGAGGTTAAGGGCTAGATTTTCGTACAAAAATAGAAAACAAAAAACAAATGGATAGGTCTTCAAAAATTATATTGAGGTTTCTAATATCATTTTTATGGTTCCGACTCAAAATAAAAAACGGAACCCTTATAGGATCACTTTGTTGTCCGTCTGTCTGTCTGTCTGTCAAGACCCTTTTTCTCACGAACGGGAAGAGGTATCAGGTTGAAATTGATAACGAGTTTTAAGGTCCATAAACCACACAAGATCTGAAAATTTCAATTTTTAGGGTTCCGATACCAAAATGGTAAAAAAAAGGAACCCTTATGGTGCCGCTCTGTCTGTCTGTCTGTCTGTCTGTCCGTCTGTCTGTCACACCTCTATATCTCAGCAACCACTTACGCTATCGAGCTGAAATTTGGAATAGTTTTAGAATATAGTTGCCCAACTTAATTGCACATGAATTTTTTTTGAAAAAGTATGATTATTAATGTAAAGGGGGCCAAAATAGGGGGGGCCAAATTTCAAATTGTCGCTACTAGGTCGAGTGGGGTATCATATGAAAGGGCTTTACTTGTACATTTTAAAATATATTTTTGTATTTTTTTAAGTTTCTTAGTTTTCAAGTTATGATGAAAAATGTCAAAAAAAAATACCATTCCCCCCCCCTTATCTCCGAAGTTTGAGTAAGGGAAAATCTGAATTAATTACAGTTGACAGAGGTTTATGTAAACCTTACAGCAAAAATAAAACGATCTTTCTAAGTTGCACAGTTTTTCAGAAATCTGCAAAAAACCTTTACAAACAAATTTAGTTTTGCGGTCCTGAAAATGGACTTTATTGCTTCCAAAAATACTATAGGTATATCGGAACCCTCGGCGCGCGAGTCCGACTCGCACTTGACCGGTTTTTTTTACAACGACGCAATCAAAAGATGGCTTTTTATGTCCTCATCTCCATACATTTATGCAAAAAAGCAGAACCTACAGGGTACTTCCCGTTGACCTAAAATTATGAAATTTGGCAAGAAGCTAGGTCTCACAGTACAAATAAAGGGAAAAGTCTAAAATCATTAAATATTTCAATTTTTCTCACAACTAATAGTAAACATTTAAGGTGAGCTCCCGTTTCAAGAACTTTTCTATGAAAGAGGGGTCAAGTTGGATGGTCGCTGAGTTTTTAAAATCAAAGAGCAAAAGCTTGAAATGAAATTTACTATACGGGGGTTTTCGGGGACGTAAAATCGATCTAGCTAGGTATCATGTCTGGGAATATTCGTTTTCATCCCATCTATTCGAAAATCGCTGATCGGTTCATCAATAAAGGCGAACAAAATAGCTGTTTTCTCCAAGAGACTTTCGTAGCGGGTAAAAATGGGATTCAAAATTCAAACATAATTTAGGTCCACCATAGGGACCATTCAATATTTTAGGTCAACCATAGAGGTCGAACAAAAATATTGTATGAAAAATGATACTGGCCGGTTGTATTTTTAATATTATTATGAATATTAAAAACAGAAATACGCTCGAAATATAAACAAGACTACTAACCAACCAAAGAGGTTCTGTTCCTAATTGATACAAAAATGTCAATAACATTTTCAGTTGTTACGAATAATACATAATGATTTTTAGCATTGTTTCATCAAGTAATAATATTGTAATGGTATTTTATATTTGAAATTAATGGTGAGCGTTTATTTCAATGAGCCTCTTATTATTTTCTTATGGAGGGAGATGAAAAGTAGAGTGTATTACACGGCTGCAAAAATATTTTTACCTTGGGCGACTTATTGAATCGCTACATTCAGGATTCTACTTTAGAATCCCTCGCCATGCTCGGGATTCTACTCAAGAATCCTTCATTTCGCTCTGGATTCAAAATAGCGCCCTCGCCGTAAAAATATTATTTTACAGCCTTGTGATACAATCTACTATTTTTCCATGTTTTGATAATTTCTTGCAAATAGGGCGTTTCAAAAACCTTAAAGCGCCATCTGTTGGAGAGTAGTATAGCTTGCTCACTCCCTTATGATATTATGTTAAAGGTTTATAATATTTATAATTAATTGTTATGAATAAAACGGAACCCTTATGGTGCGACTTCGTCTATCTATCTCTCACACCTGTATTGTATATCTCAGCAACCACCATGATATAGTCTTGAAATCTGGAATACTTTTAGAATATGATTGCCCAACTTTATTGCAAATGAAAGAATTATAAAAATATTAATTTTGTAAAGGGGGCCTAGTTGGGCTGTCAAAATTATAAATTATCGTTACTAGGTCGAGTGGGGTATCATAAAAGGGCTTTAATTTAATATATCTTTGTATTTTTTTACGACTCAGTTTTTGAGTTAACATGAAAGATTTCAAAATAAATAGGTACCGTTCCTCCTCCCTTATCTCCGATGTTTACGATGTGATAAATCTGAATTAATTACAGTAGATAGAGCTTTGTATAAATTTTACAGCGAAAATTAAATGATCTCTCTAAATAGCACAGTTTTTGAGAAATCTACAAAAAACCTTTACATATAAACATAGTTTTGCGGTCTTAAAAATAGAAAAAAAACAAAATATAGGTATTTCGGAACCCTCGGCGCGCGAGTACAAATTGCACTTGACCGGTTTTTAGGGTTCCGTACCTCAAAAGAAAAAAACGGAACCCTTATAGGATCACTTTGTTATCCGTCTGTCTGTCTGTCTGTCTGTCAAGACCCTTTATCTCACGAACGGGTAAAGGTATCAGGTTGAAATTAATACCATATATTAGGATCCATGAACCACACAAGATCTAAAAATTTCAATTTTTTACAACGACGCAATCAAAAGATGTGGCATTTTATGTCCTCATCTCCATACATTTATTCAAAAATGAAAAACCTACAGGGTACTTCCCGTTGACCTAAAATTATGAAATTTGGCAAGAAGCTAGGTCTCACAGTACAAATAATGGGAAAAGTCTGAAATCATTAAATATTACAACTTTTCTCACAACTAATGGTAACCAATTGTGGTGAGCTCCCGTTTCAAGAACATTCATATAAGAGAGGGGTCAAGTTGGATGGTTGCTGAGGCGATTTTTGTTTTAGTTCTATTCAAAAACGGGAACACTTAAAACTTGAAAATTGGTATGTTTATTATAAAATAACAGCAAATAATAAAATTTGGTCAAGCGCGTGTCGGACTCAAAAAATCTAGCACATTAATTTACTGAAATTTCAACTAATACAATTACGTTTATGTGGTGGTACGGAACCCTCAGTGCGCGAGTCCGACTCGCACTTGGCCGGTTTTTTTATTTATTGTTCTATTTTTCGATTACCTAAAGATTTGTTTATACATACCTGTGTTTTTAGGATTCCGTACCTCAAAAGAAAAAAACGGAACCCTTATAGGATCACTTTGTTGTCCGTCTGTCTGTCTGTCTGTCTGTCAAGACCCTTTATCTCACGAACGGGTAGAGGTATCAGGTTGAAATTAATACCATATGTTAAAGTCCATGAACCACACAAGATCTGAAAATTTCATTTTTTTACAACGACGCAATCAAAAGATATGGCTTTTTATGTCCTCATCTCCATACATTTATGCAAAAAAGGAAAACCTACAGGGTACTTCCCGTTGACCTAAAATTATGAAATTTGGCAAGAAGCTAGGTCTCACATCACAAATAAAGGGAAAAGTCTGAAATCATTAAATATTACAACTTTACTCACAACTAATGGTAACCAATTGTGGTGAGCTCCCGTTTCAAGAACATTCATATAAGAGAGGGGTCAAGTTGGATGGTCATAAAGGCGATTTTTGTTTTAGTTCTTTTTTAAAAACGAGAACACTTACTAACTTGAAAATTGGTATGTTTATAGTTCATAAGCTATAAAATAACAAAAAACCGGCCAAGTGCGAGTCGGACTCGCGCACTGAGGGTTCCGTACCACCACATAAACATAATTGTATTATTTGAAATTTCAGTAAGTAAATGTGCTAGATTTTTTGAGTCCGACACGCGCTTGACCAAATTTAATAATTTGTTGTTATTTTATAGCCTATGCCCTATAAACATACCAATTTTCAAGTTTGTAAGTGTTCCCGTTTTTAAATAGAACTAAAACAAAAATCGCCTCAGCAACCATCCAACTTGACCCCTCTCTTATATGAATGTTCTTGAAACGGGAGCTCACAACAATTGGTTACCATTAGTTGTGAGAAAAGTTGTAATATTTAATGATTTCAGACTTTTCCCATTATTTGTACTGTGAGACCTAGCTTCTTGCCAAATTTCATAATTTTAGGTCAACGGGAAGTACCCTGTAGGTTTTTCATTTTTGAATAAATGTATGGAGATGAGGACATAAAATGCCATATCTTTTGATTGCGTCGTTGTAAAAAATTTAAATTTTCATATCTTGTGTGGTTCATGGATCCTAATATATGGTATTAATTTCAACCTGATACCTTTACCGGTTCGTGAGATAAAGGGTCTTGACAGACAGACAGACAGACAGACAGACAGACAGACAGACAGACAGACGGACAACAAAGTGATCCTATAAGGGTTCCGTTTTTTTCTTTTGAGGTACGGAACCCTAAAAATAATAAAATTTGGTCAAGCGCGTGTCAGACTCAAAAAATCTAGCACATTAACTTACTGAAATTTCAACTAATACAATTATGATTATGTGGTGGTACAGAACCCTCAGTGCGCGAGTCTTACTCGCACTTGGCCGGTTTTTTTAGGGTTCCGTACCTGAAAAGAAAAAAACGGAACCCTTATAGGATCACTTTGTTGTCCGTCTGTCTGTCTGTCTGTCTGTCTGTCAAGACCCTTTATCTCACGAACGGGTAAAGGTATCAGGTTGAAATTAATACCATATGTTAGGGTCCATGAACCACACAAGATCTGAAAATTTAAATTTTTTACAACGACGCAATCAAAAGATATGGCATTTTATTTCCTCATCTCCATACATTTATTCAAAAATGAAAAACCTACAGGGTACTTCCCGTTGACGTAAAATTATGAAATTTGGCAAGAAGCTAGGTCTCACAGTACAAATAATGGGAAAAGTCTGAAATCATTAAATATTACAACTTTTCTCACAACTAATGGTAACCAATTGTGGTGAGCTCCCGTTTCAAGAACATTCATATAAGAGAGGGGTCAAGTTGGATGGTTGCTGAGGCGATTTTCGTTTTAGTTCTATTTAAAAACGGGAACACTTACAAACTTGAAAATTGGTATGTTTATAGGGCATAGGCTATAAAATAACAACAAATAATAAAATTTCGTCAAGCGCGTGTCGGATTCAAAAAATCTAGCACATTAACTTACTGAAATTTCAACTAATACAATTATGTTTATGTGGTGGTACGGAACCCTCAGTGCGCGAGTCCGACTCGCACTTGGCCGGTTTTTTTTCTTTACTTTCGAACCCTTGAAATAGGGCGATCCGATTTGCATTTCAGTCACAAAATATACAACTTGAATTTAAATTAGTTGTTCCCGAAGCCCAGTAATTGTACCAATATTACATACGGGTCGAATTAATAACCTTCTTTTTCTGAAGTCGGTTAAAAAAGCATTTTCCGGAATAAATTTTTCCTCAAACTCAGTAGATATTTGTAAAATGTATAACATAGTTTTTATAATTTACCTGTTAATTTTAGATGTAATTTTGTGTAAAGGTCAATTGTGTTTTCTAATAAATAGTTATTTGTTATGCAAGACAGCAAAAGGTTTATTTGGCGCGAGGGCCTCGTATTGAAACCTGAGCAAGCGAAGGATTCTAGGATTGAACCACGAGCGAAGCGAGTGGTTCAAAAGAAGAATCCTGAGCGTGGCGAAGGTTTCAAGGCACGAGACGCAAAATAACTTTGCTGCCGAGCGAAACACAAAATTTTTCACCTCATTAAAGCGAGGAAATGTTAACATAATGCAATATAAGAAATAAGTGTTTAATTAATTACTCATACGTTTTAACGTAAGGGCATAATACCTACTTAATGGTACTGACGGCAGCAAGCAAGTGGAAACATGACCAGTATAACCTGAACCAGCGCTTCCCTACAAACCCCCGTAACCAGAGACCAGCTCAAGGTCAAATAGTTTTCACGGACGAGTGGCCATGTGTAGATTAAGAAAACATTAAAAAGGAAATCACTATAATCAAATTATTATTATTTTTGGGACTGTTGTGCTTATGTTCGTGACTCCACTCATAAACTACTTGATAAATTTGCACAACAAGGTTCATTTTCATTGGATTTCAATGTGGAGACAGAAGATAGGCAGTGACAGGCAAATCTATTTTACATTGCGTTGATTTGAAGTCAAAGGGCGAGTCCATTAATCTGGGCAAGAGAACAAAAAAAAGGCGATCGAATTTTAAATTTACTTCTCATTATCAGCCAGTACCTTACCCACCAGGCATTCACTATTCATAATACTATTTGTTTCTTTCCTATAGCTGCATCCCTCTTTCTCATCTTTAAAACGATAGTGCGTGGCTGGTTTTACAAGCGGCCAGTACTGCAGCATACTACAAAATAATAAGTACATCGCGTTCAAACCTTTTGCCCGCTAGGGGCCAAAAATCGCTTTTGGCCGCAGAATTTAACCGACAAAACAAATGTTTCCGAGCTTTGGAGGTGAAAAAATTTATTGTGTCTTTGTATTTTCTTTTCCTTAATTATAAAACTTTTAGCTTATGCTGTAAAGTATGCGATATGCTTATGCTGCTCTCTTTTCCAACATTTGGTGTAAAAATTATTTGACATAAACGCATTTGGGTTTATGAGCGAAGTTAGGTTCTTTCTGTTCCTGAACCCTTTGGTTTTAAAAACTCTTGAAATGTAGTTCCAATGTATAGACTAGGATGAAATTCTGAATTTGGCTCTCCTTCTTAGGTTCAAAACTTAAACTGGACCAGATTTTCTGGGGTTTTGAACACCGCTGAATTCAAAAATCAATGTTGTCAAGCCGAAATCCTACTAAGTAGTTCAAAAAAGATAAAAAATAACCTAGGCTAAATTACGACAGGAGGTTGCTTGTTTTTAACGTGTTCCTTAGGCCCCCGATGTTGATCCCAATTCCCATGTACGCTCCCATGTACGCCGTCTTTTTCATTTATCTCCGAAACGGTTAAAGACAGATGAAAATCGTTAACCATCTCATTGACACCTATTTTATTAACCGACTTCAAAAAAGGAGGAGGTTCTCTATTCGATCGTATTTTTTTTTATTTTTTTTATTTTTTATGTATGTTATTCCATAACTCCGACAATAGTTATTTCAATGTGACCTATAGTATCTGAAATACTACTGATTATTAGCAAGCTGTTGGTAATAGCAGTCCAAATGCGTAGGATTTTGAATAATAAAACAGGTGTCAACGGGTTGGTAATTTTAAAACGATTAAAGTTATGTAATGGATTTTCATCTATCTTTAACCGTTTCTGAGATAAATGAAAAGGATTAAAATCAGGGTCCCGTTTGAGGGTGGGGAGGGGGAGCGTACATGGGACCAACGGAGAATTTTCTAGATATGTTTAGGGGGACCTAAGGAACACTTTTAAAACAAGAAACCTCGCGCCGTAGTTAAGCCTAGGTTATTTTTCGTCTTTTTTGAACTAGTAGGATTTCGGCTTGACAACATTGATTTCTGGATTCTGTAATGTGCAAAACCCCATAAAACCTTTGTTTAAGTTCTGAGAAAATTTATTAATCACTTATCTTCTATTCTACTACCTCCATACTTCCATTTGAAAAGTAAGACGTTCACTGAGGAGCCGACTGTCACCCTTTTTTAGGGTTCCGTGAAAACCGAGACCGTATTAATATGCCTTCGATGTCTGTCTGTCTATCTATCTGTCTGTCTGTCTGTCTACCTGTCAGCGGGCTGTATCTCATGAACCGTAAAAGGTAGACAGTTTAAATTTTCACAGATTATGTATTTCTGTTGCCGCTATAACAACAAATACCAAACACAAACAAAAATAAAGTAAGGTCGGTTCCCCTACTAAAAACCGGTCAAGTGCGAATCTAACTCGTGCACCGAGGGTTCCGTTATACTTTTTGTATTTTTGGAAGCAATAAAGTCCATTTTTAGGACCGAAAAACTAAATTTGTTTGTAAAGGTTATTTGCTGATTTCTAAAAAACTGTGCAACTTAGAAAGATCGTTTTATTTTTGCTGTAATATTTACATAAACGTTTGTCAACTGTAATTAATTCAGATTTTTCCTTTCACAAACTTCGGAGATAGGGGCCTCCCCGTAATGGTATTTTTTGTCATTTTTAGGGTTCCGATACCAAACTGGTAAAAAAAAGGAACCCTTATGGTGCCGCTCTGTCTGTCTGTCTGTCTGTCTGTCCGTCTGTCTGTCACACCTCTATATCTCAGCAACCACTTATGCTATCGACCTGAAATTTGGAATGGTTTTAGAATATAGTTGCCCAACTTCATTGCACATGAAATTTTTTTGAAAAAGTATGATTACTAATGTAAAGGGGGCCAAAATAGGGGGGGCCAAATTTCAAATTGTCGCTACTAGGTCGAGTGGGGTATCATAAGAAAGGACTTTACTTGTACATTCTAAAATATATTTTTGTATTTTTTTAAGTTTCTTAGTTTTCAAGTTATGATGAAAAATGTCAAAAAAAATACCATTCCCCCCCCCTTATCTCCGAAGTTTGAGTAAGGAAAAATCTGAATTAATTACAGTTGACAGAAATGTATATAAACTTTACAGCAAAAATAAAACAATCTTTCTAAGTAGCACAGTTTTTCAGAAATCTGCAAAAAACCTTTACAAACAAATTTAGTTTTGCGGTCCTGAAAATGGACTTTATTGCTTCCAAAAATACTATAGGTATATCGGAACCCTCGGCGCGTGAGTCCGACTCGCACTTGACCGTTTTTTATCATTACTTAAAAACCAAGAGACGTAAAAAAATACAAAAATATATTTCAGAATTTACTAGCAAAGCCCTTTCATATGATACCCCATTCGACCTAGTAGCGACAATTTGAAGTTTGGCCCCCCCCTATTTTGGCCCCCGTTACATTAATAATCATATTTTTTTCAAAATTATTTTATGTGCAATTAAGTTGGGCAACTATATTCTAAAACTTCCAAATTTCAGGTCGATAGCATGAGTGGTTGCTGAGATAGTGTTAATGACAGACAGACAGACGGACAGACAGACGGACAGACAGACAGACAAAGTCGCACCATAAGGGTTACTTTTTTTACCATTTTGGTATTGGAACCCTAAAAAGTGTTTTTAGGCGATTCTATTGTAAAAACTGGAACACTTACAAGCCTGAAAATTGTTATGTTTACCTATATAGTGCATAAGCTAAAAAATAACAACAAATAATAAAAACTGGTCAAGTGCGTGTCGGACTCACGCGGTTTATTACACTTCTGTGAGACTGCGCGTCCATAACTAAGACGGTATTTTAACCTTAGTGGTACGGAACTCTCGGTGCGCGAGTCCGACTTGCACTTGACCAGTTTTTATTATTTGTTGTTATTTTTTAGCTTATGCACTATATAGGTAAACATAACAATTTTCAGGCTTGTAAGTGTTCCAGTTTTTACAATAGAATCGCCTAAAAACACTTTTTAGGGTTCCAATACCAAAATGGTAAAAAAAGTAACCCTTATGGTGCGACTTTGTCTGTCTGTCTGTCCGTCTGTCTGTCCGTCTGTCTGTCTGTCATTAACACTATCTCAGCAACCACTCATGCTATCGACCTGAAATTTGGAAGTTTTAGAATATAGTTGCCCAACTTAATTGCACATAAAATAATTTTGAAAAAAATATGATTATTAATGTAACGGGGGCCAAAATAGGGGGGGGCCAAACTTCAAATTGTCGCTACTAGGTCGAATGGGGTATCATATGAAAGGGCTTTGCTAGTAAATTCTGAAATATATTTTTGTATTTTTTTACGTCTCTTGGTTTTTAAGTAATGATAAAAAACGGTCAAGTGCGAGTCGGACTCACGCGCCGAGGGTTCCGATATACCTATAGTATTTTTGGAAGCAATAAAGTCCATTTTCAGGACCGCAAAACTAAATTTGTTTGTAAAGGTTTTTTGCAGATTTCTGAAAAACTGTGCTACTTAGAAAGATTGTTTTATTTTTGCTGTAAAGTTTATATACATTTCTGTCAACTGTAATTAATTCAGATTTTTCCTTACTCAAACTTCGGAGATAAGGGGGGGGGAATGGTATTTTTTTTGACATTTTTCATCATAACTTGAAAACTAAGAAACTTAAAAAAATACAAAAATATATTTTAGAATGTACAAGTAAAGTCCTTTCTTATGATACCCCACTCGACCTAGTAGCGACAATTTGAAATTTGGCCCCCCCTATTTTGGCCCCCTTTACATTAGTAATCATACTTTTTCAAAAAAATTTCATGTGCAATGAAGTTGGGCAACTATATTCTAAAACCATTCCAAATTTCAGGTCGATAGCATAAGTGGTTGCTGAGATATAGAGGTGTGACAGACAGACGGACAGACAGACAGACAGACAGACAGAGCGGCACCATAAGGGTTCCTTTTTTTTACCAGTTTGGTATCGGAACCCTAAAAATGACAAAAAATACCATTACGGGGAGGCCCCTATCTCCGAAGTTTGTGAAAGGAAAAATCTGAATTAATTACAGTTGACAAACGTTTATGTAAATATTACAGCAAAAATAAAACGATCTTTCTAAGTTGCACAGTTTTTTAGAAATCAGCAAATAACCTTTACAAACAAATTTAGTTTTTCGGTCCTAAAAATGGACTTTATTGCTTCCAAAAATACAAAAAGTATAACGGAACCCTCGGTGCACGAGTTAGATTCGCACTTGACCGGTTTTTAGTAGGGGAACCGACCTTATTTTATTTTTGTTTGTGTTTGGTATTTGTTGTTATAGCGGCAACAGAAATACATAATCTGTGAAAATTTAAACTGTCTACCTTTTACGGTTCATGAGATACAGCCCGCTGACAGGTAGACAGACAGACAGACAGATAGATAGACAGACAGACATCGAAGGCATATTAATACGGTCTCGGTTTTCACGGAACCCTAAAAAAGGGTGACAGTCGGCTCCTCAGTGAACGTCTTACTTTTCAAATGGAAGTATGGAGGTAGTAGAATAGAAGATAAGTGATTAATAAATTTTCTCAGAACTTAAACAAAGGTTTTATGGGGTTTTGCACATTACAGAATCCAGAAATCAATGTTGTCAAGCCGAAATCCTACTAGTTCAAAAAAGACGAAAAATAACCTAGGCTTAACTACGGCGCGAGGTTTCTTGTTTTAAAAGTGTTCCTTAGGTCCCCCTAAACATATCTAGAAAATTCTCCGTTGGTCCCATGTACGCTCCCCCTCCCCACCCTCAAACGGGACCCTGATTTTAATCCTTTTCATTTATCTCAGAAACGGTTAAAGATAGATGAAAATCCATTACATAACTTTAATCGTTTTAAAATTACCAACCCGTTGACACCTGTTTTATTATTCAAAATCCTACGCATTTGGACTGCTATTACCAACAGCTTGCTAATAATCAGTAGTATTTCAGATACTATAGGTCACATTGAAATAACTATTGTCGGAGTTATGGAATAACATACATAAAAAATAAAAAAAATAAAAAAAAATACGATCGAATAGAGAACCTCCTCCTTTTTTGAAGTCGGTTAATAAAATAGGTGTCAATGAGATGGTTAACGATTTTCATCTGTCTTTAACCGTTTCGGAGATAAATGAAAAAGACGGCGTACATGGGAGCGTACATGGGAATTGGGATCAACATCGGGGGCCTAAGGAACACGTTAAAAACAAGCAACCTCCTGTCGTAATTTAGCCTAGGTTATTTTTTATCTTTTTTGAACTACTTAGTAGGATTTCGGCTTGACAACATTGATTTTTGAATTCAGCGGTGTTCAAAACCCCAGAAAATCTGGTCCAGTTTAAGTTTTGAACCTAAGAAGGAGAGCCAAATTCAGAATTTCATCCTAGTCTATACATTGGAACTACATTTCAAGAGTTTTTAAAACCAAAGGGTTCAGGAACAGAAAGAACCTAACTTCGCTCATAAACCCAAATGCGTTTATGTCAAATAATTTTTACACCAAATGTTGGAAAAGAGAGCAGCATAAGCATATCGCATACTTTACAGCATAAGCTAAAAGTTTTATAATTAAGGAAAAGAAAATACAAAGACACAATAAATTTTTTCACCTCCAAAGCTCGGAAACATTTGTTTTGTCGGTTAAATTCTGCGGCCAAAAGCGATTTTTGGCCCCTAGCGGGCAAAAGGTTTTTGAAATTCGAACGCGATGTACTTATTATTTTGTAGTATGCTGCAGTACTGGCCGCTTGTAAAACCAGCCACGCACTATCGTTTTAAAGATGAGAAAGAGGGATGCAGCTATAGGAAAGAAACAAATAGTATTATGAATAGTGAATGCCTGGTGGGTAAGGTACTGGCTGATAATGAGAAGTAAATTTAAAATTCGATCGCCTTTTTTTTGTTCTCTTGCCCAGATTAATGGACTCGCCCTTTGACTTCAAATCAACGCAATGTAAAATAGATTTGCCTGTCACTGCCTATCTTCTGTCTCCACATTGAAATCCAATGAAAATGAACCTTGTTGTGCAAATTTATCAAGTAGTTTATGAGTGGAGTCACGAACATAAGCACAACAGTCCCAAAAATAATAATAATTTGATTATAGTGATTTCCTTTTTAATGTTTTCTTAATCTACACATGGCCACTCGTCCGTGAAAACTATTTGACCTTGAGCTGGTCTCTGGTTACGGGGGTTTGTAGGGAAGCGCTGGTTCAGGTTATACTGGTCATGTTTCCACTTGCTTGCTGCCGTCAGTACCATTAAGTAGGTATTATGCCCTTACGTTAAAACGTATGAGTAATTAATTAAACACTTATTTCTTATATTGCATTATGTTAACATTTCCTCGCTTTAATGAGGTGAAAAATTTTGTGTTTCGCTCGGCAGCAAAGTTATTTTGCGTCTCGTGCCTTGAAACCTTCGCCACGCTCAGGATTCTTCTTTTGAACCACTCGCTTCGCTCGTGGTTCAATCCTAGAATCCTTCGCTTGCTCAGGTTTCAATACGAGGCCCTCGCGCCAAATAAACCTTTTGCTGTCTTGCATAACAAATAACTATTTATTAGAAAACACAATTGACCTTTACACAAAATTACATCTAAAATTAACAGGTAAATTATAAAAACTATGTTATACATTTTACAAATATCTACTGAGTTTGAGGAAAAATTTATTCCGGAAAATGCTTTTTTTAACCGACTTCAGAAAAAGAAGGTTATTAATTCGACCCGTATGTAATATTGGTACAATTACTGGGCTTCGGGAACAACTAATTTAAATTCAAGTTGTATATTTTGTGACTGAAATGCAAATCGGATCGCCCTATTTCAAGGGTTCGAAAGTAAAGAAAAAAAACCGGCCAAGTGCGAGTCGGACTCGCGCACTGAGGGTTCCGTACCACCACATAAACATAATTGTATTAGTTGAAATTTCAGTAAGTTAATGTGCTAGATTTTTTGAATCCGACACGCGCTTGACGAAATTTTATTATTTGTTGTTATTTTATAGCCTATGCCCTATAAACATACCAATTTTCAAGTTTGTAAGTGTTCCCGTTTTTAAATAGAACTAAAACGAAAATCGCCTCAGCAACCATCCAACTTGACCCCTCTCTTATATGAATGTTCTTGAAACGGGAGCTCACCACAATTGGTTACCATTAGTTGTGAGAAAAGTTGTAATATTTAATGATTTCAGACTTTTCCCATTATTTGTACTGTGAGACCTAGCTTCTTGCCAAATTTCATAATTTTACGTCAACGGGAAGTACCCTGTAGGTTTTTCATTTTTGAATAAATGTATGGAGATGAGGAAATAAAATGCCATATCTTTTGATTGCGTCGTTGTAAAAAATTTAATAATAGGGGGGGCCAAATTTCAAATTGTCGCTACTAGGTCGAGTGGGGTATCATAAGAAAGGACTTTACTTGTACATTCTAAAATATATTTTTGTATTTTTTTAAGTTTCTTAGTTTTCAAGTTATGATGAAAAATGTCAAAAAAAATACCATTCCCCCCCCCTTATCTCCGAAGTTTGAGTAAGGAAAAATCTGAATTAATTACAGTTGACAGAAATGTATATAAACTTTACAGCAAAAATAAAACAATCTTTCTAAGTAGCACAGTTTTTCAGAAATCTGCAAAAAACCTTTACAAACAAATTTAGTTTTGCGGTCCTGAAAATGGACTTTATTGCTTCCAAAAATACTATAGGTATATCGGAACCCTCGGCGCGTGAGTCCGACTCGCACTTGACCGTTTTTAGGGTTCCGTACCTCAAAAGAAAAAACGGAACCCTTATAGGATCACTTTGTTGTCCGTCTGTCTGTCTGTCTGTCTGTCTGTCTGTCTGTCTGTCTGTCTGTCTGTCTGTCTGTCTGTCTGTCAAGACCCTTTATCTCACGAACGGGTAAAGGTATCAGGCTGAAATTAATACCACATATTAGGATCCATGAACCACACAAGATCTGAAAATTTAATTTTTTTACAACGACGCAATCAAAAGATATAGCATTTTATGTCCTCATCTCCATACATTTATTCAAAAATGAAAAACCTACAGGGTACTTCCCGTTGGCCTAAAATTATGAAATTTGGCAAGAAGCTAGGTCTCACAGTACAAATAATGGGAAAAGTCTGAAATCATTAAATATTACAACTTTTCTCACAACTAATGGTAACCAATTGTGGTGAGCTCCCGTTTCAAGAACATTCATATAAGAGAGGGGTCAAGTTGGATGGTCGCTGAGGCGATTTTTGTTTTAGTTCAATTTAAAAACGGGAACACTTACAATCTTGAAAATTGGTATGTTTATAGTGCATAAGCTATAAAATAACAACAAATAATAAAATTTGGTCAAGCGCGTGTCGGACTAAAAAAATCTAGCACATTAACTTACTGAAATTTCAACGAATACAATTATGTTTATGTGGTGGTACGGAACCCTCAGTGCGCGAGTCCGACTCGCACTTGGCCGGTTTTTTTTTATCATTACTTAAAAACCAAGAGACGTAAAAAAATACAAAAATATATTTCAGAATTTACTAGCAAAGCCCTTTCATATGATACCCCATTCGACCTAGTAGCGACAATTTGAAGTTTGGCCCCCCCCTATTTTGGCCCCCGTTACATTAATAATCATATTTTTTTCAAAATTATTTTATGTGCAATTAAGTTGGGCAACTATATTCTAAAACTTCCAAATTTCAGGTCGATAGCATGAGTGGTTGCTGAGATAGTGTTAATGACAGACAGACAGACGGACAGACAGACGGACAGACAGACAGACAAAGTCGCACCATAAGGGTTACTTTTTTTACCATTTTGGTATTGGAACCCTAAAAAGTGTTTTTAGGCGATTCTATTGTAAAAACTGGAACACTTACAAGCCTGAAAATTGTTATGTTTACCTATATAGTGCATAAGCTAAAAAATAACAACAAATAATAAAAACTGGTCAAGTGCGTGTCGGACTCACGCGGTTTATTACACTTCTGTGAGACTGCGCGTCCATAACTAAGACGGTATTTTAACCTTAGTGGTACGGAACTCTCGGTGCGCGAGTCCGACTTGCACTTGACCGGTTTTTTATAGAACAGGTTTTTTTATAATGCACGAATGGGAACAATTATTTTTTTGAACCTGTCCACTATTTGATTTTTAGAACCTGTACTTAACTTTACTATCTTTTTAAGGAGACGGGTTTATAAAATTGAGAAATAAAACTTGCTTCATGGGAACATTTTTTGAATTGCCCAGAAAATTTATACAATCAATAGGGATTTAAAAGTTCCCATAAAATCTTGTTTATATCGTTACAAGTTTTGGACAATATAAATCTAATTCTGGTTTTGAATGAAATTGATACTATGAAATACCCACTTAATTTTAGGCATTATTATGACTTTTTTTTTGGAATTTTTGTGTGACTTTTATTTTTCAGCTTAAAATAATGTTCACAAATTTAAAACTAATAGCAATTACTTTTTTGTGAAATGAAAAGAAAAATTATCTCGATTGATAATGCTCACTCTGATGAACAGTTTGTATAGACATGTCAAATTTTTTTTTGTCATTTCCCGAAAATGTTTCTTTGGGAAAGTTGTTCAGTTTCGTTGACTGAGCACGCCCTTTCAGTTTTCGGTACTCCGTCCCTTACACCCTCTATCGTTGCAACAGATATTATCAGATAAAAAGAAAATATAAGGTCCTAATGAAATAGTGAACATAATTTTAGTATGTTACTCAGACCAGAAAACTGAACAACTTTTCCCAAGGAACATAGGTAGATATACGAAAGTACATTTTTGACATACCATAGAAACTGCATCAGCTGATTGCGCATTTTGTATGGGAGGTCGAATATGGCTTTTCGTATTTCGATCTATTTTCTTTTGGGAAAGTTGTTCGGTTTCGTGGTCTAATTAACGTGCTAAAATTATATTCACTATTTCATTATGACCCTATATATGCATAAATATTTTTATCCAAAACTCTTTTTAATTCAAACCCTACCTGTGTTAAATATCTGCTAAAAATATCATATTGTTTAATAAGCCTAAAGTTAATTACAATATAAATAAAACCAATGTCAAAAATTTTTATATAAAAAAACCGGCCAAGTGCGACCATATGATATACTAAAAGCTTTTGCTCTTTGATTTCAAAAACTCTGCGACCATCCAACTTGACCCCTCTTTTATAGAAAAGTTCTTGAAGCGGGAGCTCACCTTAATTGGTTACTATTAGTTGTGAGAAAAATTGAAATATTTAATGTATTTAGACTTTTTTCTTTATAAGTACTGTGAGACTTAGCTTCTTGCCGAATTTCATAATTTTAGGTCAACGGGAAGTACCCTGTAGGTTTTGCTTTCTTGCATAAATGTATGGAGATGAGGACATAAAAAACCATATCTTTTGATTGCGTCGTGTAAAAAATTGGAATTTTCAGATCTTGTGTGGTTTATGGACCTTAATATTCGTTATCAATTTCAACCTGATACCTTTTCTCGTTCGTGAGAAAAAGGGTCTTGACAGACAGACAGACAGACGGACAACAAAGTGATCCTATAAGGGTTCCGTTTTTTTTTATTTTGAGGTACGGAACCCTAACAATGTCCTAACTGAACGGACGTCTAGTCGAACAGTCCGCCCCGAATCGTGCCAGTCGCAAATTGAAGCTCTTTGAATCCATTTTTACTTTCGAGCGGAGCGAGAAAGGTATTGTATTCGTGAAAAAAAAAGTTTTTCTAATTTTCTCAAAAATGTGTTCTATATGACTTATACATCATAAAAAAACAAGTCTCCTAAAAATGTCCGTCCGTCGGTCGGTCGGTCGGTCGGTCGGTCGGTCGGTCCGTCGGTCGGTCTGTCCGTCACGCTTTGGCCTAGCGGCTAAACGAATGGTCCGATTGACACCATATTTGGAATTTAGGAGTTTTATGTTAATCCATCGAAGGGTTTGAAGTGGTTTCTGGCTGGCTCTCATTTTGAGGGTAACTGTCATACAACGAAAATGATAAATTGTAATTTTCTCAAAAACGGCTCATAGAATCTTGATGAAACTTTGCATGACCAAGCATCTCCATGTAAGATATCTTGCGCTAGTATCAAATGATCTGTGTAATTTCATATAAGGGGTGTTCCTGTACCACCAAATCGTATATATGTGATTTACCCAAAATTAGTTCCATTGAGTTTATTAAAATTTTCTAAAATATTACTCCTGGATTGGTTGTCTACCTGACTGGATATTATTTATGATTTTTTTCAATAAAATTTTGTACACAGGGTGTACCAAAAACTGAAAGGGCTTGCTCAGTAGACCAAACTGAACAATTATCCATAAGGAACATGTGTTGGGAAATAAAAAAAATGTGCATGCAAGTATCCTACGGTAGTATCCATTGATCTGTGAAAATTCATATAAAGGGTTAAACATGTGATTTACTCGAAATCGTTTGAAGTGTGTTTGTTTTAATGTTTGACAATTTGAATTCTGAATTGATCTGTATATTTCATTCGAACATTTTTTTTGGATAAACGTAAATAAAAGTTTGTATTTCCATACTATATGTATAGCATTACAAATTTAAGTTTGCGGTTGATAGTTTTTCTTGAGTATTGCGAGAAAGTAAGTGCAGTGCTGCTGTACCATTTATTTTTTCACTTAGTTAACTTCGCTATCTTCTTATTACTATAAAAAACTTTTCTCACGGCGAAGGCTCCCTTGTAAGTTTTGTGCGGTCAAGTTATTGTATAGGTACCAACTCGTTACCGGAATAACCTGTCACTTCACGTCTTTGTAAGAGGAAAACAGGTGTATTGAATAGGTAACTTTGGGGATCCATGAATTTTGTTTTTTATATTTGGCAATCGTCAACCCATATTTGGGGACATTTCTGCTAGTGTCGTGTTCTAGAAAATTCTTCAGTTATTATTATTAAGTTAAAAATATGGCGAACCGCTAGTGGCGAGCCTGCAGTGGACATTTCATGGGATGTTATGATCATGACGAGGATGATTTTCTCGTGGACCCGGTGGGACGATTTCATGGGCTTTGTGGGACAAACCCAATTTTGCGATTTCCGTGGTTGGACTTTCGGGCGTGAACTCGGCGTGAGCTCTTGCCTGCTCGGTTGAAATTCTTGTTTTTTGTGTATGTAGTGGATAATAAAGATAGTGTGTTTTGCGGTGAAAGTGCGCAGCTGATGAAGATTTCAAGCGATCTCGTGTTTGAACCCCGTTTGTGTTGTCTCAAATAGTCACTGACATTTTCGTTCATTAAGTCCACTACCGCTTTACGGGGGGAAGCAATTTTTAGAATTTCTTCAGTGATTATTATAATTTAAAAATATGGCGAACCGCCAGAGTAGAGTGGGGGATTTTTCATTGCACCCCCCCGTAAAGCGGTAGTGGACTTAACGAACGAAAATGTCCGTGACTATTTGGGACAACACAAACGGGGTTCAAACACGAGATAGCTTGAGGTATTATAGCAGGAGGATGCTGCTGCCCATCGTCCAGTTTATAACCCTTAGTCGCCTCTTACGACACCAACGGGTATGTATGGGATGGTAATATTCTTTGCCGGTACCACACGAGACGACGAAAAAATAGGCTATTATATATATAATGCGTAAAATTTAATATTTAGAACAATAGGACCTGCTGGGACTGACCCGCAAAATTACACAACCACAGGCAAAATTCAACCTGCATCTTCTGGCGTCTCCGAGGCTACCGTGGTCCTGCCCGATGTTTTTAGGGTACCGATACCAAAATGGTTAAAAAAAACCGGCCAAGTGCGTGCCAGGCCACGCGCAGTATAGGGTTCCGTAGTTTTTTTTACAATTTTTTATTGCAAGGCGGATTTTGAATAAGTATTTCATTACGTTTTTATCATAAACTTTTTACCTCCTAATGCTCTGCGAGGTCCTAGCGCCTGATGCTATTGCTGTTTTTATTATTTTAAGTTTTTCGGCTATAGCTCATTAACCTGCTATGCCTAATTATTTTTGATACTTTTCCTTTTAATTTCATCATATTTTCTACTACTGTGAATCCTTTCACATTTCCAATAACAAGCGTTTAGCCGGCAGGGGGGAGGACTCGACTCCAACAAAAAATTGCGATTTCAAGCTTAATATTTCACAACCGGATCCCTAAATCGAAAAATGATCATCGAAAACTTATATTATTTTTAAAAGACTTATCTAAAGACACCCCACACTATGGGGTAGGCGAGAAAATAAAAATTCATCCCCACTTGTATGGGAGGTACCTCTCTAAAAAAAAAGATTTCTTTTTTATTTATTCTTCCACTTTGTCGGCGTAGATGAAATGCATATGTTACGGTGCGGTGTGGGAACTCGGGAGAGCGTTTAAGATAAACACGGTTGCCTCGTTCGATGGTCGTTTATTGACTAAAGTACATACTAAGGTGGGAGAGGCGAGTGGCACACTACACCTCCCCCGTTGAAAAAATAAAAAATAAATAAATGGAAAAGTTTTTTTTTCTTACTCTATCACTAACTTAAGATAAAACACTTCATTTAAATCGATTCTATTCAATTCAATAAACATACCACAATAATTCAATGCAAAATTTTGAAATTTTTAATTTTTCTATATCTAAATTGATCTATTTTTAATACATTCCAAGTTATTTTAAACCATCACAATAAAACACGAAAATACATGGCAATTTCTATAAAATAAATTTCAATAATTTTCCAAAACCGTTTCAAAATTTTACGTTAATTTTGATTCCTTCTTTCTTAACCCTTATCTAAATAATGAATTTTGACAAAAGTACCAAACCAATCACGATCAACAACTTACAAGTATAAAATTTTTGATATTGTTCTATAATAACAAATTATGTGTATTAAATTTTCTAAAACCGTTTTTAAAACCTTTATAATAGTAGTTTATGCAACTGTCATATAAAAGAGGTTATTAAAACACGAGTTTGGGTTTATCACATGAGGCGTAGCCGAATGTGATAATAGCATCAAACGAGTGTTTTAATACCATATTATATGCAGTTGCGTATACTACTTTATCTTCACTCATGCAATAGGTTTCTTTACTTATAAAAATGATAAAAATTAAACAAAAGTAAGACAACAATGGTAACTTATATTCTGATATGAGTCTGAAGAAGCCGCCTTAATATATCCGCTAGGTCTTCTTTGAAATATACAAGCAGAACATTTTATTAACAAGACATGGTTTTCTTTTCGATTTTCATTCTTTCCCAATTCATTGTAGGTTATGTCATAAAATGTCCTAGACTAATTTGGGAGAAGATCATAAGTTATTGAGTATCTTCTGGTGTAACTGCAGTATCCTGACTGCATCACTTTATCTTCTTTTTCAATAAACTTTCTCATTGCTTTCACGGCCACAAAAAACTTGAAAAAGGTAAATGTTTGAAAATGGCGGCAAATCTAATATCTATTTCCAAGTCCTTCTAATTTCAGGCTGCGCGCGCATATTTTCCACTACAGATAAAATAATTGTAACTATAGTAACTGTTACTTACTGTAACTGCTCCAAAATAATAGATTGTTTATAAGGCACACTTTGTAAATATGCTACTAATATTTGACAGCTACTAAGAAAAACTGTTACATTTATAACCGTCTCTCTAAAAGACCTTATATTCAGTCTTCTTTAAAAAGGTTTAGGTTCAAGAAGAATTTTATCCAAGTGTTATGTTATGATTAAAAAGTTAAATTACGTAACACCTTTGCAAAATTTTCATACAAAAATCGTTACGTAATGGTAACTTTTTAATTTTTTTTGCATACTCTGCGTAATATTCAGCCTTATGTACCAACTTTTTGAATCATAATTCAAAGATTACGACATGAGTGTAGATAAAGTAGGTATTCTACTCAATTTCCATTAATAAAATCACAAGAATGATAAATCAATAATTGGCTGTTACATAGTCGTTTGTTTTTTAAATATTTGAAGCAAAAAAATATTTTTCATTAAAAATAAACAATAGCAAAACTAAAATTAGTTTACTTTAAAATGTTCAGCTTATGTAATGCATTATCCTAGTTTTTAGGGTTCCGATACCAAAATGGTAAAAAAAAGGAACCCTTATGGTGCCGCTCTGTCTGTCTGTCTGTCTGTCCGTCTGTCTGTCACACCTCTATATCTCAGCAACCACTTACGCTATCGAGCTGAAATTTGGAATAGTTTTAGAATATAGTTGCCCAACTTAATTGCACATGAAATTTTTTTGAAAAAAGTATGATTATTAATGTAAAGGGGGCCAAAATAGGGGGGGCCAAATTTCAAATTGTCGCTACTAGGTCGAGTGGGGTATCATATGAAAGGGCTTTACCTGTACATTTTAAAATATATTTTTGTATTTTTTTAAGTTTCTTAGTTTTCAAGTTATGATGAAAAATGTCAAAAAAAATACCATTCCCCCCCCCCCTTATCTCCGAAGTTTGAGTAAGGGAAAATCGTGAATTAATTACAGTTGACAGAGGTTTATGTAAACTTTACAGCAAAAATAAAACGATCTTTCTAAGTTGCACAGTTTTTCAGAAATCTGCAAAAAACCTTTACAAACAAATTTAGTTTTGCGGTCCTGAAAATGGACTTTATTGCTTCCAAAAATACTATAGGTATATCGGAACCCTCGGCGCGCGAGTCCGACTCGCACTTGACCGGTTTTTTTTTCTGTTATTCTACTATTTTGGTACTGCTGGCAATATTGCAATATTTCATAATTTCATTTTCTTTTCACTTGTATTTTTACTCTACCATTATAAACTTATATTATAAAACTTCTTTTTTTTATTTCTATCGTATTTTGTTTACAATTCTAATTTTATAAAATATAGGTATACCTTATTTATTATTATTCTAGTCATTTCCGATATCGTTTTACATTTCCTTGTCAAGAGCGCTCTTTTTTGATGTTTCTAAACAACAATAGTCAAATTCTTGTAACCTCTATTCTGATAAAATAATCTAGTAGGGACATGTCTCTTTCATAAAGCGGGTTGGTTGATACCTACAACTCATTTTTAACATGATAACATGGTTAATTGGGCCCACAATATCGTCACTTTTTGCATACTTTTCATTTTATTAATATTTATTTATTTTTATAAGTATTTAATTTTTTTTTCGGTTCCTTCACTTTATAATATAAATTTCACTTTATAAGTTATACTTTTTGGGCCGGCCGGTCCCTTTTTTATTTATTTATTTATTCGTACGTAATAATAATTATTAGTCGACTTTTTTATTATTATTTAATATATTGGCAACTTGGGCCTTTTGTGGGTCGTGCGCACGCCCTATTATTTTACGAGGTCATGGTTTAAGTTTTTGACTCTAACTATTCTCACGGAGCTAACTCGTAGTCACCATGATCGAATGAAAGATCTGACTCTCAACGTACCATTTTTTTATACATATACAGGGTCTCTCATTTAAGACAGCGTCGTCTCCAACAGTATTCATACCGGAGACTCGTCCGACCTATGACTTGACTGAAGGATTTAAGCCCTTTTGTGTGTACTTATTTATGTACCACTACTTTGAGCATTTTCTTAGCTCTTTGTCTCTCATTACTCTCTTGGAGCATTATTGGAGACTAGTTCCTTACATTCTCTCTTACGCCATTCATTCCAATCACACATTTTTGCTAAACCAATCCATTATCTAAATATTTCGGCATCCAAGTCTTGACAAGATAACAGACAACAAATTATCGTTTGGGTGATCAGTCCAACCGATCGTCAAGACTCTGTCTACCGAATTATTCCCTTCTCATACTATACTACTCATACCCAACTTTTCAAAATATCCGTCATGCCAAATCCAATCTTTATATCACTTATCAGCACATTCTTTATCGTTTCACATAAATATCAGTCCATGTCATACCATAAGAAGTAGAGTACCCAATTGCACGCAAAGGGTTCAAAAAGATTTTTAATACTTTATTCCTACTCAAGCTAAAACTACATATTCTTTACCTGCTCCTACTTTTTCCGTCTCTTTTTCAAATACTTTTTATTAATTTTGACAACTGTTAAATTTATTTATTTTTAAGTCCGTTTTTTTTTAAGTCATAAATCTTCTCTCTTTTTTTCCTCATATTTTATTAGTATCACCTAATACGGTGTCATACATTGCGCGTATGTATATCCATCTTTTTATCAGGTCTAGTCCTTAATTGCCTGTTTTGTGTTAACTACTACTACTTATTCTCTCTAAGACCCGGTATTAAACATACCATAAGAAATCGCAATTTAAATCTCTATCTCTAAAATATCTTCATACCATTTATAACTGCTTTATCAAAACACATTACCAAAAACATAATACTTAAAACTAAAACAATTTGTTTGAAATATGTTTGCCTTTTATGATGAAAACATCTCTAGTTACATTACTGCTAACAAACTGCTAAGCTACCACATGCATGATATTCAATTGATGACATTCCATTTCATATTTCAAACAAAGTGCTTACCACACAATTAATACAATACATTACATTCAAGGCTTGCAATAAGTTTTTGTCACTATGTACTTACCTGCTTAAATTTTCTGTATGATTTTACCAGAACTATCTTTTCCAACTTTAATTAACATTTCTAATCAACTTCCCTATACCATACATAATCCTTCCAACAATCCCAAATTTTTATAAATGTTACCAACAAAATTCACAAGTTTTTCGTGTTCAAGTTAAAAGACTTTTAACAATTTTTGATTTAGTTATTTTTTTCCTAGAATTTTAAAGAACATTATTTGCTGACATGATGTAAGTACTTACCTTGCGAAAATCGTGGGGTGCTGGCTTACACGCGCTGCAGTACTAGTTACTAATTTTACGCCGATTCAACGTAAAAAGATATCTAGGTACTTGTTTTATTCAATTTGTTCAAAAATTCAAATTAATTTTCAAATTATCAAAATTTTTACTTTCACACATTTTAACTTACAGTTTTTTGACTTTTCACCAAGTAGATATCTTTTTCGTTTTTTTTTAATACAAACAAAATAACACGAATTAAAAATATCATAAAATACTAATTAATATGCAATCAACATTAGTTATTGCTAAAAATAGATCGTCTCTACCCAACCTGATTTCTAAGTACGATGCAATCGCCATGTTTGCCTTTTTGTTTGCCATGTCTCGCCTACGATACCAAGTTTGTTACCAGTGTTCCTAGAATTTGCCTAAGCTATAAAAACAATTTTGAATAACGTTAATTTATTTCCATTTTCCACATTGATAAATTTAAATGCCAAACCTATTTATATTTTATTCCTTAATAATTTTGCCAAAAGAAACAATACAAATTATAATCTTTATTTTTGTAAATACTAATTTTGGTTGTATATTTTGCTAACTTTTAAACAATCCATACAATTTAATGTTAATTAAAACCAAAATCAAATATAAATAAAATAAAAATTAATCTCTACGTAATAAAATTTCCAAAATCACAAGATATTTTATAAAAAATAATAATAATTTCTTCTTCTCTGTCTAATACATTTATTTGTTTGACGTTGTATCTAATGAAATGAAATTTTTAAGGTAAGTACACACTCATACAGTCGATACGTAAATTATTTCCGAAAATTCCTACTCGTACCTTTCAAAATCTTATAGGTTTGCAAATTTAGTAACACAAAACTTTAGCTCTTTGAAAAAGATCTCGTCCAATTTTTATGCTTAAAATTATAATTCGTGATAAGAAAATGTATTTTTGACCTTTACTTACGATTCTATCAAACATTTTACTAATAATTCCTGAAAACAAACATTTTATTTAACTATATTGCCAACAGTAATTCTTAACGCCCACGGATCATGTATTTTCTTTTACCCCTATACTTTCACATCCCATGCTACATCAATTTTAAACGCTTCTTAATTTCCTTTCTTTTTCGATACTTAACAGTATTTCTTTCTCTTTTACAAGTATTGAAGTATTGTAATTAAAATTTCATTCTACTAATACATGATTCGTGGCTGTAAACTAAAATTAACTTACGTAATGGTGCCCGTGGTGAGTCACTGATGGGTCCTTGGGGGTTTTCTTTCTTCATTTTGCGAATATCCGAGTCCCGTTAACTAAATGATGATTTTTTTTATATATATTTTTCCCGTAACTTGCTGTTCAATTGTTTTAATTTGTTTTTGTACGACCGAACCTAGGTATTTTTTAATTTATTTTCCGAAGCCTAGCTAATAAAAAAAAAACCGAAACGCGATTTCACTACTAGCCGCATCCTCTTCCGACTCGAACAACTCCCGGCGCCCTGCACATTCCTCTCATCATACGACTCCAACAACTCCCTGCGCCCAGCAACACATCATCATCATCCATCTGACTCGTTCATCTCCCGGCAGCCTGCTAAGCTCACTCTATTTTTTCCCTTTTTATGCCATCTCCCTGATTTTACTGATCTTCCTTCTTTTCACTCCTTTAATTTGCCATCTTCTTAATTCCGCCAGTTGTCCAAAACATTTTTGTCGATCTGATACGGTTCTTCTAAATTTTGGTCTTCTGGTATTTTCCGATTATCATGACGGGGACTTTATTTTATTTCCATCTTGTTTATACACTATCTTCTTAATTTTGACTTCTTATTTTTATTCAACGCCACTGACTCATACACATTTTTATTTATTTTGAAAGTCAAACTTTATATTTTAATATGCCTATCTTATATATCTTACACATTTTGCTTTTGTTATTACATTCAAAAAATCAGTTTTAATTTTTTTTTTTGCTGTTCTAAAAAATTTTTTTTTACAAAAAAAAAAATTATCACACATCACAGTCACATTTAAAGTTCACGCGAATGCACAGCGCTGCCCGTATAAGGCAGCCCTGGCCGGGTCGCCATGCGGTGTGGGAACTCGGGAGAGCGTTTAAGATAAACACGGTTGCCTCGTTCGATGGTCGTTTATTGACTAAAGTACATACTAAGGTGGGAGAGGCGAGTGGCACACTACAACGGCTAAAACCCGAAGCGCGGCTGAACCTAGTTTTAGCCGGTTAGAACTAGGTGTAGCCACCTACTCTTGGTTAAACCTAGTACCAGCCGATTACTAACCTAACAAAGCGCTTTGAAACATCCTTTATAATGCGCACAGCTAAGGAGTGGAATTCTCTGCCTGCGTCTGTGTTCCCGAGCTCTTATAACCCGAATCTATTTAAGTCGCGAGTGAATAGGCTTCTTCTGGGCAAGCTCGTTCCATCGTCGACCTCATCTCTGTCCTCAAGGCTAGATCGAGGTCAAGAGTAAGCCCATACATAGTAAAAATAAAAATAAAAATACGATAGGTATATCGGAACCCTTGGCGCGCGAGTTCGACTCGCACTTGACCGGTTTTTTTTATGTGACAAGTGAGCAAACGAGCTGATGGGAAAGTGGTCACCACCGCCCATAGATGATAGAGCCCGCTGCCTCATTAGTGGCATAACTTGACACTAATAAGAAAGCAAAGCACGTTGCTCACCCTGAGTACTAAGATGGTGTGTCTCGTGTGGTGGTAATTTCTTGTGAAAGCGACCTCTATACCCATTCAACGTTGCTTAACGTTGACTTCCTACTTTGTAGATCTCTTAGAACACAGCAGGAAGTATTGCAATAAAATAAATTTTTCAATTAAAAAAAATCTATTTTCATTGTGTCTTTTTGGACATAAACATCTCAATATACAGTCAAGAGCACATCAAGCTTGACATATTGCACTTTGTACCGTTCTTATTTCAATAGACGTACGGGCTACAGTCGCCCTGCGAGTGTCAAGCTTGACCTGTCGTTAACTGTACCACACGTTAGCCGAAAAACTGAGTTAGGTCGAAAAATAAACATATTTTGGATAACTTAGTTTGTATAGAAAATTTTGCTTTTCTGTTGTATTGAGTGAGTTAAAATGAGGTTCAGGGGACCAATTCTCGAATATCACCGGGTGATAAAATATCACTCGAAGAATTCAAAATCACATATCTTTCTTTTCAATAGTTAAGATTTATCTTCGTAAAATATAAAGCAGTCCTTGATTGTTAATTTTTAAGTATTCTGATTTACCTTTCAACAGTTTATCAGGGTAAATGTGAATTTTTAAAGTCTCAAAAGTGATATTTTATCTCCCGGTGACTTTCAAGAATTGAGTCCCAGTTCCATGAAAAATATCTGCGTGGTTTTCAAAGAAATCAGCCACATTATACACATTATATACATAATAAAAAACTGGCTACTTGCGACTCGGACTAGCGCTTCGAGGGTCTGTACCATCACACATCAAATCTTTTGAAATTTCAGAGGTAAATTCAAGACTACTGTGACAGATTTTGTTGAGTCCGACTCGCACTTGGCCAATTATATTATTTTTATTTTCCTAGGGTTATGGACTATAATCACACCAAGTTTGAAGCTTGTATACAGGATGTACCGAAAACTGAAAGGGCTAGCTCAGAAGATTAAACTGAACAAATTTCTCTAAGAAAAATGTGTAAGAAACTGAGAAAAAAAAATTTACCTCCATGGGGAGGTTGGGGACCTGTATGGACAAAACTACCATAAAAAACTACCACTTGTTTCAGGCAACTTGTATGGAAAATCAGTTTTTTTTTCGTTTCCCAAGTTATGTTACAGTTACTTTTGTCTACTAAGTCCTTTCGGTTTTTGGTACACCCATACATCCTGTCTGTATATTATCGTTTGGTTTTACTTCTTGTATTTTTAGGGTTCCGTACCTCAATAGAAAAAACGGAACCCTTATAGGATCACTTTGTTGTCCGTCTGTCTGTCTGTCTGTCTGTCAAGACCCTTTATCTCATGAACGGGTAAAGGTATCAGGTTGAAATTGATACCATATATTAGGATCCATGAACCACACAAGATCTGAAAATTTAATTTTTTTACAATGACGCAATCAAAAGATATGGCCTTTTATGTCCTCATCTCCATACATTTATTCAAAAATGCAAAACCTACAGGGTACTTCCCGTTGACCTAAAATTATGAAATTTGGCAAGGTCTCATAGTACAAATAATGGGAAAAGTCTGAAATCATTAAATATTACAACTTTTCTCACAACTAATGGGAACCAATTGTGGTGAGCTCCCGTTTCAAGAACATTCATATAAGAGAGGGGTCAAGTTGGATGGTCGCTGAGGCGATTTTTGTTTTAGTTCTATTTTATAAACGGGAACACTTACAAACTTGAAAATTGGTACGTTTATAGTGCATAAGCTATAAAATAACAACAAATAATAAAATTTGGTAAAGCGCGTGTCGGATTCAAAAAATCTAGCACATTAACTTACTGAGATTTCAACTAATACAATTATGATTATGTGGCGGTACGGAACCCTCGGTGCGCGAGTCCGACTCGCACTTGGCCGGTTTTTTTATTTTTTTGCCAACCCGTTACAAGCAATTCTACTTGCTATTAGGGTTCCAAAGATACAGCTTTTTAAAGCTGATTGACTAAGACGCAATCGTATGGTGAGTAGGTTTGAGTAGGATCCCGTTTGCATTCTTAGTGTACGGAACCCTATTTAAGAGCCCTCTTGAAACCTAAAAACTAAAATTACTTCCGGTGCTACCTATTCCTAATTTACTTTTACCCATATCTACAAAACCACAAAACCAACACGTATCAGACTATAATAAAGTTAAAATTCCCGGCACGGCCAAAACATTGCAATACCCTAATTACATATTTAATTATAAATCTGACATGAATTCTTAACCAAGTAGATGTATTAAAATTTCACCTCCCTTCGGAACGCCTATACGTATCGCGGGGCCCATCTACATCGCTGTCTTTCTAAGGGGTCCGCATAAAATAGTTATAGAGGGGTGGGAGCTACTTAACTGTTTTTAGGAGACACCCCGGTCTCCCCAGTCACTTCGACCCCACTTCCGTCACCCCACGCCTTACCCAACCTCCCCGCTATAACTATTCGTATATTTTTGCAAATTTCTTACCAAGGGTTGGTATACCTGACTCACCTCTTTTCGAAATTCAAATGCGCGGCCCTGATTGGTGTTTTTGTAGTGCGAGGGTTCGAAATTTAAATTCGGGACGCGATAGTTTTAATTTTAGGGCTTCCGGTAAAGGTGGCTTTTGATTTTCCCGCGTGTGTATAATGCGGAATTGAAAATGATGGATTTAAATATGAATATAAAAAAGTTATTAGAAAGTCAAGATTTTATTTTAGAAGGGCACGGTAGAATTTTTTTCTAAACTGTTTTTCAACAGAAAACTTCGAAAACACACCTAACATTTAAACTTCTTAATAACATCCCTAAAAAGCCCTCTGCTGAACAGAGAGCTCCTTTCAGAATTTCGTATCAAAAAACGTTTATTAGCGTTGCGACTGGGAACACCGTTACGCGGTAGTTATTGACCGATACTACCAATTCTCCAGTTCAAGAACCCTTCGTCATACCTTAAATTATTAATTGAGGAAAAAGCTATTAATTTACGTCATGAAGTTTTAGTTTACATTTAAAAATTTTTGAACTTATTTTTTTTCGAAACTTGTTTTATGAATTTTTTGTAAGTGCTTAATAAGTAATGTAAACAAGAACGTAATCTATCACAATACGTCTTTTCTTCTATCTCTTACGACGACAGTACCATAATAACAACTTAAAGTCCTTACCTTATTTAATTGATCTCACTTCAGAACTATTGTGTCTTATAACCCACACGATATGACAATACCTTCTAATTTTCATCCCTAACTTCACCCCCTTGTGAGCTTGTTTCATTTCATCCCTCCAATCCATTTTTAGGTATAGGTACAAACCAATAAGTACCAATAATTAAGAAACTAGAAAAATATAGGTTTAGCTGGCATAAATTTACACAATTTTTCAACAAACTCGGATCTCACCGCTTACACTTATATGTACTTCCAACTTCTGAATAAATAACTAGGTGGCAATTATCTCCATAGCAACTCTCTCATTCCTTCAGCTGTACGTTATATACGTGCGACGTCTTTGTCTTCTCGCGTAGAGATATATATCGACAGTGGATGTATGGTAGGTGTAGCGCGAGATAAAGCGCGGAACGAGGCGAGGTAAAATTTAAGGGGGCGCCGCGCTCGCTTTGGAGCAGAAGAACGTAAGTGAAGATTTTAATAAGATAGTGCTTTTATGTAATAATGTGTTGCTGTTCCTTTGTATTCACAATATTTAACACCATTTCCACCTTATTTTATTTATAAAATTGTAAATCAATTTCGCCTGTACATTATTTTAAAAAATTATCACGATATAGTATTTAGATCTTTCTAATCAAAATCACAAATTTTTGAACTTTTTGTCCGTATATTTGTTTACATGTTCGTTCGAGCAATTTCAATAAAACTTTTTTTGTCTAAAAACATATCTTACGTTAAACTTTAGAATATATTTCATCTCACTCCGACTATGGAAACCGGAGATATAAAAATGTTTCATAACCAGCCAAGTATAAGTGAGTGTAACCTTATTGAGTACCCCAACTGATTTATAGTAAAATAAATCCATTCCCGTAATTTTTTTTTTTTAAATCTAGATATTGTTATTTTAAAGTTTCATCATTGTTCTAGTTTAATCGCTGTTCTAGTCCGCGCACTTCGTGCACGTCAGTCACGTCACGCCCACTTCCCTCCGCCGGCGCCGCCGCCAGCGCGCGTAGAAGCGGCAAAAAATTAAATAAATAATCCCTATCAAGAACCCGTTAAATTGATTCTGAACAAACCATTTTCTCAGTTTCGCTTGTTTCTTTAACACATTGTATAGGTATGGTTAATCCCTTGGGGAAGGGGGGGGGGGGGGGGGGTCCCAATGACAACCATCACCAAAAATCACCTCATCGAAATCACTGCATTATTCAAAACAAAAATTTTTATCGTGTAAAAATCTGAAAATAAATTGAAATAAAAATCATACTAGGTACGAGTACTTCCATTTTGTTACATCCCAAAAAAATGGCGTCAGCTACCGAAGAATGGCATCTCGCAATTTTCCCTTACGTCGTTCCCCTCACGCGACTCTCGTGTCTTGATACAGCATATAAGTCGATCGCGGGGGTGGTTTTTACATTCACCCTCAAGTATACCCATCCTACCCGCGCGCCTCCCAGAAAACTCACAGCAACTCCACCCGTAAACACAATATCTCTAAGAACCATTTTGCTATCCAAGTTTTGTCTGGCGCTAGTTTAGCTCTGCCCGGGCCTCGGGGTGTAATCTTAATATTAATATTGCCTTGGGAAGCTCCTTATATGATGAAGTTTTATGTTGTGTTGTGTCTATGTTGGTGGATTGCTGTGTAGGATTATGTAGGCGCTTTATGAGATATTCACGAGGAATTAAACAGTTTTATGTACCGGTTTATGGTTTCTTCATTAAGGCAGGATATTAAAATAAGTAAAGGTGTTCCGGGGAAGGGAAGGTACAAAATCGATTCTATTTAAGTGGAAGAGACAGGTTGGCAAAAACTGAAATGGCAAGATCAGCCAACAAAACAAAACAACTTTCCTACAACACTACCGGAATATTCCGGCCAAGTACGAATTGGTCTCAAGCACATAGGATTCCGTACCAACACGTAATTAGACAAAATTTTGAGGTAGGTATTAAAGACTCTTACTCATACTTGACCAGTTTTAGGATCCCGTAACTCAAAATAAAAAAAAAACAAAACCCTTATAGCATCACTTTGTTGTCCGTCTGTCTGTCTTTCAAGACCATTTTTCTTTCACACGAACGGTTAAATGTATCATGTTGAAATTAATATAAAATTTAAAGGTCCCTTAAAGACGTAAAAGATTTAAGTTTCTATTATGTCCTCATCTCCATACTTTTATGAACCAAACCAAAACCTACAGGGTACTTCTCGTTGACCTAGAATCATAAAATTTGGCAAAAAGCTAGGTCTTAAAGCAAAATCAAAGGAAAAAGAAAGACTAAAATCATTAAATATTACAACAAATTAAGGTGAGCTCCCGATTCAAGTACATTCATATTAAAGAGGGGTCAGAGAGGGGTGAGTGGACATTGAGTTTTTAAAATAAATCATTTCATTTATTTATTTATTTGGATCAATTGTTGAATATCGCCCAAGTATAAAATGATTTTGAGATTTTAAAAAATTCGAATTCGCCCTAATAAAAAAAAACTATTACACACTATACCTAAAAAAATTTAGCATGGCAAAAGCTTACCAACACATTTTGCAGCTATATCAAGGCTATTGTGCTCCATGATTAATATTATTTATAGTAATCAGCTAAAGCTGTCAGAAAAAAACCTGTCAAGTGCGAGTCGGACTCGCGCGCCGAGGGTTCCGATATACCTATAGTATTTTTGGAAGCAATAAAGTCCATTTTCAGGACCGCAAAACTAAATTTGTTTGTAAAGGTTTTTTGCAGATTTCTGAAAAACTGTGCAACTTAGAAAGATTGTTTTATTTTTGCTGTAAAGTTTACATAAACCTCTGTCAACTGTAATTAATTCAGATTTTCCCTTACTCAAACTTCGGAGATAAGGGGGGGGGGGAATGGTATTTTTTTTGACATTTTTCATCATAACTTGAAAACTAAGAAACTTAAAAAAATACAAAAATAAATTTTAAAATGTACAAGTAAAGCCCTTTCATATGATACCCCACTCGACCTAGTAGCGACAATTTGAAATTTGGCCCCCCCTATTTTGGCCCCCTTTACATTAATAATCATACTTTTTTCAAAAAATTTTCATGTGCAATTAAGTTGGGCAACTATATTCTAAAACTATTCCAAATTTCAGCTCGATAGCGTAAGTGGTTGCTGAGATATAGAGGTGTGACAGACAGACGGACAGACAGACAGACAGACAGACAGAGCGGCACCATAAGGGTTCCTTTTTTTTACCATTTTGGTATCGGAACCCTAAAAACAAGTTTGTAAAACAATGTTATGTTTTCGGTCAAATATACTCTGGTTCGTCTGGTTCGTGGCAGTTTGTCTGGTTCTATGGCTGCAAAATGTGTTGGTAAGCGTTTGCAATGCTAAAATAATTTAGGTATAAGTACTAATTATGCCTGTAAAAGTAAAAGGGAAGTCGTAAAAGACAGCTATTACGAGTATACGCCCTGCCTCTTTGAGTCGGAATGCTGGCCAGTGAAACATTTACCATGAGTAACATTTACACGTGGCGGAGATGCGTATGCTCAGATGGGCTGAAGGCGTAACACTGGAAGATCACGTCCGAAATTCACTTATCAGGGGCATTACCAAGGTAGCACCAATTCAGGAGAAGCTTACCGAGAGACGCTTGCTCTGCTACGGCCATATCATGCGCCGTCTGGAAGAATACATGGTCAGGACTGCCTTAAATATACGTGGGACACTCAGAAATATTTGCGACACTAAAAAAAATTGTTCTACAGGTACATATATTTTTATTAAATCTTTTCAAAGTACTCTCCACCAGCCTCTATACAAAGATTCATGCGTCTGAACCAGTTTTCAAAACACTTTTTCCAGTCCGCCGTAGACACCTCGTTTACAGCCTGCTCGAACGCAGCCAGCGCATCTTCCGGCGACGAAAATTGTATCCCCTTGAGCTGATTTTTTATTTTTGGAAATAAAAAGAAGTCACACGGTGCTAGATCAGGGCTGTAAGGAGGGTGACCCAGGAGTTTGACTGGTGTGCTGTCCAGGAAGTCCCTCGTTTTGAGTGCGGTGTGTGCAGGCGCATTGTCGTGGTGGAGCAGTAGTCCGCGGAGCCCTGTGTTTGGTCGCTTGTTGCTCACAACAGAAAAAACTTCTGGTAAACATTTGGTAGTATACCATTCGGCGTTGATGCTTCTTTGATCTCGTAAGGGAATTGAGGCCAAGTGGCCAGTCAAATTAAAAAAGCTGGCGATCAAAATCTTCCCCCCGCTTCGAGATCGCTTCACTTTGGTAGGCGTTGGTTCATTTTGAAACACCCAAACTGTCGACTGGCGCTTGGTTTCTGGATCGTATTGATAAATCCAGGACTCATCACCTGTTACGATGTCGTAAACACGCCGAGACGAGCCTGCTTCAAATTTGTTCAGCATATCACGGCACCATTCCACCCGGGCCTGCTTCTGAGCGTCGGTGAGGTAGTGCGGCACCCAGCGCGATACTATCCTCCTCACGCGAAGATGCCCCTGTAGAATCTCGTGAACGCTTCCCGATCCAATCTTTAATATGTGCTGAATCTCCTGATATGTGATTCGCCTATTATCTTGGATTAAATTTTTCACTGCTAGCACGTTTTCTTCCGTAATAGCCGTCAAAGGGCGACCGCTTCTTTCTTCATCCCCCAAGGTTGGTCGACCGCGCCTAAATTCGTTATACCAACGATACACGGTTGCCTTGGAGGGGCCTTCATCCATAAATGCCATTTGAAGTCTATCGAACGATTCATCCGGTTTCAGGCGACACTTGAAATCGTAAAAAATCATAGCTCTAAAATGTTCCCGGCGCAGATCCATTTTTCAGTAAGACACGATACTTTGAATTGGCTCGCAAAAAATGTGGAGGGAAATTTTGAAAATGGAACACACATATTTTTACTTACAAGTAATCATATTTTCGAAAAAGATTCTGACCGGCCAGTCTCCCATATATAAAAACTATTTTTCGCAATACTTTCTGAGTGGCCTGGTATTCTACCCTCCGAGGGGTTTTGTCTATTTAGAATAACACGTTGTCTAAGTCGCATTGGCTCCCTCCAGAATTCCAGCCTGGAACAATGTGGAGGGGAAGTACCATAGTCACCACGCTTGTTAGCGTTGCGGCTGGCACCATGGACCGCGGTTGTTGATGACCGCAGTATGTAAGATGGTACAATACGCAGAAGGACGCTGCTACCCATCCTCTGGTTCATAATCCCTTAGTAGCGACTAAGGACACCCACAGGTAGAGATGGGTTGGAACTATTCTTTGCCGGCACCACACGGGTCCTCCACCAATTTTTAACCGACTAAAAAAAAAACGGAGGAGGTTCTCAAGTCGACGCGTATATATTTTTTTTTTATGTATGACCACGCATAACTTTTTTTATTGGAAAGGATATACCCCGACGTTGGTCTCATATAAATTTGAAAAAAAAAAAAACAACCCTAAGGGTAGAAAAACAGGGGATGATTGATTGTTCACTGACTGATTGTAATGTATGACCACGCATAACTTTTTACAGAGTATTCCGATTTACCCTAAGGGTAGGAAAATAAAATTTATAGTCACAAAAAATTGTGAAATAAAAACTTTTTTAAAACGTTTTTTTTTAAACGTAATTAATTAATTAGCTTGTTTGGCGCCGACTCAAAATTACTCGGGTATACTGACATTAGTTTAAGAACTTTGTTGTTAAGGTTAAATAAAAAGTTTTATTATTTCTTGCTTTTCAGTTTTTTCGGCGGTTAATTTTTTTTGTTAAAAAGTTTTTTGATAAGTTGGGTCAAAGATAAAGAAAACTTCTAATTCGAACAAGTGAGAAGCGAATATCTTTGCACATAGATCTTTTGTTAAAATTTGAAGTTTTATTTTTACTTAATTATTGAACAGACTATGACCCACGCAGCTGCTAAACTTAAACAAGAATGGGCTGGCCATAGTGGTCATGTCTGCCATAGTGGTCATGTCTGCCGGATGTAGTAAATTATTTTTTTGTACCTGACATCCGTTTGCCAACTTATTAGAGAGGTTAAAAGCAACAAATTTTGTTTTACGACTTTGCTAACAACGCACAAACAATTTTCTACTTCCTATACAAAGTAACGTAACTGAAAATGATTTTTTTAACACTTCCAGTGTTCGGATAAATCTACAAAGTAGAAAATCGCAAAATTTCACAACCACAGGCAGGATGATTTAATTTGATTTGATTTTTGATGTAACTGACCAACACATTTTGTATGGGCAGTTGAAATTTTTTTGTGCATGGTTAGCAAAGTTGTAGAATAAAAGTTGTTGATTTGACCTCGCTTATAAGTGGGCAAACGGATGTCAGGTACGGTCAACCGCACGTCGGTAGAAACTTTTTCAACTCTATTACCACGCCAAAAGGTCCAAATGTGTTTCTACTGACGTGTTGTTGAGTGTACTAAAAAATAACCTAGTGTTAGCTGCAACCACCACGCAGCGCTGGCCACACCAACCGACGTCGCCTATATAAGCAGGCTGCACACCTGCTTGGCCTCTCACTCGCTGCTCGAACATCAACACGATCGGACCTCTTAGGAGCGTTATAGTTAGCCGTTGTACCTAGGTCGTATCTAGCCCTTTTAGGTTTCCTGAATATTGTCCTTGTTGTGTTAATTTAATAGAAGTTCGGTTTGTCATCAAATGTGGTGTTATTTCAATAAAATGTTGGATAGGTTCATCTGTGCCTCATTTCCTAAGAACCCCTTACCTTCTGGTTTGTAAAATCAGAAGTGCGATATGAATTGTCACGCGTCTTCGCTCATGTTCCATCCATTTTGTTCAGTTTTTCGTGTTTTCTAATGTGTTGATTGGAAGGTAAGTGGTGTTTATTGTTCTACAAGTCTGACCGTGCATATAGATCGACAAATCGCGACTATTCCCTGCATCAACGGCAACTGCGATCATATCTTCGTCTGATAGGCCACGTGGTTATTGTGCTTTTCACCATTTGTGGCTATACGCAGCAATCGCTTCCGCTTGCATCAGTACATTTCATCGCGTTCTGTCACGTAGACGATCCACAAGACATCCGAATACATCGTGATTTTTCATACAGTTATCGTCGGGCGGTTATTTTAGAACCCAATATTTTGTTTGATGAGTTTATTTAGGAATGAAGGTGGACAAATAATTTTGCTTCAAAGTTTTCTTAAGCAAGTTGAGATAATTTTACATGTTGTTTTTGCGTCAACCCGCAAAATAGAATGCAGTACAGTCGGCCGGAAGTCGGTAGTAACATATTAATCGCGAGTGATTCTATTTTCGGTTGTTTGTACCTTTGTAGCGTTGCGCTAGTTCGGTTCACACAGGTTTTGTTGTCAAGATATTACCACTAACTTTACTTGGCAGCCGAGAACGCGATTCCACGAATGTTTTAGAAGATAGTCTGAGAAAATCGTCACGTAGTTGTACGATGCTGTGAGCAAACCTTGTTTGTACTAGAAGGTTGATATTTTCGGATGACTGTACGTGTTCAATAGGTGTGTGGTGAGAAAAAAAAAGCCTCGTCCTTCTACAGAAGCGAGTAGTAAACATTTTCGTTTTTAATTTGAAGGTAGGTAGCAGAGCAATTTTGCAAAACAAAATTATGTCTGTAGTTGTACGGGTTGGAATCGTGCACACTCGTACGAGGTCGTACGAAGGGTCAAGACGGCCGAATTTGAGAAAGAAAAGGTCAGGAAAAAGTGATTCTTGGGTTTTCGTGTGGTTTCTTATGTCAAATTTTTGTGCAGGAACATTTTTCGTTAGTGGTTTGCGCACAGTTGTTTGTAATTTTTCCATAGTCGGCAAAAATTTTGTTAAGTGGAGAACAGCATAGGTCGAGTTTTGTTCCTCGTTTCGTGGAATAGCCTCATAGCAACTAAATGGACAGAAAGTGTTATTTTCATGGATGACTTTATAGCGTTGTTCAAAAGACTTACTGATTCAACAAAACGAGTAAAGATATGGTGTTTAGCCGTAGATTATTTCGGTGTCTAGTTCACTTATTGGTTAATCGTGTTTCGGCTTTCTTTGGTGAAAAGAAAAGACAGCAAGGATGTAAGGTACACGTGGTATGGAATAGTGCGTCGTAACGTAAAATGATGTGGTGCTGTGATGGCGTAAATTAAAAATTATTGTTTGTATTTTCGTATCGATGTATTGGAGTCTTATTTGTAAAATACAGAGACGTTCGCCGTTCTGTTTCACTTTCATTTTCAGCAGTAAAGTTTCTTTGAGCTAGTGTGGACCAGCAAGGGTAAACCTGACCCAACATGGGCAATATTCTTGCTTTGTTTGTAGTTGTCGACTGATAATTGGCGATAGCCGCCGACACGCAGTGATATTATTGTTGTAGCAGTAAATTGAAATTTCGATATTTCGACACCGTGGCAAGATCACGGGTGAACCGGAGTATGTGGGTATGGTACCGACTTTCCTTTGAAATTACGTGGAGCGACACGAGATGTGTCGCTGGACCTGCTGACTTGGAGGAGTTCTAGTAGAAGATGTATTAGCCCTCTGTACAGGGTTACAACAACGACTTATGTGCTATATGTGGTGGCCGCAAAACCATGGGGTTATGCGTGAATTTGAGTAAGGTTACATTCGTACGCCAAAAATAGATTGGTAACTAAGGCCCGTATTGATAAATCCCTCTCAAAATCTTCCCCAAGACCATGTCAGCTGACTTAATTATCAAGATGCAATTAGCATCTCAAGATCTTGCTAATTAATATACTACTATCCAAATATCAATCTCAAGTGTCCGTCTTTGAGTCAAACGTCAAAAGAGCAAAAAGAATTTATGTCTGCGTTTTGAGTTAAGTTTCGTTTATAAATTAGTAAGTGTGTTTTTAACACAAGTGATAATTGCTCCGTGGACGGTTACTCTATTTCTGTTTATTAATTAATGCAACTCCTCAAGATACCCCTTAAGGACAATCTTAACTTAAGCGGGATTTATCAATTCGACCCTAAGTAAGTAGGTATCCATTTGTTTAAAGGTTAGCCAGTTTTTGCTAACAAGCAAAAGATTCCTCATTATTGCCTACCCACTTGTTGTCTTTATATCAATGAGAAAAGGACGTGAGCTAAGTCCGTAAGTTGTTGTCTTTCGTTACATCCATCACAAAAGTGGGAAACAAGTACCAAAGTGTGACCGTAATTGCTAAGACATATCGAACATTTTCTGTGCTTCGGAAGGTATGGCGACACTTTGGCTACTGTGACTGTTAAGGTTAGGTAGTAGATCCCTAATAAGGAATAAGAATGGTACCTACAAAGATATTTTCAAGTTGGTGATTTTTTGTGTAATGTTTGTTATCCTAATAATTCAAAAGCAGTCCTAAATTAGCTTTCAGAAGATACCAACAGTGTTTCTATTTATTTCTGCAAGACTGGATGCTCTGTCCTTTGTTTTTTTTACTAATGTTCTTATTTTAGTCTGTTTTAGAAGCTATCTGAAGGTATACTGCTAGAATCAAAGATACAGTGTTCTAGCAGAAGTGGGATGTTCCATGAGAGTGAATTTCACAAACTGCTACTGACATCGGAGATCAACATTGTATGTGCAGGGAGGAGGTAAATCACTTACTATGTGTTTGGAAATGACAGTGACTCCTCGAGGTATCTACACAAAGTTATGAACTCGGTAAGGTTTTACCAATTATTATGTATCTGACTCAGATCTTTTTATGCCATGATGTAGTCGTCGTGGCGAGGCTGAATCTGTGAAAAGTTATAGAACCAGTGTACTAAAAGTTAAAACACAACGCTTATTTAGGTAACCGTTTAAAGGGCAAAACTACGAGTATAAATGGTCAGGTACGGCCGAGCAGTAAGTGCTGCTGCTGAAGTGCTGACGTTTGTGGCTATTCATGGTTCTTGTGCATTCTTGAACGAGGCCACTATTTAAAGCTACAAGCGTTCCTGTTATTTGTGCGTAGATTTATAGATCTACTTTTCTACCTGTTTACAGTCTTACATTGTGCTTTTGTTTTTATGTTTTATGTGTGTTTCGGCTGGCTGAGTGAGTGGCGACACCTGATCTATCGGGATGGGTCTTCCTGTCCAAGGCTTTTCGGCTGGCTGAGTGTCTGGCTACACCTGATCTATCAGGATGGGTCTTCCTGTCCAAGGCTTCGCAGAGTACCGGCAAGCTGGATTCTGGCGTGTGCTGCCCGTACAAAGTTACGTGCGTGCTTCACCACCACCGCTACGAGCTGGAACTTCTGGTGCTGAGGCTTACGTCCACTGTGCTTATGGTTTGTCTGGACAATGTCTATGGCTTGTGTCACCGGGTTGTCGTTTAATAAGCCTACGTCCATTGTGCCACTGGTTTGTCTGTTTTCGGGTTGTTAAAGCCTACGGCCACTGTGCCCATGACTTTAACGGCTTGAGTCTGATATCAAGCAGAACTTTGGGCCTCTGATATCTGAAGGCGGGTAACCCCTGTGCTTCCAACGATCTGGTTTTTGAAGGCGGGTAGCCCCTGTGCTTCCAACGATGTTGCTTACAAAATCATGGATGGATATGGTAATGAATGACCTATCCATGGATTTGTAAGGTTACTACTGGTGTGAAAATCGCCATTCACGCCGTTCTCTTGTATGGGACTACTTATGATGAGAGTCCGGAATTTCATCATAATGGGTTTCATTATTTCATTTAGAGTTATTTGTCTGAAACTTTGTGTCGATAAGTACAGATGTCCTCAACAGAGTAACTACTATGGTAGCAAGAGTGCACACTTGTTATCATACTGGTTCAATAACGAAATGAACAAACTAAGATCCATACTCGCCAGCTTACTACTTATTTCAGACAAATAACATTTGTGTACTAATCTGCATCAAATTCTGTGTTGCCATTCATGTGCTTAGATACTGATGACGAGTTCCATTATGTGTATGGAGCGACATAGCGAACCCGGAACTGACTGCTTCTGGAGTGACCCGCGGTCGCGCCGTTTCATTCCCGCTGCGTCGTGTGGTACGGTGCTGCCGGGTAGAGCACTCGGGAGGTGCTGCAGCAGGGCGCCACAGGACCGGCTCCCACCAGCAGCCGCAGCCGTCACATACTCTTGTCGGCCTGGACTTCAACCGGACGCAGGACGTATCAACAAACTTGGTGAGACCAAACCAATTATTTTATTAAGTCATCACTTGTTGCGATGAGACTAATCACAAAACAGTTAAAAGTAGTATCTAGTGCAAGTACCCAAGTACTTATAAGAACTGCAGAACCTAAGATCAAGTCTGGTACAGCTGAGATGACTGAGATAAACGCATTAATCCATCAAGCGAATTCAAACTTCACGTTATTCGCTAATTCTTTGTACAACCTATGCGTGATCGCATACACATATTTTGTATGCTGTACAGTGTGATGATGATTTGTCAGTTTCGAAACTGACTAACTTTCTGTCTTCTTAGTTTTGACTGGATTGCATAGAAGGAGCTTCAGGTTATTTTTATTTGTTGATATTCAGAGCCTTTCTTCTGCAGGTTCTGATGACAATGAAGAGATGATGCCAGGGCAGCTTCTTCGAGTGACGTGGCTTGGTCAGGTCAAAAGCCATCGAGGACGCTGGCATGTCAGGAGAGGCCGTGTTAGCTGCAACCACCACGCAGCGCTGGCCACACCAACCGACGTCGCCTATATAAGCAGGCTGCACACCTGCTTGGCCTCTCACTCGCTGCTCGAACATCAACACGATCGGACCTCTTAGGAGCGTTATAGTTAGCCGTTGTACCTAGGTCGTATCTAGCCCTTTTAGGTTTCCTGAATATTGTCCTTGTTGTGTTAATTTAATAGAAGTTCGGTTTGTCATCAAATGTGGTGTTATTTCAATAAAATGTTGGATAGGTTCATCTGTGCCTCATTTCCTAAGAACCCCTTACCTTCTGGTTTGTAAAACTAGTATATAGTGGGTAAAAACGACTACCATCCATCGATGTACAGAAGGCGACGCGGTAGACCCAGACTGAATGGCGAGATGAGTTAGATGCCTTGCAAGCACAGGATAGGACTTCGTGGAGAGAACGGAGGGAGGCCTTGGGCCAGCAGTGGGACAATCAGGGGCTTTTCTTTATGGGCACTTGACCTAGGCCTGATAACATAAGATTAAGAGTACCATTTATTTGTATTTCCACACGAGTTTTTTAAGTATGGGTTATGAAATTACTCTTGCGACGTTTTTCCGAAACAACAACGTGCGTGACTGACTGACTGATCTAAAAAGGCATAGCGCAAACCACTGAACGTATTGGGCACAAATTTGGCACACATAAAGGATGTAATCCCTTACAATCAGTTTCGTGAACTGAACACGCCCTTTCAGTTTTTGGTACACCGTCCCTTACACCCTGTATAAGTTACTTTAAGATGCTTTAAGGTAGGCATGCGCTCAAAACGAATTTTTGAAAGTTCAACCCTTATTTAAAAAACCGGTCAAGTGCGAGTCGGACTCGCGCGCCGAGGGTTCCGATATACCTATAGTATTTTTGGAAGCAATAAAGTCCATTTTCAGGACCGCAAAACTAAATTTGTTTGTAAAGGTTTTTTGCAGATTTCTGAAAAACTGTGCAACTTAGAAAGATCGTTTTATTTTTGCTGTAAAGTTTATATAAACTTCTGTCAACTGTAATTAATTCAGATTTTTCCTTACTCAAACTTCGGAGATAAGGGGGGGGGGAATGGTATTTTTCTTGACATTTTTCATCATAACTTTAAAACTAAGAAATTTAAAAAAATACAAAAATATATTTTAAAATGTACAAGTAAAGCCCTTTCATATGATACCCCACTCGACCTAGTAGCGACAATTTGAAATTTGGCCCCCCCTATTTTGGCCCCCTTTATATTAATAATCATACTTTTTTCAAAATTTTTTCTTGTGCAATTAAGTTGGGCAACTATATTCTAAAACTATTCCAAATTTCAGGTTGATAGCATAAGTGGTTGCTGAGATATAGAGGTGTGACAGACAGACGGACAGACAGACAGACAGAGCGGCACCATAAGGGTTCCTTTTTTTTACCATTTTGGTATCGGAACCCTAAAAAGGGGTGAAACGGGGTTTCAAAATTTTATAGCGAACTCATCCGTTTTTGAAATAATGATGCTGAATTACAAGCGGGCAAAATCGCGGGGAATAGCAGGATACCTTTAAAAAAATCTGTTAAAGATTATTATTAACCTTTTAAAGCATTTACTAAATTAATAATTCTGTTGGTGAAAACTTATTAATTGCCCTATAAATTTACTATTGTTTAAATATGTATGTTTTATTATGTAAGGCTGTAAGTTTTCAAAACAAAATAAAATAAAAATCTATGATTTCATGATAATTTGAAGTTTTTTATCACCCTCCCAATGTATTCATGGATTAAAAACTAGTCATTTAGAGATTTTTACTGACCAGTCGGCGAAACGTGTCGACCAAGTCGGTGAAACGTTCCATTATATTTAGTGTACTTGGGATACCCACTCGTATTATTGGTATATCGCGGCCAAACTTCCAAGTTGGATAGCGAGACTATGCGAGCGAACATAAATTTTATTGGTACAATCTCGGGCCCGCAAGATTCACTGGGTGGAAATTTTAAGATATACGGACGAAGTATGGTCAGCAAACGAAACGAGATACTATTCAATTGTGTCATCTCTACTGTTATAAATTTGAAAAATTATTTTGTCGTTTTTTGAAGGTGGTTTTTGGGACTTCAGTTTGACTGCCCCGTGTGGTGCCGGCAAAGAATAGTACCAACCCATCTCTACCCGTGGGTGTCATAAGAAGCGACTAAGGGTTAATGAACCAGAGGATGGGCAGCAGCATCCTTCTGTGTATCGTATCATCTTACATTCTGCGGTCACCAACAACCGCGGTCCATGGTGGCAGCCGTAACGCTAACAAGCGTGGTGACTATGGTACTTTCCCTCCACATTTTTTCTACAAAAGCTGGAATTTGGAGGGTCCTGTCCTGTAGTGAACTTTCATGGAATGTCATGATGAGGACTTTTGTGCAAAGTCAGTCTGAGGAAGTACCCCCTTGCTTTTTTCTGCCGTAAAGCAGCAGTGTTTGCACTGTTGTGTTTCAGTTTGAAGAGCAAGGTAGCCAGTGAAATTAATGGCACATGAGACACACCATCTCAGTTCTTTGGGTGGGCAACGCTCTTTGTTGTCTTGTTAGTGTCAATTATGCTACTAATAAGACAGTGGGCGCTTTGGGCGGTGGTGACCACTTACCATCAGGTGACAAGCTCGCTTGCTCCCCTGTTACATTAAATAAAACTGAAGATATTTATAGAAAAATATGACGTTATGCTATTTAGATTGTTGATGCCCCTGAATCCAAATCCTGAGTTTGTTTGTTTGTTCGAGCATCACGCAAAAATTACTGAACTGCATGGAGAATTGGAGATACTAAATTTTTATTCTTATTTGGACCTATGTTGCTTCGGAAAAGTTAGTCAGTTACAAGGGCAGAAACACCTCTTAAAATGTCCAGAGTGATAAAAATAACTTTGTTTATTTTGCTGGCGCTACCTGTTTTATTAGGTCAACTTGTAACAGCGTCTTCTCTTGTAATCAAAGGAAATTTCCAATTAAATAGATTACGATCTTCCGAACCGACGTACCGCCGGCCTACCACTACCACCGCCTAATATAACTAAAACATATTGGTTCGGTATACGCCCTAGTCGATACCTACTACCAAAACAAAAAGTGTGTATTTTCATTGGTTTCGCCTCAGAATAATGACCTCCTTGCTTCGCTCGGGTTTTTCTTCTAAAAGGCCTATAATTCTACTTATGAACACAAGCAACTTTCCCGAAGAACAATTTTTTCTACTCGAAAATAAAGTTTTAGTCTTCACATACAAAATGTGTCGATCACGTGACCACTTAACTATGTGGCATGGCGAGTCGAAGAAAATTGTTATCATATTATCAATAGTAGATTTTACAACAAGTGCACAAAACGAACCATTTCTCCGAGACTTTTATGATATTAATGTCGAGGATAAAATGGTTTTGTGGACGAGTTATAAACTCTGCTTTTCACTTTGATTGCGAGGAAATAAAACGTAAAAGTACTCTCTAAATGTAAATGAAGAATGAGTTGTTCTGCTTTAGTGAAGAATATGTTGACGTATGGGGGGGTGCAGCAGGCCCGCGCGCAAACCGAGATTACTTTTTTGCCCTAGTGCACAAAATTCGACTTTGTGCAGCCTATATCCTGCACAAATAAGCATTTTCAGAGCATGAGAAGTGAAAAAAATTCTTTTTTCAGGAAAGATGCTTGGAAAGTATCATGAGTAAAACCAATGAAAATTGCCGCCAATGAAAATTGTACGATTCGCCGCTTCCGATGCCGAGAAAATTTTAAATTCGTCTTTTTACATAATGCCTACTCATAAAATTCAAATGGTTATGTTGGTGATTTTAAAAACGAATATTATTTTACAATTAACAAATATTGATCCTTAGTTTTGAGAAGTTTAACAGGGCTTTATTCAGTTTTAAAAATCTCGAAAATCACCCGGTGAATTTTGAAAAATGGCTCCTAGCCTTAACGTTAACAAACGTGGTAACTATGGTACTTCCCCTCCAAATTGTACACGCGTTTTTGCTGAAAATTTGGAGGGAGCTCCCTGATCTGCAGTGGACGTTTCATAGGCTAGTACCTGCGCGACCGAGCTTCGCTCTATAATAGCCGCCTCAACATTAAAATATCATCGGGTGAGCAGGCTATGCTACTCAACAACAGATGGCGCTGTAAGTTTCTTGAACGCACTAAGAAATATGGAAAAAGATGGTGAAAACAAATTTTCCCAGACATGACACCTAGCTAGATCGATTTTTTGCCCCCAAAAACCCCCGTATACTAAATTTCATCGAAATCGTTAGAGCCGTTTTCGAGAAACCGATTACAAATATATATATACAAATATTGCTCGTTTAATAGTATAGGATTCTGTGTGCGTGTGTTATTTAAACCACTTCAATCCCACTACTGGGCAAATGATACACTTCTATCCTAGCAATGATCTATAAAGATTCTCATATCAGTTTCATTCAGATAAAAAAAATACAATTTACATAATTGGCGAAAAAAACTGGTGGCTTAATAGAGTAACCGTGTTGACCACAAATTGACCGACTAATTACCAAAAGGGATGCCCATCGCATACTTTAACAATTACTATCTTACTAGCTTTCGTCCTGATTTGTTTTGGTTTGGGTTTTATAATACGAACTTTTGCATTTGAAACCTTTTAGTTTGCTAACTCTAAGCTAAGCCGCGTACAAACAGATAGACAGATATAACGAAATTATGAGGGTGCCTTGTTGACCTCATGACATCCCAAGAAACGTCCACTGCAGGACAGGGAGGTCCCTCCAGAACTCCAGCAAAACTGCATGGTACTTTGTGATATATCTCACAGGTGAGCAAACAAGCAAATGGTTTGATGAATCTGATGTGGTCACCATTAAGACATTAAAACGTGTTGATCACCATAAGAACTAAGATGGGATGTCTTTTATTAGGCTGGTATTGTCTCTGGCTCCTTTACTTTTCGATCGAACCGGACACAGCAATGCAAGCACTGCTGCTTCACGGCACAAATAGGCTAAGAGCTGATTGTATCTCAAACGAACTTTGCACAAAAGCCTTACCTTACCACCTTCATCTCTAGTAAACATCACGTTAATTGTTGATTTTTGCGTATTTAAACTTTATTATTTTCTGAACAAAGTACATGATTTTGCTAAAAGTTACTTTTTCTCTTCCTGCTACATAGACGTTTCACAGTTGCACCTGTACAGTACTACATACACAAGTCTATCTATTATTTTCAAGTCCTCTTCCTAGCTAGATATCGTTACGAGCTTTGGACACTGTTAGCTGACCATTCCAATTTTCGATACCGTTCCAAAATTATAGCACACGTTATGCTCGTAAAGATATGTAACAGTGAATAAATACCAGCTCCACCCCAGCACTAGCAGCTCCAAAAAAAACCGGGAAAAACGTTCCCAAAGCAGTTTACAAGAGAGTCAACAGGGAAATTAATCACCATAATAACGAGGGCAAAAAATCTGTTAGCTTCCTGGTAAAAATCCCGTTTCCCGGGACACTTAAATACCCATTTATATTCCCGTCCCGTCCGGGAATGGGGAGTCGGAAAAATGGGTAAAAAAATATGTTTGAGGGGAAGTAACAAGTGGTAGAGGTTTTTCAACCTTAATATACGTCGTTCTTTTTATTTAATAAGGTACTCATTGAAATTGAAAATTTACCATTAGATAAATTCAAAACTGTTATCAAGCAAAAATTATATAAGTAAGGTTTTATAAAATACATATATATTATTTATTGTGCACAATTAAACAGAACAGAAAGAGAACAGATAGATAGAGAAGGTTCACAATGGTGAGCTTATCTCTATGAAGAGATCTCTTCCAGCCAACCAGAGTTTAGTGTGAAAAAGTATATGACGGGGACAAGAATAAGTAAATACACTTCAAATTCTTATTATATATATACATCAATATCAGATTATCTAGAGTAGAAAAATTTATGGGATTAGACTACTAACAGGCTAATTCCAAATTCAAATTGACTTATGTTTATTGTATCAACCCTGTACGTTCGTACAAACATATTTAAAAGAGCGCATGGTTTTTATTGTCACTTCTTTTTTTCCCACCATGGCGCCACCTTGTTTGTGAAGCGATGTAGTTTAGCTGACGTCATTAAGAGATTTTAATATCCAACAATGAATAAACTTTATTTGATTTGATTTTAAGTTAGGTAGAAAATTCACAAAAAATGGGTACTTAAGTGTTACTGATTCTTACGAATGTTACCATCTCTTTCATGTCAAATATTTTGATTTGATTTAAAAACGTCTTGTATAATAGTCATATTAAGAATTATTAAAAAGGAATATCTTTGTAAAAGACTTTTTATACAGCGTGAATTTTCATGGTTATGCTCCCGAAGCCCAGCGATTCTACTCATGATAACAAGCAACCTTTTTATTAAAAAGAAAAAATCCCATATAAACTGAGTCGATCACGTGGCCACTTTACTACTCAAACACACATACACGTGCGGTGCCGGCAAAAAATTGTACCAACCCATCTCTACTCGTGGGTGTCGTAAGAGGAAACTAAGATGAACCGCAGAGAATGGGCGGCAGCATCTTTGTTTGTATCGTACCATCTTACATACTGCGGTTGCTTACAAGCGTGGTGACTATGGTAATTCCCCTTCAAAGTACCACGTGATATTGCTGGAATTCTGGAGCTCACGTTTCATGGGATGCTGTGATTGAAACACAGATGTGAATCTTAAAGATCTAATGGCAAGTTTTGATTTTATTTGTTTTAGCGTAATTTATTTAGTATAATGGTAAACCCAAACTTTTTTTTTACCTCAGAATTTCGAATAACACCGAATGTTTTTGGGGTTTTAATGTATAACAATCTTAAAATAATTCATAAATAAAATATGAAAATTACCAATCCAACACAACTCTAATAAATAACGAATACCATTCTTCGCTTTTCAAAAGAAAACGATTTATAAAAAAGATTTATTTTAAAAGATACTCTTTTTATCATCCAGTGATATTCAAGATTTAATTATATTATACACAAATAAACGGGTATTTCTTTTTAACCTCGATTATTGAAAGTTCAAATTTAATGTATCTTACTCTTACTTATTAATCCTATGAACTAAAGTATTTCCCTATTCGGTAAAAATATAATGTATGAATTTTATCAATGAATGCCAAACTTTAAAAAAATCTTCTTAACACCTTAAATTAATTAAGGAAAAACGATTACACATTTACACTATTTTACACATCACGGATAATCAGCTTTAGATTCAATCGTATAATATTATATTACGTAGCCATACGTCGTGACATTTTGTTCCTGCACATCAAAGAATATTTTGCTTAGTCACGTCATCTAGTGGCAAGTAGCAGAACTAAAAAAATTTGGATGAACAAAATTTATTATTATCAAAAACAATTAATGAAACAAATTTAAATGAAAAGCAAAACTAATCTAGTAATTCACGAACGAAATACCACATACATAAATATAAAGTATTCAAAATAAAGCCACAAAGAATTTAGACGCTAGAGTACTAGTTCAACTACTCACCACCAGAGTACACATGCTGATATAGTTTTACTACTCGTTAGGAGATGGCGCGTCAGATATAGTACACCTACTTGATACTAGATGTCGCTTTAAAGTTCTGCCACTCACCGCTTGGCGCTAGCTTGTTTAACCGTGATTGCAAGGGAATGCCATATATTACGCAAGTAAACAGTTACCCCAAGCTAGGAAATTGTTGCACTCTTATTATGGTAATACTTGCATACGTGATGTGCCTAAACCAAAGACCTAAACTAACATACGTTAACATTATTGAAAATTGGAAAAAATAGTTGCCGTAGATAATAAATTTTCGACAAAATATTATTTATCTTCATACCTGCGAAAGCCTATTAATTTTCCTAAAATATACGTCTTTGTCAATTTTGTTACTTATTAGTACCTAGTAATTTGATAAATTTTCTGTTTTTCCTGTGGGAATTATGGAGTTTAAAATTAGGTGACCCAATTCCATTGTAAGTTCATAATTTTGATGAAAATTGAGTATTTCAAATTAGCGTAAAAATTTTGAAGAACGAATTTTGGCCACTTTTCTTTGGAATTCGTCTTTGTGGTATTTTATTAACTGTCTTGTCTGTCATACATGTAAGGGGACCAATTCTCGAATATCACCGGGTTATAAAATATCACTCAAAAAATTCAAAATCACAGACTTTTCTTTTCAAAGGTTAAGATTGATCTTCGTAAAATATAAAGCAGTCCTTGATTGTTAATTTTCAATTATTCTGATTTACCTTTAAACAGTTTATCAGGGTAAATGTGAATATATTAAAGTCTCAAAAGTGATATTTTATCACCCGGTGATTTTCAAGAATTGAGTCCCTGGGAGCCAATTCTTGAAAATCACCGGGTGATAGAATATCACCCAAAAAATAAAATTCATGCATTTAAAATAAATTTACTCAACACTAGAGGAGCCTTTTCGGGCATAGGCCTCCACCAACTTTTCCCAAGTATGTCGTTCTGTTGCCATGAATTGAATTATTACAGTCTCACTAGTAATATTTTGAATTATTACAGTCTCACTAGTGGTATTCAAGAATTGGCAGTCAGTTGGCGTACAGTCTATTAAATTTCTGCATATGATATTGAATAACTCTGTCCAAGGGTACATACTCGTAGCTCGACGTACGAAAAAAAAATCATAAAGAAGAGCGCAATTTTGACCTGTTCTTTGAGGAAAGTTGTTTAGGTTCATGGGTGGGACATGTATAACCCATTTTTTTTTTCATTTATTTCAACGCTTTTCTTTTATTTTTTTCATTTTGCAGCCATGACACTAAAACCAGAGTCTACATAAATACACGCCTCTTTCCCGTCGGGGTAGGCAGAGACCACAGTCCTCCACCTGCTACGATTTTGACATACTTACTTCCATCGCTTCCAGACTATATTTTTGAGGGAAAAAAAAAATACATTGTTGTACAAACTTGTTTTTTCTGACAGCTTTAGCCGATTGCTTTTGACGTAGCTGCAAAATGTGTTGGTAAGCGATGGAATAAACGAAAAAAACCGGCCAAGTGCGTGTCGGGTCACGCGCAGTATAGGGTTCCGTAGTTTTTTATGATTTTTTTATCACAAATCAGGTTTAGAGTAAGTATTTCATAACGTTTATAACATAAACTTTTTACCTCCTAATGCTCAGCGAGGTCCTAGCACCTGATTCCTATTGCTGTTTTTAATATTTTTAGATTTTTGGCTATAGCTCAATAACCTGTGAAGCCTACTTACCGGTGATAGTGGCAAACTAAAAATCATCCCCGCTTTACTTGTAGGGCAGGTACCCTAAAAAAATATTTTTCAAAATATTATTCTACCACTTTGTCAACGTGAATGAAAATGTATATCTGTACAAAATTTCAGCTTTCTAGTACCAAGGGTACTCTGAGCTAAGCCGCGGACAGACAGACAGACATGACGAAACTATAAGGGTTCCTTTTTGACTACGGAACCCTAAAAGTGAGCCATAGTTGAATTATAGTCAAAACAATGTATTTTGATTAGAATAACAGCAGTGTGAGAGCGGCACGAAGTGATGCGCTACACATTGGAGCGACAGAGACAAGTATCGATCCGAGCTGCTCTCACGCATAGTTTTTCCTGCTTTGCTCTTTTCCTAAAACCAACGAACGTCAGTGAGTATACTTTATCTGAGCTAAACCCATATTTTATTATTCCAATTTTCTTATACCCAAACTGTTTTTACAATTTGTCTGTGGGATTAGTCTCAATAAAATCTTCATTAAATAATTAGTTTTAAGCTGTAATCTAAAGGCCGTTTGCACTAAACTTAAGAATCGCCCCTAACTTGTTTAGGATACTCCTAGCAATAGTTTGACGACTCTTAAGCAAGAACTTGGGCGATTCTTAAGTTTAGTGCAAACGGCCCTAAGTTAGCTCTTATATATTTTTTTTATGACACAAGTGGGTAAATGAGCAGGTAGGCCACCTGGTGGTAAGTGGTCACCTCCGCCCATGATTAAGGAAGACATGTAAGTACACACAGCCGCACGTCGGTGGAAACACTTTGACCTTGAGCGGGTCTCTGGTTTCGGGTGTTTGTAGCGTAGCGCTGGTTCAGCTTATACTGGTTTTGTTACTACGTGCTTGCTGCCGTGCGTACCTAGTTAGGTTAAGCCATCTATTAATAGGTTTTTTAACAACTTAGGTTGCGTTCCGAATCGGGTAGAAATTACCCTGACAGCAGAATAGCATTATATGACGTCCATCGGTGTGGTTGAAACCACAGAAAAATGAAGGTACTTAGAAGGAGGATTAAAGCAACAATTCATCACTAGGTGGTGTAGGCGTTTTTCTATGGATTTGACAGGATATTTTGAATATTTTCTATGGATCATCGATAATGGGGTTGTGACATGTTCGCAGATGTCATCCCCTACTAAAATAAATTAGCAAGGTATCTATTCCGAGCGAAGCAAGGAGGTCCGAAATCTTTGGGTTGAAACAGACTGCTGTTAAAGGGTAAATATTACCGTTTTGGAACTCACTCTTAGAAACTCTGTTTTTATTTGGTTCATAAGATATGTTTTGTAGTTTGTATAATTTATATTTGATAAACAAAATCGATCGCGTTTTTGCAAGTACCGAAATTAATTCTCCTGGGGGTTGATCGTGGTAATTTCAACGATATGACCAAAACCAAATCGTTTGCCTAAATCACTTAGTTAAGATTTAACATAACTTTTGAGGAAAACGTTTTTATTTTGGTAATGTCGTTGAAACTACCACGATCACCCCCCTTTACAAAAAGGAAAACTATTATTAGTAAAACTTTAAAATGGTGAATGAAACTTGTAATCTTCCTGACAGCTCGAAGATTCATTAAGTAAAGTTACTAAATTAGTATAAAAACTTTTTAACAAAAAAATTAAGCCACCGAAAAAACTGAAAAGCAAGAAATAATAAAACTTTTTTATTTAACCTTAATAACAAAGTTCTTAAAGTAATGTAAGTATACCCGAATAATTTTGAGTCGGCGCCGCCGCATCACGCTTCACGTAATTAATTAATTTGCTTGTATGGCGCCGACTCAAAATTACTCGGGTATACTTACATTACTTTAAGAACTCTGTTATTAAGGTTAAATAAAAAAGTTTTATTATTTCTTGCTTTTCAGTTTTTTCGGCGGTTTAATTTTTTTGTTAAAAAGTTTTTATTTTACAATTTTTTGTGACTATAAATTATATTTTCCCACCCTTAGGGTAAATCGGACTACTCTTTAAAAAGTTATGCGTGGTCATAAATTACAATCAGTCAGTGAACAATCAATCATACCCTGTTTTCCTACCCTTAGGGTTGGATTATTTTTTCTAAATTTATATGGGACCAACTTCGAGGTATACATTTTCCAATAAAAAAAGAATTATCAAAATCGGACAACTCTGTTAAAAGTTATGCGTGGTCATACATAAAAAAAAAAATACGCGTTGACTTGAGAACTTCCTCCGTTTTTTTTCGTCGCTTAAAAATGAGCTGCTCTTCTATGAAGAGAAAAACTTAATTCCTTTAGTTTGTATGGGGTTAGTTATCTAAAATGGTTAGTTAACCGTGTGGTTCTGGCAAATAATAGTACCTATCTCTACCCGTGGGTATCATAAGAGTAAAGGCTTATGAACCGAAACTGCGTAGACTCGCTCTATTTGCATTGTATTCTGCATGACATTCAATAAGTATTTTGTAAAGAATCTACATTAAATAAATAATCTGAATCTGAATCCGAAGGTTGGACAGCAGCATCTTTCCGTGTATCGTACCATCTTACATACTGCGGTCAAGAACAACAGCGGTCGCCAGCCGCAACGCTTAAGTATAAGCTGTAAACCCTTCAAAAGTTCTGGCGGGAGCTACCCTGCAGTGGACGTTTTATGGGATGTTGTGATGATGATGAGTAGATAGATAAACACTTTAGTGCCCACAATTCACAAGAACAGAAACAATACATTCACAAAAGAAACTAAATTAAATGTGGGCAAAGGCGGCTTTATCGCTGGAAGCAATCTCTTCCACGCAACCTTTGGGACAGGAATCCGTAATAATATTATGAGTAGTGCAGTCTAGTAAAAAAACCGGCCAAGTGCGAGTCAGACTCGCGCACTGAGGGTTCCGTACCACCACATAAACATAATTGTATTAGTTGAAATTTCAGTAAGTTAATGTGCTAGATTTTTTGAGTCCGACACGCGCTTGATCAAATTTTATTATTTGTTGTTATTTTATAGCTTATGCACTATAAACATACCAATTTTCAAGTTTGTAAGTGTTCCCGTTTTTAAATAGAACTAAAACAAAAATCGCCTCAGCGACCATCCCACTTGACCCATCTCTTATATGAATGTTGTTGAAACGGGAGCTCACCACAATTGGTTACCATTAGTTGTGAGAAAAGTTGTAATTTTTAATGATTTCAGAGTTTTCCCATTATTTGTACTGTGAGACCAAGCTTCTTGCCAAATTTCATAATTTTAGGTCAACGGGAAGTACCCTGTAGGTTTTTCATTTTTGAATAAATGTTCCATACATACAGATGAGGACATAAAATGCCATATCTTTTGATCGCGTCGTTGTAAAAAATTGAAATTTTCAGATCTTGTGTGGTTCATGGATCCTAATATATGGTATGAATTTCAACCTGATACCTTTACCCGTTCGTGAGATAAAGGGTCTTGACAGACAGACAGACAGACGGACAACAAAGTGATCCTATAAGGGTTCCGTTTTTTTCTTTTGAGGTACGGAACCCTAAAAATTATATTCTGATGAGTTATCTAAAACGCGTATAATTTATTGACGCTGTGTGTTGCAGAATTCTTCGTTAAAATTAAAGATGCTTTAAATTCTGTTTCTTACGTTTTTTGTTAACAAAACAATTTTTTAAAGACTCTTTCTGGAACTGGCGGAAAGTTATTCAAAAATAAAGTAACGAAAATTATAAGTTTTTCGGCAAAGCAGTATTTTTCCGTGCAATAAAATAGTACATATTAAAATTTTACCTATGACCTGAGAAACATCCTCAACAAAACGAGCTCCTCAAAAGACCAATGTAATCTTTTATTTTTTTGCTTACATCCCTTTACTGGCCTGCGCATTGTCATTCAAATTAATTACACTTATTACTTGGCGAGGGGATAAGACTAAGATAATGTTTTCTTAAACAATAATAAAATATCCGAAGTTTTTTTGTTTGATGGACAATGGAGTGGAAGTTCCGGGGATTTTGAAGATGTAGGGTGACCTTAATGGGCCGTTATTGAGAAGATATTTTGTACATTCAAAAGCAGGTCAAATTTGACACTCGCAGCGCGATCATAGATTATAAAAATGTGAACAGTATAAGTCCAATTTGTTAAGCTTGATGTGATCTTGACTGTACGGTTGCTAGTTGCTTTATTAACAGTTACTTTGTGAGAAATTAATAAAAACTTATGTTTGACTGGCCTTATGGGTGCGGTTGATAGTGATGTCACAGGCAAATCTTATAATTCGCCGTTTTGAACGGCGGGCAAATTGAATACGGTCGGCAAGTTGTAAAATGGTGTCGGCAGATTGCAAACGGGTGCACTTTTGGATCACTGGTGCATTTTTGGTTCGTTAGACAAGGCAGGTCCGGTTAGCTGCTATGCTAATCGTTAGCATGAGCCGAGCGAGCGAAGCGAACCCGACGAGTGCCAGAAACGAATTATGCGCAGTTTTTAAAATGCCTATAACGGGTGTAAGGAACAATCCTTCGAATACTGAAAGGGCATGATCAGTCAACGTAATTGAACAACTTTCAGTGAACAAAACTTTCAGGAAACGAAAAAAAAATCGACCTCTCCATACAAACTGTCCAATCAAGATTGCAATTTTGTATGGAGAGGCCGATTTTTTCTTTCATTTCCTGAAAGTTTTATTCGCTGGAATATGTTCAGTAAGCCCATACATAGTAAAAAAAAAAAGTTACGTTGACTGATCATCCCCTTTCAGTATTCGGAGGGCTGTTCCTTACATCCTGTATAGGCATTATGTAAAATGGCGGATAAAAAAATACCTAGGTATTAATTTAAGTGGCGTATCATACAATTTGCCTGCGATAGTGACGTAAAACGAAACATATTAACTGCCAATTGATATAGATAGGGCACGAGACTGATGTACATACATAAATAGATAATTAACAGACACAAAACGAACACCTACATAATTTTCCTTCATAAGATATGTCGTTATACATTATTATGGCGTAGCGTTGATTTCTCTGCATATTTCCTTTATAGCAATATTGTAGCAGCTCTACGAACTTGCTACGCGAGTCAGTGGAAAACCTACGAAGATATTAAGAATACTTTTTTTTAAAGATAACTACGATAATTTTTTAAATCTTTTAGGAACAAGAAAATATTATTTCACAGTAGAAATAAGAACTAGGTACTCAATTGTGTGCAAGATGTGCACCTAATTTATGTTAAGTACTGTGCTTATTACATTTAACAATCTAAAATCAATACTTACCACAAAAAATTCTAAAAAAAATAATTCGCATGCGATTTCCCGCCTTTTAACCCTTATGCGTCGCGTCGGCAAGGTGCGAGGCGAGCGGCCGGCGAAGACACTGTTAACACCCCTCGCGCGTGAGAACCGGTCTGGCCACTATGCAAATGAGGCCTTTGTGACCGCGGACCATTCTCAATAGTATTCATTGTTGACGAGCCAACGGTCTGTCCTGTTCCGGGAAGGATGTAGCTAGTCGATGAAGTCAGTCATATGATATCGACAGAAAGTGCTTTTAACAAAGAATAATAAATGTTTCCCACATTTACTCATATTAAATTTCTTTCTTTCAACAAAACAAAGTTCTTATTTCAAGTAACGAGTAAGCAAAAAATTTTATTTAAATATATATATATAGGTTTCGTGTACAATCAAATACAAGAAAGTAAAAACATCTTAACCCTGAAACCCCTTTACTACGTAGTTGTAGAGCATAATTTTGCATAAATTCCAATTCATTTCTCATGAATTTCCATTTTCCGGGAACTCTGTGGTAAACTGAAATGGGATCATATGACATCCTGTACGAGTATGCTACTTCAGAGGTAAAAATAAAAAAAAAACCGGCCAAGTGAGAGTCGGACTCGCGCAACGAGGGTTCCGTACCAACACATAATCATAATTGTATTAGTTGAAATTTCAGTAAGTTAATGTGTTAATTTTTTTGAGTCCGACACGCGATTGACCAAGTTTTATTATTTGTTGTTATTTTATAGCTTATGCACTATAAACATACCAATTTTCAAGATTGTTAGTGTTCCCGTTTTTAAAATAGAACTAAAACAAAAATCGCATTCGCGACCATCCAAATTGACCCCTCTCTTATATGAATGTTCTTGAAACGGGAGCTCACCACAATTGGTTACCATTAGTTGTGAGGAAAGTTATAATATTTAATGATTTCAGACTTTTCCCTTTATTTGTACTGTGAGACCTAGCTTCTTGCCAAATTTCAGAATTTTAGGTCAACGGGAAGTACCCTGTAGGTTTTGCATTTTTGCATAAATGTTCCATACATTTATGCAAAAATGAGGACATAAATTGCCATATCTTTTGATTGCGTTGTTGTAAAAAATTGAAATTTTCAGATCTTGTGTGGTTCATGGACTCTAATATATGGTATTAATTTCAACTTGATACTTTTACCCGTTCGTGAGATAAAGGGTCTTGACAGACAGACAGACGGACAACAAAGTGATCCTATAAGGGTTCCGTTTTTTTCTTTTTAGGTACGGAACCCTAAAACTAAGATAAGACAACTATTTGAAATAGGAAATTTACCGTGCAATTAACTGAAGAATATTTTGTTTTAAATTTGGTGTGAGTGCTCAAATTTCCTAAACCACTTATTTCTTTTTCCAACTTTCCATTTTAAACTCGATATTTCACTTACCTTGCCATCCCTACAAACTAACCTACGCCAAAAACCGGTCGGGTCAGTTCCGCAAAAATCACAATAGCCCTACGGATACTTAAATAGGTCCAAAAATTACAATACACTACCTTTATTATTACCGCTTGGGCCCTATTATGTCCGGCACCCTATCTCTGGGGTCCCATTGTAAAGATAACCGGTAAGACTAGTTTGACCTGCCGCGTAAAGGGTTAAGAGATCAGTCAAACTTTGACCACGAGGTGTGTTAGTGCAGTTTTAGAGGTAGATACAAGAAAGAGGAAAATACTTACATTGAAAGGTACGTTAAGATAATCTAAATCTCAAAAAGTGTACATCCTCAAAAATAAAGTACTGTTGAATCTGTAGCCGTCACTTTCTACTTTGATGTTAAAGAAAGTGACAGCTACACAATTAAAGAAGATTTAATATTAATGACACTTTGTGCAATTGAAAGTAAGTTACATCCGTTTCCGAAGTGGGTCATCGATTTTACAACCCACTTAAAAAGTGTAACTTCAACTGGTAGTTAAAGTTGTTTTAAAAGAAGGTAAACGTTTACGCAGTGCTCATTTTAACTAATTTACTGTCAATAAAACTGACCTTCCTTTAATAAATATCTATATTCATGTTGGGATACTGAAAATCGCTTTAATATATTAACTAAAATACTCTACACAAACAATGTGAATCTAGCAAGAAAAGTAAAGAAACAACAAAAATTCTAAAGAATTATTCTAGTAAAGATATTCTTACATTTGCATAAAATAAAAACCAGTCTTAGCACCTCCACCCCAACTTTATTCGAACTCTCACTAAACTATTTAAATTCGAATTTTTTTAGAGTATTCCATTCCACCCGCGCTTCCCCTCATCGATTACATTTTTATCCGACGCAGTGATTGGTCGACGGTACGACTCTTTTTGTTCCAAATTCAAAAGCTTTTTCTATCGTAGGCGTCCTTGGGGGCGGCTTGGGTGGCGCGCAGTATGGCGTTTCTTAAAAATGGGGCCCGATTTAGCCCGCTTCCCCCTTCTTTTAAATTTACGAATTTTAATACTTTTCATTTTCGCTCGCGTTATTTGGAATCGTTTGTAAGACGCCGCTAAGTATGAATTGATTAAATTTATTGAATTCCTCTTGAAAAGCAAGAATCGTAATTTTGGCCGTGCTGAAAAGAGTGATTTCGGATAAAACGGCTCATAACATGCTCGAAAAGCAATACGTGGGCACCATGTATTTTGAACTGATATACTCAATGAAGCTTAACTGCAATATAACATTATTTTTTTATAATTTGAAAAAGATATTTTCAAACAAAGTGAAGACCTATGCTAGTTATAGTTTCAATAACAAAATATGCAGCAATCTAAATAAGACCAGGTTTAAAACTCCAATATCTGCTTTTAGGTAAAATGATGATTTGTTTAGCAAACAGTAATATCTAGAAAGCTTATCTAGAAGTAGCTAGAAGTAGTAGTAGATATCTAGAAGTCAAGTGGTGACAATTTCTTTGTCAAGCAATAGATTTGAAGGAGCTTTAACTTTAACGGTACTTCCTGCTACTAACGATTAGCCATAATGGTGACCGCATGCTGTAAGACGTTGCTGCTTAACTCTGCCTATCCTCTGGTTTTAATTAGTCTCTTCATTCTTAGTAGATCCACTAGAGAACAATTATGGCTGATTCATCCGAAGAATTCAAACACTTCTCAACATCATCATTATATCCCACGAAACGTCCACTGCAGGACAGGAAGCTCCTACCAGAATTCCAGTTTTTGCTGGAACAATGTAGAGGGGAAGTACCAGAGTCACCACGCTCGCTGGCACCATGGACCACGGTTGTTGGTGACCACAGTAATTAAGATACTTACTCAAAAATATTTATAGTAGTGAGACTGCCTTCTACACCGTCGGTTGCGGGTTCAATTCCCATTCAAGGCAGGTGAACACGAGTGTGTTCTGTGTTTGGGTGTTATTTGTATCTATTTATGGTATGCATGAGTCTCTAGTACCGATAGCATAGGCTTTGCCTAGTTTGTGATCAGATGACTTTGTGTGAATTGTCCCCCAATATCCTATCCTATGTATTAAACAAGCAATATTTGCATTTAATTTTATACACTTATATATACAGATAAATATAGAAAATTCTCGACAAATGATCTAGCGATTCCGATAAAATTTACTATACGGGGGTTTTTGGGGGTATAAGAAGTGGTGGTCTCCGTTTTTTGAGTATTTCTTGAAAATAGCGCGTTTCAGAAACTGTACAGTGCCATCTGAAAGGAGGCTTTGGTTAAGATTATTCAGAGCGAAGCTACTTTATATTTCATGTATTAATTTATGTATGAAATACGCCTCCTTCCATGCTTATTTTTTTTTAAAGAAGCCTTTTACTTTCCGCAATTCAATATCTGCCATAATGCCGTACAAAAACTTTCCAAGTGAAGGTGAAAGGGAAGAAAAACTCCTCGGTATCGGGAGGAGGGTGAGGATTGATTTTGTTCCTCAGTCGACACGATTTTTTAATTAAGAACGGACGGAGTTTCGGCAAAATTTTAATGATGGCTGACATAGAGGAGAGAATAACTTAAGAGGTCAAAGAGACGGCAATAAATGCAAAATTGTGGCCGAGTTTTGATTCGCAACGAATTGAAATATATTTTTTTTACCAAAACTAACTGAAAATTTTAACATAAAAAAGAAATGTTGATGTTAAGATATTTTTACATTAATTGTAAAAATAATAGAAAAGAACTTGTTTCTTTCATATTAACAATTCAATTTTACATGAAATGTTCAAGAATCATCGTCGAAAAATAAAAACACTTAAAAATAAAATATAAAAAAACATGTCGACGGATTTCTTTTCTTTAATTCAATTTATTTAGGTCAACAAACAGTGAACACAGAGTCTTATTATAATAAGTCTTACTAAACAAACTGGTAATTGTTTAACCAGCAATTTAATCTAATCACAACCTTACTACGTTCAGACAGATCTTAAACTACAAATTCACAAAACAAGTTACAAATTATATATGCCAATATGCAATAAACCAGAACATAATTTTATTCGGATTATAACAAAATATCTTTAAAAAAATTAGTTACAAATCAAACGCAAAAATAAAATTAAAAATATTTTTACACTATTTTTCAATCACTATTAAAAATTAAGTAAGCTGCCTCTTTCGATTCGGGAAGTAAAGCTCTAAGAAAAGCCAAGAAAAATTGGAATTATTTTATTTGCCAGCACAGAATACTACCCATCTCTACCCGTGGATGTCGTAAGAGGCGACTAAGGGCTTATGAAGCTCAGGATAGGCAGCAGCATCTTTCTGTGTATTGTACCATCTTACATACTGCGGTCACCAACAACAGCGGTCGCCAGCTGCAACGCTTACAAGCGTGGTGACTATAGTATAAGGTCCAAAGTTCCACGCGTTTTTGCTGAAGTTCTGGAGAGAGCTGTCCGTCCTGCAGTGGACGTTTGAGGATGTTATCAATCATAATGTACATAGTCTAGTAAGTTTGACACTCGCTGACCGATTTTAGCTTCTGTAGCTACTCAAATATGAGCGTTACAAAATCCAATATGTCAGGCTTGACAAATACAAAATTAACGAGAGAACTTCTTATTAGAACAATTTCTCATTAATTTTTAATCCCATTCTATCGTACTACCATAGATAAATTTTAAACTACCTATGTTGGAAGAATCAGAGGTAACAAAAATAAACTGGAGCCCAATTCTTGAATATCACAGGGTGATAAAATATATTAGATTCTTATTTTTAAAGTTTAACAAGTGTAAATATAAACTAGTGTATAATTGTTAATTTTCATACTTTTTTATTTGCCATTTAACAGTTTATCTGGGTGAATTAAAATTTTTAAAGTCTCAAAAGTGATATTTTATCACCCGGTGATATTCAAGAATTGGCTCCCTGAACTAATAGTCCGTCCTGTTGAAGTACCCATTTGTTATCGTGTCCCATGAAACGGTCCGCCATCTTTGGCGAGTTTTAGCTAAAGGAAAGTGATCCGCTTCCGAAGAACCCGATTCTTTGAGCGACGACTTGCTTGTTTTAAAAATAACTCCCCATTTAGGAGATTTTTGGCAATTTAAAGGTATTTTAGTAAAATAAAGTTACAATTTACTTTACAATCATCTTTTCGGCTGAAAAATTAAATGGACAATTTTTTTATTTAAACAAAGATGTAAAAGAAATATTTACCTAAATAATCAATTTAAAATTGGAAAAGTTTCCCGGAAAATTTATGATAAATCGGGAATACTGAGTTATTTTTCTATGGGATTTTGGAGTTACCGTGCAAAGCCGGGTTAGGCTGCTAGTTATATAATAAAATATACATAATATAAAGTAAAGTTTGAAGCCGATACAAATCGCCAATGACACGTGCTCGGGGGAAGCACAAGTTGAGTCTTAACTCGATTTAGCTGTAATAGGCGTCATTTGTCTAAAAAACATCTTCAACTTAGCCGCATCACAACTTCCCCTATTTATTTCAGCGCCGGGACTTTGTTTACAACTATTTTGGGTTACAAAGTGGTACAGTCGAGAGCACGTCAAGCAGGACTTTGTACGCACGGCAGCAAGGAAGTGGAAATAAAACCAGTATAAGCTGAAGTAGCCCAACGTTACAAACGCACGAAACTAAAGATCTGCTTACGGTCAAAGTGTTTCCACTGACGTGCGGCTTTGTGTACCATTCTTTTTTTTATTAGCCTTTAAATCTTAACATCGAGCCGCAAAAAGCTTTTTTAAAGTTAATGCTCATTTAGATCTACTGCTATCACTTTCTTTATCAACAAAACTGAAAGAGTTAATAATAGATTTAATGGGGCTTTATCTTTAAACACACTTAGTGCTACTGGCAGTAAGTTGTCCTACGAGGGCTGCTTTAGACTGCATCATGAATTTACCTACTTTAAATCAAACCTGTTTCGTAAAACACCGTACGAAAATAAAAAAATCAAAACATTTACCAGAAAAAAGTCTATGGGGCGATTTGAAAGTGTCTTATTTTTATAAGCACACTAGCCAGTCCACCCCGGCTTCGTTCGGGTTACACGAAGTTTAGATGTACTCAGCTACTAATTTTGAGAGCGATGGGTCGAACGATGGTTCGTTGGTTGATTGGTTTTATCAATCTAATCGTGTCGTCATAGAAACCTTCAATATTTTAAGATTTAATTTTTTTAAAGATATTTTTAACTACAGAAAATAAGAACAAAAAAATTGTTGTTGCCGCGCCAGACACAATCATGGTTACTATACAAGGCGATTTTTTTGTACCTGACATCCGTTTACCCACTTATTAGTGAGGAGTGAGTAAAAAACTATAGAGTCCGTCATATACACATTCTATATGAACTAGTGAAGTGTAAAGCGTCTCCCTGTCGCCTATACTTCTTCTTCTTTGTCGTATCGCTCTTGGCAGAACGGTCGTGGTCACGTCGAGGCATCGGTGGTAGAGGCGGATACAGCTCTCCGCACGATCTCCCGCCATCTCTCCCTGTTTGCAGACTGTCTGGAGCAGTCAGATACGCGGCTTCCTACTGCGGATTTTACTTGGTCAGTCCAGCGCATAGGTGACCTTCCGTGCGATCTGGTTCCCTCCACTTTTCCCTGCACGACCAGCCGCTCTATGGAGTCGTTATTCCGCCTAGAGATGTGTCCAAAATACTGCAGTATGCGCGATTGTACTACGGCTGAAAGACGCTGCGTGATGCCGAGCTCGTGGAGTATGGATTCGTTGGTGCGGAACTCCGTCCACGATATCCCTAGCATCTTCCTCCAGCACCACATTTCCAGAGCATCTATCTTCCCTCTTTCCAACTCGCGCACTGTCCACGTCTCTGCCGCGTAAAGAAAGATGGGAAATACGAGTGTTCGCACGAGCCTGATTTTGGTGGCTTTGGTTATGTTGCGATTCTTCCATACTTTCTTTAACTTCTCCATCGCAGTTCTGGTTATGGCCATACGTCTCTTTACTTCATCTACGCAGCCGCCGTTGTTTGAGATTAAAGCCCCAAGGTAAACGTAAGTCTGAACCACGTCGCAGTTCGCAATCTGTGTCACTTCGGGCGAGTTGTCATTGACGCGATCCACGATCATCATCTTGGTTTTGGTTCGATTGATCTTTAACCCAAACGCAAGGCTCACGCGCTCCATTTTGAAAAGTAATTCCTCCATAAGGTCAGCGCTGGTTGCAAATAAAGTGGTGTCATCTGCGTACCGCAAGTTCGCAATCTTGTATCCACCAATCACAACACCGTCGGTCCAGTCTTCAAGAGTGATTCGCATTACAAGCTCGGTGTAGATGTTAAACAGCAGAGGTGATATTATACATCCCTGTCGCACACCTGCACTGGGATGGAAACTGTCTGAGAGGAGGTCATCTGTCCGCACTGAAGCTGTTCCCCCTTCATAGAGTTCTCGGAGCAGGTGCACGAGGTGTTGTGGTGTGCCCATGTGTAGTAGTGTTTTCCACAACGTTGGCCATTACACCGAGTCGAACGCTTTGGAGAAATCAACAAAGCATATGTATGTCGGCTTATTGAACTCTCTAGCCTTCTCAATGATTTGGCGAACGATGAGAATCTGTTCACGGGTTCCTTTTCCTTTCACAAATCCGGCCTGTTCTGGCGCAATTTCCCTGGACAAATATGCTTTAAGTCGCTCATTTATGATGTGTAGCATTATTTTGCTAGCGTGTGTTATCAGTGCAATAAGTCGAAAGTTGCTACACTTCTTCGTGGAACCCTTTTTATGAAGAGGAGTGAATACTGTGTGAGCCCATTCAGAGGGCCATTTGCCGGTGAGCCATATCTTGTTGCAGATGATGTGGAAGATTTGAACACCACGCTCTCCCATTTCTCGTATAGTTTCAATTGGGATTTCATCTTTCCCTGTGGCTTTTCCATTCTTAAGATGTTGAATAGCGGCTCTTACTAGTGTAGTGGACGTTTCATGGGATGTTATGATGACTAAGAACGGAAGCGTAAATAATCCGTAATAGCCATTTTATGCGTGATTCTTTACATCGTTTTTTTTTCCTGAATGGTAAGTGTTTTCTCCAGAAAAACTGTGGTAGTAACATTTATTAGGCCCATGTCACATATTTCTTAGAGAGAAAGATAAAAAAATTAAGTTTTTAGGATTTGATTAAAATCCATACATTTTAGTATGGAGGTCCCTCGCAAGAATAGGCTTATGGCTCCCTTTTTAGCAGAAAGAGCTGCTACTTAAACCTCCTTGGCGTTAGTGAGGAGTAAGTAAAAAAAAACAACTTCTGTTCTACGACTTTGCTACTAACGCACAAAAACTTTCAACTTCTCATAAAAAAATTATTCGTCACTTACGTTATTTTGTATACTCGTAGGAGGTAAAATTTTTTTTTGCGTTGTTAGCAAACGGATTTCAGCTAACGGAGCTTTCATAAAAGAACCTCAAGCACAAAATAGCCTTATTTCAAAATCAAACGTCTTACAAAACGCCTCTTTGAAATATCATAATCACCTCGAGATAGCAAGAAACAAGTAAAAATAATTGAAGGAGGGGGTCGGGGTAAGTCTGAGCACCCTACCTACTTTTTTGACACCCACTACCCTTTTTTCCAAGGGGGTGTTTTGCAATTTAAATTTTATCTCCACGTAATGAGGGAGCCGGCGAATTTTACTGGATTTAAATACAAATACAAACGCTAGATTATTTTCTTGTTCAAGTTATCTAAAGTCTTATTAGCTTATCTGTGGCTTTAGTAAGGTCTTTTTCTTATCTGTGTAGGCAATAATAAAAAAATACATGCCAAATAACAACCTGTTTAGAATCCTACGGTTAGATTCTAACCAATCTCGTGCCGTACTTAAGATAACTTGTTTAAAAGGATGAGAAGCAGCATTTTTAAACCAAGCGTGATAACGTACAGTCAACTGCACGTCAGTAGAAACCTTTTCAACTGTATTACCATGCCATAAAGTACTAATGTGTTCGTACTGATGTGCTGTTGAGTGTACCTATTTTATGTAGTTCTAAAGTACCTAATGGACTTTGTTTTCCACTGCTAGTAATACCACAGAATAAAGTAATAGTACTATCATACAGAACGGACACTCTCCGCCCCCCGCGCGCAACCGCCCGCGAGATTCTCGTAGTCCTTCTGAGGGTCTTTTGTACTGAATTTGCGAGCCTACGCGACCTTCCAATTTCAAATTCGCGCTCGATGTAAGTACGTAGTGTCTGGGGTTTGGTAATACGCAGGTATCTAATTGGTGAGTGACAACCATGGTAAGTACATAGTGACACAGTCAAACATTCGTTTTGCAGGCATCTCGGACTTAAGTCTCGCTATCGGGGAAATCTTTAGGGAGTATGCTGCACCGTAACGGATTTTAGCATGAAAATTTGTAAACAAACACCGAATGGAAAAGTACGAAAATTAAAAAGTTAAACGCAAAACCAAAATGGCGGTGGAATAGTTCCGAGTTGGAGGGAAAGTGTTCCAAACTTTTTAATTTGCGCGGCTTCGTTCGGAAGTCAAATTTTTCATCGTCTCGAACTCTAGTCGGGCCGCGAACTTTTTAACGCTCCAACTTTCAACATTTAACATTTTCTGGCGATTTTTGAACGAAACTTTGGGATAGTTAAAAGTTTTTGTACTTTATTGGCAATTCATAACCCATTAGAAGATTATTATTTATAAAACATGGTTTGTATACGCCTGTATGTGCAGTGTTTTAATGCAATAATACACGAACGGTTATTTAATAAAACTTAATTACTTAAGATTACATCAGGGACTAGATAAACATTTGTCCTAAGTGTTGTTCTTACCTCATAAGAAACATCTGTTACAGAACAAAAGTTTTAAAGTCGAATTATACTTTATTCATATTAAGATTCTTTGATCACTTTATGATTTGATATCCAAAGAGGATGTGAATCAAAAATGTGAAAAAAAACCTATATGTAGTATAAGGGTTTCTCCTATTTAGTTCAGGTGTACCTACTTGTTAAATAGGTAAGGTTTTAGCGGAGCGAGGTTCAAAACCCCTTGCCGTTTTTATATGTAACTAGTTAATTTGTTACAAGTTACTAATTATATAAAATTGTATTTTTATATATTTTTTACTTTCTAGCTGTCCTTTAAGAAAGGACTTTTCAGAAATTTCCGATAAGAAAATATCCCAGAAGTTTTGTTACGAAAATAACAAAGTTCAAACGAACGTTATGTCTAGAACGGACACACCATAAAGCAGGAAACCATCATTTTAGTACACATCCTGTGAGGTACTTCCTGCCTGAGCGGAAGTCACCTATTACTTACGTGAATACCGCTTTTCACAGTCTTTCATTTCGGTTACATACATACATAACATCACGCCTCTTTCCCGTCGGGGTAGGCAGAGACCACAGTCCTCCACCTGCTACGATCTTGACATACTTCCCTTGCTTCCTGTACTTTCATCAATCCTTTCATACATGCTCGTCGGTTTAGGGTACTTTTAACCTGGCCTTTATTCAGAACGTCCTGAATTTGGGTCTGGTACGTTTGCCTAGGCCTTCCCCTTCCAACGTTTCCATTCATTCGGTTACAGTCAACAACAAAAATATTAATGGAAAGTTGACAAGTGAAATGTTAATTATTAACTGTTCAGCTGACAGCTTCTCATTTCAAGCATCCATCTTGAATATCCATGCATTATAAAATATCACTTTTGATGTTTAAAGATTCAGATTGGCCCCTATAAACTTTATAAAGGTATCATGTGAAAACTAACAATCAAACACAACTTTTTCATGTTTAACGATTATTGTTTTCCACTTTTGAAAAGAAAAATAATTTTTAATTTTTGAGTGATATTTTATCACACACTGATATTCAAGAATTGAACTCCAGAAGTAATTTGGCTGCTTGAAATATCTGACAACAGACATAGAATAAGTAAGCAATACATGATTATATAGTCAGAGCTCTGCTAGTAGATATCTGAGTAACAAAACAATCATGATAATCCTACTAGGTAGGAAATTAACTTTTTCTTTGGTCATTTTGTTTTGAAACTACTTAAATAATATAATTTTGTAGAGAAAGCCACACCTATAATTAACTACTCTTCATTGAATGTCTTAACGAAAATCCTACTTCCTACTAATATTATAAATGCCAAATTTTCACGCAAAAACTACTGAATGGATTCTAATAAGTGATGGGCCGACTATTATAGTTATAATTAAATGCACTGAAGCTAGCACCTACGAGAATGACATCAACATAACGCTAAGTAATATTATAGACTGGCTTAATAATAATAATCTAGTGGTAAATTTAGTCAAAACAAAATATATGCAGTTTTACCTGCCTCAATCTCACCCTTTAGATGTTAATATTGAATACTGCGGCAAACGAATTGAAAAAGTGAATTACATAAAATTTTTGGGTGTTGTTCTGGACTGCCACTTGAATTGGAAGCAACATATTGACGATTTAATATCTAAATTAAGCAGATATGTGTATGTTTTAAGAAATGTAACTAAGACAACATCGCAGAAGGCTGCACTGTGTGCATATCATGCGTATGTTGCTTCCAATTTGAGGTATGGCATATTACACTGGGGTAATGCTGCCGCAACCTATATAATGCCGTTGTTTAGGGCACAGAAAAAATGTGTACGGGCCATGTTTAATGCTAAACAACAAGATAGTTGCGTACCGTATTTTAAGAAATTGAAAATAATGACACTTCCCTGTATGTATATATATGAGGCATGTTTGTTTGTCCACGATAATTTAGAAGAATTTAAATTAGTTAAACCTCGACATCCTAGAAAAACAAGAAATAAGATCGATGTTTTGCCCTTGATTCAACCGAACATGCAATTTTACAAGAACACAGCTTTTGCTCTAGCACCTAAATTATACAATAGTTTACCAGATAGTATGAAAGAATTAGACAGTAGAAAATTTAAATTGAAACTACATTCTTTGCTCTATACCAAATGTTACTATAGTATCGAAGAATATTTATTAGATAAAGATAAAAATGTGCTGTAAATATACTTAAATATAAATAATAATAGATATAAATAAAGATAAAAATGTGATACTACTGTGTAAATATTATTAAGTTCTCTAGAAGTAAGAAATATTTCTAATGTTAGAAATAAGTTTTATCTATGTATGACATAGTAAACATTGCACGCCGATTTCGGTATGTTACAGTGCACATATTTCATACATATTTCATCTTGTATTTATACCTGTAACACTGCAATAAATAAATTTGACTTTGACTTTGGGGTTTGCCGATCAGCCGACTAGCCGGTTTTGATATTGCTGGATAGTCGGCCGACTAGTCGGCAGTGCCGATCACCCTTATTTCGTACTTGATCCCAGATATAATCTGCAGTTTTTTTGAGCCGCAAAATATATTAACGATGAGTTACAATTTTTACTAGAAGTTTTAAAGATTCCTTGAGCAACGATGATAGTGATGCACAGCTTATGTCATGGCTAAGGACAGAACATAATAAATATTCAGATCCTGTATTTTTATTTCATACTTTTACTGCCGAATAATCGGCGCAGTTTTTACCGATTAGTCGCCGACTAGTAACCGACTATAAAATAAGCCGAATAGTCGGTTTTACCGACTAGTCGGTGAATAGTCGGCCCATCTCTAATTCTAATGAAACGTGGCACACATATAGGTTAGGTCTTGGAATAGCACATAGGCTACTTTTTACTGCGGGAAATCACTTCATTCCCACGGGAAAACGCATTTAATGCAGGTGAAAGCGCGGGCGGAAAGCTAGTCTTCTATATATTTTGTATGGAATCACATATTTTGACGTCATATAACGTGTAGTCTTATTCGATCTTTTTAATACAAAATTTAATAAATAAATTTAAAACATCACGCAAAATTTGAAATGCTTAGTTTTTAAAAAATTTTGTGGGTCTATTTTTTAGATGGAGACAATATTTTATTTATTTAACGACCCATGAATCATCTTCAATGGCGTTCTTTAAATCGTTTCCATTTCCAATATTAATAGCGCCTCCAACAAAAACGTAGCTACCCATCCAAAGCCCATCAATAAAACTTAAGCATACTAAGTAAAAACATTCCCGAAAATTAACATTTTTAATCAAAATTCTTACTTTCCAACTCTCGACCTGATGACGATCTTATTAGAGTTCAAAATCGAATAGAAACAAAATCCCAATAGGTAGCCAAGTTTCTTAAGTCGGCAGCAATTATTCTTCAAAATGGCGGCAAAAAACTGGGGGATTTCAAAGGATTGCGCCAATTTAGATTTATTTTTCTCCCTTCTTCGGGGGACAAAGTTTTGTTGCCACCTCGATAGGGATGTCGTGAGCAGGGGCGTACAAAAAGTTTTTGGTTTATAAACTAGCATTTTTATATAATCATAACGATGTCCTACGTGTAAAAGAACGAATTCAAGTCATCAGTGTAACCTTTTCAAATACGCGCTAATAACCAAGTTCATAGCCACTTTCTTATTGGATTTATTTTTTTCTTATTTTTAGTTGAGTCTTTGTCGGTATGTTAGGCATTTCAGTAGGTACTTAGACTTACTTATCTATAAGAATATATACATGTATAAAAACCGGTCAAGTGCGAGTCGAACTCGCGCGCCGAGGGTTCCGATATACTTTTTGTATTTTTGGAAGCAATAAAGTCCATTTTTAGGACCGCAAAACTAAATTTGTTTGTAAAGGTTATTTGCAGATTTCTAAAAAACTGTGCAACTTAGGAAGATCGTTTTATTTTTGCTGTAATTTTTACATTAACGTTTTTCAACTGTAATTAATTCAGATTTTTCCTTTCACAAACTTCGGAGATAAGGGGGGAATGGTATTTTTTTGACATTTTTCATCATAACTTGAAAAGTAAGAGACGTAAAAAAATACAAAAATATATTTCAGAATGTACAAGTAAAGCCCTTTCATATGATACCTCATTTAACCTAGTAGCGACAATTTGAAATTTGCCCCCCCCCCCCCCTATTTTGGCCCCTTTCCATTAAAAATCATAACTTTTTTTTAATTCTTTTATGTGCAATTAAGTTGGGCAACTATAATCTAAAACTATTCCAAATTTCAGGTCGATAGCATGAGTGGTTCCTGAGATATAGAGGTGTGACAGACAGACAGACAGACGGACAGACAGGCGGACGGACAAACGGACAGACAGACAAAGTCGCACCATAAGGGTTCCTTTTTTACCATTTTGATATCGGAACCCTAAAAAGGACGGGTTGCACTCCGGGAGTGCCGGCAGAAGTGAAAACTTGCATTTTTTGAATATTATGCTTTTTGTAAGGGTCATTCGCGCCATTGCTCACGTACTTCTTTCATGTCACAGAATAAAAACCCGTATTGTAATAACAATACGGTTGAGAGTTGACGCTGTTTTGATCAGGCTACGGATCTGACGCGAGATCTGACGCGACATCTGACGCGACATCTGACGCGAGTTTAACATTGTTTACCCATCTAAAAAAGTGCCAAGAAGTTTTCAGATTAGACTAGATTTTTTTGATTTTTTTTAACGATATATTGAACACTAAAGTAAAAATAAGTAAATAAATTTTAATTAAATATTATTATAATGTATTAGAAACAAAATAAGTAACTTGGAAAATAAAACAAGATTTTTTTTGTTCAAAAGCAACAGCAATGATACCAATTTCCAAAGTCCAAAAACTTTTTGCTAACCCATCTCTTGATTATTCGGTACCTCCGATAAAAAAATTAAATGGGGTGCTTACCCCTTGTAAAAACTCGCTCTCCTTAACTTTATAATAACTCCCCTTTAGGTAACTGTATCTATAGATGTAGCTATGTATATTTCATCTTATAAAAAAGAAGGGAGATTTTTTGGATAGGCTAGAATTTTTTGTTTGAACGGTTTGATAAAGATTTTGGTAAACTTCAGATTTTTTATGACAAATCGCAAATATTTGTCACACCTAATAAATTCCAACCAACATTTTGGGGTCTCCGTAGACCTTGTCGACCAGGGACTCAATTCTTGAAAATTACTGAGTGATATTAAAAATAAAAAGATAAAATTTTAAACTTAAAAAAAGTGGAATATAATATATTTGATCATTGTAAACTAGTGTATTTTTAAACAAACAATAACATTTTAACATACTTACGAGTATGTTTACTTTTTTAGTACCATTGATTTAATTTTTGTAAATGTCGAAAGATTAGGTCCCAGGCCAGAATTGGGTCTCAAATGTGATAGAACATCACCGAAAAAAAATTTAAAAACACAGATTTTTCATTTCAAAAGTGAAGTAGTGTTAAATTTTTATTTGACTATTATGATTTGTTTCTAGAGTTATTTCTAAAATTGCTATGGCCAAAGGAGCTTTTAACAACAAAAAAACACATTGTAAAAGCTAAAATCTCTAGGAATGTTCGGAAACGACTGATAAAAGTGTACATCTGGAGAATTGCACTATATGGATGTGAGACGTGGACTCTAACACAAAGAGATAAAGAGAGGTTAGAAGCGTTTGAGAGTTTTGGAGGAGAATGGAAGGGATCAGTTGGACAGAAAAAAAGACAAACGAGGAAGTTCTAGATTTAGTTAAAGAGAAGAGAAATTTGCTGAGAACCATCTATAATAGAAGAGGGACGATGGTTGGACACCTGATAAGACATGACACTTTCATGAGGAATATTATTGAAGGAAAAGTAGAGGGCAGGAGAGGAAGAGGAAAACCAAGACGCACTTATTTTGACCAGATAAAAGAGAGGGTAAACGTCGAGTCTTATCAGGATGTCAAATCATTGGTAGAGGACAGAGAGAAATGGAGATTGCTCCACAAGAGCGCGGCTCTTAAATATGAGAAGAATCTATTATGATTCACTTTTCAACAGTTTATCAGGGTAAATTTGATTTTTTATAGTCTCAAAGAACTTTTGAAAAAAAAAGAACATGAGATTATTTTTTGGTGATATTATATCAACTAATTACATTCAAGAATTGGACTGCAGGTCTATTGGTAAATTATCATTCTTCTTTTTAAAATTTTGGTGTCTCTCCATGTTTTGGACAAGTGGGTTAAGCTAAAAGCTAAGCCATGGATTGTGGCAGTGTCCGCACGACATTCGTTTTCATGAAAAAAACTGTATGAATACACCATGCCAACTTAGTTTTTAGGGTTCCGTACCTCAAAATAAAAAAAAACGGAACCCTTATAGGATCACTTTGTTGTCCGTCTGTCTGTCTGTCTGTCTGTCAAGACCCTTTTTCTCACGAAAGAGAAGAGGTATCACCAGTATCAGTTGATCTGTGTAATTTCATATAAGGGGTGTTCCTGTACAACCAAAACGTAAATATGTGATTTACCCAAAATTGGTTCCATTGAGTTTATTAAAATTCTCTATAATATTAATCCTGGATTGGTTGTCTACCTGACTGGATATTATTTATGATTTTTTAAAATTAAATTTAGTACACAGGGTGTACCAAAAACTGAAAGGGCTTGCTCAGTAGACCAAACTGAACAATTATCCATAAGGAACATGTGTAGGGAAATTAAAAAAATGTGCATGCAAGTATCCTACGGTAGTATCCATTGATCTGTGAAAATTCATATAAAGGGTGTTACAGTACTACTAAAAGTTAAACATGTGATTTCCTCGAAATCGTTTGAAGTTTGTATGTTTTAATTTTTGAGAATTTGAATTCTGAATTGATCTGTATATTTCGTTTGAACATTTTTTTTTGGAAAAACGTAAATAAAAGTTTGTATTTCCATACTATGTGTATGGCATTACAAATTTAAGTTTGTGGTTGATAGTTTTTCCTTGAGTATTGCGAGAAAGTAAGTGCAGTGCTGCTGTACCATTTATTACATATGATTACTAATAGGTTCTTCTCTGATATGTTTAGGCATATCATTTAAGGCCGGTATTTCACTGGGACACCATGGTGGCGGCGCGACTGGTGGCTCGACTGGTTGCGCTACTGGTGTCCGTAACTAGACACCAGAGTCGCTACACCCTGCGGTTACAGTATTAAGGGCTATATTTCACTGGGAGTGGTAGCGCGACCAGCAGCCGAGCTGGTGTCTAGTTACGGACACTAGTGGCGCAACCAGTCGCGCTACCAGTCGCACTACCACTCCCAGTGAAATATAGCCCTTAATACTGTGGCCGCAGGGTATAGCAATTCTGGTGTCTTTACAGGTGTCTTGTTACGGACACCAGTGGCGCAACCAGTCGCGCTACCAGTGTCCCAGTGAAATTGTTCTTTAACAGTTTTGGTGTGATTGGCCAACCAAGGGTTTGATCCCCGCTCAGGGAAAACATTTGTGTGATAAACTTAATTGTCTGTTCTCTGTCTGGGTCCTATTTATCTACATATCTATGTATATATAGCAGTCTTTTATTTGATAGTAAAGGCTTTGCCTAGTTTAGGAACAGATGACCTTGTAATGTAATGTTGTAATGTTCTCCGTAAACGTACTTTTAAGATAGTAGGGATTTTGTGCAACGTCTGTCTGCCGTTTCTACCATAAACCAGCAGTGCATGTTTCCGCTCCTTGCGCTACTGTAGCCTTGTTCTTCCGTGATCTCCAACTGCGCACAGTAGTGTGTAAGACATAGGGCCGTTTGCACTAAACTAAAGAATCGCCTCTAACTTGTTTAGGACATTCCTAGCAATAGTTTGACAGTTTGCAAGAACTTGGACGATTCTTAAGTTTAGTACAAACGGACCTTATACATACAATCGCAATAAGATTAGATGCGTGACTAACACAACAAGAATGTAAATAAAAAGTAAAAAACAAATATAAAGACACAGCCGCGCCGGTCTGCAGAGCGGTCCTGGCAGGCATCCAGCCTCTTCCTTCCTGAAACCCGTAAATAATGTGTCTCCCACGTAATTTCTTTTCGCATTGCTTTGATTTAGGTACTCTCAAAATAATAAGGGTTATAGAAGTAGGATAAGAGAGAACCTTAAGGAGAGTTTCCAGTACCTAGGTGCTGACCGCTCCCGTGTCTTTCGATCGAAGTCTGACAACATTTTGCGGGCTACATTAACACGGTCGGGCTACTACAAGGAGTCTTTTGCTTTAAAATCTGCTCAACTGTGGAATAATTTGCCCTCTGAAGTTCGTCACTCCGAGTCGCTTGCTATTTTCAAAACAAAACTGCATAATTATCTCCTAAGTCGTTCCTCTTCTGTTTGCAACTGAGTATACATGTATTCGTAACACTATAGTTATATATATGTATATTTATATTTATTTGTTTATATTTTTGTATTTATTTTATTTATATATATATGTGTTTTTTTGTATGCAATTTTTTATTGGTACACTACCTGCTGTGATTATTTATGTATGTCTTTTCCTCTATACAAATGTTGTCTGGTAGAGATCGCTCTCAGCGATAAGGCCGCCTTTGCCCACTATAACCTTAAGTGTTATTCTTTGTGTGTTCTTATGTTTATGTGTGCAATAAAGAATTTATTCATTCATTCATTCATTCATAAAAGAAATAAAAAAAAAGAAAAAAAAAAGAAATACATAATAAAACATAGTTTTTTTTTTAATTATTACTTGTTGGTCATGTAGAATCACCCCAAAAGGATCACCGTACTTTTTTACACCCTGTATAGGTCTCAATCTAATAGGACGTGAGATCCCGCTAGGTATACGGACATAATTTACCGCCAGTTGCACAAAACATCTTTAAAATTAAAGCTCCTTTAAATCTCTTGCTGTCACTTTCTTTGTCATCAAAACAGAAAGCTTTAACTTTAAGGGAACTTTGTACAACTAGACATCAATCTTTTCTAAGTGCGACTTTATAAATTATTTTTCTTGTACTACCTTGCGGTCGCAGCGATGTAGCCGTCGTCGTTAAATTAAAAACAATTACGAGAGGACGCCGAGGCCGAGATGAAAAATTAAGACAATTTCTACCCCTCTCTCCTCCTCTAGCAACTTCCTTGTAACGACTTCTACTGGACAAATTAGTAATAAAACTCATTATAATGTCTGTTTTTTTCTGGTTACTGCTTTTTCCTCACATAAAACTAACAACTCATCATAACATCCCATGAAACGTCCATTGCAGGACCGGAAGCTTCTTCCGGAACTCCAGCAAAAACGCGTGGTACTTATATAGGAGGGGATTCACCATAGTCACCATCCTTGTAAGCTTAACATGCCTTCCGAAGCTCGAGAACATTATTATTTATTGTTTATTGCACACAAGAAAATAGACAGACAGTCCGATGATTCATCCTGCAATGTCTCATTCATCCACAAAGTGATTTTTTTTGTTTAAAAAAAAATAAATAAAACTATTTATTTTAATTAAAATTTATTACATTTTATTACTTAAGGGAAATAATCTTAAAGAAGATTGTACTCCCTTAAGGAGTCGTCAATTATTATTTAATAATTGGAGCAGAGTCTTGGATCACATACTTACCTTCAATAAAACTATTTTTTCAGGGCCTTTTTGCTGTTATTTGTTTTTATTTTTATAGCATATAGTATTAGTTCTTTAGGCATTTGATTTAATATTTGAGGTAGTATGTGATCCCACACCCTTTTCCTGTAGTCATTGTTTGTAGATGGACAGGTATATAGTGGGAGATGTGACAATTCTCTTAAATTATTAGGTCTTACAGTTCTCGAAAGTGATTTTATTTGATCATGATGTTCTGATATGACAGCCAGTTTAACTTTATCGAATACGTTTAATACTTTACAGTAGTAGAACAAGTCTTGGTAATTATTTTTGAATCTAGATTCAAAAATAATGACAGTGACAGTGTCCCTACCGGGAATCGAACCCAGAACCTCGAGATCGAGTGCCGGACGCTGTAACAATTAGGCTTAGCCAGAGTAGTTAGACCCTTTCTGTTAAATCCTGTATAACCACTCTCCCCCCCCCACCACAAGAAAATCTAAAGAAAGAAATGGAGCATCTTTGCAAGACAAGAAAGGAAAATAACGCCGCGAAGATGAGAATTCAAACGGAAAGAATATTAAAATTCGACGACAGATTATCGGTCTCTTTCTATTCTGCACTTTCTTATATCATGCTTTCTCTATCTAGCAAGAGAGAGAAAAATGTGGGGTGATCGGAGTCTGATTACTGAAGGGTCAAATTGAGTGACAGCCTCCGCGATAATAATTATTGGATTTGAGCATCTAAAGGAAATCCCTCTATACCCTACAAAAAACCCTCAGTTTAAATTATCTCATCTCTGCAGTAGTACGCGTGACAGCAAGCATGTAGAAATAAAACCAGTATAAGCTAAATCAGCTCTAAGCTACAAACGCCTGAAAACGGGGACCCGCTGAAGGTCAAAGTGTTTTCGCTGACGTGCGGCCGTGTGTCCTTAATTAATGCGGTTTTATTCGGATTTGTAGCATTCCGTCTAAATCGTCACAATTATAATTATCACATAGACCTCCCAAAAACTGTAGGTAACACGATTTTCTACATAGAAAAGCAGATAAACATGCGGTTTAAAAATTATCTCAAAGAAGTGTTTATTAGGGTTCCGTAGCCAAATGGCAAAAAACGGAACCCTTATAGATTCGTCATGTCTGTCTGTCTGTCTGTCTGTCCGTCCGTATGTCACAGCCAATTTTTCCGAAACTATAAGAGCTGTACTGTTGAAACTTGGTAAGTAGATGTATTTTGTGAACCGCATTAAGATTTTCACAAAAAAATAGAAAAAAAAGCAATAAATTTTAGGGTTCCCCATACTTAGAACTGAAACTCAAAATTTTTTTTCATCAAACCCATACGTGTGGGGTATCTATGAATAGGTCTTTAAAAATGATATTGAGGTTTCTAATATAATTCTTTTCTAAACTGAATAGTTTGCGCGAGAGACACTTCCAAGGTGGTAAAATGTGTGTCCCCCCCCCCCTGTAACTTCTAAAATAAGAAAATGATAAAAATAAAAAAAATATATGATGTACATTACCATGCAAACTTCCAACGAAAATTGGTTTGAACGAGATCTAGTAAGTAGTTTTTTTTAATACGTCACAAATCGTAAACCGCAACTCAATCAACTGAAATATAAATTTTAGTTACTTACATCACATAATAAAGTTTTTTACCAAGAAAAATACCATAACTTTTACTTATATAAGTACATAACCCTCAGTGCGCGAGTCCGACTCGCACTTGGCCGGTTTTTTTCATATTTTGAACAATTATACACAGGTGTCCGTGTGTTACCGGCAAAGAATAGTACCTACTAACCAATCTCTACCCGTGGGTGTCATAAGAGACGACTAAGGGCTTTTGAACCGGAGGATGCGCAGTAGCATCTTTTTGTCTATCGTACCATCTTACATACTGCGGTCACCAACAACAGCGGTCGCCAGCTGCAACGCTAACAAGTATGGTGAATCAACCGAAGTACCAAGCTCTGGAGAGAGCTCCCTGTCCTGCAGTGGACGTTATGTCAAAGAATAACGACGAAAACAAACTGTAAATTCAAACCCTGAAATTGAACTACTTTTTTAAGGGATATAGGTACTATCACCTAACGCAGTTTCTTTGGCAAGTTGTTTTTTTTTTTCTTTGTTACATACCCGGTATAAGGTATATTAGCAAAAACTGAAAGGTCACAAACTGAACAACTTTCTCTAAGAAACATATCAGTAGAAATAATAAAACAGCCGCTTTTTTATTAGGTACGTTTCCGGTGACATCATTCTTACTAAGTAAAAAGTTGACCAGTTATGAATTATTTCATAGACTGGACGATAAAACATATTTACATAGTACACATATATTAGAAAAGCTATAATTTTGAAAAAATCCTGAGAAACTACAAAAAGATCGTCAACGTACAAAACTCTTTTTCACAGATAATTAAAAGAGCGCCGGCGTCAAAATGTAGCCCGATCGAGAGGGGTCTTCTGGCGGTAAAAATGCCCCCCTCCCTGGGGGTAGGGGGTGGGGAGTTCGTTTCTTTGTCCCGCGTTATCTATACAATTATTTGAAGAAAGTAAAGTCTCTCAAAAAGATAGGAAGGCTGGACGTTCGGGTTATGCCCGCAGCGGGCATTTTCGTTCACCATCTTTTACTTTAATAAACAAAATTATGTTAGATAACGATAATTTAAACATTTTCCAATTTATTAATTTTTTTCTTTTCTTATAGAAACTGCATCATGCGGCATTGCATTTTGTATGACAAGTTATTATTTCTTCCTATTTCGACCTATAGGTCCATGGTCTGAACTCACAGTTTCAGGAAGATGACTTTAGCACGTCAGATTGCCTCCTCCTTACAAGTGACATATACTCTCTTATAAGTGGCATACTTTGACACCGATAAGACAGCGAAGCGTATTGCCCACCCTGAGAACTAAGATGGTATGACTATTGTGCCGGTAATTTTACGGCTCTTACGGAACCTCGAACCAAAACACAGCAGTGCAAACACTAATGCTATGAACTTCCCCGAAAAACTTTGCAGAAAAGCCTTACCACCTTTATAAATCGTAATATCACAACCACAGACGAGATTTGATCCCATATTGTTTCTTTGTTTGTACCGAAGGCGCCATACCGACGTAGCCACTGTGGTCCAGCCTGCAGTTTTTAGTTCTTAAATTCCTCCGCCACGTTATTTTTTAGATGTTTCTATTTCTACTAACTCTCTCCTAATTTATCATTTTTTTTCTGGTGAAATAAAAACCTTTCTTATATTTTTGCCTCACTCTTTATGTCCCTGTAGCAAAAAAAAACCGGCCAAGTGCGAGTCGGAATCGCGCCCAAAGGGTTCCGTACCTATCTACCATATGATATACTAAAAGCTTTTGCTCTTTGATTTTAAAAACTCCGCGACCATCAAACTTGACCCCTCTTTTATAGAAAAGTTCTTGAAACGGGAGCTCACTTTAATTGGTTACTATTAGTTGTGAGAAAAATTGAAATATTTAATGATTTTAGACTTTTCCCTTTATTTGTACTGTGAGACCTAGCTTCTTGCCAAATTTCATAATTTTAGGTCAGCGGGAAGTACCCTGTAGGTTTTGCTTTTTTGCATAATTGTATGGACATGAGGACATAAAATGCCATATCTTTTGATTGCGTCGTTGTAAAAAATTTAAATTCTCAGATCTTGTGTGGTTCATGGATCCTAATATATGGTATTAATTTCAACCTCTTGTGTGGTTTATGGACCTTAACATTAATTATCAATTTCAACTTGACACCTCTTCTCGTTCGTGAGAAAAAGGGTCTTGACAGACAGACAGATAGACAGACAGACAGACAGACAGACAGACAGACGGACAACAAAGTGATCCTATATGGGTTCCGTTTTTTTATTTTGAGGTACGGAACCCTAAAAACATGCTTTTCAAAAGAATATGGATATAGTACTAGTATAAAACGATCTGGGAGTCAATTCTTGAATATCACCGGGTGATAAAATATCACTCAAAGTATTCAAAATCACGGATTTTTCTGAAGTGAAAGTGAAGATTGATATTCTTAAAATATAAAGCAGTCCTTGATTATTAATTTCCATGTATTCTGATTTACCTTTCAACAGTTAATTTGGGCAAATGTAAATTTTTAAAGTCTCAAAAGACATATTTTATCACCCGGTGATTTTCAAGAATTGAGTCCCTGAGATAAAACCTTAGGATTTTTTGTCTCATATATTTGTTTTGAACCAGTCTTTTTTATGTATGATATAAAAGTTAAAAACTTAAAAGTTTATTTATATTTTCCAGGACGCTTGGGAGCAACCTTCTTCGCTGGACGCCCTACAAAAACGATCCGCGAAAGGGGAGACTGGGCAAAAATGACGCTTCCAAATAAAATAAATACCCATCCAGCAAAACCAGACCTCCCCGCTCCGCTGTCCTAAGGGGAACTAGGGGTAAAAGGGGGTGGAAGTGACGGAATGAGGGCTCAAAATAAATGGTCTAGTTGTCTTGGGCAGGATCTGGAAACTGTATAGATGGCGGCAGTCACAAGATTTACGCAGCAAATATTATTTGGTAAGCAGTTTTACTTTGTGGAAACATTTCTTTGTGCTGGATAGATATAGCTACATAAACCATTAAATTTTACGTGAAACTTAGTGTAACTGTACTCTAGAAATGCACACCTAGAGTTAAACTCCGTGCTCGTTCGTGCAGTTTGCTTTTAGTAAAACAAATGGTGTGGTTTTAGTAAAGCCCCGTGTGGTGCCGGCATAGAATAGTACCAACCCATCTCTATCCGTGAGTGTCGTAAGAGGCGACTAAGGGGTTATGAACCGAAGAGTGGGCAGCAGCATCTTTCTGTGTATCGTACCATCTTACATACTGCGGTCACCAACAACAGCGGTCGCCAGCCGCAACGCTTACAATAGTAAATCCCCTCCAAAGTACCACGCGATTTTGCTGGAGATCTGGAGGGAGCTCCCTGTCCAGCAGTGTAAGTTTTAAAGGGTGTTATGATGATGATGAAAGTAAATGGAAGGGTGGGCCATGACACATTTACAAATTGGGTAGGTATTTGTAATCGTCAATTTTAAGAAAATCTGTAGTTATGTATAGCGATCCGCTGATCAACTTTGTAGTACAAAAATTTTTCAGTCATTGTTCAGCTCCTTGAAACTCCTACGCTTAAACTAGTAACAAAATAATAATAAAACCGGCCAAGTGCGAGTTAGACACGCGCATTGAGGGTTCCGTAATACTAAGGTAAAATACCGTCTAAGATATGGACGCACATTCACGCAGAAGTGTGTTAAATTCGCGCTAGTCTGACACGCTATAGCTTATGCACTGGTAACATACCAATTTTCACGCTTGTATATATTCCTGTTTTTACCATGAAGCAAAAAAAAAATCGCCTAATAAAACACTTTTTTATTAGAGAACCCTTTGAACTTTTCATTTTTAGGGTTCCGATACCAAAATGGTAAAAAAAAGGAACCCTTATGGTGCCGCTCTGTCTGTCTGTCCGTCTGTCTGTCACACCTCTATATCTCAGCAACCACTTACGCTATCGAGCTGAAATTTGGAATAGTTTTAGAATATAGTTGCCCAACTTAATTGCACATGAAATTTTTTTGAAAAAAGTATGATTATTAATGTAAAGGGGGCCAAAATAGGGGGGGCCAAATTTCATATTGTCACTACTAGGTCGAGTGGGGTATCATATGAAAGGGCTTTACTTGTACATTTTAAAATATATTTTTGTATTTTTTTAAGTTTCTTAGTTTTCAAGTTATGATGAAAAATGTCAAAAAAAATACCATTCCCCCCCCCTTATCTCCGAAGTTTGAGTAAGGGAAAATCTGAATTAATTACAGTTGACAGAGGTTTATGTAAACTTTACAGCAAAAATAAAACGATCTTTCTAAGTTGCACAGTTTTTCAGAAATCTGCAAAAAACCTTTACAAACAAATTTAGTTTTGCGGTCCTGAAAATGGACTTTATTGCTTCCAAAAATACTATAGGTATATCGGAACCCTCGGCGCGCGAGTCCGACTCGCACTTGACCGGTTTTTAGGGTTCCGTACCTCAAAAGAAAAAAACGGAACCCTTATAGGATCACTTTGTTGTCCGTCTGTCTGTCTGTCTGTCTGTCTGTCTGTCTGTCTGTCTGTCTGTCTGTCTGTCTGTCTGTCAAGACCCTTTATCTCACGAACCGGTAAAGGTATCAGGTTGAAATTAATACCATATATTAGGATCTATGAACTACACAAGATCTGAAAATTTAAATTTTTTACAACGACGCAATCAAAAGATATGGCATTTTATGTCCTCATCTCCATACATTTATGCAAAAATGCAAAACCTACAGGGTACTTCCCGTTGACCTAAAATTATGAAATTTGGCAAGAAGCTAGGTCTCACAGTACAAATAATGGGAAAAGTCTGAAATCATTAAATATTACAACTTTTTTCACAACTAATGGTAACCAATTGTGGTGAGCCCCCGTTTCAAGAACATTCATATAAGAGAGGGGTCAAGTTGAATGGTCGTCGAGGCGATTTTTGTTTTAGTTCTATTTTATAAACGGGAACACTTACAAACTTGAAAATTGGTATGTTTATAGTGCATAAGCTATAAAATATCAACAAATAATAAAATTTTGTCAAGCGCGTGTCGGACTCAAAAAATCTAGCACATTAACTTACTGAAATTTCAACTAATACAATTATGATTATGTGGTGGTACGGAACCCTCTGTGCGCGAGTCCGACTCGCACTTGGCCGGTTTTTTTTTTGTAGCGGCAACAGAAATACATAATCTATGAACATTTCAACTGTCCAACTATTACGGTTCATGTGATACAGCTCGCTGACAGACAGACAGACATAGAAGTCATTTAATAGGGTCCTGTTTTTCACCCTTTGAGTACGAAATCCTTAAAAAAGAATATATAAAAACAGCGTACAAGGCTGTCGTAAAGTTGTTACATTTAGCTCGGAAAAAGAGTTTAAAATGTTAATCACGATTTTTTTTTCTTTTATTATTACCTACTTATTTATATCAGACAAAGCAAATGTCAATATAAGTGTTAATAATTATTAAACTTAATAAAATAAGAAATACAATTTTATCAAACATAATCAAATAAATGACAAACTAATTTAAAATAATTGAATAAAAATGTAAAAAATAATATTAAAAAAGGATCCGAAAAACTTTTTGGTGCTATTACTTGTCACACTAAACTTAAGAAGCCACCCAGAGGCCAGCCTCCGTAATAGGCAGTAAGCGCAGGTCACGACTCTCGGCAGACAATTTCCTATCTGACTGACAATTTCCTCGAGCGCCTGATTTTAATATAAAACGAGAAAAAATACCGCCCGTCTACGAGTCGTTGGCTTAGTGTGGATGTGACGTACTTTTAGTGCAAATTTTGACATTGATCCCTAAAGCACATTCCCATTCAGTTTCAGTAAAATGAAAAATGTATGCGTAAATAACTACATTTATGCGTAAATAACTACATTTTATTTTAGATTCTTTAAATAACTAAATTTAATAACAGCGTAGGTACTCTAAATACAAACTGCTTTTTACCTTAATAGCTTCAATATGCCATACTCTCCTCTATGGCCTCCACATGAATTTACAAGGCTGTAAGTGTCATATACGAAAATAATCGTGAGGCATAGAGAGGGTTAAAAGGAGGCTGAAAGAGCAAATGACCCCTCCAGCCGTCAAAATCATTTTGGCACCCAATGCGCCAAACACCATGTATGGTATGTTTTTTCTGAATAAAATTGTTGTTTAAAGGCCTCAAAAATATTATATTTTTCAATCTATGTATGATGGATTTATTAAATAAATAATATTAATGATGTATCCATACTAGTGCCAACTGCCCCAAGAATGGCTTTGGCGAGAGAAAGAAAAGTGGTTCGCGATGGCCACCCTCCCCCTGCCTCCCCCAACGTTATTTTATAAGATGTTGTTTTATTTCCCTTCACTCACTATTCCATTGTTGTTTTAGCTTATTAAAATCAAAATCTAATAAAAATTATTCATTGTTGGATATTAAAATCTCATGACGTCAGCTAAACTACATCGCTTCACAAACAAAGTGGCGCCATAGTGGAGAAAAAAAGAAGCGACAAAAACCCCACACGGTTGAATGTACAGGGTTGAAACAATAAACATAAGTAAATCCTATACTATTAAACGAGCAGTATTTGTATATCTATATATATTTTTAATCGGTTTCTGGGAAAACAGCTCTAACGATATCGATGAAATTTAGTATACAGGGGTTTTTGGGGGCAAAAAATCGATCTAGCTAGGTCTTATGTCTGGGAAAATTAGTTTTCACCGTCTTTTTTAATATTTCTTATCGCGTTTTAGTGCGTTCAAGAAACTAACAGCGCCATCTGTTGTTGAGTAGCTTAGCTTGCTCACCTGATAATATTTTAATCATATAGAGCATAGCTCGGTCGCCCAGGTACTTTGAATTTTGAATTAGCCTGTTAGAACCGTAGCCTAATGCAATGGATTTTTCTCTTCTAGATAATCTGATATTTTATAATAACCTTTCTTTTATTATTTCTGCTTGAAATAGTTTTGAATTTATCTTACGGTAAACTTTCAATGTCAGTGGGTACCTTATTATAGAAGCATAAACATTGACCTTTAAAAGTTTTGTGAACACGACTGACATGAGAAGCAATTTGATTCTTGTTTCTTATTGACACTGTGCCTGTCACTATTTTTCTCGAAAATGTGGTAAGATAACTATCGTTATCATATCATGTGGGTTGCAAGGTCGATCACTGACCTCGCAACCTCTGGTGTCAGAGCTATTGAGCCGCTTCTGATACCTACTCATGGTTCATATAAGACTACTGCCTGTACTGTTGTAACCAGCTTTGAACACTGCTTCCTGAAATACAGGTCTCCTAGTTCAGGAAGTAGGGTTTGTATTTTACTTCAACTTGTACCCAATTATAAATGTACCCTAGAATTAAGATCCACGCTGATTTTGGTAAATAAAGATTTTTATTATTATTTATTATTATAACGTGTCTTTCGAAGCACGGAAAGATCTGACTTTTCGGCAATCACGTGATTCGTTCTACAATGACCTGAGGAAGTCTCTCAAAGTGATTTTCGTTTGACAGTGATCGGAAATTAAACCTAGAACCTCCGGATCGGAAGTCGAACGCTCTTACTCGTACCACTGGACTTAGGACTTACTTACCACTGGACAATACTTGTTAGTTATATTAAATTCTCGGATAACCTAGAACGAAATATCTTGCTAGGGAGAGTAGAGGGTACAAGACTTTGCGGACGAAGACCAACGCGTTGGATGGACCAAATTACGAGCGCCTTTAATATGTCCTTCCAGGATGCTCTCAGACTGGCGCAAGACAGAAGTACCTGGCGATCGACAATTTTAGCCAAGACGGCACCTGTCATTGTGGGTCACAATCCTCAGAACTGAAGGAGCGACTAAGAAGAAGAATATTAAATTCCTGTTAAAACTTTTCAGAGGTTATTTTGAAGGGTAATTAGGTACAGTCAACAACAGATCAAGTTTGGCACACTTACAATACGAGTACAATATTTTTTATTGCTCTTAATGCTACTTGCGCTCTTGCAGCGATTGAAATAAAAAAAAAAATATTTTTAGTATTTGTTGTTAGAGCGGCAACAGAAATACATAAACTGCAAAAATTTCAACTGTCTACCTATTACGGTTCATGAGATACATCCCGCTGACAGACAGACAGACAGACAGACATCGGAGACATACGAAACTAAATAAATGGTACACTGCACTTACTTTCTCGCGATATACGAGAGTCATCATTCGACAGTGTCCCCACCGGGAATCGATCGATCCCAGAACTTCTGGATCAAGAGCCGAATGCTCTAGCTACTAGATTATAAAGGGCTACTGATAGTAAATAGTAAATAAAGACCAAGTGCAAACTTAAGTTTGTAATTCCATACAAATAATATGGAAATACAAACTTACCTATGCTAGATTTATGTAAAAGTGTTTAAATGAAATATGCAGTCAGGTACATAACCAATTTGGAATTCCAATTTAAAGCATTAAAATAAGCTCACTGAAACTGATTTTGAGTAATTTACATTTTTAAATTTTGGTAGTTAGGGAACACCCCGTAAATGAACTTCCTCAGACCAATGAATACTGCCGAAATATACCTTGCATAGAGAGTCTTGGTCATGCAAAATTTCATCAAGATCGTTTCAGCCGTTTTTGAGCAAATCGCAATTTTTTTTTTCCATTGTATGACACCTACCCTCAAAAAGAGAGCAAGCAAGAAACCACTCAGTATCCTTCGATGAATTTACAAGAAAATCTTAAGTTTAAAATATGGTGTCAATCGGACTATTCGTTAAGCCGCTAGGCCAAAGCGTGACGGACAGACCGACCGACGGACCGACCGACCGACCGACCCACGGCCGGACATCTTGGGAGACTTGCTTTTTATGATGTACGAGTATAAGTGATATAGAACACATTTTTGAGACAATTAGAAAAACTTTTTTTTTTCACGAATACAATACCTTTCTCGCTCCGCTCGAAAGTAAAAATAGGGTGCTGACTGATCAACTGCTTTCCTTTGAGTATGTTAGTCGGACCGTAAAAGTGAACAACTATCCCTGAGGAATAGTGGTCGAAATAGGAAAAAAAATACCTACCTCCCGTAAAAAACCCTCTATCGGCTGGTGCTGTTTCTAATGGAGCTCAATTTTTTTTTCGCATTTCAACCTAAAGTTGTTTATTTGTCGCCCGAGCAACGTACTGAAAGGAATGCATTTGTCAAGTAAGTACTTTGGTTTTTATAATTTAAAAAATTGCATTATTTAATTAAATTACTTTTTGACAACATCTTTAAACTAAGACATTAACTGCAAAGAAATAAATTGCATTTCGTTTCATTTGTGACTACGGCTACGGTCTGTAGCTGTAGAGCTAACTACGGCGTAGTAAAGTGCTACGCGGCTATCTCTACGAACTTCGCTCTCTTTAGCTACGCGCAAAAATAGAGATGCGATAAACTTTTGACATTGGAAAATTTTTTTCGTTCGCTTAGGCTCCGATTTCACGAAAAAGTGCGATCCCCTTATATCTCGGAGAGTTGTGAAGATATGATATTCAAAAAAGACTCAAAAGACGCGTATTCACGACAGATGTAAGGTGCAAAAAGAATTATTCGAGAAAGTCAATAAATGGTACAGCAGCACTGCACTTACTTTCTCGCAATACTCAAGGAAAAACTATCAACCGCAAACTTAAATTTGTAATGCCATACACATAGTATGGAAATACAAACTTTTATTTACATTTTTCCAAAAAAATGTTCAGATCAATTCAGAATTCAAATTGTCAAACATCTGCGAACGTGACATTTTGCGAACGTGACATTATGTGAACGTGACATTATGCGTCGGGAGGATCAAAACAAACAAACCTCAAACGATTTCGAGTAAATCACATGTTTAACTTTTGGTAGTACGAGTACTGGAACACCCTTTATATGAATTTTCACAGATCAATGGATACTACCTTAGGATACTTGCATGGAGATTTTTAAATTTCCCAACACATGTTCCTTATAGATAATTGTTCAGTTTAGTCTACTGAGCAAGACCTTTCAGTTTTTGGTACACCCTGTGTACTAAATTTTATTTAAAAAAATCATAAATAATATCCAGTCAGGTAGACAACCAATCCAGGAGTAATATTTTAGAAAATTTTAATAAACTCAATGGAACCAATTTTGGGTAAATCACATATTTACGATTTGGTGGTACAGGAACACTCCTTATATGAAATTACACGGATCAATTGATACTGGCGCAAGATATCTTACATGGAGATGCTTGATCAAGATTCTATGAGCCGTTTTTGAGAAAATTTAATTTTTCATTTTCGTTGTATGACAGCTACCCTCAAAATGAGAGCCAGCAAGAAACCACTTAGAACTCTTCGATGGATTTGCATAAAACTCCTAAATTCAAAATATGGTGTTAATCGGACTATTCGTTTAGCCGCTATGCCAAAGCGTGACGGACAGACCGACCGACGGACCGACCGACCGACCGACCGACTGACCGACCGACCGACCGACGGACGGACATTTTTGGGAGACTTGTTTTTTATGATGTATAAGTGATATAGAACACATTTTTCAGAAAATTAGAAAAACTTTTTTTTTCACGAATACAATACCTTTCTCGCTCCGCTCGAAAGTAAAAAGGAAAAAAGTTATAGCTGAAATAGTGAAAAAAAAAATCAGTGTTTCGGATTTTAGATTTTGGCGCTCGAAATTTTGGAAACGAAGAATGATATAACCAAACTGGGGAGTCTGCACAAAGGGATTTTCGTTTGACAGTATCCCCACCGGGAATCGAACCTAGAACCTCCGGATCAAGAGCCGAACGTTCTAAACACTTGACCACGGGGGCTAATAAAAATGTCGGCGATAGATTTAATAGAGCTTTAACTAAAGAAAAGCTTTGTGCAACTGGTAGTGTATCTTTTTCGTAAAAGGTAACTGAGGGATCTTCTACAGTCAGTATCAAAATTAGCTAAGCATTTCAGGTGTGCATAAACCTTTATTTTTTTATCGCTCCGGATATTTTGAGAGGTGGTGCTGTCCATGAAACTGAACAACTTTTTCCAAGAAACTTAGGTGGAGATACGAAAAAGAAATTTGAATGCCCATACAAAATGTGCTGTCAGTTGATGCAATTTGTATGGAAAGTCGGATTTATTTTTCGTATTTCGACCTTTGTTCCCTGGGAAAACTTGTTCTGTTACTGTACCACCTCTAAAAATATCTGGGGTGATAAAAAATAAGGATGTAGATCCATACATTCAAACTGACCATAATTATCGATAGCAAAACAAAATGTGCTCACAATGATTTTAAAAAAATAGTTCAAAAACTTTAGGTTTTAACCTGACTACTGGCAAATCTTGCTCTAAAAAGTATTTTCATTTGAAATTTTTATGTACAAATTATGGTATTTATTAAATATTCATAGTGATGTCCAGATAATAGCCAGGATTGGCAAGGCAGCCTGTTCTGCGTACCTATCGTAGAGAAAAACTACAATAACATGGCCAGCCCGTCTACATTTCATGAAGTACAAAAACTATTTATACTATAATATAATTTATATCAAAACTACTATCTACACTTACAGAAGCAAATGGTCGGGTGGGCCATGATGTCGCAGTTTACCTCTACCACCATACTGCGTTCGTCAACCACCGTGGTCCATCATACCAGCGGCAACGCAACGGTAGCAAGCGTGTTGACTGCGGTTCATCCCTCCGAGATCTAATGTAAACAAATATTTTATTAGTTACTGGTAGTACGAGTAACGACTCATGAACAACTTTGCTTAAAAAAAGTTCCTCTGATGCGAAAATTAACTTAAAATCGAGATTTTGTTCAAGTTCACTTATTTCTACGGTCAATCACACATCAATGGAAAAATTAGCAAGTTTATCACCAAGTCATAAAGTCCAAAGTTTTTCTATTGACATGCTGTGTGGTGTACTTTCATTCTTTTTAGAATACTTACAAAATAGTTCTCGGCTGATTCTGATAGTGTACCGGTACCGGTTCGTTTTCGAATCCAGTGGGTTAGGCCTTTTAGGATTTCGTATGGTATGCCAGTTTTCCAATGTTACCTTTTACTTAGCCTAAAGTCCATAAAGATGAGCGTTATAATAACCGTCTCAATAGCAAACCAAACAGTACATTTTAACTTAACAAAATCCTCAAGAAATGAAACAAACGGTTTTAAGATTTGCTCACCAATTGATTTGTACTCCAAAGATAAGTAATTACGCGCCCACTCTGGGCAGATCCATAAATCCGGGGGGTAGGGAGGCTCCCTTGAAAAAAGGGGGTGTTCTTCTTATATTTAAATATCGGACCCCTTCCGGGTAGGTGCCACGGTTTTTCCAGTAAAAGGGGTAAGTGACAGAACCAGGGAACAAGGTAAGGCGTGGAGTCGAAAGCTTGGATGTTTGGTGGTTATCGTGAAGTTCTGATCACACATCAACACATTTTGTAGCTATGTCAAAAGTTATCGGCTAAAGCTGTTGGAAAAAACAAGTGTGTTGTTTAATTTATCTAATCATTTATCCAAGTGTGTGCTATTCTTTCCGTCAAACATACCTACTCTGGTTTTTATGTCATGGCTGCAAAAGCTGTGGTAAGCGTTGGAATAAACGAAAAAAATGAATTTTAGATGATAGATTAGATTAGATTAGATTTCTTTATTTCTTATGAAAAGATAACAAACAGTTTTTACAAAAGTAAAAAAGGGCTACCCGACATAAGGTCGTCATAAAATTTTATATACCTATGTAATAATAACCTAAAAGTTACTCATAATACTCGTACAAAGTTCATGTCAGAAAATATAAAATAAAATGTTTTTATGTCAAAAGTAAAAATAAAAATTTAAAATATGTCTACAAAAACAAATAAATTATTGTAAAATAGTTATAAATTCATTGACAGAATACAACTCTTTGTCTAACAGATATTCTTTTAGTCGGTGACAGAACACTTCGTCATTTTTTTCATCCCTTAGTTCAGCGGGTAAATGCTCGTAGTATGTGGGACCAATAACGCGCGGGTTTTTTGTCGCGAGTGTGGTGCGTCGTGGGACTGCGTCCAGCCTGCCGGTGTTCCGCAGCACTCGTCCCTGCGCCTCGCCACGCCGTTCGTATTTAGTTATGTTCTGCCTAGTGTATAACATTACTTCGTATAAATACAAGGAGTACAAGGTTATGATCTCATTCTTTCTGAATAGCGATCTGCATGAGTCTCTTGGTTTTAGTCCTAACATTGTTTTTAATGCTCGTTTTTGTGCAACGAAGACGCGTTGTGCATCTGTTGAGTTGCCCCAAAAAATTACACCATAAGCCATGATTGAATGAAAGTAGGCGAAATATGTTTGACGCAGTACCTTTATTGATACTACTGGACGCAGTTTCCTGAGTGCGTATGTTGCACTACTTAGTTTGTTGCAAGTATTCTGTATATGCTGCTTCCAGTTAAGGTTTTGGTCTAAGGTAAACCCTAAATACCTACATTGTTCACACAGTGGTACAGGTGTATGCACAGCAATGGGTGTTTCTATATTTTTAGCACTGAATAATACTAAGTTCGACTTTGTTGCGTTTAATATTAGGCCGTTGGAGGTGAACCACTCCTGTAACTGTGAATATATGTGGTTTATTTTAGAGTTCAATTGTTCGTAGGTACGCGCACGTACAACTACCGTGGTGTCATCTGCGAACAGTACAATTAAACCATCAGTAATAAAGGAAGATAGGTCATTTATAAAAATTAAAAATAATGTATTTCCTAATGAGGACCCCTGAGGAATACCTACAGTTATATTTCCCGGTTTTGACCTAACCTTTTTACCACCGACATTGACTTCCACGATTTGCTTCCTATTTTGTAAGAACGATGTAAGCAGGTCATGTGATACACCGCGGATGCCATAGTGGCGTAGTTTGTCTAATAGAAGGTTGTTTTCAATTACATCAAATGCTTTACTCAGATCGCAGAATATCCCAGCAGTTTTATACTTTTCATCTATTATTTTTCATATATCTTGACTACACTCCATTTCATTAAAAACCGGCCAAGTGCGAGTCGGACTCGCGCACTGAGCGTTCCGTACCACCACATTATATCACTAAATTAGCTGATTTGAGTTTGTTGAATGAAAGGTAAATTACGGTTTACGATTTATGACGTATTAAAAAAAAATCAGCCAAGTGCGAGTCGGACTCGCGCACTGAGGGTTCCGTACCACCACATAATCATAATTGTATTAGTTGAAATTTCAGTAGGTTAATGTGCTAGATTTAAATTTTATTATTTGTTGTTATTTTATAGCTTATACCAATTTTAAAGTTTGTAAGTGTTCCCGTTTTTAAAATAGAACTAAAACAAAAATCGCCTCCTCCACCATCCAACCCCTCTCTTATATGAATGTTCTTGAAACGGGAGCTCACCACAATTGGTTACCATTAGTTGTGAGTAAAGTTGAAATATTTAATGATTTCAGACTTTTCCCTTTATTTGTACTGTGAGACCTAGCTTCTTGCCAAATTTCATAATTTTAGGTCAACGGGAATTACCCTGTAGGTTTTGCTTTTTTGCATAAATGTATGGAGATGAGGACATAAAAAGCCATATCTTTTGATTGCGTCCTTGTAAAAAAAAACCGGTCAAGTGCGAGTCGGACTCGCGCGCCGAGGGTTCCGATATACCTATAGTATTTTTGGAAGCAATAAAGTCCATTTTCAGGACCGCAAAACTAAATTTGTTTGTAAAGGTTTTTTGCAGATTTCTGAAAAACTGTGCAACTTAGAAAGATCGTTTTATTTTTGCTGTAAAGTTTACATAAACCTCTGTCAACTGTAATTAATTCAGATTTTCCCTTACTCAAACTTCGGAGATAAGGGGGGGGGAATGGTATTTTTTTTGACATTTTTCATCATAACTTGAAAACTAAGAAACTTAAAAAAATACAAAAATATATTTTAAAATGTACAAGTAAAGCCCTTTCATATGATACCCCACTCGACCTAGTAGCGACAATTTGAAATTTGGCCCCCCCTATTTTGGCCCCCTTTACATTAATAATCATACTTTTTTCAAAAAATTTTCATGTGCAATTAAGTTGGGCAACTATATTCTAAAACTATTCCAAATTTCAGCTCGATAGCGTAAGTGGTTGCTGAGATATAGAGGTGTGACAGACAGACAGACAGACAGACAGAGCGGCACCATAAGGGTTCCTTTTTTTTACCATTTTGGTATCGGAACCCTAAAAATGAAATTTTCAGATCTTGTGTGGTTCATGGACTCTAACATATGGTATGAATTTCAACCTGATACCTTAACCCGTTCGTGAGATAAAGGGTCTTGACAGACAGACAGACAGACGGACAACAAAGTGATCCTATAAGGGTTCCGCTTTTTTCTTTTGAGTTACGGAACCCTAAAAAAAACTACTTATTAGATCTCGTGTGTTCAAACCAATTTTCGGTGGAAGTTTGAATGGTAATGTACATCATATATTTTTTTTAGTTATATCATTTTCGTATTCGAGAAGTTACAGGGGGCACACATTTTACCACTTTGGAAGTTTCTCTCGCGCAAACTATTCAGTTTAAAAAAAAATATGTTAGAAACCTCAATATAATTTTTGAAGACCTGTCCATAGATGCCCTACAGTCACGTATGCGTTTGATGAAAAAAAAAAATTGAGTTTCAGTTCTATGTATGGGAAACCCTAAAATTTATAGTTTTTTTTCTATTTTTGTGTAAAAATCTTAATGTGGTTCACAGAATACGTCTACTTACCAAGTTTCAACAGTATAGTTCTTATAGTTTCGGAAAAAAATGGCTATGACATTCGAATGGACAGAGATGGCGAATCCATAAGGGTTCCGTTTTTTGCCATTTGGCTACGGAACCCTAAAAATTCGGCGACTATTTTGTACGAACATTTTGCAAATACAAAAAGATTTCTCTGAAATTATGTACACGAGATACACGTTTGTAACTACAATAGGTTTTACATACAGTTAGTCAAAAATAATACATTGTTTTGTTTACAAAACCCCAGCGTCTTTCGTAACCTCTAAATGTATTTGTTTCCGTAAAGTAATGCCATATGAAATTGCAGAGGTTGGTTCAAAAGTACTGTGCGAATAGATTCGTTTCAAACTTTCACATTTTGTTAACAAATAAAAGGACTTGGTAAAGGTTTGACGCTTGTCTAGCTACAGCGTGAATTTTCATTGGTTTTGCTACCGAAGCCCAGTGATTCTTCTCATAAAAACAAGCAACTTTTCCGAAGAAAAAAAATATTTATTCGCGAAAGTAGCTTGTCATCCTGGGCTTCGGGACGCTGCATAACCGTTTTTACGACAGAGCTCTTGATAGTGCTAATTCGGTAGCTTTTTTTGTAAACTTACGGTTCAAAGAGGGACAGATAAAATAGGCTCAAAATAGAGTAGAGAAACGCAACAAAAAAAAATCGGATTAATTTTGAATAATTGAAAATCATGATAAACTTAAATTCTACTACTTAAATTGGTGTTTCCAACAAACAATAAATAAAATAAACAAAAAGCTTTAATTTTGCCATTGGTGTTTCCAACAAACAATAAATAAATAAAATAACAAAAAAGCAATTTTGCCTTACACAATAATTGAAGGTATTTACATGATATGACTTAAGTATTGGTAAGTATTTGTTAATGTGTTCTTAATCTATAACTAGTTGTGTTAGTTTCTGTGTAACCGCTTTTTGCGGTAAAAGCCTCCTCCATTTTAGACCATTGTGTCCTTTGTCTTGCTGCTCTGCTCCACAGCTTTCAGTAGCAGGAACAAACTGAACAGTACGAGTATAAAGACTAATACACTACACTTTATCATAACCACACTCAGTATATTAGTTTCCAACCAAGTTAAATGAGATACTGTTTATTGAACTACAAAACAGAAATCTTCTTTAAGGGTGCAGATGAATGAGACCTTAATTTCCAAGATGGAGTTTCTATCATTATCAATCATAACTTCCATAACATCATCAAAACCTCCACTTCAGGACAGGGAGCTCCCTTCAGAACTCCAGCAAATATGTTCGGTAATTTAGAGGGAATTTACCATAGTCACTACGCTTGTAAGCGTTGCGGCTGGCGACCGCTGTTGTTGGTGACCGCAGTGTGTTAGATGGTACGATACACAGAAAGACTCTGTTGCCCACCCTCCAGTTCATAAGCCCTCTATTTCATTACCCCCGTTTTTTAGGATTCCGATACCAAAATGGTAAAAAAAGGAACCCTTATGGTGCGACTTTGTCTGCCTGTCACACCTCTATATCAGCAACCACTCATGCTATCGACTTTAAATTTGGAATAGTTTTAAAATATGGTTGCCCAACTTAATTGCACATGAAAGAATTTTGAAAAAATTATAATTATTAATGTAAAGGGGGCAAATTTCAAATTGTCGCTACTAGGTCGAGTGGGGTATCATAATATGAAAGGGCTTTACTTGTAAATTCTGAAATATATTTTTGTATTTTTTACGTCTCTTAGTTTTCAAGTTATGATGAAAAATGTCAAAAAAAAAACTCCATTCCCCCCCTTATCTCCGAAGTTTGTGAAAGGAAAAATCTGAATTAATTACAGTTGACAGAAATTTATGTAAACATTACAGCAAAAATAAAAAGATCTTTTTAAGTTGCACAGTTTTTCAGAAATCTGCAAAAAACCTTTACAAACAAATTTAGTTTTGCGGTCCTAAAAATGGACCTTTTTGCTTCTAAAAATATAAAAAGTATTTCGGAACCCTCGGCGCGCGAGTCCGACTCGCACTTGACCGGTTTTATATGTTATAAGGCCTTGCAGGACCTTGTGTTAATTTATCATAACAAATCTAAAACTTGACTTACAATAGCTTAAGGTGATCCGTTTTCCATACAGTAATTCAAATGACTTGCATTTTACGCGGGACATAAAATTCTGTTGAAAAACGAACGAATACTGCTATTTTTAGTTAAATTTTTCGCTAATTAATACAAAAATACAGTTAATGTACTGAAAGTACTATTTTTGTTAGCAATTTTTGGTTCAATATTACGATTGTGGGCGTGCGGTCAAAACTGTACGGTTGTGCTTTGTGTGCATGTTTGAGTGATCGTACTCATGTAAACATGGACTGACGAGAGTAATTGACTTAAGTGGACATATGGAGATATTTTTCTTATCGAAATTGTTGTTAGGCGTTAAAGATGCACGATGAAATTTACGCGAATCAACTTTTTGCACATATACAGGGTGTTAATTTAATTGCGTGCCATAGCTTAGGGGGTGTTTCAGTAACGATAAAGAAACACAAAAAAAATATTTAAAAAAATCCTACTTATTTTTTTTATCTATTTTTTTATAATTTATTAGGTATTACATTTTGACGGTCCTAAGCCCGTTAAAGTATGAAGGGAAAATTGGAGTCACACACAAAAAAAGAAAGAATTACTTGATACTCGCGCGCTGGCTCGGTGATAGCGCGGTGGCCCTCCGCGTTAGTTTAGTTTCAATGGAGTAATTTTTTTTAAGTAGGATTTTTCTTAATATTTTTTTGTGTTCCTTTATTGTTACTGAAACACCCCCTAAGCTATGGCACGCAATCAAATTAACACCCTGTATAGTTGGTACTTGTTGCATTAAAAAATAAAACCTTATATTTGCAGCAGTGGCTCCATCTAGTTGCGTTCGGGGCTAAGCTGGCCGTCACAGATCACCTTAACATCAATTTAATATGACTTTTTTTTAAATTTTTTTTTCTAGACCCAGGAAACATCCGTATTATTTACAAATTTTTAACCTACCATTGTCTATTCCAGACCCACCGCTGTTCCGCCTCAAGATGGACTTAAGAAGCAAAAAGGAAAGAGTCCAAGGGGTGGCCACCCCCTCCCCTTCCATCGGAACACAGAATAATAATCGCCAAAAGAAACGGGGGGCGAAAAATATAAATAGCGCTCTCTCTATCTACCTACCTCCCCGAGATATTAAAATTTGGAGCGGCCGGGTTTCAATTTTGTTAAAAGAAAATTATTTCATCCGAGCTCGGACCTCCTTAGATACAGCTTTGTTGAATAACAAAGTGCTTTTGTTGATTGTACTTTTCTTTGTGTTTAGACTGTTTCTGTTGTTTTATTTTTATCGCTGTTTATATAACTATTTAATTTGTTTGTCTGCTTTTTGGGAACTTTATTGTAATGAGTATCCATGTGTGTGTACCGTATTGTACCTGTGTATCATCTGTAGGTACATAAGGTATCCCACAGCGTACAGCTAATAATATGATTAGTTGTATTCAGTAATGATTATCAGGTTTACATTATTTACATACATACATACATAATATCACGCCTCTTTATCGTCGGGGTAGGCAGAGACCACAGTCCTCCACCTGCTACGATCTTGACATACTTCCCTTGCTTCCTGTACTTTCATCAATCCTTTCATACATGCTCGTCGGTTTAGGATACTTCAATTGTCTCGGTTTTATGCAGTTATACAGGGTGTAACAGAAAGGGTATACCAACCCTGAAGGATGTGATTCTGCCCATGAAACTGAACAACTTTCCCTAAGGAACATAGGTTGAAATACGAAAAAAAAGTTTTGAACTCCCATACAAAATGTGCTATCAGCTGATTCAGTTTCTATGGAAGGTAATTTTTTTTTTTGTATTTCGACCTATGTTTCTTAGGGAAAGTTGTTCAATTTCATGGGCAGATTAACATCCTTCAGGGTTGGTATACCCTATTGGTTACACCCTGTATACTCGTATTTTCGTCAACTTTAAGTTGTTGAATACCATAAAGTTATTTTGTTATCACCCCGGATATTTTAAGAGGTGATTCTTCTCATGAAAATGAACAACCATTACGAAAAAAAAATTTCGAAGTTGTTCAGTTTCATTGGCAGAACCACCTTTAAAATATTCGGGGTGATAAAAAATTTGGGTGTATGGTACACTCCGCCGTGGTAGTAACTTTTACTATGAGCAAGTCTCTCTCTGTTACTGGGCGTTAAAGTAACGCCAACGTAAGAAGTCCGTTTTGCCGTCGTATTTTTGCATACGTTTGACAGCTGTCAGAAAAGACCTATTACGGTGGCCTAACTTCAGTAGGGTAGCGCTGTTTCAGTCTATTCTTGTTTTGTTGCCAATTACTTGATAATCTTGCTACCGTACGGTAGGCGTATTGCCCCGTTTTACATAATAATATGAAAGATTCTTTTTTTATTTCTTTAATATAATAGTTTCTTGTAAAGTCAACCACACATCGATAAATAAAAAACTTTGACCGACACCCAGAGGCATATTTCTCGAAGCTCAACAAGCCACTAATTTATAAGTCACGTGATACAGTCAAAAGCACGTCGAGGTTAACACATTGGTCTTTGTAGCGCGCTTATCTCAGTCAGCATAGGGACAGAAGTCACACTGCAAGTGTCCAGGTTGACCTGTGCTTGACTGTACGATTCACTTACATTTGCTGTTTTTTTTATGCAACAAGTAGCAAACGAGGTACGAGCCATCACCATACAGGATGTAAGGGACGCTGTACCGAAAACTGAAAGGGCGTGCTCAGTAAGAAACTGAACAACTTCCTCTAAAAAACATTTTTGGGAAATGAAAAAAATATTTGACCTCTCCATACCAAATGTTCGACCAGAGTGAGAAATTTGTATGAAGAGGTCAAACTTTTTTTTTCATTTCCAAGAAATTATTTTTTGGGAAAGTTGTTCAGTTTCGTTGACTGGACACGCCCTTTCAGTTTTCGGTACAGCGTCCCTTACACCCTGTAATAAGTGGTCCCCACCACCCATAGCTCTTAAGTTCTGTCTAATTCTTGGCGTTTTTTGGCATTCTTGCGCCAATTGCCAATCATGCTACTAATAAGACAGTGGGCGGTAAGGGCGGTGGTGACCACTTACTATCAGGTGGCCCACAAGCTCGCTTGTTGTCTTGTTACATAACCGGCCAAGTGCGAGTCGGACTCGCGCCCTAAGGGTTCCGTACATATCTACCATATACTAAAAGCTTTTGCTCTTTGATTTTAAAAACTCAACGACCATCCAACATGACCCCTCATTTATAGAAAAGTTCTTGAAACGGGAGCTCACCTTAATTGGTTACTATTAGTTGTGAGAAAAATTGAAATATTTAATGATTATAGTCTTTTCCCTTTATTTGTTCTTTGAGACCTAGCTTCTTGCCAAATTTCATAATTTTAGGTCAACGGCAAGTACCCTGTAGGTTTTGCTTTTTTGCATAAATGTGTGGAGATGAGGACATAAAAAGCCATAATAATATCTTTTGATTGCGTCGTTGTAAAAAAAACCGGCCAAGTGCGAGTCGGACTCGCGCACCGAGGGTTCCGTACCACCACATAATCATAATTGTATTAGTTGAAATTTCAGTAAGTTGATGTGCTAGATTTTTTGAGTCCGACACGCGCTTGACCGAATTTTATTATTTGTTGTTATTTTATAGCTTATGCACTATAAACATACCAATTTTCAAGTTTGTAAGTGTTCCCGTTTTTAAATAGAACTAATACAAAAATCGCCTCAGCGACCATCCAACTTGACCCCTCTCTTATATGAATGTTCTTGAAACGGGAGCTCACCACAATTGGTTATCATTAGTTGTGAGAAAAGTTGTAATATTTAATGATTTCAGACTTTTCCCATTATTTGTACTGTGAGACCTAGCTTCTTGCCTTTCATAATTTTAGGTCAACGGGAAGTACCCTGTAGGTTTTGCATTTTTGAATAAATGTATGGGGATGAGGACATAAAGTGCCATATCTTTTGATTGCGTCATTGTAAAAAATTTAAATTTTCAGATCTTGTGTGGTTAATATATGGTATTAATTTCAACCTGATACCTTTACCCGTTCGTGAGATAAAGGGTCTTGGCAGACAGACAGACAGACATACAGACAGACAGACAGACAGGCAGACAGACAGACGGACAACAAAGTGATCCTATAAGGGTTACGTTTTTTTCTTTTGAGGTACGGAACCCTAAAAATAAAATTTTCAGATCTTGTGTGGTTCATAGACCCTCATATATGGTATCAATTTCAACCTGATATCTTTACCCGTTCGTGAGATAAAGGGTCTTGACAGACAGACAGACAGACAGACAGACGGACAACAAAGTGATCCTATAAGGGTTCCGTTTTTTCTTTTGAGGTACGGTACCCTAAAAAAAGTGACAAGAATAACCGACACTCTCTTTTTTATACATGTGTGATAGTATACAATATATTTTATTACGTAATTAATTTTCAGATCTTGTGTGGTTTATGGACCTTAATATTCGTTATCAATTTCAACCTGATACCTATTCTCGTTCGTGAGAAAAAGGGTCTTGATAGACAGACAGACAGACAGACGGACAACAAAGTGATCCTATAAGGGTTCCTTTTTTTACCATTTTGGTATCGGAACCCTAAAAAGTGTTGAGATAATATGAAGGCGAGTGAATAGACCTCTTACAGGGTAGCAATTCTTGAATATCACGAAATAAAAAAAAATAATCTTGTATTATTTTTCACTTGTGTCTAAATTGTAAATGTTTTGTGTACAATAAAAAATAAAGAAAGAAGAATAAAGAACATTCAACTAACATCACTGGGAGATAAAATATCTCCTTTGAGACTTCAACAATCAAAATTTACCCTGATAAACTATTAAAGAGCAAAACAATAAGAAAAATATGAAAATTAACAATTATACACTACTTTGTATGTAACGAATCTTCACCGTTGAAAAAAAAAGCTGTGGTTTCGAATTTTTGAGTGATATTTTATCACCCAGTGATATTCAAGAATTGTCTCCCGGGCAGAATCACCGATACTGCGCTTAAACCTCTAAAAGTTATTAAAATCTTATTAGTTTTTTACAATTACTGATCCAAAAATTGCGAATGAAAGGACAAACGCTAGGACAAAGAGTGACCCAATTCTTGAATATCACGGAAGGATTTTCGAGATTTTCAAAATAAAATCCAAATTTTTTATTATTTACGTAAAGTAAAAACCGATCATTACTATATAATTAACAAGTACAGTCAACGACAGATCAGGCTTGACACTCGCAGTGCGACACTAGCCCGTATACGTCTATTGAAATAAGGACGTTACAAAGTCTAATGTGTCAAGCTTGATGTGCTCTTGACTGTACTTATCTCTACTTTTTGGGAGTTTATCATGGCTAATTTTTATTTTATAATATCGAAAATTTCTTAGTGATAGTCAAGAATCGACGCTCCAGGACGAGGATAGAAATAAAAACAAAAAGCTCTATAAAAGGGACCTCTAGGAAGGAGGTGAGACGAAAACTCGTTCGTAAGTGAAAATCGGCCAAGTTCCCGCGAACCAACTTTAATCACATTAACTTTAGTTACAGACGCAGCGGTAGCGATAGCAGCAACACGTGTAAATACTAACATAAGTTGCATTTCTTACATTAAACTGTTAGTTGCAAAAACTCTTTTAAGTTAAGCTTCTTAAGTCTGTTACTGTCAATAAAATGTCTGCAACTTTTTTTTTTACTCAAAACCCAGGTTTTTTTGACGTCTACTTTAAAAAAAATTCATAATGTTTATTGAATCTTAAAATAGTGCTGAGTTGGGAAGATATTTGTCTCTAAATTACATTCATATGTAGGGTTTGCCAACATACTACCATTATCTCGTGTTTTAATTGTAAGTTTTAATATGAATAACTAAAAGTATGTACTTTAAGTATGGACATCGGGCGTCGAATGCGTGACAAGGGCTGTGACTCTCGCTCCGGGGCATTCCTGGTGCAAAGGCTGTCTGTGGCTATTCATTCAACGTGGTAACGCGGCAAGTGTCATGGGCACCTTTGTACCGGGAGTGTCGAGGGGCGGGTTATTTATTTGACACTTTTATAGTAATAATGTTTAGTATGTAGTATTTGACATTTGATTTGATTGGAAATAAATAAATTGACATTATGTACTTAAGTGTCTTAAGTGTTTTCAAAAAAAGTCTACTAATAGTTAACCAATAAATAATTATGTAATAAAATATATTGTATCACTATCAACCGCAAACTTAAAAAAAAAAAAAATTAAATAAAATAAAATTTATTCTATTCTTAAATTTGTAATGCCATACTCATAGTATGGAGTACAAACTTTTATTTACGTTTTTCCAAAAAAATGTTCGAATGAAATATATATACAGATGAATTCAGAATTCAAATTTACATTTTTAACTTTTGGTAGTACTGGAACACCCTTTATATGAATTTTCACAGATCAATGTATACTACTATGGACGATTATTGTTTGTCCATGATACTACGATAGGATACTTGCATTAAGATTTTTTTAATTTCCCAACACATGTTCCTTATAGATAATTGTTCAGTTTAGTCTACTGAGCAAGCCATTTAAATTTTTGGTACATCCTGTGTACTAAATTTTATTAAAAAAAGTCATAAAAGATATCCAGTCAGGTAGACAACTAATCTACGATTAGTATTATAGAAAATTTTAATAAACTCAATGGAACCAATTTTGGGTTAATCATATATTTACGATTCGGTGGTACAGGAACATTCCTTATATGAAATTACACAGATCAATTGATACTGGCGCAAGATATCTTACATGGAGATGTTTGGTCATGCAAAGTTTCATCAAGATTCTATGAGCCCTTTTTGAGAAAATTTACCCTCAAAATGAGAGCCAGCAAGAAACCACTTAGAACTCTTCAATGGATTTGCATAAAACTCCTAAATTCAAAATTTGGTGTCAATCTGACCATTCGTTTAGCCGCTAGGCCAAAGCGTGACGGACAGACCGACCGACGGACCGAACGACCGACAGACCGACCGACCGACGGACCGACCGACAGACCGACCGACCGACCGACCGACGGACGGACATTTTTGGGAGACTGGTTTTTTATGATGTTTAAGTGATATAGAACACATTTTTGAGAAAATTAGAAAAACTTTTTTTTCACGAATACAATACCTTTCTCGCTCCGCTCGAAAGTAAAAAGAGGGTGTGGGTTTTTTCTTGTCACTTTTTTTAGGGTTCCGATACCAAAATGGTAAAAAATAAATGGTTACGCAGCACTGCACTTACTTTCTCGCAATACTCAAGGAAAAACTATAAACCGCAAACTTAAGTTTGTAATGCCATACACATAGTATGGAAATACAAAATTTTATTTACGTTTTTCCAAAAAAAATTTCGAATGAAATATAAATATCAATTCAGAATTCAAATTGTCAAACATTAAAACAAACAAACATCAAACGATTTCGAGTAAATCACATGTTTAACTTTTGGTAGTACTGGAACACCTTTATATAAATTTTAACAGATCAATTAATACTACTGTAGGATACTTGCATGGAGATTTTGTTAATTTCCCAACACATGTTCCTTATAAATGGATAATTTTTCAGTTTAGTCTACTGAGCAAGTCCTTTCAGTTTTTGGTACACCCTGTGTACAAAATTTTATTCAAAAAGTCATAAAGAATATCCAGACAAGTAGACAAACAATCCAGGTTTAACATTATAGAAAATTTTAATAAACTCAATGGAACCAATTTTGGGTAAATCACATATTTACGATTTGGTGGTACAGGAACACCCCTTATATGAAATTATACAGATCAATTGATACTAGCGCAAGATATCTTACATGGAGATGCTTGGTCATGCAAAGTTTCATCAAGATTCTATGAGCCGTTTTTGAGAAAATTTCAATTTTTAATTTTTGTTGTATGACAGCTACCCTCAAAATGAGAGCCAGCAAGAAACCACTTGAAACCCTCGATGGATTTTCATAAAACTCCTAAATTCAAAACATGGTGTCAATCGGACCATTCGTTTAGTCGCTAGGCCAAAGCGTGACGGACAGACCGACGACCGACCGACGGACGGACATTTTTGGGAGACTTGTTTTTTATGATGTATAAGTGATATAGAACACATTTTTGAGAAAATTAGAAAAACCTTTTTTTTCACGAATACAATACCTTTCTCGCTCCGCTCGAAAGTAAAAAGGAACCCTTATGGTGCCGCTCTGTCTGTCTGTCTGTCCGTCTGTCTGTCACACCTCTATATCTCAGCAACCACTTATGCTATCGACCTGAAATTTGGAATAGTTTTAGAATATAGTTGCCCAACTTAATTGCACATGAAAAATGTTTGAAAAAATTATGATTATTAATGTAAAGGGGGCCAAAATGTGGGGGGCCAAATTTCAAATTGTCGCTACTAGGTCGAGTGGGGTATCATATGAAAGGGCTTTACTTGTACATTTTAAAATATATTTTTGTATATTTTAAGTTTCTTAGTTTTCATGTTATCATGAAAAAAAAAAAATACCATTCCCCCCCCCCTTATCTCCGAAGTTTGAGTAAGAAAAAATCTGAATTAATTACAGTTGACAGAGGTTTATGTAAACTTTACAGCAAAAATTAAACGATCTTTCTACGTTGCACAGTTTTTCAGAAATCTGCAAAAAACTTTTACAAACAAATTTAGTTTTGCGGTCCTGAAAATGGACTTTATTGCTTCCAAAAATACTATAGGTATATCGGAACCCTCGGCGCGCGAGTCCGACTCGCACTTGACCGATTTTTTCTTTACATGGCGCCACTTTGTATGTGAAATGACGTAGCATTTAGTTTATTTAAATGGCTGCACAAAGTGATCAAAGAATCCTACAAATGACTTTATAAAAAAAAACTAAAATGTTTGTATTCCATCGAATGCTTTCTTTTGGAGTCATGCAGTTTTTCTTAAAAAATACTGCCTTAAAAATTTGGAATATGGTAAACATGTGACTAAAGATGACAAGAAAGGGGAACTTTCTTGTAACTTTACTGTGTTTGACAATATACCAAAGATTTTTGGAACAACAGTATTGCACGTATTTCTAGGTCAATGCGGTACGGTGGGTAGGTACAAGAATTCCTGTGAACTGGTAATTAAGCATGAAATAATGTGAGTGCCTACTGCAGGTAGAGCGTGGGACTGGGACTCAATTCTTGAAAATCACTGGGCGATAAAATTCACAAAAAATATTCAGAATCACTGATTATTCTTTTCAAAATTGAAGATTGATATTCGTTAAGTATATCGTAAAGTAAAGTAATGTGTGGTGCTTTCGTTGCTATTTTGTATTGTCATTGTGTTGTCATTTATTACAGGTAACCCTAAGTATAATAAAATAATTTAAAAAAAATCATTTTTGGTATATTTTCACCGGTCAATCTCTCCGAGACATTGTTTTTCCTATAACTTGAGATTGGCAGGAGTGGTTGTTCTCCCTTACAACGACCAATTGCCAAAAAATTAAAAAGTGAAGTGAAGTGATGATGATGTGAAGTGATTTTATGGTGGTTTTCAAGAATTGAGCCCTGGGGGCCAATTCTTGAAAGTCACCTGGTGATTTTCGAGAATTTTAAAATTAAAATAAGCCTTGTTGAACTCCTCAAAAGTAAGGAATATTTAGTAACTATAAAATAATGTTCAGTTTTAAAATTAATATAATAACAATTTGAGTTTTATGAGTAGGTATATCGTGCCTTTTTTAATTTTAAAAATCTCAAAAATCACCCGGTGACTTTCAAGAATTGGCCCCCTGTTCTTTTATATTTTTAACGGATATCAACGACCATGCCCTGCCGACGGCAGGAGCTGAATGTGACGTCACGCGACAACGAATATTTGAAAATTAAATTTTTAAAATTTATAAATTAAAAAGATAATTAATTACTTTTTTTTCAACACATTTGCTCATAAAACAGCTCTATTTGCACTGTATTAAGGTCCATAATCCAGCTCATTAAACACGCGTGTTTTTGTCATAATATTACTTAACTAGTGTTTTATTTTAGTTTTTTTTTAAATCGGCCAAGAGCAAGGAGTTTTTATGCTTATTATGTTACTAAAATTTTCAAGCTGACTTCAAGAAAATATCATAAATGAATGTAGATTTTATGAAATTATTTATAGTAATTAACTAATTAACAATAAATTTGTCATTTACGTAACAAGATATTCAATTTTTGATAATTTATTTCAAGGTAAATGGAATAGGATGTTTGGGTACCGAGTGACAATTACTTTTTTTATAGCTTGGTTACTAGATTGACTAATAATTGATAAAAGATTGATGGTGTAAGATAACATGGTAATGTTTTGGGGGCTCCTCACGCGACGTATAATCTGTGACCGCTGAAAAAGAAAGAATGCGCGCCATTTTACAAATATTTGTCGTGTTTATTATTGTAATTATTTCTAATAGTGTCGACTTCTACATATAAAAAACTGATCCTGAACCGTCTTAAATACTCACACACGAAATACAATTTTGAAATTTGGTAAAATTAAAAGGAAGCATGAATATATGCAACCGACAAAATGTTCCGGTGGACGTGCGGTGGACGTAAGGTTAGCAAAGTTTAGTATTTTAAAGGTAACCAATTTGATTTGTTTTTATTTGCAAATGTGTTGAAAAACGTCGTAAAAAGTTCGTGCGCGTTGGTAATTACACCCTCGGCTCCATTACGCCCTCGCCTGCGGCTCGGGCTGCAATTTCTGAGCCTTGGCTGTAATATCCAAAATAGCGCACTTGCATTTTAATGTACTATTATTGAATTTAGGAACGATTTGATCGTCCCAGCTCTGAAAAGACGGCTTCGAGGAGGAATTAATTATATATAAATTCATTAAAAAATAAGAACGTTTATGCTGACCGTACTGAGCATAAGTTAACCACCTGTTGAGAACGCGTTGTGTTATTATCATACCAACGTGGGCTGAAACTGCTTCAAATATCTTTAAAATATAAGCGTTATGACGAGCTGATACTGATGTGCAGGCTCAGTCAGGCCCTACCGCCGAACTCAATCGTTATCGATTCTCTCTTTTTTTTCTATACAAGAAGAAAAGAGAGATTCGATAACGATTGAGTTTGGCGGTAGGGCCTCTGTATAATTACCCAATAGAACCATGTACGTACGGCAACAAAGAAGTGGAAACAAAACCAGTATAAGCTGAACTAGCGTTACGCTACAAATGCCCAAAGCCAGAGACCTGTTCAAGGTCAAAGTGTTTCCATCGACGAGCGCCCTTGTGTACAGTCAAGAGCACATCGAGCTTAACACATTGAACTTCGTACCGCGTTTATCTTAGTCGGTGAAAGTAGCACCGTTAGTGTCAAGCTTGACTAGCCCTTGACTGGTACCTGACCCAAAGATTAATAAAGCCTGCCTTCAAAATAAACGTGGCTAACTTAAAAGCTAGTATGCTATTCTATGAGTGTACCATTATTTTCAACTATAACTAAACTATGAAGGTAATTGAGAAGTTTTTATGAAGAAGCCAATTTTTTTTCATTTTCGGCAAAATATTTTTTAGGAAAGATGAAAGATGTTTAGTTTCGTTAATTGATAGATCATGTCATTTCAGTGTCTGTTTAAATTCGAATGGCAGGAACTTGATAGGTAGCAAATGTTCTTACAATAGGAAGTTCAAGTTACCCAGGTAATTAAATTAAAAACAAAACATCATCGATTAAAAGCAACCCTTGCTGTTATAAAAACCGACCAATGACATCGTTAGCGCGAAAGGGACAGCGAAGGGAGGGGGCATTTTTGCCAATACTTAAACGAAGATAGATAGGAGCCACCCCAAGGAAAGGGGGTTAAAGAAAATTTTAACTTTTCTTTATTCAAGGCAACACCCTCCGGGGGGCAACCTCGCGGGAGGCACCATTTTTCTTCTACTATTCTCTCTGGCTCCTTGGCCAGTCTCAAAGGGAAATAACAGTGCTCTCGCTTAAGCATTTATTAAATCCAGCATTCAGAATGAATTGCTAGAAAAGTGTTTCTGTTTTATTCAAATTTTCCGTTGAAATTTCTCTTGCTTTTGTTTTTAATTAGAGTTCTGTTAGAATTTATTTCGCTTTGTAACGGCGTTGCGAAGATAAACCGACTTAAGTATCTAAGAGCAACCAAGTACGTACGTACGTACTAATCGAGTGTTGACGTTTTTTCTAATCCTAAACAATTCAACGAGCAATATTTTTATATATTTTGTATTCGGTTTCTTGAAAATGGGTGAAACGATTTCGATGAAATTTACTACACGGGGGTTTTCAGGGACGTAAAATCGATCTAGTATCATGTCTGGGATTTGGCGCACTTTATATTGTCGCTAATTACACCTACCTACATTGTAGATACGGGGCCCTATGTAATAGTATAGGGAGTGACCAGTCTTAAACAGCCTGTGTTCAGAGTTTTCCAATTCTGGCAGCACATTGCCTTGTCCCAAACCATTTCTGTTTAGGAAATTCTTCTATATTGAATCTAACATTTAGCTACCTCAACACAAAGAGAGATGGCAGAGTTAGAATACCAAATTTTATAAAGTATTCTTTGGCAGGAGTATCGTCTGGTAATTTCGCTATTCTTCGGATGACCTTTTTAGGGTTCCGATACCAAAATGGTAAAAAAAGGAACCCTTATGGTGCCGCTCTGTCTGTCTGTCCGTCTGTCTGTCACACCTCTATATCTCAGCAATCACTCATGCTATCGACCTGAAATTTGGAATAGTTTTAGAATATAGTTTATCTACTCCCGTACCGGAATATTCCAAATTCGAAACCAATGACAGATTCGAAATTGAGGTCATTTTCCGCTATCATTTTCATTTCCACACTACGAGCAGTACGGAAATGGAGTATGGATTTTCATTCCGCAACTGTTATAATACATAATTTTCAATCTGCATAAGCTAAGGCAATACTACCACAGTACTACATACAGCCTACTTTAAAGTAATTTTGTAAAAATACTTTTTACTGGGGTGACGACTGCCTACCTATATTTAAAAGAAAACGGAGAGTACCAGGAGTGCATAAATCGACAAGAGGCTAACAGTTGGCTCGCTTCTATATAAAGTGACCGTAGCAACAAAAGAAGTGATTTGAACAAAATGGAAAGTATGTACCAGGAGAACATGAGTCTACAAGAGGCTGTCAAAAACCATATACATGAAATTAATGTTAAAGCAACTCCATCCGGATCTGGAATAACTTTAATTAACTGTACTAACTAACTGTCCTCTTAGTTCAATAAATTGATCACTACTCTTTAAAATTTTATTTTATTTTGTCGGTCGTAGATAAAGTTTTGTATGCAACTATACGTAATTAGTCATTTTAACACTCGATCTATACTATTTTGATACTCGGCTGCGCCTCGTATCAAAAACCAGATCTCGTGTTAAAATTACTCTCATTACGCAACAGTTGCATAAATAACTATGCCCAACTTAATTGAACATGAAATTTTTTTGAAAAAGTATGATTATTAATGTAAAGGGGGCCAAAATACGGGGGGCCAAATTTCAAATTGTCGCTACTAGGTCGAGTGGGGTATCATATGAAAGGGCTTTACTTGTACATTTTAATATATATTTTTGTATTTTTTTTAAATTCTTAGTTTTCAAGTTATGATGAAAAATGTCAAAAAATTTCCCCCCCTTATCTCTGAAGTTTGTGTAAGGAAAAATTAGAATTAATTACAGTTGACAGAAGTTTATGTAAACCTTACAGCAAAAATAAAATGATCTTTCTAAGTTGCACAGTTTTTTAGAAATCTGCAAAAACCTTTACAAACAAATTTAGTTTTGCGGTCCTGAAAATGGACTTTATTGCTTCCAAAAATACTAAAGGTATATCGGAACCCCCAGCGCGCGAATCCGACTCACACTTGACCGGTTTTTTTGTAGTACAAAAGGTCGGTCTCTGTTAGCAGACAGTCCCCAGACAGAGATCAATGCCATACATGAGGATGGATTGGAAAGGCCTTCAGTATATTAGGTGTTAAAAGTGTAGGTACAAGACGAGTTATGAAAAATAACAAAAATAAATGGTGCAGCAGCACTGCACTTACTTTCTCGCGATACGAGAGTCCCGGGAATCGAACCCAGAACTTCCGGATCAAGAGCCGAATGCTCTAACTACTAGATTATAAAGGGCTGCGGATAGTAAAGAGTAAATAAGGACCAAGTGCAAACATAAGTTTTACAACTTAAGTTTTACAAACCATACAAATAATATGGAAATATAAACTTACCTATACTAGATTTATGTAAAAATCTTTAAATTAAATATGCAGTCAGGTACATAACCAATTTAGAATTCCAATTTTAGGCTTTAAATTAAGCTCATTAAAGTCGATTTTGAGTAAAATAACATTTTTAAATTTTAGTAGTACGGGAACAACCTTTATATGAACGTCCACAAACCAATGGATACTGTCGAAAGATACCTTGCATAAAGATTCCTGGTCATGCAAAATTTCATTTAGATATTTTGAGCCGTTTTTGAGCAAATCGCAATTTTTCATTTCCATTGTATGACAGCTACCCTCTAAAAGAGAGCCAGCAAGAAACCACTCAGTATCCTTCGATGAATTTACAAGAAAATCTTAAATTTAAAATATGGTATCAATCGGACTATTCGTTTAGCCGCTAGGCCAAAGCGTGACGGACAGACCGACCGACGGACCGACCGACGACCGACCGACCGACCGACGGACGGACATTTTTGGGAGACTAGCTTTTTATGATGTATAAGTAATATAGAACACATTTTTGAGAAAATTAGAAAAACTTTTCTTTCACGAATACAATACCTTTCTCGCTCCGCTCGAAAATTAATAAATGGTACAGCAACACTGCACTTACTTTCTCGCGATATGCAAGAAAAAAGTATCAACTGCAAATTTAAATTTGTAAATCCATACACATAGTACGGAAATACAAACTTATATTTAGGGTTTTTTTAAAATGTTCTAAAGCAAATCAATTCGGAATTCAAATTGTTAAACATTAAAAGAAGCTAAGCGTAAACTATTTCGAGTAAATCACGATTAAATTTTGGTAGTACTAGAAGAAACATTTATATGAACTTTCACAGACCAATAGATACTACCGCAAGATACTTAGCAAGAAGATTTTTTACATTTCCTGATTTCCCAACACATGTTTCTTAGGGAAAGTTGATCACTTTAGTCTACTGAGCAATCCCTTTCAGTTTTTGGTACACCCTGTATACTAGATATTCGTAAAAAAAAAATTATCCAGTCAGGTATGTAACCAATCCAGAATCATCATCATCATCATTTATTCAGAAACAGTATTACTGTGTGCGAATTTTACAAATTAAATTTAAAAATATGACCTTAACATCTAATCTAACTAGTAGTAAAGGTATACCTAGTAGTCTACAGACATGCAGTACCTATTATTAGAAAATAACAATAGACCACCTTTTATATCACAGGAAAACTACATATTTAAAAAATGACCCACAATATTTTTTATATTTTTTTTTATTTAATTAATTAAAATTATAGAAAACTAGCGGTTCGCCCCGGCTTCGCACGGGTAGATATAGGTTCTTGTTGCATCGGGGGTTACTGAAGAAACCAGCCAAGCGCAAGTTGGACTCCCACCGAGGGTTCCGTACCACTAAGGTCGCTGCCCATCTTCCGGTTTGTAAACCCTTAGTCGGTTCTTACGACACCTACAGGTTGAGATGGGTTGGCACTATTCTTTGCCGCTACCACACGGAACGACACGCACTTGACCAGTCAAATTTTTCGTGTCACAGTCACTTAGGGCGCTGTTTCTTTAATTTCAATTTTGATAACGATTACACTCATGATAACTTTTGAATGGTAAGCTGCCGTTATTCATAATCTAAGGAATGGTATGTCCGATTTGAATAATTCAAAAAGTTATTTACAGGTACTGATATAGCCTTGAATACGAAATCATTTATTTGGATAAGGATTAATAGGTACGAATAATGTGGCCTATATAGTTTGTACCGGCGTTACTATTACATAATTTAACATGAAAAAGTAGTTATTGTGACATAACTGTAATAGTTAGACATATAGTATTGCGGACTTTTTTTGTAGATATTGATGGCTTCTATATTGGCCTGTTTGAATTTGTAAAAAGCGACCGCAGGAAAACTAAACTTGTCCCTCCAACTGCCAGGCTAGAGATGTTCCGTAATAGCCCACTATACAGATGCATACAAATTTATAATAGAATCCCAGATTCGATTAAACTGACAGATAACGAAAAAACATTTAAAAAGACACTTAAAACTGTATTGACTAGTAAAGCCTATTATAAAATTAATGATTTTTTGACAGATAAGAATATTTGTTAAATATCTTTTCTGTATATAATTTTAACATAGGTAATAAACATATTATGTTAGCGTTAATTTCTGTTATGTTATATTTTTTTAATGTACTAAGATAGTGAATAAGTACTTAAATGTGTATTAACGCCCTCTTTGCTACACCCTTACAGGGTATGTACATTATCAATAACTGTTGTATGTACACTTTGCAATGAATAAATACTAATACTAATAATTCTGTAGTACATTACTTTGCTCTATTGTTAATAGTTTCGGCAGCGTACTCGATATAAGGATGCTATTAAGTATTTTTTTCACATCTTGGGTTACATTATCGAAGTTTTCATACGGAACCCTAACTTTTTTTTAAATATTTTATAGCCTATGTTCATCCCGGATAATGCAGGTTTCTAATGGTGAAAGAATTTTTCAAATCGGTCCAGTAGTTTCGGAGCCTATTCATTACAAACATACAAACATATAAAAATAGGTACAAATCTTTCCTCTTTATAATATTAGTGTAGATGTAGATTAACCTCACTGACCCTATCATACAAAAAATTCGCAATAATCTATGCAATTAAAAAGAGGGTTGCGAATTTTTACGGTCGTATAATATGGCCTTGAACCCCGGCCGCCATTGACCGACTCAAATCGGTCGGATGTTGCCACGTGACCAAGATTTTCAAAAATTTTGAACTTTGGCGCGTCATCCGTCCGATTCCCGCCAACTTTAGTCTAAATATGGTTTATACCTCATTCGAAAGGTGATTTCAATAGGTCGTTACTCCCTATACACACCAAACCAAAATAAACCATAGCTTCGACGCAATAAGGCAGAATATAAAGCGCGGGAACTCGATCCTCTTCTGTATCCTTCGGGATACACCGGGGCTCTACAGGTAGTAAACTCAATCGAAACAATTATGAGTAAATCATATGTTTACGTTTTAGTAGTACTGGAACACCCCTTATATGAAATTACACAGAAAAATTGATACTGCCGCAAAATACCTTACATGGAGATGTTTAGTCATGCAAAGTTTCATCAAGATTGTATGAGCCGTTTTTGCGAAAATTTTAATTTTCAATTTTCGTTGTATGACAGCTACCCTCAAAATGAGAGCCAGCAAAAAACCACTCAGAACCCTTTGATGGATTTGCATAAAACTCTTAAATTCAAAATATGGTGTCAATCGACCATTCGTTTAGCCGCTAGGCCAATGCGTGACGGACAGACCGACCGACGGACCGACCGACCGACCGACCGACCGACCGACGGACGGACATTTTTGGGAGACTTGTTTTTTATGATGTATAAGTGATATAGAACACATTTTTGAGAAAAATAGAAAAAAATTTTTTCACGAATACAATACCTTTCTCGCTCCGCTCGAAAGTAAAAATACCATCCCCCCTTATCTCCAATCTGAATTAATTACAGTCGATAGAAGTTTTTATGTAAACATTACAAAGCAAAAATCAAACGATCTTTCTAAGTTACACAGTTTTTTTGAAATCTGCCAAAAAAACCTTTACAATCAATTTTGGTTTTGTGGTCTTCAAGATGGACTTTAAATATTGCTTCCAAAAACAATAAAGGTATATCGGAACTTCGGCGCCCGAGTCCGACTCGCACTTGACCGGTTTTTTTATTTATGTCGAGTTTTAGGAGCTTATTTTAATTTTTACAACACGCCAGTCAAGAATTGCGGTTAGTTTTTCTACACCATAAAACGAGTACAGCTTGACCAACTTATCGAAAAGGGTTGCCACCTATTACAAAAATAAACAAATTCAGCCTTTTTTAATACTCTTAACTACATGATGAAATATGACATGACTTTTTACTGTTTGCCTCCTTGCTCGCTATCACAGATAAAAGATACCTATAGAGGGTGTAAAAAAAGTACGATGATCCTTCTTAGGGGTGATTCTACATCACTAATAATTTAATAACTCTCCGGGCGTTTCACTTCTACTCGAGCTAAAACTACTTTTTTTAAGAAAAAGTATTTTTAATATCTTTATACAATCTATTAATGATGTAGAATCGAGCCTTAGAAGGATCATCGTACTTTTTAGGGTTCCGTACCTCAAAATAAAAAATGGAACCCTCATAGGATCACTTTGTTGTCCGTCTGTCTGTCTGTCTGTCAAGACCCTTTTTATCACAAACAAGACGAGGTATCAGGTTGAAATTGATAACGAATATTAAGGTCTATAAACCACACAAGATCTGAAAATTTCAATTTTTTACAACAATGCAATCAAAAGATATGGTTCTTTATGTCCTCATTTCCATACATTTATGCAAAAAAGCAAAACCTACAGGGTACTTCCCGTTGACCTAAAATTATGAAATTTGACAAGAAGCTCACAGTACAAATAAAGGGAAAATTCTAAAATCATTAAATATTTTAATTTTTCTCACAACTAATGTAACCAATTAAGCTGAGCTCCCGTTGCAAAAACTTTTCTATCCGCTGGCGCGTTCTGCGTAACATTAGTTACGCGAAGCACTATGCAGTACAGCGCTTTGCGTAACAAATGTTGCGTAAATTTGAGGCGCGAAGTGGTGCGATAAAAACGTCAATTTGATAATATTAATGGTTTTGCGCACTCTACTTCTCTTTTGATTGACGCTCAGACTGAAACAATAAACCACGCTCGCAAAAAATGCGTCTAAAGTCCCCTTTAAAGAAAAAAGTTATTGTCAGTTCAATGTTTACGTTGTCGGGAAGCGGTTTTTTGCTGCTCGTGTTTAATTAAGTTTTAAGTGATATATTTTTCATATTTAAGCTCATTACTCGGTGTTGTGACCAAGATCATATATCCCTAGTGATGTGTAGTGCATAATTATGGCCTGTCTTGTGAAGTGTAGTGTGTAAAATGTGTTTGTGTCTTCAAAGTACTGGAACAGGGTAGCCGGTTTTCAGCTGCAATATTTTAAGGTAAGTGTTTATTTTAAGAACCTTTTTTAGCTATTTTCAAGTAGAAACTTTGTCATTCTTGTCGAAAATATACACTTTATGACAACACCAATAGAAAAATCCATCGAAATCGTAGCGTTGCAAATTTTTTGCAAAAGCGGCCATTACGGCCGTGGACCCCTAACGCTGGAGGGTTGGTGCCAGGGGGGGTGGCAAACGCTTGAGCGGAAAGGAGGGGTCAAGTTGGATGGTCGCGGAGTTTTTTAAAATCAAAGAGCAAAAACTTTTAGTATATCATATGGTAGACAGGAACGGAACCCTACGGGCGCGAGTCCGACTCGCACTTGGCCGGTTTTTCACACCCTGTATAAGTAAATACAAAGATCGATGATAAAGACAACGGCCCTGACTAAACGGTAAGGGTTTTTAGGCAAATTGGCCTCGGAATCATTAAAACATACAAGTAAAATATTAAATGTTTATATTATTAATAACTAGCTAGTGCCCGCGACTTCGTATGCGTAGGTTTATAAGTTGTAGCCTATGTGTTATTCTGATGTATAAGCTATATTACTGTAAAGTTTCATTAAAATCCATTAAGTAGTTTTTACATGAAAGAGTAACAAATATCCATCCACCCATACTATTATAATATAATATTATAATATAATACGAGTATTAGTAGGAAGGATATAACATATCAAAATAGCTATTTTTATTATTAGAAAAAAAAATTGTAGAAAAAGAAGGACCGGATTATTCATTTTACTGATAACCTTTCACACAGTAATTAAATTAAATTTTGATGCTTGACAAGCATTTTCTAAACGGAAGAACATGCTTGACAAGCATAGTAAAAATATAAAATTTTCAACAAGCATTCATAAGCACGTAGATTGCTTGTAAAGCACATCAAACTTCGTTCAAAACGATCAAAATTGCTTGACAAGTACGTTAAACGAGCTTGAATGCATTGAATAATAATCTGGGTAAAACTAACCTGTAGCGGCAGCAATGCGTTTGTATACATGAACAAATGGTGCTATTGGAGATTCTTGCTCCTTTTCTGCATCAAAGAATGATTTCGATTTCATTATGAGAATCATTTCTCGCACACCATTTTCCATCGCTTTTGGAATGATTTTCTCATAAAATGTTTGAAATATGCAGAAAAACAAGAACAGCACAGACAACACTGACTGATACAAGGAGGTTTAAGTAGCAGCTTTTTCGGCTAAGGAGGGAGCCATAACCGTATCCATTTCTTGCGAGGGACCTCCATACTAAAATGTATGTACACTTGTTCACGTATGGACTATTAGGTCCTATCCTCGTAAGTGTAAAATGCGGACGAAGTGTCATACGGGTTTCTTTATTTCATATACAAAAAAAAACTGTAACTAAATCTGAGGCTTTAGCTTCTTTAGCTTCTGTAGCTACTGAAAAAAAAGCGGTAAAAGGTCCACCGTGTCAAGATACACAAAACTGTAGTATTTCTATACTAACTTTGTTTGAACACTTATTTCCCCCTTTAAAAGATGAAGGTTCACATCTCTCTTTATTTCTTAAAGTATTTTATTTATCTATTTTACCTAAGTTTTCAAAACTCTAGAAGTTTCATACGTATATTTTTTTATGAGTTGCGTATCTTCTGTTCGTGTGAACCGATTACAATGATACACCGCTTTTATATTGCAAGAAAGAACGCCAAACACGTTATTGAAAACCCCGTTTGTATCAGTTAAGTTATTTATTCGTTATTGGTGCACAGGCCGTGATAATTTGCATTCTAGTGGCTTCTGTTTGCTTCTTTTTGAGTGAACCGATTACAATGATCTAAAGCTTAAATATTGTCAAAAATAAGTCAATGAGTTCAGTGGTTTTCGAGTTACTGGCGCCATCGCTTGAAACTTCACGTATCCTCTGTTTCAGTGAACCGTTCGCAATGAAACAAATCTGAGCAATGAAACAAAATTAAGCCTAATGTGTTATTGTTAACCTTATTTCAAGCGGTCGAGTGGTCTGTGAGTTATTGGCGCCGTCGCTTGAAACTTCGATTGTATTCTGTTTGAGTGAACCGATTGCAATGAAACTAAGCTTATATGTTGCACGGAAGTAAGCTTAATATATTACCTATCGAAAATCCGGTTCCAATCGGTTCAGTGGTTTGCGAGTTTATCGCGAATACACAACCAGACAAACAGACCAACAAACAAAAATTCTAAAAATGAACCGAATGGTTTATTACCTTTTTGTGACCCTCCAGATCAATTTTTCCCGATAATTTTCAATGAACAGAATCGGCGAGTTATTATATGTATAGAATAGATGATCAATTCACAAGTAAAAATGATTTATTTTCACTTTCGCATATAAAGTTTGGATGAAACATTAGTTTTTTTTAATATTTGTAAAACGTAACCTAGACCCTAGTTTTTTGACCGACTTGTCATAGTCGACTAGGAGACGCTTTACACGACTATGTTTAGGACGGACGCTACAGTTTTTACTCTGAGGACTGTCAACAACAAAATGACGTTTTCAAAATGACGTAAGTAGTTCCGCTTTTCGCCATTCTACAGAAAAGTTGGTCAAGCAAATTATCCCAATAACCCATAGAGTAACAGTTTGACGCGTTGCTCTAAGCAATAACCCTTGAAACAGTGGGTACAAACCAAAGATTTTGGAAACTACGCCAGGGGGCGTTAGAAGCGCAGCGTTTTTCTTACGTCAATGGTATTATGGTACAAACCAAAGATTTTGGAAACTACGCCAGGGGGCGTTTAGAAGCGCAGCGTTTTTCTTACGTCAATGGTACAAACTCTAAAAAAAAAATGTACGAAAATGGAGGAATTTTCATAGCCAAACTCATAAAATGACGGTGGATTGCTAGTGTTAAAAATTAATGCGTGTGTGGTAGCAAAATACGTCGATAAAAAAATCCAATTTCTTTAAGTGGATGGTAATGTAATTGTGATTTTTATCCGAAATGTTCATTTGGTATGTCAAAAGAGATATAGATATATTGATAAAATTACGTTAGTCAATTTACAGAGCAAAAAAACTTATTCAGTAGAAATTTTGAAAATTTAGTATGGTATCACCACAAAACAAAATGTCTTCCTATCTATGGTATGGTTTGCGTGTCAGTGGTTTTGTTTTATTTTTATCTCTCTTAATTGTGAATATTGTCATGTGTTTAGTGAAATAGCGTTGAGTTTGAAAGTTTTCTCCTCCGCATCAAACTTTTTTTATAACGGAGGTTGGAGATAGTATTCATTATTTGTTTTCTGTTTTTGTCATTATAACCTTATTAAAATGGGCGGTGCACGCAGAAAATGTGAAATTTGTGATATCAAAGAGAAAGACTGTAGTGAAAAGTTATTAAAAACAACCTAAATTCCCTTTAAGGGAAAATATGTAAGTAAAACCTACGTAATTTATATGCCAAGCACTTGTTACATTAGCTGCGTTCCGAATCAACGATAATATCACTGTTATCGCTCACAGCGCTGTAAAAAGTGATTTGGGCGGGACATAGAGTAACACGATTTTCGCGCGCAAAGCCCGGAAAAGAGTACGCAAAGCATCATATTTTCATTCAAATGGTTCTGGCATTTTTTTTTTTGAGGGGAAGCAACGTAAAAGGCGTCTCCTAAACGGGCTTGCGCGGTTTGATGCGTTGCTCTAAGGGGCGGGACGCTTTTGAGCGCGCTGTGAGCGATAAAATCGATACTATCGTTTACTCGGAACGCAGCTATTTTAAGTTTTGCACTGATGTGAAGAAAAAACAGGCCGTACAATGGCTGTAAGCCACTACAGTTATTTTTTTACTGAATTCTAGACAGATTGCTGGCTTTTCTGAAGCTGCTGTGTGGCCAAAGAAATTTGGTACAAAAGGCTGGCTAAATGTTATTATTATTAGTATACATTCAATGTTGTAGTGGTTGTTGGGAGCTCAAAAGCCCAACCCCTCTACTTTAACAAACAAACATTATTTATGTGTTTGTTCTTAAATGGTATGAATTACCTAATAATTGAATGTAATTGGTAGACAAAAATTTTATTGTGTTCATTATCATGGTACATTACTAGTAATAGTATTTAAAGTACTTTTATTTAAACTTATTTAAATATTTTTATTTATAGATGTAAAGAGTGGGTGAAGGTAGTGGGGAAAGAGGATCTTGTTTACTTGCCCATTGAAAAGCTTCATGATCTGCGCTATGTTTGTGGAAATCATTTTGGAAAACGGGATTATACAAAATCAAAAAGCAGATTAAAGAAGCATGCCATACCTAAGCTTGGCCTTAAACTGCCTCCACTTCCTGATGAATATCTTAAGGGTTTTCCTCTTCATATGGCAAGAACTATCCGAGGTAAGAAGGTGAAGGCCGCTCTCTCTAGCTCTGACCGTTAGTTCGCAAAATTCAAAAATGAGTCACGGGAATGAGCAGGGCAGGAAAAGGCGACGAATCGTTCCAGAAAGTAACTGTCAGGGCTAGAGTTACTTTGTGTTTAGGTAGTATAAATATAATTAATTATGTTTTCTTAGCCTGTGACTTTGTTTGTATAGAATTTTTCTCAAACATGCTTGGAAATTCAATAATTATTTTGACAATCTTCTTAGAGCAAAATTGAAGTATCCGTACTGGTAAAAAACGTGCGAGCAGTGGCCGGGAAAGTAAGTATGAAAATCCTTTTCTTACGTGTCAAGCGGTCGGGAAAACTACTATGAAAATTCATTTTTGTCATCTAATTTCAAAACGGAACCAGCTTTTTCTCCAAAGCATAGTAACCAAGGAAAACAATTTGGAATTTGGAAGGATATGGAAAGGATAGGATTACAATATTATAAAAATTCTATTCTATAATTTTATATTATTATTTACAATAAATATATACAACGAGCTATATACACGATAATCATTAGAAGACAGTATGATGGATACGGACGTAGGAAAGAGTATCTTATAGGAGAGGAGGCTTTCATAAAGTACATAATTACATCGGAGAGGACAAGCTAGGAATATGTGATTGTTTTCCTTAATTTTCGTTTCCCTAACTTAAAAAAAAACCAAGGAGATGGCAAATAACGAAAGAGTTCTGAACAAGGAGGTCACACACCGTTTATTTCGCGCAGGACCGAAGTAACTAGTGTATAATCTGTGGCGCAGGGTCCGAGTTTTGAACTCATCTAATGACAATAGTATATTATGCAATTAGTGAATAAAAGACAGATTTAAAGCGAGGGCCAGAGATGAATCACGAGTAAGTGAAGGATTCTAACGACTGAATCACGACCGCAGGGAGTGATTCATGTGTTAGAATCTTGAGCGACGCGAGTGATTCATGGCCCTCGATTTAAATCCCTTTTATTCAAGAGTTGCATACTATACTTTATACCATTACTACGAGAAAAAGAAAGATTTAAGCGAAAATATACATTTAAGGAGGTTGTATAGCATTAAGATGGAGGTCGAATATATTCATGTAACAAATATTTGGTAATAAGGCGTACAGACTAAACTTCCAAAGAGCCATCAAAAATTTATATCTTGTTACTTAAATGAGAAATTTATTGTTGATTAGTTAATTAAATATCATAAAATGAACGTTCATCATATTTTCTAGAATACAGTTTAATTTGCTGACCACCCCGTTTGCTGACCACCTCTTTTATATTTATGCTCTCCTGGTAGGTACTTGTTTATTTTATGCCCCTACAAGCCTCCAGTTGCTGTCCTCCTCTTGAAAATTCATGTTCTCCTGGTACTTCGTATTGAGTCGAATATATTGATGTGTTCTGAATTCAAACACCAAAATCGTGATTAAAAGATCTTTTTATTCACTGTTTCTAGTGAATAAAATAATCTTTTTAGAGGGGGAATGGTATAAAAAAAATTTCTCTAATTTGAAATGCCTTGATCAACTCTAAAAAAGTAAATTAAAATTATTTGTGTTATTGGGAATCAAATATTATTTCATAATAAACAATTTTTTTTCTTTAATATTAAAGATATGATTAAGATTTGTTTTATTCTAAATCTATTAATCAATTGAATAGGTTCAAGAATAGGTACCCCGAACATTTATTAGTTATTAGCGGGAACATCATATTGACTTATTGTATTTAATTTAGTGTAATTTAGGTTGTAATTGTGAATAAAATTATTAAGTCAATGGAATTTAGAAATAGCGCTTCAAATATCATGCATGTCATGACTATTTAAATTCTTATGAAAACTTTTTCAGTGGCAAAAAGAGAAAATACTAAAAATGTAAGTAATTTATGTAAGGATTTGAATATCCGCGCATTTTTTGACAAAAGCACTATACAAGCCTTGACCGAAACCAGGTATTGATGGACTCACGATGTGGGCCTCGGCTAACGCCTCTGCCCACATTATCACGTTCGTCCTTCAATACCCGTTTTTTCGACCGCTGCAGTAATGTGCTATTATTACTCCATTGACAACGATGATTTCTTTTTTTAAAGTTTGGTTAGTCCCCCTATTCCTAAATTGTTATTGCTGCAGGGCTGCAGGAAGCACTGCACTTCCTCTTCATATGCATGACAGAGCAAAAATCCAATTTTTTCCTCTACAACTTTGCCTTTTTATTCAATTTTGATTAAATATGGAATTAAAATATAATTTAAACATATAACTATTAATTTGTGTAGATATGGTTGCCAACTGGCAAAGCCTATAATAAGAAGGCTTTAAATTTTCATAAACGAAAATAAAAATATATATATAAGAAGTACATAACATAAATTGGATTGCAACCATTCTTATACTTTGCTTATTTTTTAATTATTTCTTCCTTGTCAAGCATCCATTGAATAGTGATTGTTCGGCAATGGGAGGGAGGCAATTATTTAACGTGACCCCCCAAAATACCAAGTAGAAAAATGCAAAAATAATTATTTATAACTAGTTAAAGATTTATAACTAGTTAAAGATTTATAACTAGGTAATTATTTATGAAATTTTATTTCATATAAAAGCATTTTAAATTTACACATCGTCAACAGTCAAATAAATAAAAACATCATCCTAATCAAATAAACCTCCTCTCATCATCCCTGGTGTAAAGGATCCCATGATGCTGGCAGCATTGCCTCGTTGTATTGCAATGGACAACCTTTACACCAGATATGATCCGGAGCGAGGGTCACCTTTACTGCTAAGGCGCCGGCCTACCTCGGCGACAAAACGTTTCGCCTCACGCCCCAACAGCCTGCATTTTTGACTGCAAATGGGATAAAAACATAATTGGTTCCCAATGCAGAGTACTTGCCCCGCTTTTTCTTCGCCGCGTATCCAGCAGCAGCTCCAGCTTCTCTGCTGATGCACGTGGCGTCCGACAGTAAGCACCTTCCCTTTTCCCATGGAACCATAGCCATACCGTCAGGTATCTTTCCATCAGATCTACTCAGACCCGGAGGCTCCAGTTCGCAGGGGATGTTTGCCGAGACAAGAGCTCTGCGGATAGTTTCATTTAGGGCGTTGTGCCGTGGGAACCTCCCAGAACAACGACAGCAACTCAAAGCGTGGTGCCCATTTCTCTCCACCGTGGAGACAGAGATGCATCGATGAATTTCACAAACATCGCAGCCAAGGCGGAGAGCCACAGCCACCCTCATCGAGTCGTTATCGAGGAATGTCCCCATATGCGGAGAAGGTGGCGCGTGCAGCCAAGCCCCCGACTCAGCTTTCGACACGGCTCTAAGTCTGGCTTTGTCAACGCCAGCCGCTCTATCCAATACATGTCTGGAAATTCTTTTGGCCCCGACTAGTTAAAGTGAATTACTTTTAACTAGTAACAGAACCTGTCAGTCAACGACCCATCCGTCTTCTTATGAAGCTACCAAATGTCTAACTTCAAAAGTTCAGTTTTCCTGTACAGTAATATAGGCAATAAGACATTATCCTATCCGATTTCCATGTATTCACATACATTAGGTAAACACTTTAAAGTATATAGTATGGTGATACGGAACTGTCGGCGCCCGAAAATCACAGCCCACTCACACTTGACTGGTTTTCTGGACACAGCGCTTTTCATAAGCTGCTAGATATAACCATGAATAACACCTGGTTTGGTGGTGTAGCGCCCAACAGCTCTGCACTCGAAGGAGACTGGTAATATATATTTAGTCGCACTCAGCTTGGAAGTGCCGGGTCTAGAGGGTCCAGGTTCAATGGCAGAGGTGAAACATTCGTTGAATTCAGGTTTTTTGGCGCCGAGTTTGTGGGTAGTACAAGCCAAGGCTGGGTGGTGGAGGAAGCTTTGCGCTCGTCAATTTGTATGTAAAATAGACTCTGCGCAGCTAAGGTTCAAGTAGTTTCCCCACACACCTATACTTGCCTAACTTAAGACAAGTTAGCTTTTCAAAGTTTGCTAAGGTGAGTCCTCTAGTTTCATACTACCTATTGCTGAAGTATCAAGAAAGTGCTTTACATGTGTTTAAGTCGTTGACGTAAAATTTTAAATGCAAAATCTTTGCGATACACACATACTAAAGTAATCTGTGCTCAACAAGGAGGTTTTACTACGCTTCGCGTAGCGTGGGTTAAAACCTCCTTGATGCTCAATCAAAAATACCTTTTATTAAATAAAAAAAAAACATTTCATTTCGTAAGAAAAACTTTCCAAAATCTTTGGTTTGACCCCAGTCTCAAAAAGTCATAGACATTTAAAGCCCACTATCGCTTTAAGGTAAACGCGCTTTTAGGCGGATCGTGCGGGCCGCGCGCATTTTAGCCATTGGCGATGCTGTCACCCTTGCACACGTCCGCACCGCGCGGACCCGCGCGGCCCCCCTCGCAGCGCGCGCATCTCATGGGATGGTGTGATGTGACCATTTGTGGGAGATTTTTACCAATTTGGCTTGAATTTTATTTTGACCGAATATGTTGTTGAAATACCTTGGTTTATTCGTCCAAGCGAAATATAAATACAAAATATAGCAGGTTTTAGAATAGTTACACCGACAGAAACCCTAAACTACACATAACAATGTTCTCATAATATTATTGAAAATACAATGAAACAAATTTATCGCATTTCATCTTCCGCATCTGGCAGCACTGAAACAGCGCGCGGAGTGGCGGCATAAGGGCTCCCGCACACGACCGAGAATCGGTGACCGATTTTTTGTCGGCATCCCGCTCTGACGTGTTATCACCTGGATCTTCCGTCCTTGTCCTGGCCGATAATCGCCCACCGATTCTCGGTCGTGTGCGGGAGCCCTAATGTGATCGCATTGCCGCCTGGGGGAGTTCAACAAATTCCGGTATTGCGAGAGTGCGATGCGACTAGTTGCGCGTTGTTCCTTATATTTTTATACAAAGTATTCAAAATCCGCGAGGCGATCCGCCCAAATGCGCTTGCACCTTTAGCAATCCAGGGCAGGCGCGGATCCAGGGGGGGGGGGGGGTCACAGGGGTCATGACTCCTCCCGAAATCCACAGATAGTTTTAATGCTAATTTAGAAAATCCCGGTACCCAAACAATTTGCACAGAACCAAACATACATTACCAGTACAATATTTGTACAGTGTCGCGGGCCAAAGCTCGTAATTTTATATTCATAAAGTATTTTGTTTAGATTGACATTTTTAAATTCGTAATATCTTTTGAATGGAATACCAGATTTAAATAATTTAAAAAGTATAGAATACGTATTGAAACAGACTTAAACGAAATGATTTATTTGAGTAAGGATTTAATACAAAGGTATGGATAAAATGGTCTGATTTTAGTTGGCATTACTATTAGCTTTGGAAATGTAAAAAAGTAGTTGTTGTAACATAACTACAATAGTTGGACATATGGTCTCACGAAGTTTTTTTTAGATATTAATATGTTCTTTAATATTGTGAAACATTATTTTGTTCTATTATCACTACTTTTCGTAGCGCGTGCGATGAAAGACATCATATGGCAATTTTTTTCTCTTGGGTTACATTATTGAAGTTTTAGTAAGGATCTCTATTTTTTTCTAGTAATAAATATAGCTTATGTTACTCAGGAATGTAGCATTTTAGGGGTGAAATTTTTATTGAAATCGGTCCCGTAGTTTTTTAATAAAATACAAGACTTTCCTCTTTATCTTTCTTAAATATATAAATTAGCTTGTCCTGACTTTATGACTGATTCATCAACGCCGAGCCGTAACCGCTTTACCTACTGATCTGAAATTTTGTATACAAGTTTTTGCACTTCAAAACCAGGTGGTGAAATAAGGGATGAAAGTTTGTATGAAAATCCTTTGTTTTTAGGGTTCCGTACCTCAAAAGAAAAAAACGGAACCCTTATAGGATCACTTTGTTGTCCGTCTGTCTGTCTGTCTGTCTGTCTGTCAAGACCCTTTATCTCACGAACGGGTAAAGGTATCAGGTTGAAATTAATATCGTATGTTAAGGTCCATGAACTACACAAGATCTGAAAATTTAAATTTTTTACAACAACGCAATCAAAAGATATGGCTTTTTATGTCCTCATCTCCATACATTTATGCAAAAATGCAAAACCTACAGGGTACTTCCCGTTGACCTAAAATTATGAAATTTGGCAAGAAGCTAGGTCTCACAGTAAAAATAAAGGGAAAAGTCTGAAATCATTAAATATTACAACTTTTCTCGTAACTAATAGAAACCAATTGTGGTGAGCTCCCGTTTCTAGAACATTCATATAAGAGAGGGGTCAAGTTGGATGGTCGCGGAGGCGAATTTTGTTTTAGTTCTATTTTAAAAACGAGAACACTTACAAACTTGAAAATTGGTATGTTTATAGATCATAAGCTATAAAATAACAACAAATAGTAAAATTTGGTCAAGCGCGTGTCAGACTCAAAAAATCTAGCACATTAACTTACTGAAATTTCAACTAATACAATTATGATTATGTGGTGGTACGGAACCCTCAGTGCGCGAGTCCGACTCGCACTTGGCCGGTTTTATGAATTAGATAAACACAAATTTGAATTTAAGCTTTTAGTAAAAAATAAAAAAACTGTCTAAGCATTTCTAAAATGTATGTTGGTCTATAGGTAAGTCTTTAATTTTTACAGGTTACTCAAGGTTATACAAGTTTGGTTTTGAGCTCTCCGTACACGTGTTACTTAACTTCTTATTATTCTTTTCTTAAATGATTTCACCCCTTTGGAGAATGATATCTCAAAATTTCTGAAACATGTGTTTCTTTGTCTTTTATTATTAGCTTAAATCCAATTTTCTAGATACCTCATGATAAAACTGTAAGATTTCATACAAAATTTCATTCCTCATTTCACCGAGTTAGGGGATGAATTTCTAAAAATACTGAAACACGTAGGTACTTTTTAATTTTTTACGGAGAATTCAAAACCAAATTTGAATAATTTTACTTTTAAAAATGAAAGACTTAATTATAGACCAACATACGAAAAAAAATCATCCCCTTTTTCACCCCCTTGAAGGGTGAATTTTAAGAAATGCTTAAACAAAAAAAACGGTTGTCTGTAAAGTCGGTTTACTGACGATAGTTAAACGTGACAACATCATAAGAAAATACTGATGGATTGGTTGCATCTTTCTTTTTTTTTACCAGTACCCGTACCCGAAATGTACCGGTACCCGAACCCGTATGGAACGCCTCAGAGCGAGGTAACGCCGCATTTTTTCGTGCTTGCGTGCAGCCGGCTCCATCGAATTATAAGACGTTGTCACGTCAATATGCTAAAACGTGTTTTTTTTATTCTTACCAAAAACTTAAATTCAAATTTGTATGAATCTAACTCAAGAAACAAAAGACTTTCATACAAACTTTCATCCCTTATTTCACCCCCCTAGGGGATAAATTTTGGATTATTCTTCCTTAGTGGAAGGTATTCAAGCGCAAAAAATCTATGTACAAAACTTTAGATCTGTAGCTATAGCAGTTATAGCAATACGTTGATGAATCAGTCATTAAGTCAGAACAAGCTATTTTATATAAGGTCATAAAGAAATAGTGAACATAATTTTAGAACGTTATTCAAGCCTGAAACTGAACATCTTTCCCCTGCGAACATAGGTCGAAATACAAAAAACCAAATTTGACCTCCCATACAAAATGCGGTATGTGCTGATGCAGTTTCTATTGGAGGTCAAAAATTGCTTTTCATATTTAGAGCTATGTTCCGTGGGGGAAGTTGTTCAGTTTGATGGTCTGAGTAACTTAACAATATTATGTTCACTATTTTATTTTTGCTTTTCCATTAGGACCTTATATATAGATTGTTGTCAGTATTTCTTAGCCCTATTACGTGAAATTTTGAACTCATTTCGATGGCGAATTTGCAATATGTGTATGCTTGTCTCTGTGACGTGATATACAAGTATGAAAAACATGTTTTTTCTTTGCTCATAAAACTAACTATGCTCATTTTTGTGTCAGCCTCGATGACCCCCCCAAAATCTAGGGCTGGAACTGCGCCTGACGGGGGGAGCAATGAATAATTTCCTCACTTGACACTGGCGGTTCGCCATATTTCGTTACGTTAGTATTATATAGTCTAAGGGTTTTGAGCACATTTTGTTCCTCCGTTTACATTTGTGATACTGTGTGTTCAACAAATAAGAGACAGAGCTGACGGTAATAGTTAACATTTGACAGCAGCCTGTCTCGACCACACATATTTTTAATCTGTGACACTGATGGACGTCATATAACACTACGGATTAAAACCTGCTCATGAGCTTTGTGTGCGGTTTTAGCGCGCTAATAGTCGGTTCAAAACTTGCTCGTATTCACTCGTTTAAGCGACGTGACGTCATCAGTGACGTCACTTTAGCGCGCTATCATTGCATACGAAAATGAGGTAGTGCAGCATGTGCGAAACGTCAAATTCATAAGACATTTGTCATCAATCTCATTTTCGAGAGATTTTTTTCAACTTTGTTTGGGTTTTTTAGATTTAATTATCTTATCGAATAATCATTATCTCTCAATAATTTCTTAAAATGCAAAACAAAATCAAAATTTTAATTTTTCTCAGTGACATTGACATAAGCGCGCTCTAGTCTGGTTTAAAACTGTATTCGATTGTATTCGACGAATGCACGCATATAGAAATAAACCGACTATATTCAGTGAATGTGATGTGTGCGTTGAATTCAAGAAACAATCCGTAGTGTAAAGCTATCCTGCTGTCAGTGGCTGTCAGGGTAATTTCTACCCGATTCAGAACGCACATTTATCTGGTCATTGTAGTGCCGTGTATTCTCCAACTTCGACACTGGCAAAATTGTCCATGTTGACAGAAGCCATATTACAAATATTTGATTTGATTTAACGCAACATAAATGCCAAAGAAGAAAAGTCGCAGAACTTGCGAAATATGTGGCGTCAAAGAGGCTCATTTGGGGGAACCTTTGTTTTTTGCCAATTTCCCTCTAAACGAAAACCGGTAAGTTTCTTCGACTTGAGTTCGTCTAGTATAATTACTATACTCTTTGGAGTTCGTTTTCTTAGGGTTCCGTACCTACCCCAAAATAAAAAAACGCTTGAAAAAAGAACGGAACCCTTATAGGATCACTGTTGAACGTCTGTCTGTCTGTCAAGACCCTTTTTCTCACGAACGAGAAAAGGTATCAGGTAATATAATAGTAACCAATTAGTGAGCTCCCGTTTCAAGAACTTCTATAAAAGAGGCGTTGGATGGTTGCGGAGTTTTTAATCAAAAAGCTAAAGCTTTTAGTATATCATATGGTAGATAGGTACGGAACCCTCAGGGTGCGATTCCAACTTGCACTTGGCCGGTTTTTTTACCCTAATTATACTACCTATCTTTTTACCTATTGCGTCTACACCAAAACTGCAAGTATGATGCGCTAATCAGGCTTTTGATCTAAGGCAGATTGTCAATTTCTTTGAAGAATGCTGGTTACATAGGTCTTTGCAATTTTGACTTTCGGGAGCTAGAAAGCCCAACTTTTCTTTCAAAATATGAAAAAAATCTATTTACAGCTGCAAAGAATGGGTGCGACTCACTGGCAATCAAGACTTTGTTCATGTGCCAATTGAAAAGTTAAACAGCATTAAACATGTATGCGGTAATCATTTTAACAAGAGAGACCTGAATAAACATGGAAATAAACTAAAGAAGCGTGCTATACCTTGCCTTAATTTGAAATTTCCTCCACTAAGTAGTGAACAGATGTCTGGATTTCCTTGCCATTTATGTGAGTAATTTTCTATTTTGTCAGCTTCTTTTAAGTTTTATCATTTCCAGCCTTCACGGTCTAGCGGTTAAATTCCATAAATCCAGGTCAAACGGTAAACAATTTGGCTGTCAATCCGGAGGGTTGATTGCAGGATGGATCACCACATTGTCTAACAAGTAAGATAATTTGACTGACCCATTGATGTGGTTGGTAGTGAGCCTGCCTTCTGTGCAGTGGGCCGCTGATTCAATCCCCACCCAGGGCAAACATTAAAAAAATAAAAAAAACCGGCCAAGTTCGAGTCGGACTCGCGCACCGAGGGTTCCGTACCAACACAAAATCATAATTGTATTAGTTGAAATTTCAGTAAGTTAATGTGTTAATTTTTTTGAGTCCGACACGCGATTGACCAAATTTTATTATTTGTTGTTATTTTATAGCTTATGAACTATAAACATACCAATTTTTAAGTTTGAAAGTGTTCCCGTTTTTAAAATAGAACTAAAACAAAAATCGCTTTCGCGACCATCCAACTTGACCCCTTTCTTATATGAATGTTCTTGAAACGGGAGCTCACCACAATTGGTTACCATTAGTTGTGAGGAAAGTTGTAATATTTAATGATTTCAGACTTTTCCCTTTATTTGTACTGTGAGACCTAGCTTCTTCCCAAATTTCATAATTTTAGGTCAACGGGAAGTACCCTGTAGGTTTTGCATTTTTGCATTAATGTATGGAGATGAGGACATAAACTGCCATATGTTTTGATTGTGTCGTTGTAAAAAATTAAAATTTTCAGATCTTGTGTGGTTCATGGACTCTAATATATGGTATTAATTTCAACTTGATACCTTGACCCGTTCGTGAGATAAAGGGTCTTGACAGACAGACAGACGGACAACAAAGTGATCCTATAAGGGTTCCGTTTTTTTCTTTTGAGGTATGGAACCCTAAAAAAGAAAACATTGATGATTTGATGTAAACATAGAAAAATAATACACTAGTATTGAATATAAAAATATTATGTATTTCAGATTTGAATCTGTTGAGTTTTCTTAAATGATGACTTCCATCAAAAAGTGTTGTGTTCCTAACTGCGAAGTGAGTCGTTCTAGTAAGTATCTATTCATCATTGATTCTTCATTATTTCAAGCCCAAGGGCTTCTAGGCAGCAAAAATTTTCTGGTGTTTCTGTCTTCATCAATCATCTTGATAAGGTCATACATAACATATGTGTAGTCTTTCAAAATTAATACTTTTTTTTTTCAATGTAATAAATTTCAATTTTCAGGTGAAAACAGCGATATATTGCATGTTTTTCCAAATCCTACAAATGATCCAGATCGCTTTAAATCTTGGCTTTGTGCTATTGGAGGAGAGATATCAGCCTTAAATGCTGAAAGTATCTTTAAAATAAGAAGAGTATGTCACAAACACTTTGAAGTAAAGTATCACACGCGGAGCAGAAGATTAAGCAATAATGCCATTCCTTCTTTACATCTGACTAGTAAGTTATTAGGGTTTCATACCCAAAGAGTCTAATGAGCCATTTATAATAAAACAAAAGCTAACTATCCTTTTCTTGATAGATAGTGTCATTGGTCGTGGTAGGAAAATTTAACTGTCGACTTATTTTTTCCAGGCACTAGATAAGTACTATACATACAATATTTTTTCCTATTGTTGTCTTAGTAAGGTAAGTGTTGCCTTAGGAGGTTAATTTACTCCACGCTTCATCTACACAAAATTTATTTTTCAACAACTGTCTTCCGCGCTAACTATCAATACCTTAGATTATGAATAACGGCAGCTTACTGCCTATGATCAATACCTTTGAATACTCAGTTGACACTTAACTGTAAAAACAACTCATTGGACCCCATTGCTGTCACACACATGTCCGTCTGTTTGTTGTCTTTCACATAGGTTTAACAGCCTACCCATTGGAGCTGCGGTCTTTTCATAGTACCTGGTTGACCGAGCTTCATAGGCGTACCCAGCATTTGATTTTGGAGTGGGTTATACTTGGTAAATAAAATATAGGTATAACAAACACATCTGTATTATAGTCGAAATGACACTATGGATGGATATATCTGAAATAAATTTTTGAATTTGAATTACAGGAAAGAAGCACAATTTTTTTGAAATCTGCAAAAAAACCTTTACGAACAAACTTAGTTTTGCGGTCATTAAAATCTACTTTATTGAGTCACACTCGCACTTAACCGTTTTTTAGGGTTCCGTACCTCAAAAGAAAAAAACGGAACCCTTATAGGATCACTTTGTTGTCCGTCTGTCTGTCTGTCTGTCTGTCTGTCTGTCTGTCAAGACCCTTTATCTCACGAACGGGTAAAGGTATCAGGTTGAAATTAATACCATATATTAGGATCCATGAACCACACAAGATCTGAAAATTTCAATTTTTTACAACGACGCAATCAAAAGATATGGCATTTTATGTCCTCATCTCCATACATTTATTCAAAAATGAAAAACCTACAGGGTACTTCCCGTTGACCTAAAATTATGAAATTTGGCAAGAAGCTAGGTCTCACAGTACAAATAATGGGAAAAGTCTGAAATCATTAAATATTACAACTTTTCTCACAACTTATGGTAACCAATTGTGGTGAGCTCCCGTTTCAAGAACATTCATATAAGAGAGGGGTCAAGTTGGATGGTTGCTGAGGCGATTTTTGTTTTAGTTCTATTTAAAAACGGGAACACTTACAAACTTGAAAATTGGTATGTTTATAGGGCATAGGCTATAAAATAACAACAAATAATAAAATTTGGTCAAGCGCATGTCGGACTCAAAAAATCTAGCACATTAACTTACTGAAATTTCAACTCATACAATTATGTTTATGTGGTGGTACGGAACCCTCAGTGCGCGAGTCGGACTCGCACTTGGCCGGTTTTTTTTACCGGTGGTGAATTTCTTTCGTTTACAGGTGGTGAAATCGCACATAGAAATTTTTGTTTCGCGTAAGTCGTTTCTTAGCATAAAAGTTTCTTTTGCAGTTTGTGTAGTGTATTTTCTGAACAAATTTAGTTTCAAGAGTAAAAACTTCATCCTCCGCGCTAACTTTTGTGTGCAGAACAGAATATGAGACAGGACTCCGTAAGTTAAGAGACTCCGTGTACTGAGATTGGACTCGAATGTATATATTTCCGTGAAAGTGCTGTGATAAATCAAGTAAAATGAGTGGTACTTTTGGTCATACTCGTAGAACATGTGAAATTTGTGGCAAGAAAGAGAAATACCTACTTCACACTTCACCGAAAAAGTGCTTTTTGCAAGATTCCCTCTAAATGAGAAAAAGGTCAGTAATTTTACACATATTTAAAAGAGACAGCTTTTTATAAAAAAAAAATATTTGAAAAACCAGAACCCGACTACTGGCAAATCTTGCTCTACAAAAGTATGAAATAAGAAAATATTGTCATCTGAAATTTTTATTAAATCTGCCGAAATTGCTACCTATATTTGAGCTATATTGATCCGTGAGGTGACGGCAAAGAACCCGTGGGTGTCGTAAAAGGCGACTAAGGGTTATAAACTGGAGGATTGGCAGCAACATCCTCCTTTGTATCTTACTTACTGCGGTCACCTACAACCGCGGTCCATGGTGCCAGCCGTAAAGGTAACAAGCGAGGTGACTATGGTTCTTCCCCTCTACATTTTTTCAGCAAAGAGGGAACTCCCTGTCCTGTATACAGCCTGTAGTGGACGTTTCGTGGTATGTTATGATGATCTAAGCTATAGTCTGACCGCAACCCCTGTACCGCGCCTTAGGTATGCTCACGGTGAGACGGGGGGCCATCACTCGTCATCACTCAAGGCGGCAACAAGTTTTTGCTCTTTCCTTCCCACTCCCCCACCTCCCATATTTAACGGTCATATTATTTTCTTATATTTTAATTTCAGAGGGTTTCTTCCAGCTTTACCTAAAAACATTTGTGCTCTTAAGCAAGAGTTTTAATGTTTTATCGTAATGGGTAAAGGCCATAGAACATGTGAAGTTTGCGGGGTGAAGGAGAGACACATTGTCGAGAACTCATTGCTGTTTTCCAATTTTCCTTTGGATCAAAACCGGTGAGCTGCTATGACAACTTGTTTACAAGCAACAGGGCTATTATACCCGGACACTACATACATCGAGCGCGAATTATAGTCCCCTGTCAAGTGTATATCCGTGTGCTCCTTGATGATACAAGTGTGGAAGTAGTCTCAATCTCTTCGTTTGATCTTGAAGAAACATTATTTTGATTGTGGACGTCCCAAAAGTTGTACGTACTAATGCTGCGGACACATTGGAGCGACAGAGATACGTACTGATCCAACGTAAGAAGTCCGTTTTTATGTTTCCTGAGCACGAAGATACAGGGTTCATTTATGGTTTCAACAATAATGGTAAAAACGGAACCCTTACCCTTACGGTGCGACTTCGTCTGTCTGTCTGTCAAAGCTGTATATCTTGGCGAAATTTGGAATAGTTTTAAAAATACCGCGTTTTAGACAAAAACCTACAGCGCTATCTGTTGGCGAGTAGCAAGGCTTGCTCACCCGATGATATTTTAATGTTGAGGCGGCTATTAAATTATAGAGCGAAGCTCGGTCGACCAGGTACTTATATTTTAAACTCAGAATGCTAGGTGGGCCGATAGATGTGTCTGGAAGTATATTACAGTAAAAATAAAACGATTAGGTACATATCATCCAAGTTATCTCTTGACTTTACTTTTATATATTTTGTGTCTTATTGTAATATATGGATTGTAAGTTCCTACAGACAATTATTTTTGACTATATGTTCCTTTAATTTCAGTTGCCGAGAGTGGCTAAAAGCAGTTGGCAACGAAGAACTGGTGCACTTACCGATAGAAAAGTTGCACGAGCAGCGTTGTGTGTGTGCCAAACATTTCCGGAGGCAAGATGTAAATAAGAAGGGAAATCGGCTTAAAAGACATGCAATCCCAACGTTGAATTTAATGGCAGCACCTCTTACTGAGAGTCAACTGGCCGAATTTCCACTACGTGTGGGGATAGACAAAAGAAGTACGCGATAAAAACTGATACATCCCGATTATTATACTCCAACAGTGATGTTTATTGCGTGAAACTCAACAAATGTTTTGCGGGGGAGGGGCGCGGGGCAGGAGTGCGGATCGTACTCATTTACCCGTGCGCAGCAAATAACCGTCACTGTTGGACTTATGTGAAACATAGAAATTTAAGGGTAATAGAAGGAAGATCAATGAAAATATGTGTCAAAAGGTATTCTGACATTCATTCAGTCATTGTCAATACGGCATAGACGTCGTCCTGTAAATTTTGTATGAGCATATCAAATCACGTTTGATGATTTGACATTCCAACTTGGGACAAAATGGCAGATGTCATCCCATAGTAAAATAAATTATTATTCCCTCTATCACAGATTAAATAATAGTTGTCAGTTTATTTATTTGTTCGAGCATCACGCAAAAACTACTGAACCGACTTTAATGAAACTTTTATGTTTAACAGCTAATAGTTTGATTTAAACACTGTTAATTTTATTTTTATATGCGTACGAAATCGTGTAATAAAATTATCAGATATCTAGGTTTAGCATCGTAACATCATAGCAGAAAAATTACAAGTTTTTCCGTAATATTTCGCAAAAATGTATGTGATAAGCAATAAATAAAAGCGGGTCGCGTGTGGCCAAAGATTTCGGACCTCCTTGCTTCGCTCGGCGTGTGGCTGACACTTAAATAGCAAAGGACCTCATCGTTTTTACAGCTTAATAAATAATAAATAATAATAAAATAGTTTATTATTCACAAAAATTGAACAAATTAAATTAAACACTGGTCCCGAGCTAAGTAAAAACTTGTGTTACGGTGACCAGTTTGCTTCTCCTTAACCGATGGACTAAGTAATATGAATAATAAGACAAACAATCTATTATAGGTAAGCTAACATTAACAATCAACGTGCGTGCGTGCGTATTGTGAGAAAGGCGTGTATGTGTGTGTATGTGTTTGTGTGTGTGTGTGTGTATGAGTGTTTGTATGACCTATGAGATAAATATTAAATAAGATAAATATAAATAGAACCCACAAGAGGAATCACAGAAGCAGTAATTCTGTCTGATTGTAATCTAATGACAGCAACCACGTCATAAGTTAAGGTTTTACCTCACGCAGGGTGAGGGGAAATATAATGATTTGCCGATTTACTTTATTGTATTATGATATAGCCAAGAATGCGTGCTGGCGTCTTGCGAATGCAGTACTGCAATTCAAAGATGGGCCTACATTTCTGATTGTACGTGTTTTGTTGTAGCTCTTTTCATCATACTCAGTCTTAGAATGCTGCTTGTAAACAAGGTTTAGAATAAAAATCTGTCTTACCGTAAGAACCTTAACTTTTTCATAAAGAGATTTTGTAGGAAACCTAAATGGACTAAAGGTCATTACTTTGAGTAGCGATCTTTGTGCTCTCTCAAGATTAATCATGTAAGATTTGCAAGCTCCTCCCCAAACTCGAATACAATAACCTAGGATAGATTGGACCAACGCATAGTATACCGAACGAATGAGTTCAAGGTCGGCCACGTATCTTAGTTTTTAGGGTTCCGATACCAAAATGGTAAAAAAAAGGAACCCTTATGGTACCGCTCTGTCTGTCTGTCTGTCTGTCTGTCCGTCTGTCTGTCACACCTCTATATCTCAGCAACCACTTACGCTATCGAGCTGAAATTTGGAATAGTTTTAGAATATAGTTGCCCAACTTAATTGCACATGAAAATTTTTTGAAAAAAGTATGATTATTAATGTAAAGGGGGCCAAAATAGGGGGGGCCAAATTTCAAATTGTCGCTACTAGGTCGAGTGGGGTATCATATGAAAGGGCTTTACTTGTACATTTTAAAATATATTTTTGTATTTTTTTAAGTTTCTTAATTTTCAAGTTATGATGAAAAATGTCAAAAAAAATACCATTCCCCCCCCCCCTTATCTCCGAAGTTTGAGTAAGGGAAAATCTGAATTAATTACAGTTGACAGAGGTTTATGTAAACTTTACAGCAAAAATAAAACGATCTTTCTAAGTTGCACAGTTTTTCAGAAATCTGCAAAAAACCTTTACAAACAAATTTAGTTTTGCGGTCCTGAAAATGGACTTTATTGCTTCCAAAAATACTATAGGTATATCGGAACCCTCGGCGCGCGAGTCCGACTCGCACTTGACCGGTTTTTTTTAAAGACCCAAATAGTTAGTAGTTAGTAGCTTAATCATCAATATCGTTTTATTATTTCTGAAATAAATAATTTTGAATACAATTGTGTTTCCTATATTGTTTCGAAATGTTTACAATATTTTGCTATACATAATTAACAGCGATGCGAAAATCTGAATTATTTGACTTGAAAACGAAAAAAATACATTTTCCCACCCTGACTTAAACTGGAACACGAATGGATGTTTTTAGGGTTCCGTAGTCAAAAGGAACCCTTATAGTTTCGTCATGTCTGTCTGTCTGTCCGCGGTTTAGCTCAGAGACCCTTAGTATTAGAAAGCTGAAATTTTGTACTAATAAACATTTTACCTACGCAGACAAAGTGGTAGAATAAAATTTTGAAACATATTTTTTTTAGGGTAGTTACCTCCCATGCAAGTAAAGTGGGGATGATTTTTTTTTTCTCGTCAACCCCATAGTGTGGGGTATCGTTGGATAGGTCTTTTAAAAATAATATAGGCACACCTCGGAAGCTCCATACAATCGGGCTCAAAAGTGACAGCTGTCATTTTTACACGCGCAAATGTGTGGGTGGGTTAAAGACGTGTGAGTGTAGGGTTGATGGTATCTAGAAAACACTTACCTACCCTAGAAAACGTAGATAACAGAACATTAGCATTATACTTTTATTACAGTTTCGAGTTGCACATTTTTCGTTCGACTATAAAGCGACTTACACAATTCACAAACGAATTATAACTTTACTATCACTCGTCACCTCACTTTGTTGTATTTAGTAATCGAATTTCAATTAAAACAAACAAACACACGTTGAAATAATCTCACAAACTCTAAAAACAATTATTTTTCTCACTAAACTTCATTATTGACGGCTGGCTGGCCGCCGCCGCCGAAATGGCGAAAAAATGGCGAATCTGCTCATATCATCACTGCAAAAAAATCTGCCAAACTTTATTCCAGAAAATGACAAAAAATGCTGTTATATTATGGCTTTATGGAAAGGAATAAATAAATACATACTATTCAAAGCTTTATTTTTTTCATTTAACCCAAAAAATTCACTATTAAATCTATCAATGAAAGAAATGTTTAAAGGAAAGAAAACATCTGTGTCTACTTTATGGTGTTTATTCCATAATAATTGCTTCTTATTATTGTTTAACTTTATTCCAAGCTTTACTTTGTCTTGGAGAGTCGAAAGACAACCGTAAACTGCACAACCACGCACCATTTTTTCAACTTTTGCAAGCGTTGCATATCGCGTGGCAACAGGACGAGAAATAGGACGAGATATCGCGCAGGGCCCCGCGGGGTGATGCGCGCGTACTTGAGGTACTCCGATTGGTGGGAGGCGGAGAGCTTCCGTTCTGTATGTAGTACTATTATTAATTCTGTGATATAGGTTTGCAAATATCATATTTCGATTTAGGGATCCGTTTGCAAAATATTAAGCTTGAAAGTGCAATTTTTTGTTGGAGTCGAGTGTCCGGGTGTCCCCTGCCGGCTAAACGGTTATTATGGGAAATGTGATAAAATTCACAGTAGTAGCATAGTCATATGATGAAATTAAAAGGAAAACTATCACAGTGAAGTTGGCTTCACAGGTTAATGAAATAATGAGCTATAACAAAAACATTTGGAGGTAAAAAGTTTATGTTATAAACGTTATGAAATACTTACTCAAAACCCGCTTTGCGATAAAAAAACCGGCCAAGTGCGAGTCGGACTCGCGCACTGAGGGTTCCGTACCACCACATAAACATAATTGTATTAGTTGAAATTTCAGTAAGTTAATGTGCTAGATTTTTTGAGTCCGACACGCGCTTGACCATATTTTATTATTTGTTGTTATTTTATAGCTTATGCACTATAAACATACCAATTTTCAAGTTTGTAAGTGTTCCCGTTTTTAAAATAGAACTAAAACAAAAATCGCCTCAGCGACCATCCAACTTGACCCCTCTCCTATATGAAAGTTCTTGAAACGGGAGCTCACCACAATTGGTTACTATTAGTTGGGAGAAAAGTTGAAATATTTAATGATTTCAGACTTTTCCCATTATTTGTACTGTGAGACCTAGCTTCTTCCCAAATTTCATAATTTTAGGTCAACGGGAAGTACCCTGTAGGTTTTGCATTTTTGAATAAATGTATGGAGATGAGGACATAAAATGCCATATCTTTTGATTGCGTCGTTGTAAAAAATTGAAATTTTCAGATCTTGTGTGGTTCATCGATCCTAATATATGGTATTAGTTTCAACCTGATACATTTACCCGTTCGTGAGATAAAGGGTCTTGACAGACAGACAGACTGACAGACAGACAGACGGACAACAAAGTGATCCTATAAGGGTTCCGTTTTTTTCTTTTTAGGTACGGAACCCTAAAAATCGTAAAATAACTACGGAACCCTATACTGCGCGTGGCCCGACACGCACTTGGCAGTTTACTATTATTTAATCTGTGACTTGGCCGGTTTTTTTGTATTTCAGCCTGTGTGTCTTAGGGAAAGTTGTACAGTTTCGTTAACTGAACATGCTTTTAAAATTAATGCATATCCTCAGGAACACGGTGTATATATCCTTAATAATATATTATTCTATACTATTAAACGAGTAATATTTGTATATAAATATATATAAATATATATATATATATATATATTTGTAATCGGTTTCTCGAAAACGGCTCTTACGATTTCGATGAAATTTACCATACGGGTGTTTTCGGGGACAAAAAGCCGATCTAGCTAGGTTTCATGTTTAGGATAATTCGTTTTCCCCGTTTCGTGTTTTTTAAGTACCGCGTTTTAGACTAAAACCTACAGCGCCATCTGTTGGCGGGTAGCATAGCTTACTCACCCGATGATATTTTATTGTTGAGGTGGCTATTACAGAGCGAAGCTCGGTCGCCCAGGTACTTGTAGAAATTAAGTAGTTTGACATAACCCGATCCTCCACATTGCTTTTATTTTAGTAGAAAACTACAATCAAATATCTGCACAAACAGAAGCAAGTGGAGGGATGGGCCATGTTATTGCATTGCATCAAAACCAAAGTGGCGCCGCGTAAAAAAAAAAGAAACTATAAGTAAACCCACGTGGATAAGATTTATCGTATAGGCTAAAAGAAGCCTATTCACTCGCGACTTGAATACATTCGGGTTATACGAACTCGGGAACACAGACGTAGGCAGAGCAGCAGGCAGAGTCATTATAAAAGATGTTTCAAAGCGCTTGATGCGAATGCGTGTAATATGAACCAAATGTGGGTGATATCCTGCAGATAGTTAATGTATGTATGGAACTTATACCATTGTCATTGTACGGGTTATTTATTATCTACCTATCATTAATATTACCTATCTGCGCCTTTCCTCTCTCCTGCACGACACAGTTGAAAACATCAAATAATTGTTTTGTATATCGTTGTTGCAGGCCAGACAGAACCCATTCCAAAACGAACTTCGGATGTTGATAGCAGCAACGTACCGTCAACATCACGAAGAGAGAGTGAAAGACTTGAGCCAGGCTCTACATTGAGCCAGCAATCAGGTAAATTGTTATTATTTTTATTTTTTTTGTGACAAATGAGCAAACGAGCATGTATGTGAGCCACCTGATGGAAAGTGGTCACCACCGCCCATAGAGCCCGCTGTCTTATTTATTAGTGGCCTAACTTGACACTGATAAGACAGGAAGCACGTTGCCCACCCCGAGAACTAAGATGGTGTGTCTCGTGTGCCGGTAAATTCGCTGGCTCCCTTACTCCAGTGCAAACACTGCTATTTTACGGCAGAAATATGCAAGGGGGTGGTACTTCCCCAGACGGACTTTGCACAAAAGTCCTACCACCTATTGAATTTCTTGGAGAGAGCGCAGCACAGGGTTGACGCAAACAAATCCTCTATGATCCAATATATACTAATCTGTGATCCAGTTTTTCGTTAATTCCAACGCTTACCGCCTTACAGCCATGACACTTAAACCAAAGTATATTCGACGGAAATACAGGTCGGGTCCATTCTATTCTTTGTTCGAGTTTCTCTCTGACTGTACCGAACGTTTTGTGGATCTGAGGCGCTAGCATCGAACTCAATCGCTGTCGAATCTTCTTGTATAGAAAAAAACCGGCCCAGTGCGAGTCGGACTCGCGCCCTAAGGGTTCCGTACCTATCTACCATATGATATCATCATAACTTTACTGTCATGTATCCAAAGCTGTAATTTAAAAAAGTAACATATTGTCTGTACTTATACTCTGTGGTATCGTTCTCTTCCATTGTCCGACATTGCGAACACAAGACACCTTTCGAAGCTCGCCTCGTGTTTCATTATTAACAAGCATCCAAGCCTCCTCTGCAACCCAAGACCAACGCCACAATAACATCCCATGCAGGCTAGTGCAACTAGGAACATCCAAACAGATCTATGAAGTTTGCGTGGCAATAGTTATTTATGCAACTGTTGCGTAATGAGAGTAATTTTAACACGAGATCTGGTTTTTGATACGAGGCGCAGCCGAGTATCAAAATAGTATAGATCGAGTGTTAAAATGACTAATTACGTATAGTTGCATACAAAACTTTATCTACGACCGACAAAATAAAATTTTAAAGAGTAGTGATCAATTTATTGAACTAAGAGGACAGTTAGTACAGTTAATTAAAGTTATTCCCGAAGTTATTCCAGATCCAGAGCTTGTGGATGGAGTTTCTTTAACATTAATTTCATGTATATGGTTACTGACAGCCTCTTGTAGACTCGTGTTCTCCTGGTACATACTTTCCATTTTGTTCAAATCACTTATTTTGTTGCTACGGTCACTTTATATAGAAGCGAGCCAACTGTTAGCCTCTTGTCGATTTATGTACTCCTGGTACTCTCCGTTTTCTTTTAAATATAGGTAGGCAGTCATCACCCCAGTAAAAAGTATTTTTACAAAATTACTTTAAAGTAGGCTGTATGTAGTACTGTGGTAGTATTGCCTTAGCCTATGCAGATTGAAAATTATGTATTATAACAGTTGCGGAATGAAAATCCATACTCCATTTCCGTACTGCTCGTAGTATGTATGGAACAGTGTGGAAATGAAAATGATAGCGGAAAATGACCTCAATTTCGAATCTGTCATTGGTTTCGAATTTGGAATATTCCGGTACGGGAGTAGATAAATATTTTTATAGTATTAACGAATTTATGTCCTGCAAGTTCTAATCTGACTTATTTTTATTATTGTTAATATTAGCACTATCTCCTTTGACATTTGATATTTTATTTTATGTAAACTTGACATTTAATTGTGATTGTTATGATTTATTTTTCTTCTGACATAATTTGATTGCATGCTACTCTCTCTGTTTGCATACCATTATGTTGGTTAAATGTGAGATTCACTATGTTAATGTTACACCAATTTGTACCACATTTAATGCAAATAAAGATTTATTTATTTAATAATGGCGGATATCGCTGTCTCAGTTGCTCAATTTTAGTTTCTCTTTCTATTGACAGATCGGCCATGTTGTTTGTTTGAAAGCTTGAACATTGAGTGGTTTACATATTTTTGTGCCGATTTAAAAATTAAGTAGGAGTTAAAGATAGTAATTTTCACGTGATTTTAGTTAATCAGTTACCAGTGAAGACGAGGAGCAAAAATGCCCCCAAAAAAACGATTCTTATCATGTGAAATATGTGGTGAACGAATATGTCGCCGTGACCGTGAGAAAAGAAAGTTTATGGCAAAATTTCCTTTGGATGAGTCTCGGTAAGCATTCAATAATTAAATAGTCATTACTAAGTTTAAAAGCAGCATGTAATCAGGCCAAACACACATACAAACATATTTAATTTTTGTCCTTACTTTGTGAAATAGTGATGTCCATTAAAACTATCGATAAAGAGTCGGGATCTATACTTTTCGAGACGGGAGTTGGAGTATACGCTTCGGAGCCCTTTGAAAGGACGAGAAAAAAATAAGGGACGGTTTTTTTTTAGATGATTTTTTTTTAGGACAGTATTTTTTTTTAAATATTTTATTTTTCATTTTAAACGTATAGAAGGGTCCAATACAAACACTTTTTACCCTATGCAGTTTTAGGCTAGGATGCACCTAGGCCGAGTTATGCCCAGGTTTATCTTATACCTAGTTTTTTTTAATACCTAATATCATTCGTCATTTGTCCGCATTTGTCTACTATCTCACCTAATGGTAAGTGACGCTGCAGACGATGATAGTACATGCTTGCCTAGATAATGCCTATTCACTCATCAGACAGAAGTTTTTCACAACAGTCAGTGACAATCATAATCAACAGCTAGCTTTTGTCACAAGCTATGACATGACACAAGACACTAAACTGACTATGGCTATGGTATTACTGACATGAGCATAAAATTCAGACATAATCCTTCTTCAACAGATAACAATGTTTTTTTTTTATAATTTCAGATGCCGGCAGTGGGTGAAATACGTTGGAAAAGAAGATTTGGTATATGTCCCAATAGAAAAATTACATGCATTGAAATATGTATGTTGCGATCATTTTGAAAGAAGAGCATTTAATAAGAAAAATAATCGGCTCAAAAAATCTGCTGTACCATCAAAAAATTTAAAATTCAAACCACTCCCTGATGCTATGTTGCTTGAATTTCCCTGCCATATCTTCAGTGAAAATGAAGTCTCAATACCCCAGGTTGAAGCAAGCACTGAATTCGGTCATATTGGTAATACTTCAAATCTTTATTTGGAAACATGGCAACCGTACAATATAATTTTATTATTTTACGAACAAGTATCACTCATTTTAAATGTCAACGTGACTTACTTATTTAAACACAAACAAATAATAAACAAGTAAGTCGTGTTAACATTAAAAACTTACAAAATAACTTAAAACTTACAACAATTTAAATAAACTTGGAATAAACTGCCCGAAGAAGTAGTCTCAGCACCAAATGTCAACATTTTAAAGAACAAACTAGACAAACATATAATAGAAATTAAGAAAAAGAAAGCACACTAGTTAACTGGATACAGGCGTTATCAGTTGTATATCGACTGCCTGCCTGCTCAATGATAATAATAATAATAATAATTTGCAGACATGTTTAGCCAAAGACAGGTTGAAGTTAGTACACAGAGTTTATGCATGGATGTCTCCTACAATGTCTCCCAAGAACCATGTATGCCAGTGCCAGGGCTCCTTGAAATTACAATTGACAATGTACCTGAAGTATTAGTGAGTGAAAATGCAACCCTTCAATGCGAAGATGAAGTAACCGTGGGACCCTGTAATTGATCTTATTGGCTACAACCAGCCACAAAGGAAGTCCTCACTCTTAAAACGTAGTGTATTGTATTCTCTTGGATCCCATGAAACGTCCACTACAGGACAGGGAGCTGCCTCCAGAATTCTAGCTTTTGCTGGAAATATGTGGAGGGGAAGTACCATAGTCACCTCGCTTGTTAGCGTTACGGCTGGCACTATGGACCACGGTTGTAGGTGACCGCAGTTAGAAGATGTACGATACAGAGGGGGATGCTGCTGCCCATCCTCCAGTTAACCCTTAGTCGCCTCTTACGATACCCACGGGTATGTATGGGTTGGTACTATTCTTTGCCGGCACCACACGGGAATATTTAATGATTTTAGACTTTTCCCCTTATTTTATTTGTACTGTGAGACCTAAAGTTTAATTTTTAATTCAATGCAGTAAACTGACAGCTGCAATGTAAATAATGTTGCCAACTCGAAAACCAAAGTGACGTACTCCCGTTCAATTTTAAGTTCAATGAGGTGATTCATTGAGCCTCTTCACACTGGTTCGCCGATATCGAGCCGCCATTTTTTGATGTATGAAGTTATTATCTAAGTTTATTTCTTGAGGAGAGAGATAGATATATAAAAAACGAATTCATATAATATTGAACACATTTTAACTTGTTTTTATTTTGGCCTGATATTAAAATACATTATCTCCACACTCCCCAAAACGTCGAAATTGCTTAATTTTTGGAGGTTTAACTTATCATACAATTAATCATTTTTTGTAGCGTCACAACCACTCTATATTACATCAACAAAACATCAATAAACAACACTTCTAAGTTGCCACAACACAACTGATAAAAACTGCAGCTGTGCACTTTTTTTAAAGAAACGTTTAAGTAATAAATAAAGCGTGGTGTTAAAATTTCTTAGAAAAAGTTTGCAGCTGCAACACAAACAAATGAGTCATCCAAACAACTAGACTCACAATTGGATGACCGACATGAGCAGTAGATAAGAACTTCTGCATTGTCCGTCATTCGGCTTCTTACCTCCGGTCTGAGTGTTCGAATGTGTCTCTTGCCTATGCGTTTTACCGTAAAAATTTTCGTTGAGTTTTTCGTTAAGTTTTTGGTGGTGAAGTTTTGTTTTTGTTATACCTTGTTATTTGTTAAAACTTCTGTCATGGATCCTGGCCCAGGAACCTCAAGTGACGGTAGCTTTTTATCTCCTAGAAAAAAGAGACCCAAGCGTGCTCTAAGTGTAACTGAAAAAATCATGGTGCAAAATGTTTATAAGTATGTTTTCAATGAACAGTCTTCTGAGATAGAATCTGCAAAAGTCAGCGAATGTGCTTCTAAAACTGCTGACATACTGGGCATCTCTCAGAGAGTAGTATTTACCACTCTTAAAGAACATAAAGAAAACCAAGATTTTAAAGCACCTGAAAAGCCCGGACCCAAGCACAACTTCAAAGACAAATTGGACGATTTTACGCTATCTGCGATTCGAAGAAAGGTGCACGGGTTTTATGCGAAAAATGAAGCTCCTACCATTAAAAAGGTAAGTTATTAAAATAATCATAATTTTAATTAGGTAAACATATTTTTTATTCATACGTAATTTCATTATGGTCCCAAGTATATCTATCCCAAGATAGATAGGTATCATAAAGGTACTTGTATGATTTCAATATTAAATTATAAAAGGCACTTATTTCCGTTTCAGGTTTTGAAAAGCGTCAATGATGATGTGGACTTACCCAATTTTTCATGGAGTACAATGAGGAAAACTCTGGTGTTCCTCAATTTTAAATTTATCACTAAATCGCGACGAAGTGCTCTCATTGACAGAGAAGATATCGTGTTGTGGCGCCAAAAAAATATATATCAAATAAAAGAATATAGAAGACAGAACAGCATTGCAGTGCAGAAGAAGTACATTTATTACCAAGATGAGACCTGGCTGAACGAAGGTATTCACTTATTTATCCTACTCCTAGACCTCGCCTTCATAAATGCCGTCTTATCTTTTATATCCTGTAGTAGAAGAATACCAACATGCAATCTATAACTATTATAAAATACTAAATCCTTTACTATTAGAAAATTACACAAATGGAATTCACAAACTTAATTTTAAATAAACTTTCAACTGCTATTACTTTGTTCATTTTCATTTATTTAATAATCAAATAATAACCTTTTCTTCTTTCTCAGGGCATACAACGAGTCGAGCTTGGGTCGATACGACCATCACTTCATCGAGGCAAGCTTTTATGGAGGGTTTGACCACGGGCCTCAAGTCCCCGACGGGTAAAGGAAAACGGCTTATTATAAGCCACATCGGGGGAGAAGAAGGTTTTGTAGAGAATGGGTTAATGCTTTTTGAAGCAAAGAAGGGGAGTGAAGACTATCACCAAGAAATGAACGCCGAGTGCTTCGAGGACTGGTTCCGAGACATTTTGCCGAAATTGAAAAAAGATTCAGTGGTAGTGATTGATAATGCACCCTACCACTCCCGGAAGATCGAAACTCTGCCAACAATGTCATGGACTAAGTCAAGAATACAAGAGTGGCTCACAAGTAAAGAGATACAATATGAAGAAAAAATGATTAAAGCTACTCTCATTGACATTGTACGGCAGCATAAAGACCAGTTCCCCGTTAAGTACGCTGTGGACGAGATGGCAAAAGAGCAGGGAATCACAATCTTGCGACTGCCTCCTTATCACTGTGAGTTGAACCGCATTGAAATGGTTTGGGCTCAAGCAAAGGGGCATGTCGCAAGAAACAACAAAACATTTAAAATGGATGAAGTGAAAACCCTGTTCGAAGAGGCTCTTACCAACATCACACCGCAGAAATGGAAGAGCTGTGTGACACATGTAATAAAAGTAGAAGACGATATGTACCATCTTGATCCACGCATTGATGGCGTTGTTGATAGATTGATTATTAATGTTACTGAATCCGATAGTGATGATGATTATGACAGTGAATAAAATTTTATTTTTATATGAGCCGTTTTTTCTTAAACACCTTCCCTAAAATAATGCACCGCCTTAAGTAGAAAATATAACTGCCTATATTCTTGAGCCACTTAACTTCTTAATTTCTTGATTTAAATAGTCTTTGTAATGCAAACAAAATGGGCTCCCATAGTTCAGCTGAGCTCTCAGAGTTCTTCATCGGATACTCCAGATCTTCATTTTTAAAATTTCAATAGAAAAGTCTCACCACGTTTAATAAATGTTGTGAACACAGCATGCCGAAAATTTTAATAGTTTGGCTGGTCTGTTAAGGTTTCTTCTCAGGGTCATCAGGTACACCAGATCTTCCATGATCCTAGTTTTGATACTTTTCCCTATGTATGGGCACTAAACCCTACCTCTGTGCCAAATTTCATCTCTCTAGGTTTAAGGGAAGCACTATTTTCTTATTGATGATCAGTTCGCGCTCGACTTGCTCAGATTGAGCCATGTTATTGTTCGAGTAGGTATTTACGTAATTTAATAAGCTTAAAATAATCACTTTGATATTATATGAACATATCACTAGATGAGTGATTGAGTTATATCTTTTTAGCACATCACTATTTATTTTTCCCAAAGAAGCGGCAACCCACCAAACGTCAGTTTACAGTTTACAACGGGAAGTACCCTGTAGGTTTTGCTTTTTTGCATAAATGTATGGAGATGAGGACATACAAAGCCATATCTTTTGATTGCGTCGTAAAAAATTTAAATTTTCAGATCTTGTTTGGTTTATAGACCTTAATATTCATTATCAATTTCAACCTGATACCTCTTCTCGCTCGTGAGAAAAAGGGTCTTGACAGACAGACAGACAGACGGACAACAAAGTGATCCTATAAGGGTTCCGTTTTTAGGGTTCCGATACCAAAATGGTAAAAAAAAAGGAACCCTTATGGTGCCGCTCTGTCTGTCTGTCCGTCTGTCTGTCACACCTCTATATCTCAGCAACCACTTACGCTATCGAGCCGAAATTTGGAATAGTTTTAGAATATAGTTGCCCAACTTAATTGCACATGAAAATTTTTTGAAAAAAGTATGATTATTAATGTAAAGGGGGCCAAAATAGGGGGGGCCAAATTTCAAATTGTCGCTACTAGGTCGAGTGGGGTATCATATGAAAGGGCTTTACTTGTACATTTTAAAATATATTTTTGTATTTTTTTAAGTTTCTTAGTTTTCAAGTTATGATGAAAAATGACAAAAAAAATACCATTCCCCCCCCCTTATCTCCCAAGTTTGAGTAAGGGAAAATCTGAATTAATTACAGTTGACAGAGGTTTATGTAAACTTTACAGCAAAAATAAAACGATCTTTCTAAGTTGCACAGTTTTTCAGAAATCTGCAAAAAACCTTTACAAACAAATTTAGTTTTGCGGTCCTGAAAATGGACTTTATTGCTTCCAAAAATACTATAGGTATATCGGAACCCTCGGCGCGCGAGTCCGACTCGCACTTGACCGGTTTTTTATTTTGAGGTAGGAACCCTATAAAAGAGAATCTATAACGATTGAGATCGGTGCTAGCGCCTCTGATAGGCCACTAATCAAAGTTGCATATTTGTTGGTTTCGACGACGTAGAAGAATTTGCGGCGCTCTCAGAGTCTATTTCTGTGATACGTTGTATTAAAAACAATTTCATCAATCTTTGTTTCAGTTAAAGCCATTCCAATCCCAAAACCAACTTTGACGTTGGATTCTGATGGTGATGGTACCAAGACCAACAAACCTACGATTTCACAAGGAGAGACCGAAAGACATAAGCTATACTCTACATTACTCAAGAAACCAGGTACGGTCATCATAATCATATCGTGTGGGTTGCCAGGTCGATGATCGACCTCACCAACCCTAGTGTCAGAGTTTTTGAGCCGCCAAAAGCCTCTGCCATGGCTCATTAACGAATTCATACATAGATAGTAGACGGGACCAACGGCTTAACGTGCCTTCCGAAGCACGGAATCATCTAACTTTTTCGGACAATCAGGTGATTCATCCTGCAATGTCCTAACCAAACTGGGGAGGTGGCACAAAGAGGTTTTTGTTTGACAGTGTCCCCACCGGGAATCGAACCCAGAACCTCCGGATCGAGAGCAACTAGACCACGGAGGCTGTGTAACCAGGTACTTAGGTACGGTAGTGGTACCAGTTAGGTTGGGTTTGCCGTGGCTAACGATTTTAAAATGCACCGGAGACCTAATAGTAGGATCACTAAGGCTGAGCTTGTATGGGGTACCTTGCACCTAAGCCTGCTGGGATCCAAACTTGGCAGGAGTCAAGTACATACCCATAGGTAACATATTAGAAGTGGTGCTCCCCAGCAGGACGCGACTGAGATGCACAGTGGGGCATAATGTCGAAAATGTGTAGTTTTTTACTAGGTTGAAAATTGTATCTGTTGACCGACATAGGTGGCTGGTTGAAAATTTCACAGAATATGTATAATAATTAACCTTAAAATTAAAAAAAATAAAAATAAGGGGGGTCGCCATACAAGAAACGTATTTTTTTGTTTTTGCTCTATCGTCAGAACGGTTAGTAATTCGAATGTCACACTTGGTATGAGTATAGTTCACTAAAATGTCAATAAAATAATATGTCCTGACTGACTGACTAACTGACTGACTGACTGACGTTGATCCGTAACCGCTTTAGATATACGTGTGAAATTTAGTATGCTGATTTATTGCATGCCACAAACACCACCCAAGAAAGGATTTTCCAAAACTCATCCCCCAAGGGGGTGAAATAAGGGATGAAAGTTAAAGCTAAGTAAAAAATTTTGAAAATCTTCCATCCCTTATTTCACCTCCTTGGGGGATGAGTTTTGGAAAATACTTTCTTGGGTGGTGTTTGTGGCATGCAATAAATTAGCATACTAAATTTCACAGTTATAGCTAAAGCGGTTATGGATAGACGTCAGTCAGTCAGTCAGTTAGTCAGACAGTCAGGACATAATACTTATTTTATTGAAATCTTAGTGAACTATACTCATACCAAGTTTGACACTCGAATTACTAACCGTTCTGACGATAGAGCAAAAACAAAATACGTTTCTTGTATGGCGACCCCCCTTATTTTTATTTTTAAGGTTTATTATTATACATATTCTGTGAAATTTTCAACCAGCCACCTATGTCGGTCAACAGATACAATTTTCAACCTAGTAAAAAACTACACATTTTCGACATTATGCCCCACTGTGCATCTCAGTCGCGTCCTGCTGGGGAGCACCACTTCTAATTGTTACCTATGGGTATGTACTTGACTCCTGCCAAGTTTTCATTCCAGCAGGTTTAGGTGCAAGGTTTCCCTTCTTAGTTATCCTACTATAAACCCATTTACAATTTGCCGATCGTATAAAATTTTTCGGCCGTTTGTAAATGGCGCATCATACGATTTGCCTGCTACATGTACAGAGTGGATTTTTGAGATGGAAAGTACCTTATGTAGAGCTCACGACCGACTTTTTATTGCTAACTTGATTGGACAATTTGTATAGAGAAACTGTTTTTTTTTAATTGTTATTTAAAAACGAGTGGGCTTGTACAGTCAACGACAGGTCAAGCTTGACACTCGCAGTGCGACTCTGCCCGTACGCTTATTGAAATAAGAACGGTGTAAAGTCCAATGCGTCAAGCTTGATGTGCTCTTGACTGTACATTCCAAAAGAGATTTTTTTACGACTAGTTTTTAAGTTATGATGAAAAATTACAAAAAAATACCATTCCTTCTTATCTCCGGAGTTTGCGATAAGTCGATAGTGATGTAAATATTACAGCAAAAATAAAACTTATTTTTCTAAGTTGCGTAGTTTTTTAGAAATCTGCAAAAAACCTTTACAAACAAATTTAGTTTTGCCGTCCTAAAAATGGACTTTACATCTCTCATATTCGGTAAGTAAGTCCTTATTACCACCAAATGGGGCTTGTAGGTGACCAATTAGCGCTCTAGGGTAATAATGTAGCTAGAAAAGCCCTAGGGCGGTAAGTAATTAAATTTTGAAACAGTGAAGTGTTTTTTTTTTGGCGCTAATTGGTCACCTACAATTTGGAGGTAATAAGGACCTACTTACCTCACAATCGAGATGTAAAGCAGAGTAGTTAGCTCGGGTGTAAGCATCCATTGCACCCTCGAACTATAGGCGCCCTCGCTGCGCTCGTGCGCCTAAATATCTCGGGCTGCAATCGTTGCCTTACAGCCCTTGGCTACTAATCTACTATTATTGCTCCCAAAAATACTATAAGTATACTGGGGGACCTTGACTGATTAAGTTTTCATTTATTCCAATCTAGCCAACACATTTTGCAGCTATGTCAAAAGCAATCGGTTAAAACTATCAGAAAATACAAGTTTGTAAATGGTATTCTTCCCGTCAAAACATACTCTGGTTTTTAGTGTCATGGCTACAAAATATATTGGTAAAAAATGGTTCATACGATATTATGAGTGATGTGAAGAAGTAACCCTGATTCTTGCGCTCAGTTTTTCAAGGTGACCCACGACCGTACTCGAAGAAAACTGTCGCAGAGAGGAGCCTCTTGATACTGAATCAGGCTGCAAGGGACAGAAGGGAAAGTCAAGTCTTCGAAGATGACGGAATTGTGCATGAAGTTGACGATACTAACTTCTCAGGTGTGTACTCGTATTATCCACACATAAAGCAAGCACTGCTGTGTTTCGGTTTGAAGGGCAAGGGAGCCATTGAAATTACTGGCACATGAGACATAACATCTTAGTTTTCAGGGTGGACAACGCGCTTTGCTGTCTTATTAGCGTCAAAGTATGTCACTAATAAGACAGTGGGTGCTATGGGCAGTAGAGACCATTTATCATCAGGTGGGCCACCTGCTCGTTTGCTCACATGTAACATAAAAAATATCATTTGCAGCTGACAAACAGACATAGCATTTGTAGCAGACATAGCTATGTCAAAACCAATCGGTTAAAGCTATCAGAAAAAACAAGTTTGTAAAATAATGTTAATCTTTCCGTCAAATATACTCTGGTTTTAGTGTCATGAGTGCAAAGTAGATTGGTAAGCGTTGGAATAAAAGAAAATAAATGGTACAGCAGCACTGTACTTACTTTCTCGCAATACTCAAGGTAAAGCTAAAAACCGCAAACTTAAAATATACAGATCGATTCAGAATTCAAATTGTGAAGCATTAAAACAAACAAACCTCAAACGATTTCGAGTAAATCACATGTTTAACTTTTGGTAGTACTGGAACACCCTTTATTATGAATTTTCACAGATCAATGGATACTACCGTAGGATACTTGCATGGAGATTTTTAAAATTTTCCAACACATGTTCCTTATGGATAATTGTTCGATTTAGTCTACTGAGCAAGCCCTTTCAGTTTTTGGCACACCCTGTGAATTGTATTTTATTCAAAAAAATCATAAAGATAGTAAGGTAGACAACCAATCCATGATTAATATTATAGAAAATTTTAATAAACTCAATGGAACCAATTTAGGGTAAATCACATAATTTACGATTTGGTGGTACAGAAACACCCCTTATATGAAATTACACAGATCAATTGATAATGGCGCAAGATATCTTACATGGAGATGCTTGGTCATGCAAAGTTTCATCAAGATTCTATGAGCCGTTTTTGAGAAAATTTCAATTTTTCATTTTCGTTGTATGACAGCTACCCTCAAAATGAGAGCCAGCAAGAAACCACTTAAAATCCTTCGATGGATTTGCATAAAACTCCTTAATTCCAAATATGGTGTCAATCGGACCATTCATTTAGTCGCTAGGCCATAGCGTGACGGACAGACGGACCGACCGACCGACAGACGGACATTTTTGGGAGACTTGTTTTTTATTTTATGTATAAGTGATATAGAACACATTTTGAGAAAATTAGAAAAACTTTTTTTTTCACGAATACAATACCTTTCTCGCTCCGCTCGAAAGTAAAAACATTATTTAGTATCTTATTTTCATTTTTTTTTGCTTTGACTCATAAACGCAGCGACGCACAGAAAAACTTGTTAGGACCAAATCGATTCGAATTGAGCTGATCTATCATCCCTATTAATATGAATCATGATCATGAGCAAATCATATACCCAAATTGCAGCCAGCACCCTAACTGCACCTGTTTAACTCAGCAACCACTCATGCTATCGACTTGAAATTTTGAATAATTTCAGAATATGATTGCTCAACTTTATATCAAATGAAATAAATAAAAAAATATTGTTATTTATACAGCGTTATTTATTTATCACCCCGGAAATTTTAAGAGGTGCTTCTGCCCATTAAACTGATGAACTTTTTCCTGAGGAACATAGGTAGGAATACGAAAAAAAAATTTTGACCTCCAGCTGATGCACTTTGTATGAGAAGTAGATTTTTTTTTATTATGTCGACGTACGTTCCTGGGAAAATTTGTTCAGTTTCATTGACAGAACCACCTCTTGAAATATCCGCGTTGATAAAATAGGTGTATAAAATCTGTAATGACATCGTAAGAAGTTCGTTTTGATATTTCCTTGACTACAACACAGGGTTCATTTTTCTTTGCTGATCATCATTTTTCGTACGTTTGACAGCTGTCAAAACGGATTTGCGATTAAAATATTTTTTTTAATAAACAAATATAATATAAATATTGGGGGACAAGACAATTCCCACAAAGTCATCTGATCGTAAACTCGGCAAAGCCTGTGCTATATGTACCAGAGACTGACATACATACATAAATAGATAAATCACACCCACACACAGGACAAACAGTCATGTTCATCACAAAGAAACTATAGGGCTCACGTGAAGAAACATTTTTGTCCCTGAAAAAATAAACTACTACTCCATCTCTTTCTAGCAACCGTGTCAGCGGTACGCTAGAAAGAGACGGAGGCCCATTTAGACCGCAAGTTCTTGGGAAACGTCAAAATGGTTTTTCATTCGCGTGCTTGGTTGCGTTACTAAACTTTTTAAATATTATTTGCAGATGAAAAGGAGTGCATTTTCTCATGGCAAAAAAGTAATGCTGTAGTGCCTTGCGAAGACATAGGTAAGTTACAATATTCTGTAAACTAGCTGTTGCCCGCGGCTTCGCTCGCGTGGATTTTGTATTTAATATTTTAACGTGTTTTCCCATAGGAAGAGATATTTTCCCGCTGTAAAAAGTAGCCCACAGCCCCCGCACCCGCTCTCCCGCTCCCGCTCTCTCAATCCCGCTCCCTCTCCCGCTCCCGCTCCCACTCCCGCTCTAGCTCCCACACTCCCGCTCCCTCTCCCTCTACTCCTTCCCCTCTCCCTATCCCTCTCCCTACACACCCCTACTCTTATTCCTTCCCCTAATGCCATCTTAATCGCTATCCCTATCCTTACACAAACATAGAAATCCTTATATAAACATAGAAACTACACTTATATTGATTTTTAGACATTTCAACCCTATGTTCCACAGAATTACAACCCTAATGCCTAAATAATAAATTTAGTGGATATTGCTTTGAAATGAAGGAGTTTCAAGTTCATCCCCCTTTTCATCCCTTAGGGTGTAGAATTTTTAAAAACCTTGAGACACGTAAAACTTAATTTTTAATCGTCAGTCTATATACAAATTTTGAAGATCCTAACTTCAAAACTGACGGACTTTCATACAAACTTTGATCCCTTATTTCACCCCCTTAGGGGATGAATTTTGAAAAATTCTAAAACGTAATTTTTTATTTTAAACCAAAAGCTCAAAAACAAATTTCTATAATTCTACCTTTAAAAATGAAAGACATATACCAACATACGAAAAAAAAGTCATCCCTTTTTCACCCCCTTGAAGGGTGATTTTTAAGAAATGCTTAAACACGTGTTTCTTTATTTTTTACCAGAAGCTTAAATTCAAATTTGTGTAAATTTAGCTTAAGAAACAAAGGACTTTCATACAAACTTTCATTCGTTATTTCACCCCTTGGGAGATGAATTTTCCAAAATCCTTTCTTAGTGGGTGGTCAAACGTGCATAAAAAGTGTGTACAAAATTTCAGATCTGTATCTATAGCGGTTACGGCGCGGCGTTGATGAATCAGTCAGTCTGTCAGTCAGGACATGCTCTTTTATATATTTAGATAATCTACATTGAACAAAATTACCTGAATCTGATTTAATAACAAAAACATCTTTGTTTGCATCACCAGCTTATCATAGAGGTCAATGAACCCTCCACGCGCTTTACTTCTTCTTGAGTTAAAACAAATTTATTTAGGGAAAGTTATTTTGTTTATATTTTCTATACAATCTATTAGTGATGTAGAATCACCCTTTTTGAAGAGCTTTGGCATTGACTCGTAAAACGGATTATATCAAGCTTTGGATGAGTCAGAGGATGGGGGGAGGGAGGGGGGATGAGTGACGTGGATGGGAGGTTGACGTGCTCTTGACTGTACCTACTTACACAGACGTATCCACGTATAACGTACGGCCATATCAACGATACAACCAACCACGGATATTTTAGATGTAAATCTTCATAACTGAATATAAAAATATCCTATTTTTACAGAATTTTTCCCACCGAAAGAAGAAAAGCCCACGCCTGCGCCACAGAAAAAGGAGACAGAGCCAGCCCTCGAATACAGACACGAAAATGTTGTGTGTAATATATGCTCCAACGATATTATCGGGTGAGTCAAAATTTTGATTAGAATACAGTCGAAACTTATCTGGAAAAGTTTTTATTAAAAACCGGATTTTGTCGAAAACCGCAAAAACATTCAAAGCCCTTAGTGCTAATGTATGTAATATCAACCAATAATCCACTGAATAGAGGGAGGTTACCTTGCAAACGGTCCGGCGACTCTAAGTTTTTGATATGTTGTCTAGGAAGTTAGTAGGGTGTAAGTGTTTAAAATGCACCGTGATCCCCCCCTTCGCGCTCTCCGCCATATTTTTCGCTTGTATCTTCGTTTAGGTGCATTTTGGCTAGAAAAGTGTTCTGCACGATGTTGTAGAGAATTAAATTTCCTATCGTTTTCGCTTTAAATTTTGTTTTTAGGACTGTTTAAAAAAACTCCGGAAATTTCTAAAATGTCTAACTTAAGAAAGCTGTAATGCAGTTATGGCCTATTCTTAAAATTAGAAATTTGATAAATTTCCCGAAAATCAATTTATTTATCTTTTTAGGGTTCCGATACCAATATGGTAAAAAAAGGAACCCTTATGGTGCGACTTTGTCTGTCTGTCTGTCCGTCTGTCTCATGCTATCGACTTGAAATTTGGAATAGCTGTAGAATTTTGTTTCCCAACTTAATTGCACGTGAAAGAATAAAAAAAAAGATAATTACTGTAAAGGGGCCCAAATAGAGGGGACAAAATTTCAAATTGTCGTTACTAGGTCGAGTGGGGTATCATATGAAAGGGCTTTACTTGTACACTCTAAAATATATTTTTGTATTTTTTTAAAACTCTTAGTTTTCAAGTTGTGATGACAAGGTCTTAAAAATAATATTCCCCCCCTTAAGTTTATGAAAGGAAAAATCTGAATTAATTACAGTTAATAGAAGTTTATGTAAATATTACAGCAAATATAAACCGATCTTTCTAAGTTGCACAGTTTTTTGAGATCTGCAAAAAACCTTTACAAACAAATTTAGTTTTGCAGTTCTAAAAATGGACTTTATTGCTTCCAAAAATACTATACATATATCGGAACCCTCGGCGCGTGAGTCCGACTCGCACTTGACCGTTTTTAGGGTTCCGTACCTCAACAGAAATAAATGGTACAGCAGCACTGCACTTACTTTCTCGCAATACTCAAGGAAAAACTATCAACCGCAAAACTTAAATTTGTAATGCCATACACATAGTATGAAAATACAAACTTTTATTTACGTTTTTCCAAAAAAATGTTCGAATGAAATATACAGATCAATTCAGAATTCAAATAGTCAAACATTAAAACAAACAAACATCAAACGATTTCGAGTAAATCACATGTTTAACTTTTGGTAGTACTGGAACACCCTTTATATGAATTTTCAAAGATCAATAGATACTACCGTAGGATACTTGCATGGATATTTTTTTAATTTCCCAACACATGTTCCTTATGGATTATTGTTCAGTTTAGTCTACTGAGCAAGCCCTTTCAGTTTTTGGTACACCCTGTGTACTAAATTTTATTCAAAAAATCATAAAGAATATCCAGTCAGGTAGACAACCAATCCAGGAGTAATATTATAGAAAATTTTAATAAACTCAATGGAACCAATTTTGGGTAAATCACATATTTACGATTTGGTGGTACAGGAACACCCCTTATATGAAATTACACAGATCATTAGATACTGGCGCAAGATATCTTACATGGAGATGCTTGGTCATGCAAAGTTTCATCAATATTCTATGAGCCATTTTTGAGAAAATTACAATTTATCATTTTCGTTGTATGACAGCTAGCTACCCTCAAAATGAGAGCCAGCCAGAAACCACTTAGAACCCATCGATGGATTTGCATAAAACTCCTAAATTCCAAATATGGTGTCAATCGGACCATTCGTTTAGCCGCTAGGCCAAAGCGTGACGGACAGACCGACCGACGGACCGACGGACCGCCGGACCGACCGACCGACCGACGGACGGACATTTTTGGGAGACTTGTTTTTTATGATGTATAAGTGATATAGAACACATTTTTGAGAAAATTAGAAAAACTTTTTTTTTCACGAATACAATACCTTTCTCGCTCCGCTCGAAAGTAAAAACGGAACCCTTATAGGATCACTTTGTTGTCCGTCTGTCTGTCTGTGTGTCAAGACCCTTTATCTCACGAACGGGTAGAGGTATCACGTTGAAATTAATACCATATGTTAGGATCCATGAACCACACAAGATCTGAAAATTTCAATTTATTACAACGACGCAATCAAAAGATATGGCATTTTATGTCCTCATCTCCATACATTTATGCAAAAAAGCAAAACCTACAGGGTACTTCCCGTTGACCTAAAATTATGAAATTTGGCAAGAAGCTAGGTCTCACAGTACAAATAATGGTAAAAGTCTGAAATCATTAAATATTACAACTTTTCTCACAACTAATGGTAACCAATTGTGGTGAGCTTCCGTTTCAAGAACATTCATATAAGAGAGGGGTCAAGTTGGATGGTCGCGGAGGCGATATTTGTTTTAGTTCTATTTTAAAAACGGAAACACTTACAAACTTGAAAATTGGTATGTTTATAGTTCATAAGCTATAAAATAACATCAAACAATAAAATTTGGTCAAGCGCGTGTCGGACTCAAAAAATCTAGCACATTAACTTACTGAAATTTCAACTAATACAATTATGATTATGTGGTGGTACGGAACCCTCGGTGCGCGAGTCCGACTCGCTCTTGGCCGTTTTTTTTTAAAAAGTGCATATCTCCGTAACTATCAGTCCTAGAAACAAAATTTTAAACGTAAACGAAATTTAATTTTCTACAACATGTATTGAACACTTTTCTAGCTACGAGTAAAAAGCACCTAAACGAAGATACGAGTATAAGCGAAACATCTAAAGAAAGTGCCGATTTTTTTTTCATTATGTCGGGGCGGGCCCGATGGCGGGGGAATTATGCATTTTGCATTTTAAACACTTACTAACCATCCTAGACAACCTATCAAAAATTTTGAGTCGCCGGACCGTTTGCAAGGTAACCGTTCACTTTTATTCTCTATTCAGTGGATTACAAGTGCGGGTGGGCATTTTGCGGTGCGTCTGACAAAGCAAAGTCACGAAAAAAATAGTAGATTGTATCACAACGCTGTAAAATAATATTTTTAAGGCGAGGGCGCTATTTTGAATCCAGAGCGAAGTGAAGGATTCTAAAGTAGAATCCTGAACGTAGCGAGAGATTCAATTGGTCGCCCAAGGTAAAAATATTTTTGCAGCCGCGTAATACACTCTACTTTTCATCTCCCTCTATGAGAAATGAATAAGAGGCTCATTGAGACACACACTCGTCATTAATTTAAATATAAAATACCATTACAATATTATTACTTGATGAAACAATACTAAAAATCATATTAAGTATTAGTTGTAACAACTGAAAATGTTATTGACATTTTTGTATCATTTAGGAACAGAATCTCTTTGGTTGGTAGTCTTGTTTACATTTCATAGTAGATTGTATCACAAGGCTGTAAAATAATATTTTTATCCCATCTATTCGAAAACCGCTGAACGGTTCGTCAATAAAGGCGAACAAAATAGCTGTTTTCTCCAAGAGACTTTCGTAGCGGGTAAAAATAGGATTTAAAATTCGAACATGAACTTAGGGCACCATAGAGGTCGACCAAAAATATTGTATGAAAAATGATACTGGCCGGTTGTATTTTTAATATTATTATGAATATAAAAAAAAGAATTACGCTCGAAATGTAAACAAGACTACCAACCAAAGAGGTTCTGTTTCCTAATTGATACAAAAATGTCAATAACATTTTCAGTGGTTACAAATTAGTAGTTTATGCAACTGTCATATAATACCATATTATATGCAGTTGCGTATACTACTTTATCTTCACTCATACAATAGGTAGGTACTTACTTATAAAAATTAAACAAAAGTAAGTAAACAACAAAGGCAACTTATATTATGTATACTACAGTTCTGATATAAGTCTATAGAAGCCACCTTAATATATCCGCTAGGTCTTCTTTGAAATATACAAGCAGAACATTTCCTTAACATGGTTTTCTTTTAGATTCTCATTCTTTCCCAATTCATTGTAGGTTATGTCGTAAAATGTCCTAGACTAATATGAGAGAAGATCATAAGTTATTGAGTATCTTCTGGTGTGAGTGCAGTATCCTGACTGCACCACTTTATCTACTTTTTCAATAAACTTTCACATTACTTTCACGGGCACAAAATACTTGAAAAAGGTAAATGTTTCAAAATAGCGGCAAATCTAATATCTATTTCCAAGTCCTTTCTAATTTCAGGCTGCGCGCGCATATTTTGAGCCACAGATGAAATAATTGTAACTATAGTAACTGTTACTCTAACTGCTCCAAAATAATAGGTTGTTTATATGGTACACTTTGTAATATGCTACTGATATTTGACAGCTACTAAGAAAAACTGATATATTACTAACGGGCTCTCTAAAAGACCTTCTATTCAGTCTTCTTAAAAAAAGTTTAGATTCAAGGAGAATTGTATCCAAGTGTTATGTAATGATTAAAAATAGTAGTTTATGCAACTGTCATATAAAACAGGTTATTAAAACACAAGTTTGGGTTTATCACACGAGGCGTAGCCGAGTGTGATAATAGCATCAAACGAGTGTTTTAATACCATATTATATGCAGTTGCGTATACTACTTTATCTTCACTCATGCAATAGGAAGGTACTTACTTATAAAAATTAAACAAAAGTAAGTAAACAACAAAGGTAACTTAATATATTATGTATATTACAGTTCTGATATGAGCCTGAAGAAGCCGCCTTAATATATCCGCTAGATCTTCTTCGAAATATACAAGCAGAACATTTTCTTAACAAGACATGGTTTTCTTTTTGATTTTCATTCTTTCCCAATTCATTGTAGGTACTAGGTTATGTCATAAAATGTCCTAGACTAATATGGGAGAAGATCATAAGTTATTGAGTATCTTCTGGTGTAACTGCAGTATCCTGACTGCACCACTTTATCTACTTTTTCAATAAACTTTCACATTACTTTCACGGGCACAAAATACTTAAAAAAGGTAAATATTTGAAAATGGCGGCAAATCTAATATTTATTTCCAAGTCCTTCTAATTTCAGGCTGCGTGCGCATATTTTCCACTACAGATAAAATAATTGTAATTATAGTAACTGTTACTATAACTGCTCCAAAATAATAGGTTGTTTATAAGGCACACTTTTTAAATATGCTACTGATGTTTGACAGCTACTAAGAAAAACTGTTACATTTATAAACGGCTCTGTAAAAGACCTTATATTCAGTCTTCTTTAAAAAGGTTTAGGTTCACGAAGTATTTTATCCAAGTGTTATGTAATGATTAAAAAGTTAAATTACGTAACACCTTTGAAAAATTTTCATACAAAAATCGTTACGTAATGGTAACTTTTTAATTTTTTATGCATACTCTGCGTAATATTCAGCCTTATGTACCAACTTTTTGAATCATAATTCAAAGATTACGACATGAGTGTAGATAAATTAAATTACGTAACACCTTTGCAAAATTTTCATACAAAAATCGTTACGTAATGGTAACTTTTTAATTTTTTATATATACTCTGCGTAATATACAGCCTTACGTATCAACTTTTTGAATCATATTTCAAAGTTTACGACATGAGTGTAGATAAAATACTTTATATGATTTTTAGTATTGTTTCATCAAGTAATAATATTGTAATGGTTTTTATATTTAAAATTAATGATGAGTGTGTATCTCAATGAGCCTCTTATTCTTTTCTCATATAGGGAGATGAAAAGTAGAGTGTATTACGCGGCTGCAAAAATATTTTTACCTTAGGCGACCTATTGAATTCCTCGCTACATTCAGGATTCTACTTTGGAATCCCTCGCTATGCTCGGGATTCTACTCAAGAATCCTTCACTTCGCTCTGGATTCAAACAGCGCTCTCGCCTTAAAAATATTATTTTACAGCCTTGTGATACAATCTACTATTTTAAGGCGAGGGCGCTATTTTGAATCCAGAGCGAAGTGAAGGATTCTAGAGTAGAATCCTGAACGTAGCGAGGGATTCAATAGGTCGCCCAAGGTAAAAAAAAATTGCAGGCGCGTAATACACTCTACTTTTCATCTCCCTCTATGTGAAAAGAATAAGAAGCTTATTGAGACACACACTCGTCATTAATTTTAAATATAAAATACCATTACCATATTATTATTTGATGAAACAATACTATAAATCACATTAAGTATTATTTGTAACAACTGAAAATGTTATTGACATTTTTGTATCATTTAGGAACAGAACCTCTTTGGTTGGTAGTCTTGTTTACATTTCAAGCATATTTATTTTTTTGTATTCGTAATAATTTTAATAGTTCAACCGGCCAGTATCATTTTTCATACAGTATTTTGGTTCGACCTCTATGGTTGACCTGAAATATCCCTATGGTGGACCTAAATTCAAATTCAAATTTTAAATCCCATTTTTACCCGCTACGAAAGTCTCTTGGAGAAAACAGCTATTTTGTAGATTTTCGAAAAGATGGGATGAAAAAGAATTTAAAAAATCAGTTTTTGTCCACCTGCCGACATTTCCCTGTAGCTCTGTTGATGTGTGTGTGTGTGTGTGTGTGTGTGTGTGCGCGCGCAGGTTCCGCTACGTGTGCGTGCAGTGCGCGGACGTGGACCTGTGCGCCGCGTGCGAGGCGCGCCGCGCGCACCGCCGCCACTACGTGCTGCGCGTGCCGCCGCGCCGCCCGCAGGTCAGTACTGCAAGAACCCTCAGCGAGAGCCCTTACAACTAAACTGAAATTAAAGTGTGATACCCCTGGTGTTGCGGGTGTCTATGGGCGTCGCTGATCACTTACCATCAGGTGACCCGCCTGCTCGTCTGCCTCCCTCTTCTATAAAATAAATGGTACAGCAGCACTGCACTTACTTTCTCGCAATACTCAAGGAAAAAATATCAACCGCAAACTTAAATTTGTAATGCCATACACATAGTATGGAAATACAAACTTTTATTTACGTTTTTCAAAAAAAAAATTCAAACGAAATATACAGATCAATTCAGAATTCAAATTGTCAAACATTAAAACAAACAAACTTCAAACGATTTCGAGTAAATCACATGTTTAACTTTTGATAGTACTGTAACACCCTTTATATGAATTTTCACAGATCAATTGATACTACCGTAGGATATTTTTTTAATTTCCCTGCACATGTTCCTTATGGATAATTGTTCAGTTTGGTCTACTGAGCAAGCCCTTTCAGTTTTTGGTACACCCTGTGTACTAAACTGTATTGAAAAAAAACCATGAATAATATCCAGTCAGGTAGACAACCAATCCAGGATTAATATTATAGAGAATTTTAATAAACTCAATGGAACCAATTTTAGGTAAATCACATATTTAAGTTTTGGTAGTACAGGAACACCCCTTATATGAAATTACACAGATCAATTGATACTGGTGCATGACATCTTACATGAAGATGCTTGGTCATGCAAAGTTTCATCAAGATTCTATGAGTCTTTTTTGAGAAAATTTCAATTTTTCATTTTCGTTGTATGACAGCTGGGTAGCAAAATGAGAGCCAGAAGGAAACCACTCAGAACCCTTCGATGTTTTTGCATAAAACTCCTAAATTCAAAATATGGTGTCAATCGGACCATTCGTTTAGCCGCTAGGCCAAAGCGTGACGGACAGACCGACCGACCGACGGACTGACCGACCGACCGACGGACGGACATTTTTAGGAGACTTGTTTTTTATGATGTATAAGTGATATAGAACACATTTTTGAGAAAATTAGAAAAACTTTTTTTTCACGAATCTCGCTCCGCTCGAAAGTAAATAAATGGTACAGCCGCACTGCACTTACTTTCTCGCAATACTCAAGGAAAAACTATCAACCGCAAACTTAAATTTGTAATGCCCAACACATAGTATGGAAATACAAACTTTTATTTACGTTTTACCAAAAAAATGTTCGAATGAAATATACAGATCAATTCAGAATTCAAATTGTGAAACATTAAAACAAATAAACCTCAAACGAATTCGAGTAAATCACATGTTTAACTTTTGGTAGTACTGGAACACCTTTATATAAATTTTCACAGATCAATGGATACTACCGTAGGATACTTGCATGGAGATTTTTAATTTCCCAAAACATGTTATGGATAATTGTTCAGTTTAGTCTACTGAGCAAGCCCTTTCAGTTTTTGGTACATCCTGTGTACAAAATTTTATTCAAAAAATTCATAAAGAATATCCAGTCAGGTAGACAACCAATCCAGGATTAATATTATAGAAAATTTTAATAAAATCAATGGATCCAATTTTGGGTAAATCACATATTTACGATTTGGTGGTACAGGAACACCCCTTATATGAAATTACACAGATCAATTGATACTGGCGCAAGATATCTTACATGGAGATGCTTGGTCATGCAAAGTTTCATCAAGATTCTATGAGCCGTTTTTGAGAAAATTTCAATTTTTCATTTTCGTTGTATGACAGCTACCCTCAAAATGAGAGCCAGCAAGAAACCACTTAGAACCCTTCTATGGATTTGCATAAAATCCCTAAATTCAAAATCTGGTGTCAATCGGACCATTCGTTTAGCCGCTAGGCCAAAGCGTGACGGACAGACCGATCGACCGACGGACCGACCGACCGACCGACAGACGGACATTTTTGGGCGACTTGTTTTTTATGATGTATAAGTATTTGACAAAACTAGAAAAACTTTTTTTTAACGAATACAATACCTTTCTCGCTCCGCTCGAAAGTAAAAAGTATTATTTAAGAGCGGGTATAAAGGCAAATTACCTATCTTAGATTGAATTTCATATCGCAAAATAAGATCCAATTAATAAATAATAAATATATATGGTTTCAACATCGTATTTGCAAGATTTTTAATTGATTCAATTCACAGTAGAATAAAACTATCTTGATAGAAAAAAATCCCAAAGTAACCTGTTATTTTCATCTAAAATGAGCTTTTCTCAGGTTGTATTGCATATTATTAAGCCATTATTTAATAATAACATCCTTAACATATTATCGAGCGCCACTATTAGCGATTTTACAAAAGAAATTATATTTTACGAGTTATTAAAATAAACAACATTAGGCGCTTACGACATTTTTATTCCGCGCAGCAAGTTATCGTCCGTCGCAGCTAACGGCAGGCATCAACCGTGTTTTGTTTCACGAATCAGTCTTGTTCGCTCCGTTGAGACGGGAAGACTGTGATTGTGTGCACCGCACGGTAAAAATAAACATAACCAACAAAGAAGACATGAATAAATACGGAAAACAAATCTTTTTGTGAGGGGCTGTGAATGTATTCGTAGTTTTCGTTTAGTTTTTTTTTGTTCATATAATTTTTTTTACCTTGTATTGATGGGATCAATCTGAACAGCTTTTGTTCAATGACTTTGCTAACAACACAAAAAAACAACAAACACCTTACAAAAGACAATGCAACTTTTCCATAGACCTCTGGTCCAACATTTTGAAAGGTGTTGTACAAGAGCGAAACCTATGTCAAATGATAGACTTTATCATTACTAACAACTTTTACTATAGCACCAACCAAGTTTCACAGTCTGGCCCACCGTCGCAAGGTTGCATGTCTGTCGGTCTTTTATAGATTGTAATTCGGAGAGTATGCTCTACGAGCTTATTCCACCATCTCCCTTCTACCATCGGGAGTACAGACGCACCGCGGGAATTCACACATACTTGGTTGATATTCTGCACATTCGCACAAAGCGCTTTTAAACATCTTTTATAATGCGCACGGCTAAAGAGTGGTACTCTCTGTCTGCGTCTGTGTTCCCGAGTTCATATAACCCTAATCTATTCAAGTCGCGAGTGAAAAGGCTTCTTCTGGGCAAGCTCGTTCCATCGTCGACCTCATCTCTGTCCTCAAGACTAGATCGAGGTCAAGAATAAGCCTATTGACAATAAAAAAAAATCAGAAACCCCAAGTTGAGATCGAGGCTACATGTGTCTGCATAATAAATGACCAGGACGCAGAGGGCTTGCACAAGCATACGCTTTGTCTCAATTGGAAGATTTGGATGGAAGTTTTTAAATCTATAAAGAAGTTTAAGAGAATTTATGACCCTGCGGCTAATGTTGTTGGTCTTTCCAACTGAGGGTGTTGTCAAGAATTAAGCCAAGATCCTTCACGCTTTTACAGAGTTCAATAACATTATTATTGTGTACTACCAATATTAATATGAACTACCTAAAATAATAGATTGGCATTTACCAGGGTCAACCGCGGTACCGAATTTTAGTGACCAATGATTTTTCATTTGTTTAAATTAAAATTATTACGATTACAACATTTTCCCGGTAAAATAAATTATAATAATATTGTAACGAGCTGTCAAGAGAAAGAACAGTACCAGAAAGATCAATGGCCGCCGATAGGCCAAAATGCCTATTCTCCTTTTGGCATAGCTCATTACGTTAGATGTAGTTGTTTGTTGTTGTTCAAATAATCTAAATTACATTATTTTTACTAAATTTAGATTGCGTGTATGATGTTTACAAAATGCTAAATATGAACCCGACCCGTAGTGATCCGTTTGAAATATCCTACAGTGTAGCAGATTCCTCTTATTTTTGGCTTATATACTATGCGCGTCGTATGAAATCGAGCGAACTATGATAATACTCGTAAGTGTCGAGCGCCGTGCGATCATTTCCTGCCCGCTGCGCGGCGCGGGGGATGCAAGACGCGCGGGTGAAATCTGATTTTTTCCTGGCTTTATACGCGCTCTTAAGCTGGAAAAATGGTTAATTTATTTAAGGCGATCCGTTTTCCATACTAAATTCAAATGACTTTCATTCTTATGCGAAACATAAAATGCTGTTAAAAAACGAGTGTATATTCCTATTTTTAGTTAAAATTTTCGGTGATTAATATAAAGATACAGCTAATGCAGCGAAAATACTAGTTTTTGTTAGCAATTTGGTTCAATATTACCATTGTGGGTGTGCGATCTATACTTTAGTACTTTCGGTGCATTAGCTGTATCTTTGTATTAATCAACGAAATTTTTTACTAAAAATAGCAGTGTACACTCGTTTTTCAACAGCATTTTATGTTCCGCATAAGAATGCAAGTCATTTTTCAAGGTGATATTTGTGGAAAGTCCGTCTGGGGAAGTACCACCCCCTTGCTTTTTTCCGCCGTGAAGCAGCAGTGTTTGCACTGCTGTGTTTCGGTTTGAAGGGCAAGGGAGATAGTGAAATTACCGGCACATGAGACATACCACCTTAGTTCTCAAAGTGAGCAACGCGCTTTGCTGTCTTATTAGTGCCAAAATATGCCATTAATAAGACAGTAGGTGCTATGGGCGGTGGTGACCATTTACAATCAGGTGGCCCACCTGCTTGTTTGCTCACTTGTAACATAAAAAAAAAATTGTATGTAAAACAGATCGCCTTAAATCACGTAAACTTATATTAGCAGTCGCGTTTACTGGGCTCGGAGCCAGGAAAATAATCAGAATATGCCGTGAAGCTGCACAAATATACTTTTCACTTCTCATACTCTGAAAGTGCTTCTTTGTGCAGGATATAGGCTGCACAAAATCGAATTTTGTGCACTAGGGCATGCGAGTAATCGCGGTGGTGTCCGCCCTGCGCGCGGGCCTGCTGCACCCCCCCATGCGTCAACATATTCTTCACTAAAGCAGAACAACTCATTCTTCAGTTACATTTAGAGAGTACTTTAACGTTTTATTTCCTCGCAATCAAAGTGAAAAGCAGAGTTTATAACTCGTCCACAAAACCATTTTATCTTCGACATTACTATCAGCCCTCGCCTTCGGCTCGGGCTGCTAAAAGTCTCGGAAAAATGGTACGTTTTGTGCACTTGTTGTAAAATCTACAATTTCTTTGATAGAAGACTAAAAATGCTTCAGTCTCAAGACTCGACTTTCACCTAACAAACAAAAATAAAAATTGTTCTCGGTGTAATTTTTTTAATTTGAAATAGTTTTTCCCATTTTTAAAGCGTTCATGGCCTCCTCATTGTCCAATAATTTTGTTCGCCCTGAATATCACCATTATTTCACAAAGAAATTGTCTAGGCTCTACATTACTATCATGCAGGTAGGGCACTGTCCCTGCCCAATGTGCTCACACCCCTGTTATTCCTCCCCTCACTCTCTGTAAAGCTCGACCGCAAGTTTCCAACCTAGTCAATTGACCTACTCTTTATTGAACGTCAAAACAGAAATCTTCCATAGATTTTGTGTGAAGTTTTTGAACAATGACGTCATAATTCTTGCCATCGTTTAGTTACTTTTTAAAGGCTGTGTATTATTAACGTGCCACCAAATTTGAGTAAATTTTTCACAAATAATATTCACCAAATTTTGTCTACCAAAATGGATGAATGTACACCAAATTTGCTTCTGGCACTTCGCTGGCCGCTGCCGCAGCACGCTCGCTCCGCTCGCTCGACTCGTGTGTTGTGGTCGCAAGATAACCTAACATAAACGAACCTAACCGAACCGGTTACCCAAATTTGGTGTACGTTCAGCCAATTTGGTGTACATTCATCCGTTTTGTCTGAAGTGTATTGGGGTATAAAAAATTTTTTGGGAATAATTTAATTTGTTGCCCTTTTTAACACTAAATTAATTATTAAAAATTTAAAAATTACTTGGTTTTCATAAATTTTAAATGATTCTTTCTTAATTTATAACTTAATTTTCTTTTGATTTTGGACCCAGGAAACTCGCGAATTATTGATCCACTTTGCACGAAATGACTCCCCAACCGAAAGCATAGACGTATCCACGTCAATAAATACGACATTTCACACTAGCAGTAAGGGTGATGAAGGACCAATTTCTATATGATTTGCTCATGTCTGCCTCTTTGACTGATGATAAGGAGCATCCTCTAGAAGATACAAAAAATATTGGCGGACATCCACACCCCTGCGTTTTTGAGGAATTAAGTTTTAACTATTTTGAAATTTGACAATGAAACGTACACCTGGCAGACTATGAATATCAAATACAATGTATAAAACCCCAGAAAAATGGTCTGCCACCATAATAGCCCTGCGTCGTAAAGTTACAGCTCTTTAAAATGCAAAAATTCACTACTTCGTCCCGTGATAATGCAGAGCCCTGCACGTCTGCCTCTTCGATTTTCTACATCTTCAGAAGTATTTTAAACAGGAGCCACAAAGGCAGACAAAAAAAACATGATTTAGTATCTTATTTTAATTTTTCTTGCTGTAACTCAAAAACGCAGCGACGCACAGAAAAACTTGTAAGGACCAAATCGACTATTAATGTGAATCATGAGCAAATCATATACCCAAATTGCAGCCAGCACCCTAACTATAGGTCATCAGAGACTGATATACAATGGTCGATATAATGGTGATAGGATAGTCAATGGGCTTACTCTTTACCTCGATCTAGTCTTGAAGACAGAGATGAGGTCGACGATGGAACGAGCTTGCCCAGAAGAAGCCTATTCACTCGCGACTTGAATAGATTCGGGTTATATGAACTTGGGAACACAGACGCAGGCAGAGAATTCCATTCTTTAGCCGTGCTCATTATAAAATATGTTTCAAAGCGCTTTGTGCGAATGTGCGGAATATTATTAATGTATTTTTCACGTGATAATCGGGGCGAAAACGAGATGTTTTTTGTAGATGATGAATAGAGGATCACAAAAAACATGTGAGATGTTCTAGACCAGAGCCCGGTGTTCAGGATGCCTTTTTCAGTTTCAGGCTTTTCGTAAAGCTTTTGATACGTTGGATCATTATACCCAATGTGCTATATCTTACCTACATGTCAATAGTATGCCAAACGTTATAAAGAAGTGTAATTGTTATATGTTTGCGGATGACACATGTATATTGACTGCTGGTAAAGATATTCACAATTTGATAGGAAACATCCAAGAAGATTTCAACAACCCGAGTATGATAATGGCATCATACTAAATATAACCAAAACTAAATTTATAGATTTAAGGTCTAGTCACAATAAAGCGAAAATAACGGATCCACTAATTATAAAAGGTCACTCGTTCGATTGCCTGCATGGGACTTCTGTGTGTGCCTGCACTGCCTGCCCTGCTAGGTATAGAGCACTATAGGCACTTTCTTGTCTGGCGAATGATTTTTGTATCACCATAAGCCACTCTATCACCGGCAATCATTTTGTTCGACCTGAACATCACCATTATATCACAAAGAAATTGTCTGATGTCAGATTTTTAGGCTTGCCTGGGCCTAGAGTCCAGTGGCTTTCTACTATCGCAAACGACAGTGTAGAATAGAATGAAATGTATGGGATTGACTTAACTAACGAAATGTCACGTGACAGCTAATGTCAAACCCATAGAATTTTATTCTATTCTGTAGCGTTTGCCGGGTGATAGAGTATTTTGCGCATCGTTTTTCGGTACAGATTCGTCGACCTACAAGTTGTGTGTGTGTGTGTGTATTACTATTCAGTACCTAGGCGACCGAGCTTAGCCTAGGAATGCGGAAAATAAATAAATGGTTAACTGACAACATACTTACGCTAAACGCTGAGAAGACCAATTACATCTGCTTTAGCATCAATAAGGCTTCTCAACCAAAGCAGGATTTAAACTTCAAAATCCACAATTGCACAACTATAACCGGTGTAGCTAACTGTTCTTGCCCCGTTATTCAGAAGGTTGCCCAAACCAAATATCTTGGAGTCCTCTTGGACCAGCGACTCTCTTGGCATCCACATCTCGAATATATTATATTAAGACTCAGAAAGCTCACATGGATTTTCAAAACTCTAAGACATGTGGTGCCAAAAGTAGTGGCTGATCCAAAGTGCAAAGCGAAAGATCTCCTTAAGCAGATATACATAGCACTAGTTCAGTCCATACTGATTTACTGTATCTCTATATGGGGTGGTGCAACTAAAATAAAATTTCTAGAGTTAGAACGGGCTCAACGAAGTTTACTAAAGGTCATGTATTTCAAAAAACGTAGCTTTGCTACGGAAAGCTTATATCAACTGGCAAGCGTACTTACGATTAGGAAACTGTACATCGTCCATGCTGTGTTAAGGAAACACAGGGCCCTTCCCTTTGACAACAGTATCATGAGTAGAAGAAGATGTGATTTGGCGGCTATTGTGCCAGGATCAAACACCACTTTCGCAAGCAGGCAATTCAATAGTCGCTCTGCTAAATTATATAATCTAACAAACAAAGAGTTGCAAATTTATCCAAAATCGCTATCTGAGTGTAAAAAATTGTTAACTCGTTGGATAGAAACTAAGTCATATGACATGACGGAAGGGTTGTTGAGTTGATGAGTGGCTAGTGGAAGTTGTATATACATCTGACCGATCCCAAGACCTTGTCGTAGGGCTATCTGCTCTTCAATTTAACAACCCCGCACGTAGGCACGTATGCATGAACTTGTTCATGCCATACTTGAGTAATAACTTGCTTTAGTGCACACACCCCCACGCACACACACCTACACCCCCACACACACACACTCACCCACACATACCCACACACTCACCCACACTCGCACCACTCAATCAGTAATTAATCTAACCTTACCTTTTTCTCTTCTGTCATAAATTATATTTTGACTTGTTTGAATTTAAGATACAAGCAAAGTAGGCTTGACATCGGGCCTGTTACTGTTATTTTTCATTAGTTGTAGAGGCTAAAGTCGGGCCATCTGTCAAGCTTGACTTGTTGTATACTGTAACTACGTAGTCGGTTATGGAAGAGCGGAGCCTCCTGACACAGGCATAAAAAGCTTAAAAGGAGGCTTCGGCAACTAGATGGTAAGCACACTTCTGGTTAATGAAATAAATATTTTGTATTTGTATAGCTTCGCTCTATAGTAGCCGCCTCAACCTGACAATATCATCGGGTGAGCAAGCTATGCTACTCAACAACAGATGGCGCTGTAAGTTTCTTAAACGCACTTAAAAGCGCAAAGAGATTATTAAAAGACGGTGAAAAAGAAGTTTACACAGTCATGAGACTTAGCTAGATCGATGTTTCGCCCCCGAAAACCCCTGTATAGTAAATTTCATCGAAATTGTTAGAGCCGTTTTCGAGAAACCGATTACAAATATATATACAAATATTGCTCGTTTAATAGAATAGGATGATATTACAGAGCGAGGTGTTTGAGAAACTTCACACGATCCGGAGAGCTTTGCTTAGCGACGCCATCGTTGAGTTACAGCCGTCCACACTAGAGTGAGTACAGAGCCCTGAAGACGCATTTTTGAACCGTTCGAATTCAATTCGCATTAGAATTGGCAAGAGAATCCGTAAAATTGCTAAGGGATTCGGATACGAATATTGCCTATTCGAATGCAAATTGAAGTTCGAACGGTTCAATAATGAGTCTCCTGAGATAAGTGGCTCTCTACTATCGTAAACGCTATAGAATAGAATAAAAATGTTTGAGATTGACATTAGCTGTCACGCAACATTTCGTTAGCTAATGTTGCCCATAAATTTTCATTCTATTCTACTAGCGTTTGCGATAGTAGAAAGCCGCTTGTCTCTAGGCCCAGACCTCTTTAAGAGTATTCTTTCTTACAGTATAAAAATGTAGCTTGAACGGCAAAGGGTCCGCGCCAAGCACTTTCTGTTAAGGAGGCAGCCATAAGCGTATCCATTTCTTGAGAGGGACCTCCATACTAAAATGTATGAACTTTTATCGAATCCCAAAAACGTTAAACTCGCCGTAAGGAGCCAGTCGACGTAAAGAGCATAATTCAAATTTTTATCTTTCTCTTTGAGAAATATACAAGGTGTATTTTTTTAATTCAAACAACTCAAAGGCGTACATTCCTTGAGCTGAACGGAGACATTCTCCAAAAACATAGATCGAAATAAAAATTTTGACGTCTCATAGAAACTGCACCAGCTAATATCGCATTTTGTAGGAAGGTCAAATGATTTTTTTCGTGTTTGACCTATGTGTCTTGGTCAATAAGTCTCCGTTTAGTTTTCATGTAGTTCCGTTCCTACTAATTTATTTATCTATATTTACAGTGATTCAGTATCGATAAAAGAAGAGGAACCGGACCCTATGAATATAGAACCTGTGCTCGAGACCCCAACAGGCCCCATGGAATATGAAACGACAACCATAGTCCATCCTGCAACCTCCAGTGTTGTAACCTCTAAAGACTGTGATGCAACCTCCGTAGAGAGTGACGCAACCTTCAATGTCGACAGCGAAGAATCTGATGACAGCGAATCAGATAGCACAGTACCCGCGCCGCGGATTATTACCACTTCATCTGTACTCATTCAATCAAACGTAAGAATCCGCTTACTTCTAATCTAAAGCACGGCATAAAGCCAAAATCACACCTTCTTGAATTCAAAGACTGATTTAGCATACATTGCAGGGAGGCTTGGTTATGTTAATTGCAATATCCTTACTTCAACGAGCAATGTAGGCCGAATAAGTTTCTAAATTAAGGAAGGTGTGATCGTGGCTTTAAGTAATAGTACTATCATGCAGACCGGATTCTATCCGCCCCCTTGCTCCGCTAGATTAGAGGCAGCCTGCGTGCTTGCCTCAATTGAGGCCGCCTCTTAATCTGTACACACCCTAACTGCCAGTTGCTTAAAGCTTCTTTAAATAAAGCTCCTTTAAGTCTATTGCTGACTCTTTCTGTTTTGTAGACAAAGAAAGTGACAGCAATAGATTTAAGCTAACTTTAAAGCTTTGTGCAACTGACTGTTAGTGTTTTTCTCGTGTTCTATGAACGGACATAAACAAACATGTGCTATGTTTGAACATCGCAACAATCTACAAATTTTTGTTGTTTATAGAGATCGCATTTCTGAGGAATGGCGATAAAAAGGTTAGACTTTTGCCCAGCAGTGGGACATCATACATACAGGCTATATAACAAAATTAATGAAGTACATAAATTGCCTCCCGTCAGTCAGCTGGATTTGTTAGCAAGGGCTTCGGTTTTTTTTTTTCAAAAAATAAACTCATCTGAAATTGGGTATAAAGTTGAAGAATATTATTATAATCACAAAAATAATATAGTCTCTCGCCTCGGTCTACTGCTGATATTTATGATTTTTAATTGAATTCGACATCAAGACATTTATGGTAAAACAGCAAACGACTAACAAACTACTACTTTTCGGGCAAAATTCTAAGACCTGCTAAACAACTAATTATCCCGACTACTTGGCTGGCACTACTCTGGTCTTATTTTATTTTTATTTATTTTCCAGACGCAGACTATTCAACCAAAGACACAGACTGTTCCATACAAGTATAACCCTTCAAGAAGTCTATTACGAAAGGAACCTAGTGTTCAAACGGCGGTAGTGCAGAAAGTGCCTCTCGTGTCTCCCGTTTCATCATTGCGCTTGGAGCTTCAAAAGGCGCCAATAGCGTCTCCGTCTGGGAAGCAACCGATGCGTATTATAGACCTTAGCTCGTTGCCAGAACATGTGAGGAAGAAATTCAAAATACAGCACATTCGGAAGATACAGAAGCCCAAACCGAAAATACAATTGAAAGATGGTAAGCGTCTTCTTCTAGCTCTTTTTCTGTTACACTATAAAATTTAGTTATGGACAAGCAAGACGAAAGTAATGGTACTTGAAAGAGAAGAGTCTATGACAGAGTGTAGGTATATTAATAGGTGGTGAACAAGTCGAACAAGTGAGGGAGTTTGTGTATCTGGGTTCTAAGTTTACGAGAGATGGAAAGTGTGAAAGTGATATCGAAAGAAGAGTGAATGCTGGAAACATGGTGAATGGTGCTCTGCATGCTTTTATGAAGAGTCAGAAGGTGTCTCACAAGACTCGTCTGGCTGTTCATAGAGGCGTTTTGGTACCAACACTGATGTACGGCAGTGAAAGCTGGGTATGGCAGAAAAAGCATGAAAGTAGAATTATTGCAGTAGAAATGAGAGCGTTGAGGAGTATGATAGGTGTGAAATTGAGTGACAGGATTAGAAATAGTGTGATAAGAGAACGTTGTGGCGTAAAAGAAGACGTAGTGACTAAAATTGAGAAAGGGATGCTGAGATGGTTTGGTCATGTAGAGAGGATTAATGAAGGAAGATTAAAGAAAGAGATCTACAAGGCGAGATTGAATGGAAACGTTGGAAGGGGAAGGCCTCGGCGAACGTACCAGGACCAAATTCAGGACGTTCTGAATAAAGGCCAGGTTAAAAGTACCCTAAACCGACGAGCATGTATGAAGGGATTGATAAAAGTTCAGGAAGCAAGGGAAGTATGTCAAGATTGTAGCAGGTGGAGAGCTGCGGTCTCTGCCTACCCCGACGGGAACAAGGCGTGATATTATGTATGTATGGACAAGATGTATCTAATTCGCAAAAAATAATCGAAATCCCAATTTCTGAAAATCAGACATAATTGAAAATTCTGTAAAAACTGACCTTACTTTAAAAGATAAATCTATCGAAAAAAGTTTATTGAATTGTCTTGTCCTTATACCATTATCTAGTAAATATGATCAGAACAGGAACCATAATACTAGGTTATTTTTTGTACCTGACATCCGTTTGCCCACTTGTGAGGTCAAAAGCAAAAACTTTTGCTTTACGATTTTGCTTACAACGCACAAACAAATTTTGACTTCCCATACGAAGTCCTAGAACAAGATTTGTTGCTTTTGACCTCACTAATAAGAGGGCAAACGGATATCAGGTACAAAAAATAACCTAGCTTATGAAAATGTGATCCACATCAAAACTGCAAATGTCAAATATGTTAAATCTTAAGCACCCTATTTTTATCACGGCCTGTCTTTATAATAACTGCAATTAAATTTTCATCATTAAAATCCAATGTGGACGGCGAGGTAGGAGGCCCCGTAGGCGATTGCAAGACGACCTTCTTGAGAATTGGCCAACAAAAGCTCAAGGCAGAGACGAATGGCATGATAGATCGAGGCCTTTGCCCAGCAGTGGGATGTGGCAGTGTGGTGCAGGCAAAGAATAGTACCAACTCATCTCTACCCGTGGGTGTCGTAAGTAAGAGGCGACTAAGGGTTGATGAACCAAAGAATGGGCAGCACTATCATTCTGTGTATCGTATCACCTTACATTCTGCGGTCACCACCAACCCTGGTTTATGGTACCAGCCGTAACGCTAACAAGTGTGGTGACTATGGTACTTCCCCTCCACATTGTTTCAGCAAAAGCTGGAATTTTGAGTTCCCTGTTTTGTAGTGAACGTTTCATGGGATGTCATGATGATGTTGATGAAATGTCTTGTCCAATGTTGACGGCGAGGTTGGCTCTGTAGGCGACGGCAAGACGACCTTAAGGGGCTACTCACAGTTCACTAGCGCCCCCATTAGTTAAATAATAGATTTTACAACAAGTTTCGTGGACGAGTTATAAACTCTGCTTTTCACTTTGATTGCGAGGAAATAAAACGTAAAACTGCTCTCTAAATGTAACTGAAGAATGAGTTGTTCTGCTTTAGTGAAGAATATGTTGACGTATGGGGGGGGTGCAGCAGTACACCACCGCGATTACTTTTGCCCTAGTGCACAAAATTTGATTTTGTGCAGCCTATATCCTGCACAAAAAAGCACTTTCAGAGCATGAGAAGTGAAAAAAATATTACTCGCTAAATACAAAACTTATCGAAAATCCGGAAAGACAGATTGAAGTAAAGGGTAAGTTTATTTAGAGCCTATCATAGTTCACTGTAGTTACAGATACAAAAAGTGCGAAAAACGGCCACTTTTAACAGTTTTCGTATTTGTAACTATATAGAACTTTATTTTGCAGAGTAAATAGGTTGTAAATAAATTAGGGTAGGTACCTTTACTTCAATCTTTTTTTCCGGATTTTCGATAAGTTTTTTTTATCAAGTGAGTTATATGTTTTTCAACACATTTGCTCATAAAACAGCTCTACCAGGCCACTCAGAAAGTATTGCGAAAAATAGTTTTTATATATGGGAGACTGGCCGGTCAGAATCTTTTTCGAAAATATGATTACTTGTAAGTAAAAATATGTGTGTTCCATTTTCAAAATTTCCCTCCACATTTTTTGCGAGCCAATTCAAAGTATCGTGTCTTACTGAAAAATGGATCTGCGCCGGGAACATTTTAGAGCTATGATTTTTTACGATTTCAAGTGTCGCCTGAAACCGGATGAATCGTTCGATAGACTTCAAATGGCATTTATGGATGAAGGCCCCTCCAAGGCAACCGTGTATCGTTGGTATAACGAATTTAGGCGCGGTCGACCAACCTTGGGGGATGAAGAAAGAAGCGGTCGCCCTTTGACGGCTATTACGGAAGAAAACGTGCTAGCAGTGAAAAATTTAATCCAAGATAATAGGCGAATTACATATCAGGAGATTCAGCACATATTAAAGATTGGATCGGGAAGCGTTCACGAGATTCTACACGGGCATCTTCGCGTGAGGAGGATAGTATCGCGCTGGGTGCCGCACTACCTCACCGACGCTCAGAAGCAGGCCCGGGTGGAATGGTGCCGTGATATGCTGAACAAATTTGAAGCAGGCTCGTCTCGGCGTGTTTACGACATCGTAACAGGTGATGAGTCCTGGATTTATCAATACGATCCAGAAACCAAGCGCCAGTCGACAGTTTGGGTGTTTCAAAATGAACCAACGCCTACCAAAGTGAAGCGATCTCGAAGCGGGGGGAAGATTTTGATCGCCAGCTTTTTTAATTTGACTGGCCACTTGGCCTCAATTCCCTTACGAGATCAAAGAAGCATCAACGCCGAATGGTATACTACCAAATGTTTACCAGAAGTTTTTTCTGTTGTGAGCAACAAGCGACCAAACACAGGGCTCCGCGGACTACTGCTCCACCACGACAATGCGCCTGCACACACCGCACTCAAAACGAGGGACTTCCTGGACAGCACACCAGTCAAACTCCTGGGTCACCCTCCTTACAGCCCTGATCTAGCACCGTGTGACTTCTTTTTATTTCCAAAAATAAAAAATCAGCTCAAGGGGATACAATTTTCGTCGCCGGAAGATGCGCTGGCTGCGTTCGAGCAGGCTGTAAACGAGGTGTCTACGGCGGACTGGAAAAAGTGTTTCGAAAACTGGTTCAGACGCATGAATCTTTGTATAGAGGCTGGTGGAGAGTACTTTGAAAAGATTTAATAAAAATATATGTACCTGTAGAACAATTTTTTTTAGTGTCGCAAATATTTCTGAGTGTCCCACGTATTTGCACTGTATTTAGGTCCAGCTTATTAAAAACGCGTGCTTTTCTCATTATATATTACAGCACTATGTATATAATTTTTATAATTATAAATATAATTTTTGTTTTTTTTTTATATTAACAAAGAGCAAGGAGTTCTAATGTCTAAAATATTTATGATATTTTCGTCAATATATACCTAATGTTGATAAAAATATAATATATAAACAGTTTGTTTCATGAGATTAGTTAAATTTGACAACAAATTAACATTAATTGATTTTGTAAGCAATAAATTTAAAGTTTTTGTACTTTTTCAACGACTACGCTGTTTGGGAGCATTGCAACAGCTTCGTCACAGCTCATTAAAAAGAAATGCGCGCGCAACAAGAATTCCGCGCGCCATTTATCAGAAGTATTTTCATTTGCTTTGATTTTTGTGATTAACTAACAATGTCGTTCGTCGGTTTCAAGCAATGAAGAAGAACTTAATTTAACCCCACAGGAAATAATCACTGGGGCACAAAATGCAAGTGAGTCTCCTTCCAGCATAATCAAAGGAAAAATAGGTATATTCTTGCCTACGAAAAGTTCATTGAATGGAAGAACAACAAAAATGCCATTTCGTTTTCAGAGAATGTCTTTTTGGCTTATTTCAATGAGCTGGCGAATAAGTATAAACCTAGCTCTTTGTGGTGTATTTATTCAAAGTTGAAAAGTATTGTGAGAACGAAAAATGGAGGCTCAGGAATTGCAGGTAACCGAATTTGATTGGTTTTTATTCGCAAATGTGTTCAAAAACGTCGTAAGAAGCTTGTGCGCTTTAGTGATTACACCCTCGGCTCCATTACGCCCTCGCCTGCAGCTCGGGCTGCAATTTCTGTGCCTCGGCCGTAATATCCAAAATAGCGCACGTGCATCTTAATGTACTATTAACTGATGGGGGCGCTAGTGGACTATGGCCACTTTTTCAGAAAAACGTTAAAGGGATACCTTCTGAAAAATTGGTCAACAATAGCTCACGACACATGATATAGGCGAGACCTTTGCCTAGCAGCGGGACACTACATGGGCTAGTAATAACAATAAATATAATAATGTCTTTCTTTCAGCATGCGTGAAAATACAACGGCTGAATTCAACGGATATGAAGGCAGCGCTGCATAGAAGCTAACACAATTGTACTAGACGCAAGCTATTACTTGCCGATACCTGCCTATCTTAGCAATCTAAGTGTAAATAATAAATATTTTCCATCATAACTTTCTAGTTTTATTAACCGACTTCAAAAAAGGAGTAGGTTCTACTTCCACTGTATGTATTTTTTTTTATTTCCAATTCAAGCAAAATAAAAATTGGCTTAGATACCATTTTAGAAAGGGTTGAAATAATGTATATGTTGCAGGCAAATTGTATACGTCATTTTACATTATGCCTTGACGTTCTACAAGATGCCGAGAAATTTTTAATTCGTCGTTTTACATAATGCCGCGGCATTTCACAAATCGGCGCGTAATTCTTGATCGGGATCAGTCATGTTGGGTTTACCCGGTTTACCGTACCGTACAATTTGTCGACAGTTTACAATTTGCTCGCCATTTGTAAAAGGCGAATCATACGATTTGCCTGCGACATATAGATTACACCAAAATAAAATGATGTTGACTGTAGGGGATTGAGATGAACGATTCACACCTTCGATCCGTTCGTCCGATTATCGGATGAAATCGAATAAGGCCGCTCGTCCAACGCGACGATTCTGAGCCGATACCTATAAAACAAAAGAACATCGCCGATAGACGCAACACTACGCTAGTACTATTACCTATTCTGTGACAACACTATAGTACCTAATATGTACTGTTTTTCTCAAAACTTTGTCAGCGCTTTTCTCTTGCTATCGGTTTCGGCTCAAAATCGTCGTGTTGGGTAAAACAATCTGAGGCGCTACTGCATAACCAACAATGGGTCTGCCGCTGTTCGGCGGTAGCGCCTCTGATCGCTAACACGTTATCCGATAATCGGACATCGGAAAGTGTGGATCGTGCTTTTTTTTTACTTCCTTTACAAACTACATCACGTGATCAAAAGGAAATTGCGAGGGTCCACCCTCTTCTTCTTCGTGTACATTGTATGAATACCAGATCAAATACTATCCTCCTAAAACCTTGCCACTTCTATGACTTTCCAGACATTATGACTTAGTAATTGATAGCGTTGAAGGAAAAATCAAGTATTAATTCGAAAATTTTTAATGTACTTATTACTACTACTACTTATGAACTAATATCACTGACAATTTACGGCAACAACACTTTATTTATTGCGTTAAATATACAAGTCTTGGGAGCAAATTCTTGTATATCACCGGGTGATAAAATATCACTTTTGAAACTTTAAAACTTTAAAGTCACTGAAAAACTGTTAAAAAGTTAGAACCTGGGGTCCAATTCTTATAATTTTCCGGGTGATTTTCGAGATTTTTTAAATTAAAATATGCCCTGATAAACTTCTCAAAAGTAAGGATCAATATTTGTTAATTATAAAATAATGTTCAGTTTTAAAATTACCATCATAACAATTTGAGTTTTATGAGTTTATCGTGGCTTTTTCAATCTTAAAAATATCGAAAATCACCCGGTGACTTTCAACAATTGGCCCCCAGGGCGACAAAGCTTTGCTCTGTATAATCTTAACCAAAGTCTAATAACAGACGGCGGCACTGTAGGGTTTCTAAAGCGCGCTTTTTACAAGAAATGCAAATTTTTAAAAGAATTTTCACAGACATGACACCTAGCTAGATCGATTTTCCGCGTTCGAAAATCCCGTATAGTAAATTTCATCGAAATCGGTAGAGCTGCTTTCGAGAAACCAATTACAAATATTGCTTGTTTAACAGTAGTACCTGGTCGACCGAGCTTCGCTCTATAATAGCCGCCTCAACATTAAGACTGCACCCCGCGCACACTAGCGCCCTCATCAGAATTTAATTAATTTCTTTGAATTGGAGACCAAAATGAAAAATTTAAGTGTTCTTTGTCAGGATAGCGTTTATCTTGTTTATTTAAAAATACTTAAAACGGAAATTGGTGGCCACCGCCAATGCCACCGCGTTCCATTTTCCTTTAACGCCATTCGGTCTTCAATTTTTCATTTTTGTCTCCATCTCCAATTCAAAGAAATTAATTAAATTCTGATGAGGGCGCTAGGTGCGCAGGATGCAGTCTTAAAATATCGGGTGAGCAAGCTATGCTACCCGCCAACAGATGGTGCGGTAGGTTTCTGTCTAAAACGCGGTATTTAAAAAAAGTGCTCAAAAGCACGGAGAAAACGAATTTTCCCAGACATGAGACCTAGCTAGATAAATTTTTCGCCCCAGAAAGGCCCCGTATGGTAAAGTTCATTGAAATTGTAAGAGCTGTCTTCGAGAAACCGATTACAAATGTATTTGTAAATATATACCTATACAAATATTACAAATACTATATTGTCCGTCCCATCCCGACCCAAAGCAAACACTATCAGACGGTGGTCTCTGCATGATTCGTCTTTTAAGACAGACCATGCGCTGACGTGGACGTCCCCGCTAGTAAGCGTGACGTCGATGAATGATTCGCCTGAAGGGCCACTATAAGTTGGTGGTGTTTTGGGGAGATTTTGTACCGATAAGTTAAGCTCGGCGATGAACTCCTCCACCGCAGTCCTGCGATCTGCACCTTGGCTACGACGCGGGCCATGCCACAGGACTGACGAGGCTTTAGTGTCAACGCCAATAATCACTTGGCCTAATCCACCTAGAGCGCGAATAACGTGCCCCAGGTGTAGCAGGTGGGGAGTCACCGAGTGGGAAAATTTGAAGTAGCAACTCACTGCGTAGAAACGGTGGGAGTCCGACAGAACCTCCACGACCGCACAGAACTGGTTAAAGAGATGGCGCAAAAAAGTGAAAGAGATGGACGTGTCGACCACCAGCACCCCAGCAAGGGATGCCCCGTCATGCTCGATAATTGCCCCCTCATTTCCCTCAGGTGGTACTGCTCCTGCACTAGGACTAAGGATAGGCCAAGCCTGCGGCCGATATTGAGGGAGTTGCCGTTCTGCTGCCATTGGTGTTCTATTCATATTTTGTTGATCTTAAAAGTTGGTTCAATCTTGCCGCTAGTGCAGAGGCAGAGCTTTCATCAGAGCCCGTCTCATGATTTGTGTCCTTGCCAAATTTCGTGCAGGTGGCGCATTTGGGTTTGTATCCAGGCTTCTCTTTCTCCTGACACGTTAAAGAGTCATGATCCACAGCATAATATTCGCAAGTAGGAGCGGTCGCCGAGCAATCATAACATGGCCCAACATTTGGCACCTGTTACCTACATCGTACTATTTCGATGTCGTCATTAAATCGGCACATCGTCCAGCCAATAAAAAGTTTCTCTTTGGTGTTTATAAGGTGTGCTCTAATTCTGGCCGATAGTTAAGACGGCAGAGAACGATCTTGCAATAAACTTTGAATTCGTCAAATGATATTTTTAGTTCTCCCTTAATGTTTTGCTGGTATAGGGCTTTCATGAAATCTTCGTCCGTCATGCTAGACTTCATGTCTTTAACGAGGATTCGAGGGTTGCGACCGCGTGGAGTTTCAAGTCGTATGACTGCTTTTTTTATTGCCTCGAAGTCGTGTAGTTTTTTTATCTGGGTCTCAGATGACATTCGGACCACAATGCCACCTTTGGCAGTCTTGGCCATTCCTACAACTTAAACCTATCGTCCGTTGGATCAATGGCTTTGGTTGCTCTTTAGTTTTTGTGGAGTCTTTGGCACCATCACCAGGACAGTAAGCCACAAGCGCAGGCATTGGTGCTTTCAGCTCAGGGGTAGGGACACTTTTGTTCGGCTTCAGCTTTACTTTTTCGGCGAATGAAGTGGACAGAATTGCTTGTTGCGCTGGTGACTGTACAGCGCGCTGCGAGATATTTCTCATTTTTTCTTCAACCGGTTTTTCTAGCAGCTTTATTGTGTTCGCACATGATAACTTTTCCTCCGCAATGGCTGCCCTGGATTCCGCCAGAGCCAGGCGCACGGTGAGTATTGTCACCTCTGCTGATAGAAAGAAAGAAAGAAGAAATAATTTTTTTTATTTTAGTAAAATAATACTAAAAAAGGTAGCCACTCAGCTTATGCTACAGCACCTTGCACTGCTGTAGCGCTGGTCTTCCGTGACCCCTGAAAGGTAGGTGTAGCAACATACATTTTACCTTAAAATAGTTACAATACTTACAAGGCAACACTACAACTTAACCAAGCTATTTGAAAACATTATAAAGTTATGATAAATTCTTACATAGTTCTTCTTCTGTATAGTTTAATGAAATATCTCTTATAAATATCATAGAAATCTAATAGGTATTTCTAACAATTAAGGAGCAAAAGCATACATGAATGATACAATAAAGTAAGTGCCTATAGAAAGTAGTTATATTTATTTTATATTTATTTAAAACGATACACGCTTCATATTCATAGTAAGCACCGTGAGCTTCTCCTTGAGCTTTGCGCTTTAATTTTTGGTTATTGTTGTGACTACCTCCGTTATAGAAGAGACAGCGCAGTCCGCCAAATCCTCTGTGTAGTAATCGCTTATACCCCTTTAGTCTTTAGACTGAGTTTCCTCCTCCTCAGGTACGTCCATAGCGGTGGCATTAGATGGGACAGCAGTGTTTGCAGCGGGGTTGGGGTCGGGTACGGCAGCAACTTTGGACGGCTCATAAGTAAGCTCTCGTCAGCGTCGTCCATCCTCGGTTTGGTGGAGAGCGATGCTTCCCCCGGTGAGGTCAAGGGAACGGATGGCCTCAAGTAACCGTTGTTCCTGGGGACCGGGTGTTTTCCTAGAGGCCTGCCAGTTTCTTCGAGCAGTGGCGACTCGTTTACGCGAACGGTCCAATTCGGCGGACCACGATTCGTATCCCCTATAGTCCTTGGTTTTCCGAGCGCCAAGGCATGTGTGGGCTGTGCACGTAACAATGTTGGTGTATTGGCTGCACAACGAGTTCGCAGGGGTATTTACCCGCAGATCGCCCATTCTAAAATTCAGCTCTGTACAAAAGTGAACCCAATTTACATCTCTGAACCGGACGATAGGGTCGTCGTAGGCTTGGATCGGTGCGGCGCTACAGCGACAAGATAGGCGAAAAGTCATGATGAGCTGGTGGTCGCTCAGACTAACTCCCTCATGGACAGTCCACTCTGTCACTGCTAAGACTCTGGTGGTAAGGGTCAGGTCTATATTTGAAAGTGGGAGGTTGACCTTCCTGGTTATGAATACTGAGATTTTTGGAGAAGATGAACTCCTCCATCTGTGACCGTCTGTAGCTTGTGTCGTAGCCCCTGCCGCTATATTGCCTTGCTTCGCAGTGCCAGAGAGGGGAATGGGCGTTACTATCTACGCAGATAAGGACGGGGTTTCCCTGCAGCTGATCCAGCATGCCCGTCAGATGGTTCAGGTAAGTGGCAATATCCTGACTATATTGGCAGTAAGCCGATATGATGTAAACGCCCGATCCTATGGCAGCGTGGGCTACATTGCAATGGCTGGTACTGAGATGGTTCAGCACTGTTAGGGCTATTTGACTGTTGGCGACGTAGATGCCCGCCTTTAGCTCATCGCCTAATTGAACCAGATGAGGTAGTAGTTCCTTTGCTGCTGCATGCTGCTCCTGGACAAAGGCTAGGTCCAGCTTGTGTTGAGCTGCGATGGATGGCAGCTCCAGCAGAGCATCCCGGCAGTTTTGGATATTGAGCTGCCCAATCATAAGGAACATTATTTGGGACTCAGCCATACTGGGTCATGTTGACAGCCTGCTGTACTCCGTGAGTGCGAGCAGGACACGACCGTGACATCGTCGTGTGCGTCTTTGCATCTCTGTGCTTAAATTGTTTGCACGTGGCGCAGCAGTTTGTCTCCGATGTGCACTCCGAGTGCCTGTGACCAGTCTCTCCACATTTACTGCACACCATTTCTTTAGCTCTGCAGTATTTTACCGGATGCCCGTAGTTTTGGCACTTGCTGCAGCAGGTTACGCGTACATAGTCGGTGGCCTCAACAGAGTCCCAACCAATAAAGAGACGACCCAACGACAGCAACTCATCTCTAAGTGAAGCAACACACTCGAGCACAACAGTGGTGCGGCCACTGTCACGTCTTCCTTTCTTAAGGGCAACCTTGCAGTCGGACTTCATCCTTTCCAGCGACCAGCCGTCCACACCCTTCAGGTTTTGCGTATATAAATCTTCTATTATGAATTCAGCTGGTGGGTCGCATCTAAGGCCACTGAGAACGACTAAAGGGTGAGGCTGTTCGGGGTCCACGACTCTGAGAGTCGGAGGAGCTGCCTGCTTGAGTTTGGCTGCCGATTCTGCGGTAGGAACCCTGACCACAACACCAGCATTGCCCACTTTGCGAACCCCCGTTATAGGGATGCCCTGCACGCTAGGCTGCACAGATTTTTGTAGCTCAGCCTTCGTCTCCTCGGCCGATTTGATGGCCTCCACATCCTTTGGGTAGAAGATAACTGAGAATATTAATTGTCCAACATGCGATCGGTCTTCAGACCATAAGCAGTTAATTTAGATGTTGTGATGGCGTTTTAGGCGGGCCCTTCCAGTGTCAGGCTGCCTTCATATGTAATTAGACATACAATTTTATTTATATGTTGTCCCACGTATGTGTACGTTTCAGACGTCTCGTTTGCAATGGCTTACTTAGACAATGAGCAAGTCTGTTTTGGTGGCAGCCCACCTTTAACATCTGCGAATATGTAGGCCCTTCATTAGACTGGGTGGCTGGCTGCCCACCAGGCTGAGTTAAGGCGGATTGGGCCTATGCCTGCGCCAGCTTGGTCATCCGAGTCTCTACTCTCCCCTCGGCAACGATTGCTCGCTCTAATGCTGCCGCCTCCCGTGCTGCTAGCTGTGCCACAATGGCCACAAGCCGTTCCGTGTGTATAGCAGTGCTAGCTATGTCATCCTTATTTAACTTTGAGGTCTTGCTCTTGTTGCTTTGCAGGACTTGACAAGCTGCAGGCTGGGTGAGCTAGCAAGTGGGTCCTCGTACTAACTCTGCAATACTGGCTGCTCCTCCGTAGGGACGGGCGGCGCAGGTACAGGGTTTGAGGCAACGGGCGGCGCAGGTACAGGGTTTGGGGCAACGGGCGGCGCAGGGACAGGGTTTGAGGACTCGAGTGGTGGAGAGGGGGGCTCGGAGGCTGCGGAAGAGAATACTCTTCGTATTTGTTTGAATTTAGCCACGCTGGTGGTAAGCGAACCGCCAGCGATTCCGCTTAATGGTGGCGCATTAATCGTGACCTGGGCATTCTCGAGTTCTCTTCTGTGCCGACAGTTGCAGGTCCGGTTCTTGTTACTGCTGCTGGTGGTGCTGGTCGGGATTCGGATGCTGTTCACCCGTCTGCGGTGCAGTCAGAGGAGGAGTGCGCTGGAGCGACGTTCGTGGGGTAAAACCGGCCATCCGTCTCATCTCCTCTCTCGCTCTCCGCTTCCAGATCTAACTGGGGATTCGCAAACTCATCAGCATCCCCTGTTGGGGAGGACATGGCTGCCGGATTCTCGCCGGGGCGAGAGACCGACAGCACGCATTCAAAACCTACAGCTAAACAAATATTAGCGCAGCGATTTTTCTTTGGAGGGGGGTGGGGGTAGGAAGAGGGGAGCGGTCTGGTGTCACATAAAAAGTAATACGGATCTTATTCCCTACAGGAAGGTGAAAACCGCAGGTTCCTACCTCGTTCCTATCCCGAGAAATAGTCCCCAGAAAATTAAGTCAAAATTCGGAACTTTCTCCACCCGTCACAAAGTGGTGGGGGGGGGGGGGGGGTTCGTGACACACAAAATGGGTACTCTGGGGTCCAAGAAAGCCAACAGAGAAAACCCCGTGTCAACCGGACTACGCGTTCCCGAAAAATAAGCCCTCGAAATTTTCAAGGGGGGAGGGGAAAGAGAGGGGAGGATCGACGGACCCCCTTTTTGAAGGGTCTATAGTCAAAGTCCCGTCAAAATCAGCCAACCCGTTCAAAAGTTATGGCCGATTGAAATTTTGGAGTGGGGGATTGGGAGGGGGAGTGGTGGGGTAGGGGTGGGGGCTGAGGTGCCCAGCCAGAAAATATAGGGGTCGGGGGTGTTTGGAAGGGTTAGATTTTTAGGTAGGGGGGAGGGGGGGGGGGGACGGCAACTGGCTGGGGTGGGGAGGTGGTGGGGTAATGCCAGAAGCAGTGACTAGACAATGAGACACAAAAAGCACGTGGTATTAGCAAAAAATAACCTCACTTGAGTTTTACAGCCTCCAGATATGCCTAGGAACTAGGTATTTTAGACCTAGTGTTTGCTGCAATTAGCAGATTAGGCTAAACTAAGGCCGAAGCCTTAGGTCCGAGCACTAATTAGGACTAAACAACGATAAAAGCAAACAAAACTAACCTCAAAATACCACGTGCAAGCACGTGGTTTCGCGGAAACGTCCGAACGCAAAGGCAGTCGGCGTCGAAAGGGACACACCCACATCCATCCCATGGTCTTACCGACCTCTCGGTCATCCAGACGATCTATTGAAATAACCTGACGTTCTAACCCTGGCCTTATAACCAAGATAAACACTTCCCAAAACATCGTGTCCCCCTCTCCCCGATGTAAAGCGCGTGTTCCGCGAATGACAGCTTGTCGTCTATTGTAATCTTGACGGACGTCACGGACCAGTGGTGCCCTGCCCTTGAAGGATCCTTTGAGTTATCGTCTGAGTTTTCAACGGGGAAAACTGCAGACGATTCCTCGACCCCCACTCAAGCACGAGCTCCAAAGCCGCAGCGCACTTTCTTTCTATCTCTGCTCGCGAATTCGCTCCGATCAGGACAGTGACGTCATCCGCGTAAGCTATCATTCGCACCCCCTGAGGCACTGGCAGCAAAAGCAAATCGTTCATCAGAACGTTCCATAGCGTCGGACCGAGCACGGAACCCTGCGGGCAACCCATCGTACACAGCTTACTGACGCGCTTGTCACCCGCATAGAGACAGACACTCCTGTCCACGAAGTAGGATGAAAGTAGCCGATAAATATTGGGTGGGCACCCCCCTGCTTGTATTTTAGTAGCACCTCCTTAACCTCCCCTAGGCAATCTGCAGCGGTACAACCAAGAATACCCTGAAAATGGGCACAAGCTTGCTCAGCAGGAGCCCCCGTATTAATCCTGCCTACACGACTGTGCAGCACGGATTGGAATACGGCAAAGTCCACCCCCCGGTCCCAGTACCTCATTCCACAAGGGAAGTTGCGAGGCATTCCCCCCACAAGTATCTTTTGATTACGCCTTCCATGGCACCGCGAGGCAGGTTGTCTCCTTCCAGGGATCTCGAAAGTTATCAACTGGTGGTCACTACTGCTGACACCATCCTGAACCGTCCAAGCCTCCACTCTTGCGCTCCTTGTACTCATTGTTACACTCAGATGTGCAGCGTGAGGGTCAATGGTGTGAGAATATTGAAAGTAGGCCGAGACAACGTACAAGTTAACAGTTTCATGCACAACATGGGCGACCAGGCAGTGTGGCGTAGACAGGTAGTGCAGGATGATTATAGCCAGATCTGGGTTGTATATAAAGACAGCAACCAGCGCATCAGGTGCAGTAGTGAGATGGTTGGAGTCGGGAAGATTGTACTGCTCCTGTGTTAAAACGAGGTCCAATTTTAGTTCCCTTGCTAGCATTGCGATCCCTAGTCGCCAATTCAGATCCCTGGAGGTTTATTTGCCCGAGACGAAGCCGCGCTATCCAGGTCGGTAGATTTTGTTCAGCCATAGTTGTTGCCGCTCCTCCCCTACGCCACTTCTTAAATGCGACTTCAAGCTCTTTGTCGAGTCTCTCGTCGGACCAACCCGCCGTACCCCTTAGGTTCTGCTCCTTGAGCGTGTCCAAGAATAAAGCGGAGTCCACGTCGCTCTCAACGTTTACCACGGCCACTAAGGGGGCCCTCTCTGGGTTCAGACACCTTCAGCGTTGATGGCATCGCCTTCCTTATTTTCTCAGCTGCTTCTGTTGTCGTGGTCTGAAGGAGCACTCCAGCGTTGCCCACTTTCCTCAGCCGGTTGACCTGGATGCCAAGAATTCGCGGATCTTTAAGATCGCCTTCGTTTCCTCCGCAGTCTTGATGGATGAAGCTCCCTCCTCGTGATCGGCCGGATAAATTGTGAGCAGCTTCCCCTGCTGCTGCGGTTTGGGCCTGGTGGTCTTCCCCGTCATATGTAGAACTGAAGCGAAAGAGGGCGGACGCAACGGTGGATAGTCGGGTGCCTCAGGTAAAGGCGTTGGTGTTTCGTGCGTGATCCAGTTCGCGCAGGACCTTTTCAACCTTCAGCTCCGAGTCAGAACCTCCTGTTCCGTCTCGCCCAGCTGCACCGCCAGTGACGCAGTGATGGCTATCAGCTGCTGGACATAAACCCCTATGGTCGCATTTTCAGACTGATTGAGCTTGCTGCTGCCGAGTTGCACCGCTTTCATTATTCCTTGCCCAGCCGCTTTAGCCGCCTCAACAATCTCCCGCTTTGTCAATCGCAAAAGATGGTTTCCTTCGTCGTCCCCACTTACCGCAGGAACCTCTTCCACATTAGGTTGGGAAACCTGTAGGGAGGGTTATGGTTCCACCAACCTTTGAAGCCACTCTTGCCGCGCGCACGCCTGCCGGTTGCACTGCGGGGGTACCCGCCAAATCGCTCGCCAATTTCTTACCGTCCGCCTGCGCTGGTGCCATATTAGGTGACGGCAACCCGCGCTTAGTAGTCGGTCTAGCCGATGCCACGGTATCGTCAACCTCCATACTGCTTGTCGCCGGAGGTGCAAAGCCCGAAGGTAGTGTCGTCGCCGGTGGTGGAGTCCTAGACAGAGAAGGCCTTGCAGTACGCCTGAACTCCTCTAGGATTTCTGCCTCAGCTTCCGCCTGCCTCCGACGTGCCTTCTCCTGACGCTCGAGCCTGCCACGCGCCTCCACCTGATCGGCATCGAACTCTGGATCCGAGTCCGACATGCCGTGGTCCCAGGCTAAAGACCTATATTAGGAACAATGTAGCTCCTGCCAAAAGTTTGAAGGCAATAATGTCCAATAAAAGTGCCTGACCAAAAGTTGATTGCAATATTAATGTCCAGAAAAATGCACCTGCGAAAACATGTACAGCAAATTTAAAAGTCAATTTGAAAGTGCCTACCAAAATATTAACGGCAATACAATATGCATATAAAAGTTCCAAAGTCCAAAATACAATAAAACGTTCTTGTGTTAAAATACCACAAATAATTATAAGTTTAAAATACAACGTTTTTGTACTTACAGACGTAAACAAAACAAAAGTCAAAATGACACGCGCCCACAAGTAAAAGAACTTGCGCACAACACCTCACTCACATTAGCGTACGGGTCTCATGCCAGCGGGCATTATATAGTCTAAGCCGCGCGACGTGCGGCCGCCATCTTGTTAATCGCGCGCCAACCACGCGCACACCGCGTGGTTTGAAATACGTGCTCCTTGGAAATGCGCTAAAAATCCACTATGAGCGCTAAAAACACTGTAGAAACACTAACTAGTTAGGTCACTATCTAAGCGCACGGCAGTGCGCAGGCCAAGTTCCCGCAACAGGCCACGCGCATGCCGTGCACTATTTACACGAACCGTTTCGACCCACTTTTGAACCCCCTGTAGCTCAGTGACTATTGCAAGTACAGAGATAAAACTGTACCTACCTACATACTCGTAATCATATACTAATACTGAAGCAATTTGCCAAATTTCATAAATATAGCTACAGTAGATCCTGAAATATGACCCCGTGAAAATAGCTAATTTTGGCACTTAATGACTGACTGACTGACTCACTCACTGACCGGTAATCAAAACCTCCAGGCCACTTCCAATTGTCCTAGCGTTATGAAATTTGGCATTTAGGTAGTCGTTAGGATAAAAGTAATGGAAAAATTCAAAAAATAGAAATTGGTCAAGTGAGAGTCGGGTTTCAGTCAAAATTATGTATAAAATGTTGGTAATACTTCTCTAAGACCTGAAAATCTGAAATTTCGCATGGGGAAGTATAGCAAAAAATTTGAAAATTGGAAATTGGTCAAGTGCGAGTCAGGATATAGTCATTACTATGCTTAAAATTGTTGGTCATACTTCTGTGAGACCTAAGTACAAATCTGAAATTTGGCATCGGGGTAGTCGTTAGCATTAAAGTAAAGGAAAAATATGGAAAATGGTCAAGTGCGAGTCAGACTAAAATGAATGTACCAAATATTAAAAAGGTAGTATTTCTAGAAGGTCAGACTTAGTCATGCATGAAAACAAGTAGGTACCTATGTTTTAACGAAACTATGAAAATACAAACTGAACAAAAAGAAATGAAATCCCACCATAAACATAACTGTTAAAAAGGGGGCCAAGTTCCTATCGGCTAATTTTTTGCCTAAAAAAGGGTTGAAATCCGATCCAATGCCAAGTTTAGATGCACTTTAATATCGATCATAATCGTCTTCATCAGCAGCCTGATCCACTAGTAAATATTTGCCATTCCCAAGACTCGCCACCACATCCAGTCCTCCGCCTTCCGCATCCAGCCACTATCCGCCACCTTATTCACGTCAACGGTACATCTGGCGGAAATTCACTTTACCATACACCCAACTTAAAATATGGTATAGCTGTGAAAATACGCAGGTACGTTGAAAATAATATCTAAAATTAAATACTTTTAAATTTTTATGTCGTCAATGAAGCGACACATGCTCCAGCCAATGAACAACTTTTCTTTTGTGTTAATGAAATGGGCTCTGATTCTAGCAGATGTCTCAATCCCATACCAGGTATTATTGGTTTTGAGGCGTCGACAGCGAACGATTTTACACTCAGCCTTGAAATTGTCGTATGTGATATTTATCTCGCCTTTCACGTTTTGATGGTATAGAGCCTTGATAAATTCGTCATCGGTGATTCCTATGTCGACGTCTTTGATGAGCAGCCTAGGGTTTCGGCCTCGGGGGACTTCCAAGCGTATGCCCGCCTTCTTAATTGACCCAGACGCCTGCAGTTTCTGAATCTGTGCCCCTGACGACATTCGTACGACAATACCCCCTTTAGCGGTTTTGGACATACAGACAATTTGCCACCCATCGTCGGTAGGATCGACTGCCTTTTTTATGAGCTCCTTTGTTTTGGCAGGGTCTTCGGCACCTTCGCCAGAACTGAAGGGAACAAGTGCGGGTATAGGAGCCTTAATTTCGGGGGTAGGGACGCTCTTATTTGGTTTAAGTTTGACCTTCTCTGCAAATGACGTTGGGGCAGGTACAGAGGAGGGGGCTGGTTGTTGTGGTGCAACTCTTCGAGGTATGTCGGCCATTTTCTCTTCGAAAGATTTTTCTAAGCGTCTAATGGTTTGTACGCACGAAAGTTTCTCCTCAGCTATTGCTGCCCTAGATTCAGCCAGTGCAAGACGTAACGTTAGCGTGTTAATCACCGATGAAACGCGTTCCATGTTGGTCGTCACAACAGTGAGCTCCTCCTTATTCATTTTTGCGCCTTTGTTCCTAGTGATTGTGTTGACAACCTCGCTGATACTTGCCACAGCGCAATCCGCTAAGTCCTCTGTGCGGTAGTGCCTAATTCCCTCATACTCGTTGTCCTCGACTTCGGGTACCTCCATGTTCAATGAGGCGGGGGCGGGGGCACCAGTAGCGGCACCAGTAGCGGCGGGGGCGGGGGTGGAAGCAGGGGTGAAGGGGTAGATTAGCGGGTCGGATTCGTCCATCCCAGGTCGCGAGGACTGCGGTGTCTCACCAAGAGAAGTCATCTGCCGCTTCCCCTTTGCAGGATGTGGCGGGAGAAGCGGGTCAGGCGGGGGGGCAGGATGACTTGGGGACCCAAACGCCGTTAGCGGGTTCCATGAAGGAGGGGTGCCGATAAGGGATGAGTGCGCCTAGTCTTAGTGTTTCTACCCCTGATTGCCTACCGCAAGTCAAAATCCCGCTGCTCTTGCTGCCGCCGTGACCGTTCCTCGGCATCCAAGTCGGAGAAGTCCATGTCTGACGGGTGCTAATGTACCAGCACAAGACTGAACACACAGCACGAATACATTAGCAGAGTACAAAATACACAAGTCTAAAATAACGTTCACGTATTGAATACACCGAAAAATAACGTTCTTGTAAAGAAAAGTACTTAAAAGTTATTTACCACAACTAATAAAATATCACTATTATGATTATAAAGTCACTTATCTTTAAAAATCCTTTAAGTATTACTTAAAACTAACAGTAGCATGCTACGCACCACGTCGGTGTCGCAACCGCGTTCGTCCACGTGCGTCAAAGTAGGTCACTGATTCACCGTACTGTTCACAGAAAATTCACGAAAATCACTTAAAATAAATAGAAACAAAAATGTCACTGTCATGGGAATAGTCTTAAAATGTTCACAAAAATATAGGGCACAAACTGATATAGTTTTTATTGAATATGATTTATATTTTAACACTTCCTGTGTTCGGATAAATCTACAAAGTAGAAAATCGCAAAATTTCACAACCACAGGCAGGATTCGAACCTGCGTCTTCTGCGTAAGTACCGCAGACGCTTTACCAACTAGGCTACTGTGGTCCTGCCCGATGTTGTGAAATTTAGCGACCTCTTTACGCATTTCAACGTTGCGTTTGTGCTGCCACCTAGTAAGCTTTTTTGCTGTACTAGCTCAACTAGTCCATCATTGCAGATAGATTTCGAGTTGAAAATTGGTAACACTACGTGTAATTGAATATGATTTATATTTTAACACTTCCTGTGTTCGGATAAATCTACAAAGTAGAAAATCGCAAAATTTCACAACCACAGGCAGGATTCGAACCTGCGTCTTCTGCGTAAGTACCGCAGACGCTTTACCAACTAGGCTACTGTGGTCCTGCCCGATGTTGTGAAATTTAGCGACCTCTTTACGCAAAAAAGCTTACTAGGTGGCAGTACAAACGCAACGTTGAAATGCGTAAAGAGGTCGCTAAATTTTACAACATCGGGCAGGACCACAGTAGCCTAGTTGGTAAAGCGTCTGCGGTACTTACGCAGAAGACGCAGGTTCGAATCCTGCCTGTGGTTGTGAAATTTTGCGATTTTCTACTTTGTAGTTTTTATTGTTAATTTCCAAGAAAAAGTATTTTTTTCGGAAATAATATTGCTCCGTGCACGCGCGCGTACGTCCGTTCGCTGCGGTGATCGGGGGGGGGGACACACACCCACCTCCATCCCATGGTCTTACCGACCTCTCGGTCATCCAGACCGTGTCAGACCGAATCACGGGAGTAGCACGGGTACTTGCGTTGCTCTTTCCCCATCGTGCCGTTTCCTCCGCTCCCTACAAATTCGCTTTGTGTCCCTTGCGTCGCCAGTCCCCTTTTTGGGGCAAGACGCTAAAAGCTACGGCTTCGTCGTCGGCGTCTCCGTCTCGCCTTCCTACTCATTCTCCTCCATTCTCTTCTTCCGATGCCAGACTGCGCAAAACTCCTTAAACCGTGCGAAGTTCGCCTCCGAAGATACCAATTCCACGAAGTAGACCGGGCCGTGTTCCAAACCCCCCGTAACACCATCCAGCATGACCCCCTTTTCTAGGTCGTACCGCTTACATTCCCACAGTATGTTGTCGCCGTATTGCAGGTACCACAAATGCAGGTAGCCTCCGCGCTTAGGCCAAGATCACGTAGCCTGCCCTGAAAACACCCATGACCTGTCAACATCTGATCCACCTAAACGCCATCCGGTCCCTCACGCACGGGAAGAAGCGGTAGAGATCTCTCCCTTTCTCCTCCCGATCCCACCGCTCCTGCCAGGCTTCGAGGGCCGACTCCCATGCAGTCTTCTTACGCTGCCTGTTCTCCTTCGCCCCGGTGGGCTCAGCTACCCGAAGCAACTCCAACCGGCCCGCGCGCAGCACCTCCAAGTCAGCCGGCAGTACACCGGCCAAAACCGCCAGCGCAATTGTGCTTGTAGTGCGATATGCTTTCGTAAGAAGCGTAAGCGCCGGTCGCTGTGCCCGTAAGACCCTAGTCTCGACCACATACAAACCCACCCTGTGTACCCAGATTGACGCAAGCGTGGCTACGAACGTGCCATAATAAATGAACTTTAAAGCCCTATACCGGACGCCCCATGAAGATGCCGAGACGCGGGCCATTTTGCCGAAGCATCGTGCCCCCCTGTCCCCGATGTCCAGCGCGTGGTCTGCGAATGAGAGTTTGTCGTCGATAGTTACCCTCAGAAGTTTAACTGACGTGGCAGACCTGACTGAAACGCCCCCTATCCTGACCAACGGTGCTCTGCCCTTGAAGGAGCCCTTTAGAGTAATCGTCTGCGTTTTCGAAGGAGAGAACTGCAGGCGATTTCTCAGGCCCCATTCAGAGGCAAGTTCCAAGGCCGCCGCGCATTTGCGCTCCACTTCTGCCCGAGAATTGGCTTCAATCAGGACTGTCACGTCATCAGCGTATGCTACCAGCTTCACTCCTTCCGGCATCGGTAATAGGAGCAAGTCATTCATTAGAATGTTCCATAACGTTGGGCCGAGCACCGAACCCTGTGGACACCCCATCGTGCAGACCTTGCTGACCTTACTGCCCCCTGCAATGAGCCAGACGCGCCTATCGATGAAATAGGAGGACAGCAGCCTATAAACGTTAGGTGGACACCCCCCTGCTTGTATTTCAGTAGGAGCATAGGCCACCAGGCATTGCTGAACGCCCCTGAAATGTCAAGCATCACGGCCTGGACGTATTTAGCCGTAGATAAATTGACCAATCTTAATACAGCACCTAAAGCGGTCACGGTGCTCCTGCCACGTATGAAACCGTGCTGGCCCTCTGCGATGCGGCTGTGCAGTCCCGGGGTGCATTTCATTACCACCCGCTCTAGAATTTTGCCCATTATGGGTAGCAACGTTACGTTATATTTATTTGCCCTTAATTCGCAAAAATGATTTTTTTATCGAATTTAAACAATCTCCCTACTCACGAGCACACGACCGTTCGCTACGGTGACCGCGGGGGGAGTAGCTAGAAAGGGGGGGGGGACACACCCACTTCCATCCCATGGTCTTACCGACCTCTCGGTCATCCAGACCGTGTCAGACCGAATCACGGGAGTAGCACGGGTACTTGCGTTGCTTCTCCATCTCGCCTTTCTACTCATTCTCCTCCATTCTCCTCTTCCGATGCCATACTGCGCAAAACTCCTTAAACCGTGCGAGGTTCGCCTCCGAAGATACCAATTCCGCGAAGTAGACCGGGCCGTGTTCCAATCCTCCCGTAACACCATCCAGCATGAAAGGGGGGGGGGACACACCCACCTCCATCCCATGGTCTTACCGACCTCTCGGTCATCCAGACCGTGTCAGACCGAATCACGGGAGTAGCACGGGTACTTGCGTTGCTCTTTCCCCATCGTGCCGTTTTCTCCGCTCCCTACAAATTCGCTTTGTGTCCCTTGCGTCGCCAGTCCCCTTTCTGAGGCAAGACGCTACAAGCTACGGCTTCGTCGTCGGCTTCTTCTTTACGCCTTCTTAATCGTACTCCTCCACTCTCCTCTTAAGGTGCCAATTTGCGCAAAACTCCTTCAACTTCGCGAAGTTCGGCGCCGAGGATACCAGTTGCGCGAAGTGAACCGGGCCGTACTCCACTACTTCAATACCGTCTAGCATTACCCCCCGTTCTTGGTTGTACCGCTCACATTCCCACAGAATGTGGTCGCGGTATTCCTCCGCGTCACCACACCTGCAGGTACCCTCTTCAGGAGTCTGCCACGGAAACATCCGTGCCCCGTCAGCATCTGCGACACCACATAATCCGGCTCGACCCACCTATACGCGAGCCGGTCCCTCACGCTCGGGAAGAAGCGGTAGAGATCCCTCCCTTTCTCTTCCAGATCCCACCGCTCCTGCCAGGCGACGAGGGCCGCCTCCAATTCCGCTTTCTTGCGCTCTCTCCCTTCCCTAGCCTCCACCGACCCCGTTAACCGTTGCGCCTCCAGCTTGCCCGCGCGCAGCACCTCTAGATCCGCGGGCAGCACACCCGCCAGAACCGCCAGTGCGGCTGTACTTGAGCTACGATACGCCTTCGTGAGCAGCGTTAGTGCTGGACGCTGTGATCGCAAAAGTCTTGACTTTCCCACATAAAACCTACCCGATGGCACCAAATTGAGGCTGCGTAAACCAGAGTGGCTACATACGTGCCGTAGTAAATGAACCTAAGCGCCCTGTACCTCACCCCCCACGATGACGCCGAAACCCGGGCCATCTTGCCAAAGCACCGTGCCGCCCTATCCCCAATGTCCTGCGCATGGTCCGCAAAGCACAGTTTTTCGTCGAGCGTTACCCCCAGTAGTTTTACAGACGTGGCAGACCTGACCGAGACCCCTCCAATCCTGACTAATGGCGCCCTACCCTTCAGTGAGCCCTTAAGGATAATCGTCTGAGTTTTCGAAGGCGAAAACTGCAGACGATTTCTAGTGCCCCACCCAAGTGCAAGCTCCAAAGTGATTGCGCATTTGCGCTCTATTTCTGCTCGCGAGTTAGCCTCGATCAGGACCGTCACGTCATCAGCGTAAGCGACGAGAGTAACCCCATCCGGCACCGGCAGGAGCAGAAGGTCATTTAATAGGACGTTCCACAACGTTGGGCCGAGCAACGACCCCTGAGGGCACCCCATGGTGCATACCTAACTAGCACTGCTACCTCCCGCTATGAGCCAAACCCGCCTTTTATTGAAATATGAGGACAGCAGTCTATATATATTGGGTGGACAACCCCCTTGCTTGACTTTCAGCAGCACCAGTGGTGGCCGCGTTGTCGAAAGCTCCTGAGATATCGAGCATCACGGCCTGAACGTATTTCGCTCTTGACGTTTTAATAAGGTCGAGCACTGCGCCCAAAGCGGTCACAGTGCTTCTACCGCGCACAAACCCATGCTGACCTTCCGCGATGCGGCTGTGCAGTCCCGGGGTGCAGTCGATGATTACCTTCTCGAGCACCTTGCCCATTACGGGCAATAAGGTGACAGGCCGGTAAGCCTTTGGGTCGGTGGCAGGCTTCCCGTTGCCCTTGGGGATAACGACAAGCCTGCCAACCTTCCAAACGCTCGGAAACACACCCTCGCGCACGCACTTCGCCAAAAGCTCGGTCATTTCCCACCCCGAGACTGCCCAGGCCGCTCGCACAATTCGAGCCGTGTTGCCGTCAATACCAGGAGCCCTGTTGTCCAGTTCTCTGATGATTCTCCCTACTCTCTCATGACTCAGAGGTTCTGCGTCAGCCCTTGTGGGCACGCACGCTGCTGCCCATATTATTTGTCGCTGGTGTACGGTGTCCGACCCAACATTGTCGTCCGGGAACATAGTTGCAAGAGTTCCCTGCTGTGCCGTGCTCGTGTCCCCCGCGAATCCCCCAGCTAATTGCAGGCCATTGACAACCCCCGGTGGAGGGCGCACCCTACCACTGGCGGCACGGTACGCCATCCGCCATGGCTCCTCATTGCCACTATCGGCGATCTGCCTGTTGTGGCTTGTCTCGGCTAGCCGCATCTCCAGACGGTACTGCGCACGGACACGATGGAAAGCTGTTCTTGCGGTCATTTCCGCATCACCCCCCGCGCGCCTAGTTGCCTGCCAGTCTCGTCGAGCTGAATTATGCCGCCTTCGCAGTCCATCCAGTTTTGGCGACCACCACTCGTAGCCATAAAAAGCTCTAGCCTTTACCTCCCCCAGGCAATCTGCAGCGGTACAACCAAGAATACCCTGAAATTGGGCACAAGCTTGCTCAGCGGAAGCCCCCATGTTAATCCTGCCTACACGACTGTGCAGCACGGATTGGAATACGGCAAAGTCTACCCCCCGGTCCCGGTACCTCATTGGCTCCTCGCCCAGTTGCCTTCCATGGCACCGCGAGGCAGGTTGTCTCCTTCCAGGGACCTCAAAAGTTATCAACTGGTGGTCACTACTGCTGATACCATCCTGAACCGTCCAAGCATCCACTCTTGCACTCCTGGTACTCATTGTTACGTCGATGTATGACTCCCCATTCTGGGATCTAAAAGTTGGAGGTTGATCTTCAGTGTTGTGAATGACGAGACCGTGTTCGGCAATCAATGATTCCATGACCTGTCTACGCCAAGATGTAACATCACCCCTCCCTAGATAATGCCTCGGCCTACTGTTCCAAAGCGGGGAATGGGTGTTAGTATCCGCCGCGATAAGAACGGGCTTGCCCCTTAGTTCTACCAGTACTTTACTCAGATGTGCAGTGTGAGGGTTAATGGAGTGAGAATATTGAAAGTAGGCCGAGACAACGTACAGATTGACAGATTCATGCACGACATGGGCGACCACGCAGTGTGGCGTAGACAGGTGGTGCAAGATGGTTATAGCCAGGTCTGGGTTGTATACAAAGACAGCAACCAGCGCATCAGGTGTTGTAGTGAGATGATTAGTTTCCGGAAGATTGTACTGCTCCTGTGTTAGAACTAGGTCCAATTTTAGTTCCCTTGCTAACATAGCCATCTCTCTGGTCGCAAGTTCTGATCCCTGGAGGTTAATCTGGCCGAGACGAAGCCGCGCTATCCAGGTCGGTATTATATTACTATCCATAATTAATTCTGGTAACGGCTCTCTCTACGGCATATGACCTCGCTGGGCAAGTGATCGCTGCAGTCTTGTGGCCTTCATGCGGTTTTTTGAACGCCTTGCATGTTGCGCAGATCTGTTTAGTGCTTGTACAGGAATCCGCCTTGTGGCCTAGGTCTCCACACTTGCCGCATGTTGGCTTATCGGCTTTACAGAATTTTTCAACGTGGCTATATAGTTGACACTTGTTGCAGCAGGAGATGTCGACATAGTCCCTTACCGGATACCTTTCCCAGTCGAGGTAGATGCGTTCCTTGTTCACGAGATAGTCCCTCAGGACAACAGTCGTCGCTACTCCTCCTCTGCGCCATTTTTTAAAAGCCAAGTCAATCTCTTTAGAGAGCCTGTCTTCCGTCCAGCGAGGGTCATCCCTTAAATTTTGAGTCTTTAAGGTTTCTAGAAAGCTCGCCGAGTCTACGTAACCTTCGATGTTCAGAATCGCTACCAGAGGAGTCCGTTGCCTTGGTCCAGAGGCCTTAAAAGATGGAGGCATAGCCCTCTTTATCCTTTCGGCTGCTTCAGCGGTTGTTGTTTGTATCAAGACACCGGCGTTCCCCACTTTCCTGAGTCTGTTCACTTGTACGCCAAGTTCGCGGGGGTTGATAGTCTTCTTGAGTAGCGCCTTTGTTTCTTCCGCCGTCTTAATAGTTGACGGTGCTCCGTCCTCTTCTTCGGCAGGATATATGGTTATCAACTTGCCCTGTTGAACCGGTTTTGGACGCGTTTTCTTCCCCGACATATGCAGGACTGAGGCAAATGTAGGTGGGCGTAGCGGCGGGTAATCGAGCTGTTGTTGTAGCGCCGGTGTCTGAGCTGCACTCCTTTTGAGTAAATCCATTTCTCGCAGCACCCTGAACATTCTTGCTTCGAAATCCGTCGCCTCATGTTCGGCCTCTCCCAGTTGCACCGCTAGCGATGCTATGATGGCAGTCAGCTGCTGCACATGTGTTTTTTGTATGCAATTTTTTATTGGTACACTACCTGCTGTGATTATTTATGTATCTTTTCCTCTATACAAAGGTTGTCTGGTAGAGATTGCTCTCAGCGATAAGACCGCCTTTGCCCACTATAACCTTAAGTGTTATTCTTTGTGTGTTCTTATGTTTATGTGTGCAATAAAGAATTTATTCATTCATTCATTCATGTACTCCTATCACGGCAATCTCGCTCTTGTTTAATTTGCTGGTGTTACAACGCACCGTGTTCATAATACTTTTGCCCGCAGCATTGGCAGCTTCCACCATCTCCCTCTTCGATAGTCGCGTCGTAGAGTGGTCATTACTTTCCTCGCCTTCAGCTGATTCCTCCTCGATGTTCTGCGACGCGCCCTGAGGAGGGGGCTGAGGTCCCCCCCCCACGACTCCAGCATATGGTGGAGCCTTTGCGGCCGTCGCCCTTGGTGCGCGTATGCCTGCTGGTTGTACTGTAGGGGAGCCCGCCACGTCGCTCGCCAGTTTTTTCTCGTCGGCCTGTGTGGGGGCCTGGGCAGGGGAAGGCAGTCCACGCTTCGCAGTTGGCCGGGAGACTTCATCCACATCCATAGTGCTCGCCGATGGAGGTGCGAAACCCGAAGGTGGCGTCATCGCTGGTGGTGGTCCTGGTGGAGGAGTACTGCAAATGGATCTCCGCGGGTTCGTCAGGTCAAGCTCCGCGAAAAGGCGCGCGTCCTCCATCTCCTGCCATCGCCGCTGTGATTCCGGGTCCACCCACTCAGAGGGGTCCGGGTCAGCCATCTTGCTGTTCTAGAGTCCCAAGACAAAAACAAAGAAAATGCCGGCCAGAAAATATATAGCAATTTCCAATTTTTAAAGTCACAACAAAAGTGCCTGCCTAAATAGTAACGGCAATATTATGTCCAAATCTGATATGCCTGCAGGAAAGTCTATAGCAACACGGAAAATTTACAAGTCCAAAATAACGTTCTTGTATTAACGCACACATACAAAAACCAAAGTCCAAAATAAAGTTCTTGTATTACAACACATACAAAAAACAAAACCAGTTCAAAATAACGTTAAGTCTATAAAACTCAAAAACAACTAAACACAAGTCGAAACGTGTTCACCCACACATACGCAGTAATAACACCAGCGTGCGGGGCTCACACCAATGGGCAGAGCCACACCGCGCGCCGTGCGGCCGCCATCTTGTCGAGCGCAGGCCGGCCACGCCCGACCGCGTGGTAAATAGATAAGATAAGATGATTTATTGCTTTCCACATGGTCATTCAAGGTGTTATCATATATACATAGTTACACATGTAGACCCAGAAGGGCACCACGTGCTTCTATAAAACGGCCTAAAATCCAAATGTGAGCACTAGGTACACTACCTACGCACTAACTAATTAGGTCACTATCCTTAACACGGCACAACTTAGCACAAATAAATCGTCTAGGCGATATAAAACAGACCTAACCTAATAAATACACCAACGCGTCTATTTCGCTCCACAAAACAAAGTATATTACACTTACACAATTTAAATAGTAAAACTAATAAATTGCGATAGAATTTTCGATATATAATGCACAGTAAGGCAAAGTAAGAGGAAAATAAAATTCCGAAAATACTCCGCGCGCTCCGACAGGGGGGGGGGGGGGAGACAGTTGGAATCTCGTTAATCCATTCATGATCGTCACTAATTAGATGACGAGGCATTTTCCGCCACACATTGCCTTCGTCTTAGCTCCGCGAATATAAAAAGTCAAACAGTCAAAATCGTTTATTCATTGTTGGATATTAAAATCTCTTAATGACGTCAGCTAAACTACATCGCTTCACAAACAATGTGGCGCCATAGTGGAAAAAAAAGAAGCAACAATAATCAAATGTGGCATTTGGTCGGATGATCATTATGTCCACTCTCCAGGTCTACTAAATAAGCCAAACTGCAGCTTGGGAAACTGTGCGAAAGAGAGCGAGTTGGGCCTGACCTTGCCCGAAACTCCACAGGTCCACTCCCGAACGTTCATACCGACGCACCCCCTATGACGGTGGTCATCTGGTTAAATCAGCCCCAGTTCATGTGCAACCCCCTAATCACTAGGCCTGGCACAGTACGGAACACGGCCTCCTTAACTCCTAGGAGCGACTTTAGCTCCATATAGAAACTACGGCTCCAAACGCCTCGCCAGAAAATGGTGCAGGAAGTAACGCGAACGCACTATTTTCTGGGTAGTCCTAGTTTACTCGCTACCTTCTCAACCAGCTCTTCGTGAGTCGTTAACTTAGGTCGCTTCTCACGGTGAGAATCGTCGAGTGGCTTGCGACCCGAGACTACTTGTACGTCCACAATCACCCCCACCCATCCTTTGCGGCTATGATGTCGGGTTTTCTGAGGTCGACCGCGGTCCTGACCATAGGCTCCTTCTCCACAGTCCAGTTGTCGCGTTCCAAGGCCGAGGCCAAGAAACGGACGACCCCGTCGCGGAGTTCAATCCGGCCGCCGTGTGTTCTGTGACACTGCTGAATGGTATGAGCCGTGGCCTGCCTTACCATGCAACCAGCACGGCAGAGTAGATCCTGCTCCCGTCCAGTATCCCTTCGTCCGCGCGAATTCCGCATGCGCGAGGGTAACGCATTAATATGCGTCTGCATGAACTACACGAAGTCCTGGCCGGTATACTGTCCGCATTACTCTGAAAGTGGATCAGAGTAATGCGGACAGTGGAAGCAGGAGTACGTGACGATTCGCGAAGCTCGAATCCGTCCGTCAATGCGTGCAGTGCTTCACGCCAATAGTGACGCACAGATCGTGTGTGAGTCTTGGAGTCTTCTGCGGAGAATTTCCTGAACTTCCCCCCACTGCAGTTTTGTACGAATCCTTTTGGATTTGGCGGTGGCCCTAGCGGCTGGCCAATACGAACTAGCTAAACGGCCGAACCTCTTAACAATGAGGTCCGGCACGACCGCACGAAGTGAAGAGAGCCCAAGACCGCCGTCCTTAACTGCAGCGTGGAAGTATGACGTCGGAACGTCCAGAGGTAGCCTAAGCCAAGCTCTTGGATGTCGAGCATGCGCAACCTGTCGTCCGTGATTCTCCCGAGGTCGAATCCATAGTAGAATCGTGGAATCAGGTGGATTCGTACAATCTCTAACCGCTGTTGCGGCTTGAGAGGAGCCCTTGAGATGTTGTTCAGGGCTCGTTCGATATCATGCTCTAACACCACGCATCCAGAAGCTAGGAAGTCAACTCTAAGGTACCTCCAAACGGTGTCTACACCCTATATATTATAAATATACTTATTGTAAATATTTAATAAACAACTAGCGTAGGCAACGAAGCAGTTGACCCCCGTATTAAATCCTCAGTCGATGAATGAAACTTTGCTGGGGTATTACACTATATGAGACAAACCTTCTATAAAAAAAAATCAGTAAGCTTTTAATTTCTCCATACAAAAATTACAAAAAATGTATGAAATATATGTTTTTTAGGGTTTTTTATAGAAGATTTGTCTCATATAGCAAAGTTTCATCGACTGAGGATTTAATGCGGGGGTCAACTCCTTCGCTGATCCAAAAAAAAATCGGTACTTTTAATTTTTCCATACAAAAGTTACAAAAAATGTATGAAAAAATTAAAAGAACCGATTTTTTTTGGATTTTTTTATAGAAGGTTCGTCTCATATAGTGTAATACCCCAGCAAAGTTTCATCGACTGAGGATTTATGGCGGGGGTCTTCATACAACCACCCGCTTCGTTGCCTAGACTAAACTGTAATTACAATCATTTATCTTCTTCCTTGCTCCTGAACCATATTCAACCCGTTCTCCGCCACTGCAACTTCAGAGCCTCAACGAACCCACTAACATCCCCTGGCGTGACCGTTCTGTCACAACTGTATCAAAGGCCTTGGCGAAGTCTACTGTTGCCACGTGACACTCGCGCAACTTGCTCCTGGAATCTCCCAGTACAACGTCCAGCACAGCGGAGTTCTCCAAAGTGCCGTCGGCGCAGATAAATCCACGCTGTCGTACATCGGGGGGACAGCAATCGAGCAATCGTTTGGCCTACAGTGAGGGCATGTGCCTTAGCAGACGCGATTGAGATCGGTCTGTACTCGCCTGGGCCAACTGGGCACTCTGTTTTCGGCACAAAGATCGTACGACACTGTCGTAGTTCTATGGGGTATTCACCATCCGCCATCCACGCGTTGATAATTTCCGCTTTTCGGCAGAGAGGAACCGCACGCCACTCCTCCGGCTTGATGCCATCGGGGCCCGGCGCTGTTTGCGAGTCGATCTCGAGACCCTTAATCTCCTCAGGAGTGAAGGGCTCCCACAATCGGGAATAGTCACGTACACCCTTGTACTGCTAAAATACCCCTATCAAAAACCCGTGAAATTGATTCTACTCTCGATTCTGAACAAATTATTTTCAGTTTCGCTTATTTCGTTTACACGTTTATACATACATACATACCGGTCATCATAACCCTTCTTTTTGTCGTAGTCGGTGTACAGTTTTAGAACGAAAACTGAAATGTCAGTTTTAGTTGTCAAATAGAGTGCCAAGGGTGACGTCTACTACGACTGTGCTTCAATGCGTTTTTAATGGTTAAATCCTTCAATAAACAGTTATAAGAGTATAAAGCAAGTGTTTAAATACGAAGACCACCTATCGACATTGGCGACGAAAAGAAGATGTACATGCAATAAATCTGAAGTGCTTTCGCTGTGGTGGCTCCGGACACTTAGCTAAGAGCAATTTGTGCCCTGCACTGCAAACAGTTTGCCGGCGATGCAATGTTAAGGGACATTTCAGCAAGTTCTGTAAGACTAAACTACATGAAAAGAAGGATAAGAAAGAGAAGAAGAAAAAGAAGAAGATAGTTAGGTATGTGTTACAAGAAGAAACATCTGATGAAGAAAGTGGACAGTCAGAAGATGAAAAGAGTGAAAACGAGGTACAAACTGTTTTCAATGTGGAAAATAGGAACAGTAACAAGTGTCAAATAAAACTGAATGGTGTTCTTTGTGAATTTATCATAGACTCTGGTGCGGCAGTGAACATTATTGATAAAAACACTTATAGACAGCTTCAAAAACACTTGAAATTTAATCTGTCTAAGTCCTACAACAAATACTGTACTTATGGTGGAAAAAGCTTGCCAAATTTGGGTGAATTTCATTGTACCTTAAACTGCCCTGACACAAACATCACCATAGAAAGTGAAGTACTTGTTTTTGATGGTACGGGACCAAATTTGTTATCCAAGCAATCAGCTGAAAAATTACAATTACTTAGAATTGGACCTTATGTGTTGACAATTGACAAGGAACTTGACAGTAGAAAAGAACTTTTTCAAGGAGTTGGGAAACTTAAAAATTTCAAACTAAAGATACACCTGGACCCAAACATCCCATTAGTGGCTCAGCCAATCCGTAGAGTGCCTTTCAATATGAGAGAAATTGAGAGCAAGCTCATCACAGAACTCTTAGAGAATGACATTATTGAACCAGTATCTGGTCCCACCCCTTGTGTGTCCCCTTCACACATAGTTAGGAAAAAGGAACCAGGAGAATATCGGCTAGTAGTGGATATGAGACGAGCTAATGAGGCTGTGCTCAGAGAACGAGTCCCTCTTCCAACTTTTGAGGAGTTACTGGCAGATCTTAACGGCTGCAAATACTTTTATGCTCTGGACATTAAATGGGGATTTCATCAAGTTGAAATACATGAAGATTCAAGGATTATCACAGTATTCAGCTGCAGTTTAGGACTTTACCGGTACAAAAGACTGTTTTTTGGTATCCGATGTGCTCCAGAAATATTTCAGAGGATTGTGGCACAATTACTGACAGGCATAGATGGAGTAGCCAACTCACAGGATGATATTATTATTGGAGGAAGAACAAAAGAAGAGCATGACGAAAGATTGGTCAAGGTTTTAAACAGACTACAGGAAAATTGTATAACTCTAAATAAGAAAAAGTGTGTTTTTGGAGTGACAGAGATGAAATTTCTGGGACATCATCTGTCAGCAGATGGTATCAAACCAACTCGCACAAGCCAAGAAGTAATACAAGAATTTAGAGCTCCAGCAAACAAGGAGGAAGTTAGAAGTTTTTTGGGGTTGGTGAATTTCTCAGCTCGATTCATACCAGATTTTAGTACTATTACAGAACCGTTATGGAGATTAACTAAAAAGGACATTGATTTCAAATGGGGTCAAGAACAACAGAAGGCTTTTCAACAGCTAAAGGATTTAATAGTGACTGCTCCTGCCTTGGGTTTCTATGACAAGAATGCAGAAACATTTCTCATTACTGATGGCAGCCCAGTAGGTATCGCAGCGGTACTTGTACAGTATCAACTTACACAAGGACAAAAGCAGCCAGTTGTTATAAAGTATTCCAGCAGAGCATTGACAGACACAGAAAAGAGATATTCACAGACGGAAAAGGAGGCACTAGCCATTGTGTGGGCCTGTGAAAATTTGTACATGTACCTTTTGGGGAAACAATTTAACATCATTTCTGACCACAAGCCATTAGAGGCTATTTATTCAAAAAAGTCAAGTGCTCCTAGTGCTAGAATTCAAAGATGGGTATTGCGTTTGCAACCATTTCATTTTAAGGTAATTTACAAACCAGGAAAAAAACAACATTGCTGATCCATTGTCAAGATTATTGAATTACAACATGAAACCTACTGACATCAAACATGATATTGAAGATGGTGAACTGATAGCTAACATTTGCGAAGGCTTGATTACAAAAGAAACCATCAAAAGAGAAACCTCCAGGGATGAAAGTCTACAAAGTTTGCTAAATGCAATTAAAGAAGACAAATGGCCTAAAGAATTAAAGAAATATGAGGTCATGAAAACAGAGCTTTATGAGGTTGATGGTATTTTATTAAGAGGAACAAGGATCGTTATCCCAAAAAGCCTGATTCCAAGAATACTTGAAGTAGGTCATGAGGGTCACATTTCATTACAAGGCATGAAGGCTAAACTTCGTAGGAGTGTTTGGTGGCTCAATATGGATCAGGACATTGAATACTGGGTGGATACCTGTGAAGGATGTCAACTGGTTAGAAAGGGTGCACCACCAGAACCAATTTCACCTACAGAATTGCCATCTAAAGTATGGGAGTTAGTGGCCATTGACTACTTAGGTCCTCTGCCTTCAGGGCACTATCTTTTATTCATAATTGATTACTACAGCCGCTATTATGAAGTTGAAATTATAAAAGGACCAACAGCTGAAGCCACAATAAAGGCTCTCAAAACTATAATAGCAAGAGAAGGAATAATGGACACTTTAGTATGTGACAATGGACCAGCTTTCAGAGATGAACGCTTTAAACAATTTTTAAACAGTCATGGCATTCAATTGCGACATACTACTCCATTATGGCCCCAAGCCAACGGTGAAGTGGAGCGTCAAAATAGGAGTGTCTTAAGGAGACTAAGAATAGCTCAAGGTTTACACAAAGACTGGAAAGAAGAACTACTTAAGTATATACCTATCTGCGTACCGCACAACTCCACATTCTACAACTGGAATACCTCCTGGAGAATTGTTTAGAGGAAGAAAAATTAAAACAAAAATACCTGAAATGGAATTTAATGAAAAATCTATAGAAGATGAAGAGTTAAGAGACCGGGACAGATTTAAAAAACAGTTGAGCAAAGAGTATGCAGATAAAAGGAGACATGCACAGAATTTAGACTTGCATCCTGGTGATAAAGTATTAGTTTGAGAACCTAAATTGAATATAAAAATTAACAATCATATGAATAACATTTAACAAAAATCTTCACTTTTAAAAATATCACTTTTCTAATTGATCCTGATAAACCTAAAGAGTAAATAAAAACATATGCAAATTAACTATTCACTACTTTATAATTAACGACTATCAATCTTCACTGAGAATTCTGTGATTTTGAATTTTTTGTGTGATATTTTACCACCCGATGACATTCGAGAATTGGCTTCCTGTTCCTCACTGAACAAGCGCCTCTTACTCTCTTTCCTTCTTTCTATTCGCGAGAATCAGATGAACATAATTACAATAAATTTTTTTTTGGTTAAAATAACTACAGATTTCTTTTAAAACACTTTACTGATAGGCAGTAAACAAAGCTGTTTTTGGGTTATGCTCTGTTAAATTTGTTGCTCTCACTTTCATTTTCATCAAAACGGAATGTGACAGTAGCAGATATAACAGAGTTTTAACTAAAATAAGGCTCTGTGCAACTACCTGTTAACCACACAAACTCTTGCGAATCTTGCATTCTGAGAATCAGCATTTAGTTAAAGGAATCTTTGGGCGTTTTCTTTCTGGCTTTGGGTATTCGTGGGCGTTTCTGTAACAATACAAACAGCAGCAAATCTTATAAACGCATTAAACCGTGTTCCAAATGACAATCCGTACTAGTGTAGCTAATCCTAATTAAACTTGTATGGTGATGTACCTTTTGGTGCTGCAAATAACATACTTTTTAAATCATCGAAATCGATCCATTCGTTGCAAAGTTATTGACCATTTTGTATCAACAGATTTTAGAAAATATGCGGGCCGGTCGCGCGTGGCTATGACGTCATTAGGACCGAACGCCCTGCGCTCGCTTAGCTTCGCCTTTAATTCGCCAATCATTTTTCACTACTACGTGCGTTGTGTTGAAAATATTGCTTATTTAAATATTGTATAGTGCCTGAATGTACACACGGCCGCGCGTCGGTGAAAACTAGTAGGACAACGAGGTAGTACCACGGGCAATAAATGAACACTTTACCCTTGAGCGGGTGTCAGGTTTCGGGCGTTAGTAGCGCTTGTTGAGCTTGTCCGTCCGTCCGTCAGTCAGTCAGCCAGTCAGTCAGTACGATACCGATGCAATACCCAATGTCAAACGCTGGCGTATCGTATCGTATTGTACCGGTATCGTCCCGGTGTCTTATCGGTATCGTTAAAGCTAAGGTTTGGGTTCGTTAGGATTAAGGCTACTGAGCGACTACTATGAATTAAAACTAGAAACAGGTCTCGCAATTATTACACAATTGTCCCGCGTGCCCGACCACCTGCTCGCGTGAGTATACTTACTTGACGGTAACCATAGGGGTAACATGGTAGCCACTTTCTGGGCAAGTAAGATTTAGCCCGTGTTCTTGCCGACACGAAAGAAGAAGAAGAAGATCGGTATCGTATCGGTATCTTATCAGTATTGTATCAGTATCATTACATTAGAAATTTTGAATGATTTTTTGGCAGAATACTCGGTAGACCATAATTAATTTCAGATTATTTGAAAGCGCCATCTAGTTTCCACGAGTTTTATGTCTTTCGGGGTCACGTTTTCTAGTATGGGGATTGACAGTCTTATTATTATTCGTCCATGCTAGTACTAAGGGTCTCTCAGCTAAGCCGCGGATAGACGACGAAACTAAAAGGGCTCCTGTTTGACTACGGAACCCCAAAAATTGACACTAGAAAAGTTACTTTGAAGAAAAACGAGTCATCATGTTTATTTCTTAGTGTTTTGATCAAGGTATGGTGCTAAAATCACGTTTTACTACCAAACCAGTTGGTTATTTTTTGCTCTGGATACAGTAACTTAGATGCCAAATTATTTATTCTCTCCTAATTCCTGTGCCTTTAATATCGAGTGCTTTGGTAATCGTTCGTATAATTTTCGAATTTACCCTGTGAACGAAATTACCCCAAAAGACTATACAGGGAGTTAGGGACAGCCTCCCGAATACTGAAGGGGCACGATCTGTCAACGACACTAAACAACTTTCAGTGAACAAAACTTTCAGGAAACGAAAAAAGATCCGCGTCTGGTCGTCAAAATTGTAAACTTAATCGGGCAGTTTGTATGGAGAAGCCGTTTTTTAGGGTTCCGATAGCAAAATGGTAAAAAAGGAACCCTTATGGTGCGACTTTGTCTGTCTGTCTGTCTGTCACACCTCTATATCTCAGCAACCACTCATGCTATCGACTTGAAATTTGGAATAGTTTTAGAATACGGTTGCCCAACTTAATTGCATATGAAAGAGTTAAAAATAAATGGTACAGCAGCACTGCACTTACTTTCTCGCAATACTCAAGGAAAAACTATCAACCGCAAACTTAAATTTGTAATGTCATACACATAGTATGGAAATACAAACTTATATTTACGTTTTTCCAAAAATATGTTCGAATGAAATATACAGATCAATTCAGAATTGAAATTGACAAACATTAATACAAACAAACCTCAAACGATTTCGAGTAAATCACATGTTAACCTTTTGGTAGTACTGGAACACCCTTTATATACATTTTCACAGATCAATGGATACTACCGTAGGATATTTGCATGGAGATTTTGTTAATTTCCCAACATATGTTCCTTATGGATTGTTCAGTTTAGTCTACTGAGCAAGCCCTTTCAGTTTTTGGTACACCCTGTGTACTAAATTTTAATCAAAAAAATTATAAAGAATATCCTGTCAGGTAGACAACCATTCCAGGATTAATATTATAGAAAATTTTAATAATCTCAATGGAACCAATTTTAGTTAAATCACATATTTACGATTTGGTGGTACAGGAACACCCCTTATATGAAATTACACAGATCAATTGCTACTGGCGCAAGATATCTTACATGGAGATGCTTGGTCATGCAAAGATTCATTAAGATTCTATGAGCCGTTTTTGAGAAAATTTCATTTTTTTATTTTCGTTGTATGACAGCTACCCTCAAAATGAGAGCCAGCAAAAAACCACGTAGAACCCTTCAATGGATTTGCATAAAACTCTTAAATTCAAATATGGTGTCAATCGAACCATTCGTTTAGCCGCTAGGCCAAAGCATGACGGACAGACCGACCGACCGACCGACCGACGGACGGACATTTTTGGGAGACTTGTTTTTTATGATGTATAAGTGATATAGAACACATTTTTGAGAAAATTAGAAAAACTTTTTTTTCACGAATACAATACCTTTCTTGCTCCGCTCGAAAGTAATAAATGGTACAGCAGCACTGCACTTACTTTCTCGCAATACTCAAGGAAAAACTATCAACCGCAAACTTAAATTTTTAATGCCATACACATAGTATGGAAATACAAACTTTTATTTACGTTTTTCCAAAAAAAATTTCAAATGAAATATACAGACCAATTCAGAATTCAAATTGTCAAACATTAAAACAAAACAAACATCAAACGATTTCGAGTAAATCACATATTTAACTTTTGGTAGTACTGGAACACCCTTTATATGAAATTTACAGATCAATGGATACTACCGTAGGATACTTGCATGGAGATTTTTTAAATTTCCCAACACATGTTCCTTATAGATAAGTCTACTGAGCAAGCCCTTTCAGTTTTTGGTATCCCCTGTGTACTAAATTATATTCAATAAATGGTACAGCAGCACTGCACTTACTTTCTCGCAATACTCAAGGAATAACTATCAACCGCAAACTTAAATTTGTAATGCCATACACATAGTACGGAAGTACAAACTTTTATTTACGTTTTTCCAAAGAAATGTTCGAATGAAATATACGGATCAATTCAGAATTCAAATTGTCAAACATTAAAACAAACGAACCTCAAACGATTTCGAGAAAATCACATGTTTAACTTTTGGTAGTACTGGAACACCCTTTATATGAATTTTCTCAGATCAATGGATACTTGCATGGATATTTTTAGGGTTCCGATACCAAAAAATGGTAAAAAAAAGGAACCCTTATGGTGCCGCTCTGTCTGTCTGTCTGTCTGTCACACCTCTATATCTCAGCAACCACTTACGCTATCGAGCTGAAATTTGGAATAGTTTTAGAATATAGTTGCCCAACTTAATTGCACATGAAAATTTTTTGAAAAAAGTATGATTATTAATGTAAAGGGGGCCAAAATAGGGGGGGCCAAATTTCAAATTGTCGCTACTAGGTCGAGTGGGGTATCATATGAAAGGGCTTTACTTGTACATTTTAAAATATATTTTTGTATTTTTTTAAGTTTCTTAGTTTTCAAGTTATGATGAAAAATGTCAAAAAAAATACCATTCCCCCCCCCCTTATCTCCGAAGTTTGAGTAAGGGAAAATCTGAATTAATTACAGTTGACAGAGGTTTATGTAAACTTTACAGCAAAAATAAAACGATCTTTCTAAGTTGCACAGTTTTTCAGAAATCTGCAAAAAACCTTTACAAACAAATTTAGTTTTGCGGTCCTGAAAATGGACTTTATTGCTTCCAAAAATACTATAGGTATATCGGAACCCTCGGCGCGCGAGTCCGACTCGCACTTGACCGGTTTTTTTTAATTTCCCAACACATGTTCCTTACGGATAATTGTTCAGTTTGGTCTACTGAGCAAGCCCTTTCAGTTTTTGGTACACCCTGTGTACTAAATTTTATTGAAAAAAATAATAAATAATATCCAGTCAGGTAGACAACCAATCCAGGATTAATATTATAGAAAATTTTAATAAACTCAATGGAACCAATTATGGGTAAATCACATATTTACGATTTGGTGGAACAGGAACACCCCTTATATGAAATTACACAGATCAATTGATACTGGTGCATGATATCTTACATTAAGATGCTTGGTCATGCAAAGTTTCATCAAGATTCTATGAGCCGTTTTTGAGAAATTTTAAAATTTTCATTTTCGTTGTATGACAGCTACCCTCAAAATGAGAGCCAGCCAGACACTACTTAGAACCCTTCGATGGATTTGCATAAAACTCCTAAATTCAAAATCTGGTGTCAATCGGACCATTCGTTTAGCCGCTACGCCGAAACGTGACGGACAGACCGACCGACCGACGGACCGACCGACCGACCGACCGACGGACGGACATTTTTGGGAGACTTGTTTTTTATGATGTATAAGTGATATAGAACACATTTTTGAGAAAATTAGAAAAACTTTTTTTTTTCACGAATACAATACCTTTCTCGCTCCGCGCGAAAGTAAATAAATGGTACAGCAGCACTGCACTTACTTTCTCGCGATATACGAGAGTCACCATTCAACAGTGTCCCCACCGGGAGTCGAACCCAGAACCTCCGGATCAAGAGCCGAATGCTATATAAAGGCTGCGGATAGTAATGAATAAGTACCAACTGTAATTCCATACAAATAATATAAAAATACAAACTTACCTATACAAACTAGATTTATGTAAAAAATATTTAATGAAATATGCAGTCAGGTAGAAAACCAATTTAGAATCCAAATTGTAGAACATCAAAATAAGCTTGACGATACAGATTTTGAGTAAATCACATTTTTTAAATTTTAGTAGTAAGGGAACACCCCTTATATGAATTTCTAGAGACCAATTGATACTGCCGCAAATACCTTAAATAGAGATGCTTGCTCATGCAAAGTTTCATCAAGATTTTATGAGCCGTTTTTGCGAAAATCACAATTTTTCATTTTCGTTGTATGACAGCAACCCTCAAAATGAGAGCCAGCAGGAAACCACTCAAAACTCTTCGATGGATTTGCATAAAACTCTAAAATTCCAAATATGGTGTCAATCGGACCATTCGTTTAGCCGCTAGGCCAAAGCGTGACGGACAGACCGACCGACCGACGGACCGACCGACCGACCGACCGACGGACGGACATTTTTGGGAGACTTGTTTTTTATGATGTATAAGTGATATAGAGCACATTTTTGAAAAAATTAGAAAAACTTTTTTTTTCACGAATACAATACCTTTCTCGCTCCGCTCGAAAGTAAAAAATCATAATGAATATCCAGTCAGGTAGACAACCAATCTAGGATTAATATTATAGAAAATTTTAATAAACTCAATGGAACCAATTTTGGGTAAATCACATATTTACGATTTGGTGGTACAGGAACACCCCTTATATGAAATTACACAGTTCAATTGATACTGGCGCAAGATATCTTACATGGAGATACTTGGTCATGCAAAGTTTCATCAAGATTCTATGGAGCCGTTTTTGAGAAAATTTCAATTTTTCATTTTCGTTGTATGACAGCTACCCTCAAAATGAGAGCCAGCCAGACACCACTTAGAACCCTTCGATGGATTTGCATAAAACTCCTAAATTCAAAATCTGGTGTCAATTGGACCATTCGTTTAGCCGCAAGGCCAAAGCGTGACGGACAGACCGACCGACGGACCGACCGACCCACCGACCGACGGACGGATATTTTTGGGAGACTTTTTTTTTATGATGTGTGAGTGATATAGAACACATTATTGAAAAATTAGAAAAACTTTTTTTTTCACGAATACAATACCTTTCTCGCTCTGCTCGAAAGTAAAAATCAGATTATTACTGTATAGGGGGCCCAAATAGGGGGGGCAAATTTCAAATTGTTGTAACTAAGTCGAGTGAAGTATCATATGAAAGGGCTTTACGTGTACATTCTAAAATATATTTTTGTATTTTTATACGACTCTTAGTTTTCAAGTTGTGATGAAAAATTACAAAAAAAATACCATTCCCCCCCTTATCTCCGAAGTTTGTGAATGGAAAAATCTTAATTAATTACAATCGATAGAAATTTATGTATATATTACAGCAAAAATAAAACGATCTTTCTAAGTTGCACAGTTTTTTTAGAAATCTGTAAAAAAACCATTACAAACAAATTCAGTTTTGGTGTCCTAAAAATGGACTTTATTGCTTCCAAAAATACTATAGGTATATCGGAACCCTCGGCGCGCGAGTCCGACTCGCACTTGACAGGCTTTTTTTGTTTCCTGAAAGTTTTGTTCACTGAAAGTTGTTCAGTGTCGTCGATTGATCATGCCCCTTCAGTATTCGGAGGGCTGTCCCTAACACCCTGTATATAATTAGTAATTACTCCCATCTAGAACGTGTAACGGAAAGGTGTGATAATACTGAAGGGTGTGAATCTGCCTATGAAACTGAACAACTTTTCTCAAGGAACATAGGTCGAAATACGAGTAACCAAAGACCTTAAAATCTTCAAAATTTCACCTTTCTGTTACACGCTGTATATAATAAAAAAAAAATAATAAAATAAAAATTTTTTTTATTTGTCAGCAAAAAAAGCCACAGTACAATAGTACCTAAACTAACTCGTTAAATTACTAAACTAAATAATTTAATTAAACAATTTACTTCTTGTTTGCGTCCCTGTGGATCTTAATCCAGTGTTTAATCATGGGACTGGATAAGTCCCGCGTCACGAGCTGAAGAATGCTGTTACCAGAGTTACGCAGTCTCTCCCAAAAAGAAGATATGCGAGCTCTGGTAACAGCAAAAAAGTCAGGCATCCCCGCCTCGGCGAACATGCTCGACGCGCTGCAATATCTAGGAAACTTCATAAGGATGCGGTATGCATCATTATACTGCACCCTTATGGTGCTGAAGGTTACTCTCTTGTATCGATATCATAATTGGCTCGTGTAAAAACACTGGCAGTAGGCCCTAAAGAGAGTATCCTTCACACCTTTACTGCACTTAGCGAATCTGCGCGCGAGCATGTTACACCTAACCGACAATGCCCGTCTCTCTCTCTCTATGTCCAGATCATCTTTGCAGTCTTCAGTGACAATATGGCCAAGATACTTGAACCACCTCACAACCCGAACCGCTGATCCACTCAAAAATACCTCGGGCACACTCTCCGGACCTTTCCCGGCCCTAAATACAACCATCTCAGTTTTTGATACATTATATTTCAATCCATGAGAATTCGCAAAATTCTCACAGACTAAAAGAAGCTTCTCTAATCCACTAATCGATGGGCTCAGAAGCACCATATCATCTACATAACTAATATTATTAACACAATTCCATCGATATGGCATCCGATTCCGGTGCTTCTGAGCTCACCGATCAAGTCGTTGACATAAACGTTAAAAAGGTCCGGAGAGGTCAAACCTCCCTGACGAACCCCGCATTCTAAGCTGTAAGCCTTAGAAGTCGTGTTGCCCCATCTCACTCGATTTGTTTGACCTCCGTACCAGTAGCTCAACAGACCGACAATGTATTCTGGGACTCCTGAGCCGCGCAATTTGTTCCAGAGAATCTCATAATTCACTAAATCAAATGCACGGCTCAAGTCCAGAAAGCAAGCGTACACAGACGTATCACGTCCGACATAATAGTCGACAGTGTGCTTGAGGCTGACGATTGCCGAATCTGTTGAGACACCGGGCCGGAAACCAAACTGCGCCTCATCAATACTCACATGTTTCAGCAGTTCAGGCTGCAGAAGCCGTTCAAATACCTTACCTATGACCGTTGCAAGAGAAATAGGTCTATAATTACCTGACGAGCTTAAGTCTCCAGTTTTGCACTTGACGATCGGCACGACTATTGTCTCCATGAGAGAATTCGGTAAGTATGTGTGCTTTACACATAGATTGTAAAGCACACATAGTTTGGACCATAAAGCCTCACCCGCGTACTTACCTCGCTTCATACCACGCACTGCCTTGGCTACATCGTCAACAGTAAAACGAATAAATGGTTGTTCAGCATTAGGGTGCTTACACTTCTCCGCTTGTTGCTGAACAGGCATCGGAGTTGTTTTGAATTTCGAAGCAAACAACTCTGCTATCGCTTCAGGTCTTTGCAAACCCTCTACAGAAACAGGCAAACTTTGCTTATGCTGAAAATTTTTAGTAGCGTTCCAGAATTTTGGAAAGTTCTTTTCTTTCTTATGTACTGCCAATATATCCATTTTTATAGTTTCTTCGTTTCTTATGCACCATTTCAATTTATTTTTAAATATCTTTTTTGATTCTATCATGATATTGTAAATACTCCCTATAGAGGGTTTGCCAGCAAGACGCCAGCACTCGTAGTGTAGACGTGCAGTCGCGTGACTCTCTCCGACATGAAAGTTCCAACCTGTAATTGGTTTCTTTCTCTTAAGCTTTGAGGGACGCAAACAAGAAGTTTTTACAGCACAAAATTCTAACGTCTTAACAATATTATGATACAAAGCGTCAATATTAATAAAACAGTCTTTACCACACCTCTGGCACTCAGCGCAATTATCTAAATTTATATTATCTACGACGTCACAAACACATAAACATACATTATTATCATTCAATTTCATAAGTTGATGTTGATTTGCACTCCACACGCAATGGTAAATGGTCCGAAGAATAGACACCATACATGACATTTGCCGATACGATAGTATCTCTACCAGCCGCAGTCGTCACGCAGTGATCTAGCCACCGTCGAGAGCCGTGAGCATCGCTCACGAACGTGTGCGTATCGGAGTTCACACCCAATGCTTCAATATCCGCACACACGAAGTCATGTTCCGCACAGAAAGAATACAGTTCTTTACCGAAAAGCGCATCAGGGTGGGCATTTAAGTCACCTAAAATAAACACCATTGGTATGTTATTTTCCTCTACGATAGCGTGTATACAGGCGAGACAATCCGTGAATTCGGTCAAATTATCATATTTGTCCGTTGGTAAGTATACACTAAACACTAAGAACGATTGCACATCTATTGTTACACGTATGGCAAGCAACCGGGTACTGCTAGTTTATTATAGACACGTTAGGAAATTTTGAATTCCTCCACAACAACGCTAGGCCACCGTACGGGCGCCCTCGCAAGATGCCAACGGATGTATCCACTGACGACTTGGCTGCGCAACTGAAGTCTTCATCAATCGTATCAATCAGGTTCAGATCATGCGATAGCAGCCAAGTTTCCTGGAGAGCAACGAGGTCTGCCTCAGAACACAAATCTTGCACTTGCTTCAGAGATGTCTTTATATTTTTACAGTTAAACGTAACCATTTTTATTAATTTTGGTGTATTATCCATATTAAGTGTTTTTATTTACTTTAAAAAATCGCTCTTTAAATCTTCTGAACACCAGGTCTGCCGGCCAAAAATCAGTAGACAAAAATTTCTCTAGGTTTTGTTTCGGCACTAAGATCTTAAAGGACTTAAAATCTAGTTCTTTTCTTTGCGGTAATATTTTAACGTCAATCGCATGGGCTCCCTTAGACTTTATATGATCTTTTACGTCATCTACGCCACAGGTATTCGCCAGTCGTGATAGGTAAATCACCTTAGGTAAAACTGCTACTCGTAGTTTACTCGGGCTAGTTGCCGTACCGCACTTGTTACTATTACGTATCCGACGTGCCTTTTTTCTGCCTACTACAGGAATAAACTCCTTGTCATCGTTATTTTGATCTTTCTCTGCGGTAGAGATAAGGTCGCTAGTAGAATGCCGCTGCGCGGGCCGCTTAGTCATCGAGCGATAAGATGGTGGGGTTATGAGAGTGTCCAGTGAGTCGGATCGCTTGCGCATTGGAGTGATTGGAATAATTGGTACTTGCACTTCGCCGGACCGGTTATTATCAGCTGTTGGCCGTATCGTACCTTGCTTCATAGGTATATTATTGACCTTATTGTACGGCACTTTAGGATCGTTTTCGCACTGTTTCGTGTGACTACCCTGCCTTGAAATAATTCTAGCGGTCACCTCAGAAACAAGACTTGACTTTATTTCATCTACGTCCGCTTTGGATATTAATTCATTGCGCAAAGATTGCAATTTCGTCTTTAAGATAATTATGTCCTTTAGTAAGCGTGTAACGTCAACATGGTCGAAAAACACGGGTGGAAGTCGACTTATGTTTCTGGCTACGTAGGTAGGTTGATCCTGAGTTTTTGTCTCCTTTAACGCCTTCAATACGTCCTTGATGTTCTTTTTAGGGTTCCGTACCTCAAAAGAAAAAAACGGAACCCTTATAGGATCACTTTGTTGTCCGTCTGTCTGTCTGTCTGTCTGTCTGTCTGTCTGTCTGTCTGTCTGTCTGTCTGTCTGTCTGTCAAGACCCTTTATCTCACGAACGGGTAAAGGTATCAGGTTGAAATTAATACCATATATTAGGATCCATGAACCACACAAGATCTGAAAATTTAAATTTTTTACAACGACGCAATCAAAAGATATAGCATTTTATGTCCTCATCTCCATACATTTATTCAAAAATGAAAAACCTACAGGGTACTTCCCGTTGACCTAAAATTATGAAATTTGGCAAGAAGCTAGGTCTCACAGTACAAATAATGGGAAAAGTCTGAAATCATTAAATATTACAACTTTTCTCACAACTAATGGTAACCAATTGTGGTGAGCTCCCGTTTCAAGAACATTCATATAAGAGAGGGGTCAAGTTGGATGGTTGCTGAGGCGATTTTTGTTTTAGTTCTATTTAAAAACGGGAACACTTACAAACTTGAAAATTGGTATGTTTATAGGGCATAGGCTATAAAATAACAACAAATAATTAAATTTGGTCAAGCGCGTGTCGGACTCATAAAATCTAGCACATTAACTTACTGAAATTTCAACTAATACAATTATGTTTATGTGGTGGTACGGAACCCTCAGTGCGCGAGTCCAACTCGCACTTGGCCGGTTTTTCTCTTGTCATCGCCTTGTCTTCAAAAAGGGCTTCGAAAAGACTTGCTTTGCCAGCTTCAAATTCTTCGTCCGTAAAATTAGAAGCACATATTTGCAATATACTATTTTCGTCTATTAACTGGATCGAATGCTGACTAAATGTCAAAAACTCATTTATTATTACTTGATTTGCCATATTTACGCGCACTTAGCACATAACGGTACATTTATTACATCGATACGTAAAACAAAAAAAAAAAAAAAAGTTAATGCGCACGAATGATCCGCGCGCCCTACCTCTTCGGTACACAAGGCGAGACTGTGGTTCTATATATGTGGTATATTTATAGATGTGGGTAAGCTTCTTGAACAATGACCTTGGTGGCGCAGAATCGATTTTACATACAAATTGACGTGCTAGCTTCCCCCACCACACGATTATTGTTCAAGTTGTTTGCCCCGCAGTCTACCTACCTTAGTATCTTGTGACGTCATCTGAGGAGGGGACAGGTCACTGTCATGCCTTTGGCGCGTGAATATTTCAAAGCTACAACCAGACGGCTCCGGAATATCTTGGGATACTTGATGTACCTGAGAATATATTATTGTAAAGATAATTTTAAAAATCTACGTACTCAACAATCAATAATACTAGGAACATTATAAGTAGTCGTTTAGACGACTCGTGAGTGTTACACATAATTATCGACCGACCGATCAGACCGACCAGTCCTAAGCCGAGTCCTGTCAATATAAAACGTGAGTTTATCCGTTGAAGTACATAATATTAAGTCTTTAGCTATGAAATTGCCGTTTTGTATGGCGAATTTTTGGTAAACTCAATTTTCAGTACTAACATTTTTGCATTTTTCTTAGGAATTATAAATCTAATTGTTTTTCATTTTTTAAGCATTATTGGGAAGACATTAAGCTAACAGAAGCTTAAATATAATTTTCGAAAAATCTTATCTGTAAAAAAATATAACAAATCTAATGATGAAATCGGACGACATTTAAGACGAACAATTTTCGAACCTTTAATTTTATATATCAAACTAAAAATAAAAACTTTATTTTATGCGTAAATTGATAACCTTAAAGTCAAATTTTAAATATAAGACAAATGGAATAAATAGCATTACAATTATAGGAATTATGATGTCATTAATGTGTAAGAAAATTTCAGCAATTTCATAGGTAAAGACCTATTACTAGAAACAACTGTCATAGTCGTGTAAAGCCGAGACAATCGGAAGTTTATAAAACAAAACGACCTCAACATTGATTGTAAAAAGTCGTAAAGTTGTAAAATGCGCAGAAGTCAAAAAAAATTGTCGCGGGGGTGAGCGCGGCAGGTGGGGAAGGCGAGCGAGTCGTTCATTGGCTCTCCGCCTGTCACCCATGCGCAGAAAATAACCGACAGAGGCAACTTATCCTGCGCACGCAATATGCAGGAACCTTGCTCAGAAGGGCCAACTTCGTCGCGAATTTTTGTACAATGCCGCTTTGTTTAGCCGTGCAAGTGATCAAATTGTTAACGATTAAACCATGTACGACAAAATGCGGCAAACTCGCGCGAACTACTAAATAGTGTCTTAGCAGACTAGTATAGCGAGTTCAGGATAAGTTTGGATAAGACGGTTATTTTCTGCGCGTGGGTCACAAGCGGAGAGCCAATGAACAATTTCGTTCGCCTCCCCCCCACATGCTGCGCTCACCCCGCGATTCATTTTTTGTTCTGCGCATTAACGGTTATAGCCAGAGTTCTTTTGTACGACAAATACCCTGTCAAAGGTTTCCGAGATGTCCAGTGATACAGTATAGTGCAAGATATGTATATCGACCAGTTTGATAAATAAAACTCGAATATTAGCAGAAAGAAAATTCGTAGCAGCCATATTGCGGAGCCAGTGTTGCCCATAACAAATTGTTTATTCCAACAGGTATTCAACCGAGATAGTAAATTAATCATAGGATGTCCCTACCTTTTGTTTAAGCGGTGTGAGTGGAGGCAGGGTGACTATGCCGGCCGGTGCGTGTGTCTGCGGGTGGGTGTGAGTTGACTCCGCGTGTCGCTTGCTCGGGGCTTCCCTGGGACTGCAGGTCCTGATCCAGAACTCTCAGCAACCACTGGAACTGAACATGCCCGGTGTTACAAAAGAAATAGTATAAGCCACGATCACACCTAACTGACGTCAAAGACTAATTCGGCATACATTGCTAAGAGCCTTGGATATGTTAATTGCAATATCCTTACTTCAACGAGCAATGTAAACCGAATTTGTTTCTGAATTAGGGAAGGTGTGATCGTGGCTATAGCTATGTTGTTAATCTGTCCATGTCTTGTGAAGTCTTTAAAAACAATTTATCTACACTCATGTCGTAAACTTTGAAATATGATTCAAAAAGTTGATACGTAAGGCTGTATATTACCTACGCAGAGTATCTATAATAAATGGTACAGCAGCACTGCACTTACTTTCTCGCAATACTCAAGAAAAACTATCAACCGCAAACTTAAATTTGTAATGCCATACACATAGTGTAAGACTACCTCAGAAGACAGGGCTTGTACCTACAGAAGAAAACTCCACGCGTATCCGAAAAACCACTATATTTTGAACTCCAGAATCAACTTGTAACTTTACTTTATCGAACCAATTAACCAGCCAAAAATAAGAACACTTATTTCACTCTGAGACATCCGTTCGGTGCGACTATCACAACTCGACTGCCGTCCCGAACGCTCGGCCCCCCGTTCGCCAAGTTTCCCCCACCAAATAAAAATGAGTATTGCCAGTATTGATTCCAGAATATTGATAACTTCATATCGATATTATCAACACTCTGTAATCAATTCAGCAGTTATTAAAATTTCAAAAATATCAAACGAATGAAAAATTATAAAACCTTACACTAGTATGGAAAAACAAACTTTTATTTACGTTTTTCCAAAAAAAATTTCGAATGAAATATACACATCAATTCAGAATTCAAATTGTCAAACATTAAAACAAACAAACTTCAAACGATTTCGAGTAAATCACATGTTTAACTTTTGGTAGTACTGGAACACCCTTTATATGAATTTTCACAGATCAATGGATACTACCGTAGGATACTTGCATGCACATTTTTTTAATTTCCCTACACATGTTCCTTATGAATAATCGTTCAGTTTGGTCTACTGAGCAAGCCCTTTCAGTTTTTGGTACACCCTGTGTACTAAATTTTATTGAAAAATATCATAAATTATATCCAGTCAGGTAGACAACCAATCCAGGATTAATATTATAGAGAATTTTAATAAACTCAATGGAACCAATTTTGGGTAAATCACATATTTACGTTTTGGTGGTTCAGGAACACCCCTTATATGAAATTACACAGATCAATTGATACTGGTGCATGATATCTTACATGGAGACGCTTGGTCATGCAAAGTTTCATCAAGATTCTATGAGTCATTTTTGAGAAAATTTCAATTTTTCATTTTCGTTGTATGACAGCTACCCTCAAAATGAGAGCCAGAAGGAAACCACCTTAGATGAATTTGCATAAAACTCCTAAATTCAAAATATGATGTCAATCGGACCATTCGTTTAGCCGCTAGGCCAAAGCGTGACGGACAGACCGACCGCCGGACCGACCGACCGACGGACCGACCGACCGACCGACCGACGGACGGACATTTTTTTTTTCACGGATACAATACCTTTCTCTCTCCGCTCGAAAGTAAAAAAACCGGCCAAGTGCGAGTTGGATTCGCGCACTGAGGGTTCCGTACCACCACATAAACATAATTGTATTGGTTGAAATTTCAGTAAGTTAATGTGCTAGATTTTTTGAGTAAGACACGCGCTTGACCAAATTTTATTATTTGTTGTTATTTTATAGCTTATGCACTATAAACGTACCAATTTTCAAGTTTGTAAGTGTTCCCGTTTTTAAATAGAACTAAAACAAAAATCGCCTCAGCGACCATCCAACTTGACCCCTCTCTTATATGAATGTTCTTGAAACGGGAGCTCACCACAATTGGTTACCATTAGTTGTGAGAAAAGTTGTAATATTTAATGATTTCAGACTTTTCCAATTATTTGTACTGTGAGGCCTAGCTCTTGCCAAATTTCATAATTTTAGGTCAACGGGAAGTACCCTGTAGGTTTTGCATTTTTTAATAAATGTATGGAGATGAGGACATAAAATGTCATATCTTTTGATTGCGTCGTTGTAAAAAATTTAAATTTTCAGATCTTGTGTGGTTCATGGATCCTAATATATGGTATTAATTTCAACCTGATACCTTTATCCGTTCGTGAGATAAAGGGTCTTGACAGACAGACAGACAGACAGACAGACAGACGGACAACAAAGTGATCCTATAAGGGGTCCGTTTTTTTCTTTTGAGATACGGAACCCTAAAAATTAAAAAGTTACCATTACGTAACGATTTTTGTATGAAAATTTTGCAAAGGTGTTACGTAATTTAATTTTTTAATCATTACATAACACTTGGATACAATTTTCCTTGAATCAAAACTTTTTTAAGAAGACTGAATAGAAGGTCTTTTAGAGAGCCCGTTGGTAATGTATCAGTTTTTCTTAGTAGCTGTCAAATATCAGTAGCATATTACAAAGTGTACCATACAACCTGTTATTTTGGAGCAGTTAGAGTAACAGTTACGAGTACTATAGTTACAATTATTTCATCTGTGGATGAAAATATGCGCGCGCAGCCTGTAATTAGAAAGAACATGAAAATAGATATTAGATTTGCCGCTATTTTCAAACATTTACCCTTTTCAAGTATTTTGTGCCCTTGAAAGTAATGTGAAAGTTTATTGATGAAGTAGATAAAGTGGTGCAGTCAGGATACTGCAGTCACACCAGAAGATACTCAATAACTTATGATCTTCTCTAGTATTAGTCTAGGACATTTTACGACATAACCTACAATGAATTGGGAAAGCATGAAAATCGAAAAGAAAACCATGTCTTGTTAAGAAAATGTTCTGCTTGTATATTTCAAAGAAGACCTAGCGGATATATTAAGGCGCCTTCTTTAGACTTATATCAGAACTGTAATATACATAATACAAGTTGCCTTTGTTGTTTACTTACTTTTGTTTAATTTTTATAAGTAAGTACCTACCTACCTATTGTATGAGTGAAGATAAAGTAGTATACGCACGCAAGTGCATATAATATGGTATTAAAACACTCGTTTGATGCTATTATCACACTCGGCTAGGCCTCGTGTGATAAACCCAAACTCGTGCTTTAATAACCTGTTGTATATGACAGTTGCATAAACTCTATAATATTCTACAATAATTAAAGAACATTAAGTTTTTTTTTATGATAAAATATCACTTTTGAGAGATTGAAAAATCTATTTCACTCTGATAAATTGCTAAAAAGTAAATAAATAACATGAAAATTATTATATTATTAATTTCCCACTCATCATCATAACAACCCATGAAATGTCCACTGCAGGAGAGCTCCCTCCAAAACTCCAACAAATCGCGTGGTGCTTTGGAAGAGATTTACCATAGTCACCACGCTTGAAAACGTTGCGGCTGGCGACCACTGTTGTTGGTGAGAGTAGTATGTAAGGTGGTACGATACCCAGAAAGATGCTACTGCCCATCCTCCGGTTTATAAGCCCTTGATGGGTTGTGACTATTCCTTGCCAGCACCACACGCACGTTTTTTCACAATACTTTATACAAGGTTATTTTCATGGATCTGATTTCCGTATGCCCACGTTATTACAGAGGTCAAAAGCAACAACTTTTGTTCTAAGAGTTTTCTAACAACGCACGAAAAATTTTCAACTTCCCATACAAAATGGGTCGGTCACGTGACCACTTTAGTATGGGGCGCCGAAATTTTTTTTGTGCGTTGTTACAAAAGTCGTTGAACAAAAGTTGTTGCTTTTGACCTCTGTAATAACGTGGGCATACGCAAATCAGGTCTAAATAAATGGTACAGCAGCACTGCACTTACATTCTCGCAAATCTCAAGGAAAAACTATCAACCGCAAACTTAAATTTGTAATTCCATATGGAAATACTAAACTTCATTTAAGTTATTCAAAAAAAATGTTTTAATGAAATAACAGCTCACTTCAGAATTCAAATTGTCAAACATTAAAACAAACAAACCTCAAACGATTTCGAGTAAATCACATGTTTAGCTTTTGGTAGTAGTGGAACAGCCTTTATATAAATTTTCACAGATCAATGGATACTACCGTAGGATACTTGCATGGAGATTTTTTTTATTTCCCAACACATGTTCCTGTTGGATAATTGTTCAGTTTAGTCTACTGAGCAAGCCCATTCAGTACACCCTGTGTACTAAATTTTATTCAAAAAAATCATAAAGAATATCTAGTCAGGTAGACAACCAATCCAGGATTAATATTATAGAAATTTTAATAAACTCAATGAAACCAATTTTGGTGTAGCGATGCGTGTAGTATTTCGCAGCTAAAGGACCCCATACAAAGCCCTGCCTGCAGGGCCCTGCTTGCAGTGCCACTGCCAATCGTACTTTGTGTGGGCATGCAGGGCCGACAAAATGGCCGTTACATCGGCCCTGCAACACCACACACGGTACGATTGGCAGTGCGCACTGCAAGCAGGGCCCTGCAGGCAGAGCTTTGTATGGGCCGTTTAAGCTTACCGTAGGTATGAAGGTATGATGTGCAATAAAATCAAAACCAATATTCTTCACAAGCACGATAGTTTATTGTGCAGAAAGCAGGAAGGAAAGCACAGCACAGAAATACGGTAAGGCACAGAATAGAAGGCGCAAAGTATGAAGGAAGATACTGTACTAGAAAGATGGATGAAAGGATATGAAAACTACGAAATAACAAAGTGTGAGATGGCAGCAAAACGAACAAGCGCTCCGCGTCGTGATAGCATTCAGCCAGACTGGTCGGGCGGCGGTCGCAGGCTGCGACCGCCGCCCGACCGCAGCTTGAGGGCCACGCGGCATGAGACTCGAGGTGCGGGGCAATTGATCGGTGCCTGCCCGCGCGCATGCACTGACTAGGTATATAATACAATAAAGTGCGCTTGTTTGTCCGTCTGTTGGAATAATTAATATTTGCTAATGTAAGGTTCCGTTTCGTTTTGCGTGCTATATTGTTTGCACATTTCAATTTTCTTGCACTGGCAACACTGAGGGTACGATATAAATACAGGGCAGAGCGCGGGAGGGGGGCATTGATTGTTGGGCGTTCGCATGGAACAGTACGTGAGCCATTTTTAAGAAGTGTAGCAAGTGTGTTCCACGAGCACGTGGTTAATAAAGTTTGGTCAAAGTATAAACGTGGTGTTTTACTGGGATAGTTTACATCTCAGAAGCGGGTGATTGAACAAAAAAAAAAACTGTAAGTACACGCCTACATCTTTTTATTTTTATAATGCTTAAAAAATACCTGTGTCGATATATATTTGTGCTGAATGTAGTATATTCCCTTAATCTGGTACAGCGCGTTCAGAACGGGTCTGTCTGTGACGGTTATTTTCCGCGCATGGGTGACAGACTGAGAGCCCCGACTCATTTTTGACATCTGCGCATTTAACGGCCACAGACAAGGTTATTTTGTGCGCAGTATACGACACAGTTTGTAATCCCGGGTCATTTAGTTAACCTTTCACAGAAGTGGGTACTCAGGAGGTCCTTATTTATTCGAAGCGTTGCGCTTGAAATGTTTTAATGATGTGAATGGGATAATTTCATGTTATCTTACAAAATGGTGTTTTCATGGTGATTTTATGGTGTCATGTGATTCTGTAATTTCGAAGTGGGGTTTGTAAAAGGGGTGTCAAAATTTGGTTATTTTGGCTCTAAAACGAGCCGTTTCGGAGATATTAGCAAATATCTTAACAAAATGGTGTTTTCATGGTGTTTTTATGGTGTCTTCATGGTGTTTTTATGATGTCATGTGATTGTGTAATTTCGAAGAGGGGTTTGTTAAAGGGGTGTAAAAATTTGGTTATTTTGGCTCTAAAACAAGCCGTTTCGGAGATATTAGCAAATATCTTAATACCCTCACTTTTTATTTCTATTTCTTGTTTTTAGACTGTTTTCCTTTTTGTATTTGATTTCTCACACATCCTCTCATACAAACAATTTTATGCCACGAGTTTCAGATAATGGAGGAAGAGGGGAGGAAGCGGAGGAGTTTGGAGACCCCATGGCATGGTAGCTCGCCCAGGCGCAGCCGCAGCTCTGGTCGGGGTGCGGGCCGGGACAGCGCACGCCGTAGTCGTAGCCGGAGTCGCAGTCGACGCTTGCGGGAGCGCGAATTGGCGCTCAGTCGAGAGCAAGAGCGGGTTCGCCAGCTGGAGTTAGAGCTGGAACGGGAACGTGACACCGAGCAGCGTCGGCGGCGCAGCGAGCGACGGGAGACACGTGGTGTGGCGGCGCACAGCAGTCGCAGCCGCAGTCGTTTGCCTGATGCAAACAACGAGAGGATCTCCGCAGAACGCCGCTCAAACAGGTCACGTAGCCCTTCTTTTTCCACTAAAGACGTAGTGAAAATTATACAAAGTATCAAGGATGTCTTGCCATCTCAGCCGTCGGGCCCAAGCACACAAGTCATCAGTAGAGGTTTAGACACTAAAAATATAATTCCTGAATTTAATCCTGCCGAGAAAAATCAACGCATGGATAGTTGGCTTCGAAAAGTTAATGAGTGTGCAAAGGTCTACGGGTGGGATGAAAAGACCATCGTACATTTTGCATTGCAAAAACTCTCGGGACTAGCTAAAACATGGTACGGGAGCCTCAATTCTATATTGTATACATGGGACGAGTGGCAAGTCAAACTAATGAACGCTTTTCCGTGTGAGCAGAATTACGGGCAGATCCTTGAGGACATGCTCAAACGTAAGAGTAGGCTGTCCGAACCAATTGAAATCTATTTTTATGAGAAGCTAGCTTTACTGAATCAATGCGAAATCACGGGTAGGCGGGCCGTCGATTGTATCATACACGGCATTACCGATAGGACCATGCGGTCAAGTGCTTTGGCTTTACGGTGCGATGATCCTGACGAGTTGTTGAAGTTCTTGCTTAGTAATAATAAGGAGCTTTATACACCTCAAACGTCCAATAGGGACAAAAACGTGAATTCTAACGAGGATAGGGCAAAAGGTCAGGCAAGTACGAAGATAAATCCTGGCTTACAATGCTTCAACTGCAAAGAGAAGGGTCACCCGTTCTCTCGATGCCCAAAGCCTCTAATCAAATGCAGTCTATGTAACAATGTGGGCCACAAAGCTGAACTGTGTCGATCTAAGAAGGATGCAGGGTCAACGAAGGCAGATGGAGCGGCAAAAACCATGCGCATATCGAGTTCCAAACCTTGTAGTAAGTTCATAAAGGAAGTGAGCGTAGAAGGTGTGCCCTTAGAAGCGTTTGTTGATCTGGGCAGTGAAGTGACTCTGATAAGACAGTCCAGCTTAGAAAAGCTCGGACTTGATCATGATCACGCCCCTTCCGCAATGAAGGGTTTCGGAAACAACCTAGTATATTCTTTGGGTTCAGCTAAATTGAACCTATCGATAGACGGCGTGACTGCATTGGTTAAGTGCAGAATAGTAGAAGACCAGTTACTAGAAAGGCCCTTGCTTATTGGACAGAGCTACTCTGAACAACCTCATATAGTTGTTTACAAGGATGTCAATAAGCTACAATTTTTACATATCGGTAATGAAGTTCCTAATTTGTCTGAAAATGACGAGCAATTAGATAGAGTCCGAGTAATGTCCTATTGTAGAATTTACGGAGCAGCTAGTGTTAAGGCTAGAACACAGACCTCTTTCTCGGGCAACGTGCTAATTGATACAAAGGTGGTGGGGAAGCCAGGTAAACAATATATAGTTTGCGGCGGGGTTTACGAGGTTAAAAACGGCTTACTTTTTATTACAATAACGCCATGTTCCGTACCGTGCTGCCTTCAAGAAAACCTGGTTTTTTCTCGAGCTGAGAAGATAGAAACAGTTTATAGAATAACGAGCATGGCTGATTCTTTGACTACAACCAAACACACGGATGTTCCATCGGTGAAGCAACTAGATGAAAGTCAGGTACGTTTAGGCGAAACAGTATCCGAGGGTGACAAAGCTAAACTTTTAGAACTTTTGAGACGTCACGAACAGTGTTTTGCTCACGACCATAAAAGAGAGATACCCCATACCTATAATTGAGGATGAAATAGCTAGGTTGTCTGGGCAGGCATGGTTCATCACGCTCGATTTGATGTCAGGATATTATCAAGTTCCAATCGCTGAAGAAAGCAAGCACTTAACGGCGTTTGTCACACCGGACGGTCTGTACGAGTACAATCGCATGCCGTTCGGTCTGGCAAACGCACCTGCCGTTTTTCAGCGAATGATGAACCATGTCCTCGGATCAGCGCGTTTTGATAAAGCTACCGTTTACATTGATGATCTTTTGATCTTTGGTAAGAGTCCTGAAGAATGCATGGACCGCCTAGAAGAAGTCTTCAAGCTATTGGAAAGAGCAAACCTCAAGTTGAATTTATCGAAGTGTAGCTTCTTGAACAATAAAATAGACTACCTGGGGTATGAAATAAGTTCTACGGGTATGCGGCCAGGGTCAGCTAAAATCCAAAGCGTAATTGATTTCCCTCTTCCAACGAATGTGCATAGCGTTCGCCAATTTCTTGGACGGGTGAGCTATTTCCGAAAATTCATTCAATCCTTTGCTCAATTAGCTCATCCCCTTACGAAGCTACTCAAGAAGAACGCTGTATGGGAGTGGTCGCCGGAACAGACGGAATCTTTCAATGCCCTCAAATCTAAGTTGATTGAAAGACCTGTGCTTGCCTTGTTTGATCACACTGCCGAAACTCAGCTCCATACGGACGCCAGCAGAATAGGTGTTGGAGCGATTTTACTGCAGAAGCCACAGGACAAGGAGGGCCCTTTTCACCCGGTGGCTTATTATAGTCGCCAGACGTCCCCAGAGGAAAAAACCTTTCACTCCTACGAACTGGAAACGCTGGCTGTCATTTGCGCACTGAAAAAATTCCGGGTTTACCTTCTGGGCAAGAGTTTTAAAGTTGTCACGGACTGCAGCGCACTACGATCCACATTCGTAAAGCGCGACCTCGTACCGCGGATTGCTCGCTGGTGGATAGCGCTGCAGGAATTCGAATGCTCTATTGAATATAGAGCCGGAACAAAAATGAGCCACGTCGACGCGCTTTCTAGAAATCCGGTTCATGATATTGAAGCATCAGACCCTTTGCATTGCCCTATGGTCTTGGCAATAACGGACGAAGATTGGCTGCTAACACTTCAGTTGGGAGACCCTGAATTAGGGAGAATCCGGGATATTGTTAGCAGCGCCCTGGATCCGAAGGGGCTTGAGTACATAAAGAAAAATTACGTTTTAAAGAATAATAGATTGTACAGGTGTGTTGGTGACGATAAGGAAAATATTAGGTGGGTGGTTCCAAAGGGTGCAAGGTGGCAAGTGTGCAAGATGAACCACGACGACATAGGGCATGTTGGTTACGATAAGACGTTGGAACGCATAAAGAAAACCTATTGGTTTGCAAAGATGAAACGATTTGTAAAGAAGTACGTAAGTGCCTGTATAGACTGTGCATATGCAAAAAAGTCATCAAATACGCGCGAAGGGTTACTGCACCCAATAGAGAAGGTTGGCATTCCTTTCCACACCTTGCACATTGACCACCTTGGACCCTTTGTGAAATCTAAGAGGGGATTCACACACATACTTACAGCTGTAGACGCCTTCACGAAGTTTGTTTTTATTAAACCTGTTCGAAACACTAGCACGCAAAATGTTGTAAAAGTATTGCAGGACATTTTCGACACTTTTAGAGCCCCAGATAGGTTAGTGAGTGACAGAGGTTCGTGTTTTACCTCCCACGCGTTTAAACGATTTTGCCTGGACCGCGGCATAAAACACGTACTTAATGCGGTAGCAAGTCCAAGATCCAACGGTCAGGTAGAGCGCTATAATCGCACTATCCTCGATGCGTTGACAGCGCAGAATATCAGAGATAACGAGAAAGAGTGGGACATCAAGTTAGGAAGAATACAATGGGGCTTGAATAACACCATACAAAAAACGCTTGGTAAAACCCCCGCTGAGGTAATGTTTGGGACGGCTATGAGCGGTGAGGTCAAGCCGGCTCTTAACGAAATAATAGAGGAAACCCGAATTGATACTGATCTTACATCCGTTCGTGAACAGGTAAAACAGAGAATAGATAAGACTCAGGATTCTCAGAAACAATATTATGACCAGGGTAGGCGACCTGCGCGCACTTACAAGAAAGGTGACTTAGTAAAAATTACAAAAGTTGCATTTCAAAATAATGGTCAAAGCACTAAGCTAATGCCCTCGTATGAGGGTCCTTTCAGAGTGGTAAAGGTTTTAGGAAACGACCGTTATAAAATTTCCCCTATAGCGGGATTCGAGGCTATGAAAAATAAGCGTAAAACTACAGTTGCTGCAGATAGGATGCAGCCTTGGATTCATGTCGCGTCATTGGCAATAGATGATGACGGCGATGAAGATGACGATAGAGACGTGGAGAACATTACTGACGATGATGAGGCCATGACTTGATACCTACTTTGTGTTTGATTTAAACCTTGTAGAATTTTTGAATTATTTTAAGCTTTTAAAATGCAATAATTACATTTGTTTCTGTAGATTCTAATCGTATTGTTTGTGTTGTTTCAGGTCAAGAGCGAGGATTGTGGATTGCGTCCAAATCTTGGCCTGACACCACGCAGCATGCGATTAATTCATTAAGACTGATTTTTACTTAAACGTTAAAAGGATGTAGATAACACATAAATTTACATAAGGAATAAACAGATAAATTGGATATAGTTGTGCAAAAGGTGAACTAATAATTGGATATAGGAATAGATATTTGGTTAAACTGATGTAAGGAGAGATATTTAGTTATAAGGACATTAGGATATATAACTTGGTTATAAGGATACCAGGATATATAATTTGGTTATAAGGATACAAGGTACGTAACGTTACAAGGATGTAACGTTACAAGGACACAAGGATATAACGTTACAAGGATGTAACGTTACAAGGATACAAGGATATAACGTTACAAGGATGTAGCGTTACAAGGATACAATGATATAACGTTACAAGGATGTAACGTTACAAGGATTCAAGGATATAACGTTACAAGGATGTAACGTTACAAGGATAGACTTAAAGCATACATCTAGGTATATTTTTTTTTGTTATTTATATTTGGCTCTGTATAAGGAAAAAGATAGATAGATAGATAAATTATTTATTGTTACACAAAAAAAAATACACATTGAGTAATGACTTATTTGCTTTACATGTCGTCTAGGAGTAATAATAGTTCTCGATGTACAGAATTCATAGCTTTATGTGAATTTAGAAATGATTTAAATTTTCTTTTATCTACCTAAGAAATAACGCAAACACTCTCTCGCTCTGCCAAGTGTAAGGTTCCACCTGGTTCATGTATGGGGACATACATGATATCAGGATGGACGAGTGTAAGGTTCCGTTTCGTTTTGCGTGCTATATTGTTTGCACATTTCAATTTTCTTGCACTGGCAACACTGAGGGTACGATATAAATACAGGGCAGAGCGCGGGAGGGGGGCATTGATTGTTGGGCGTTCGCATGGAACAGTACGTGAGCCATTTTTAAGAAGTGTAGCAAGTGTGTTCCACGAGCACGTGGTTAATAAAGTTTGGTCAAAGTATAAACGTGGTGTTTTACTGGGATAGTTTACACTAATTTAAGTACATAGTATGTAAATTACAAAGTATGTATGTGCGTATATAACAAGTTTTTGTATATATGTGTATATTACATGGTATGTACAATATTTATTTATATATACTTTTACATAAAAACGACATATTTATTTATCAATACTATTACAGCCATAATAATAAGCTTAAATGTAACATAGTCAGTGGCGAGTTCGCCACATTGGTAAATCACATCCCACTAAAAACATAACTGTTAAAAAGGGGGCCAAGTTCCTATCGGCTAATTGTTTGCCTAAAAAAGGGTTGAAATCCGATCCAATGCCAAGTTTAGATGCACTTTAATATCGATCATAATCGTCTTCATCAGCAGCCTGATCCACTAGTAAACATTTGCCATTCCCAAGACTCGCCACCACATCCAGTCCTCCGCCTTCCGCATCCAGCCACTATCTGCCACCTTATTCACGTCAACAGTTCATCTGGCCGAAATTCACTTTACCATACACCCAACTTAAAATATGGTATAGCTGTGAAAATACGCAGGTACGTTGAAAATAATATCTAAAATGAAATACTTCTAAATTTGAACTTACTATCTCGCACGCAATTAAATTATAACCTGTATAGACTAAGAGTGGGCAGTCGGTAACCCTTCCTCGTAGGTTGAGTTAGGTTCTGGCCACGATAACGAAATTGGGCAGATCAATTACTAGCCCATGACACATATAAGCACTACATCAAAATAACATTGAAAATTTAATAAGTCGGCAACTCTACATCATCGCGAGACCAATTTCAGGTGTAAGTCTAAAATAGTGATTCAATAAAATATTAAATCGACTTCAAGACTAAAAGTAGAGAAATAAAAGTTTTTGATGTCGGTGCCAGCCTGAATATTAGGAATAAAATATGTAAACTTGACACTTAGTAATTGTGATACGCAACAGTACGTACGTGTTTAATTCTTAATTGTCAGGGTAGCTCCGACATTAAAAACGTTTTTATACCTCTACTTTTAGTTTTGAAGTTGGTTAAATTTTTAACATACTTTTTGTATCTGTATTTTTTTGTCTTATGTAAGTTTACTGAACTGATTATAATGAACTGCCGAACCTGTTTTGATGAAATTGTACTTTACCCAAGTTGAATAATACCTATATAGATTAAAAAAGAATTTTTGCAATCTGACTTGTAGTTCCTGAGATAAATTTTGACTTTTAGTGTTACTGAACCGATTTTGATGAAAATTATGTTTGCAACATACAAAAATACTTATGAAACTTAGTACATTTGTTTTGAAGCTAAGCTACAAAAACTGTGTATTTTTGACAGGACGGGTCGAATTGATAACCTCTTCTTTTTGAAGTACGAGTAGATTAAAAGATAAAATTGGTGGCAGCTTAACATGTTATGCTCCCTCTATCTATATAAATATAGAGCCAATTTAAAAAAATAACAATAGGTATTCATTTGCATACCTACTTAGTAAACAAATAAAAAAAAACCGGTCAAGTGCGAGTCGGACTCGCGCGCCGAGGGTTCCGATATACCTATAGTATTTTTGGAAGCAATAAAGTCCATTTTCAGGACCGCAAAACTAAATTTGTTTGTAAAGGTTTTTTGCAGATTTCTGAAAAACTGTGCAACTTAGAAAGATCGTTTTATTTTTGCTGTAAAGTTTACATAAACCTCTGTCAACTGTAATTAATTCAGATTTTCCCTTACTCAAACTTCGGAGATAATCGGAATGGTATTTTTTTTGACATTTTTCATCATAACTTGAAAACTAAGAAACTTAAAAAAATACAAAAATATATTTTAAAATGTACAAGTAAAGCCCTTTCATATGATACTCACTCGACCTATGAGATATTGTTCGATAGTTAAATGAAACCCTCAAGTGTACTCTGCTTAAATTCCCCCTTTATTACTAATCTAATTGATCTTATATACTAACTTATACGTGCGTCTACATGACGTCACACTACGTTTCCTACGTGATTCTATTGAGGAAGGGAACTACGTGATGATATGTGATTACCATATCACACCTCCCCTGAAAAGGATAGGCTTCCCTCCCCTGAAAAGAGAATCCTAGGGACAAACTTTTTATTAAACATTAAATCTACTGTTACATTAATCTAAATTTCGATAACTTTACAATCATAAACAAGAAATATACTAAATATAACTTAAACATCATGATACAATACAAAAAATTATAACTTGTACACACACAAACACACACACACACACTTACTTACATACATATATATATATATATTACTTTTAAATAATAAGCGCATGTATATATATACTACGTAGGATTTTATTTGATTTATTATTTTGTTTTAAATTTGTATTTTTTTTTTCTTTCTTTTATTTATATAACTTGCGTATAGCTATTGCATCTCATTTTACACAAATACCCTGCAACACCACGCTCACATAACTATGAACTTGACAATTGAAACCTTATTAGGGGCTGGTCTGAAAACCAGCGCTAAGCCACTAGGCATAGCAATATGCTGAGACTAGTACCCATTGCCAATTGTAGATTCCTGGAGTATTCCTTGTGTGTTAAGATAGACAGATTAATACGTAGATTGTAAAGCCTCTTATGTTTTGTATGTATCTTCATTGGCAATAAGATTTTTTTTACTTTTCAATTTAATTAATTAATTATGAAATAAATCAGAGGTATTGTATGTATCTATCTTATTTATTGCATGTGTATTTATTGGCAATAAAGAATTTTAATTTAATTTAATTTAATTTAAACTTAAATTACGTACCAAACGCATTTATGCGCTCTCAACCATTCAAAATTGAACTGCAATACTTTATAATACTTATTAAATTTGACTTCTGTAACTACTGTAAGTATACAATTTCCTTTAATATGGATATTTTTTTTTTTAAGAAAAATTAAGCAAATCACAACATAATATTGTTTTCATTAAGTATTTCCACTTTTGTACATTCATCTTTATTTAACTTGGAAGAAAATAAAAAAAACCGTATCTTTAACATTAATGACAATCTTAAAAATATTATGGTCAAGTGAATCAAGACATTACCAAACAAACTAAATCTAATTATTACTAAAAAAATCCAGTAAGCTAATTACTATACAAAATAATATCATGAATTTATTGGAACTAAAAAAACCAATCTGTATACTGAAAAATAATATTTCTATAAATTCATGACGCTATATTTTAACAATTGTTGGCTATATGCGTTATGTATAGTCAAAGTATTATTTCAATAATTTGTTATAGTTAACCGATGATGTAACGAACGGTCATACTAGAAAATTTAATTAAAAACATTATTCTTGATACTCATATTCATACCATTGGGTAATATAACATTATAATATTTTATCCAATTATAAAAAAAAAATTCGTATCAGACTTTCAGGGAAAAAACTCTATTCAAAACATAATATTCACTTAGAAAATTCGTGATCAGAACATAGCATTTATGTTTACCCTTTACCACACTACATGAAATGCATGAGTTATCATATTCTTATTTTTCCTCATTACCGGTTAAGGTCATTCATTACCTTTTAATAACGCATTTCGCGCTTAGTCAGACTCATAGACATTTTATAATGGTCTGTAACTAAATACCTAGGCCTGCTGCGTCTCGGCGCGCCTTCAGAACTTCAGATACTAGTCATTCCCATATAACTAATTTCCCCGGGTTGGCCAGCCCGTAATTACCATAATCGGTAGCACAATATTTTGGCACTTTCTACCGACCTGTCGCGACATAATACTGAGTTCCACTGAACTTCATTATAACATAAATAGTATAAGGTCATATTTTAAGACATCTAACTGGATGTCTCCAACATCTTCAAAATGAAGGATCTGAAACCTTATCGTGCCTTTTCCCCCTATCGCTACTTTGTAGACAATGGGTTTGTCACATATTGCATTAAATAATGCTTACTTATCCTAATCATTCCTTCCTAACTATTATGCTCAAACTAATCATTCAGCTAATAACACATCAACTCTTGGGTGATCAATCCAATCGTATTACGATACATTATTAACATAAGATTTTCCAACGTTTATAATTTTCCTAGAAAAATAGACTTTCCTTTCTATCCCAATCCTATTTCAACTTGAACTTACAAGGACCATCTGGCTGCAATATCAGTAAGTTGACGTACCAAGTTGAATTAACATAACATCAATCCAAAATGATTTTTAATACGCAACCACTCTATCGCCTATCTTCTCCTAACTATACTCGTCCGTGAGATTTTGAGACTTTATCAAGAAACACTACCAAAATCGTTTCATCGATATTCTGTTCAAATATACTTCCATTCTAAAATACTTTTTGTAAATGGGAAATAGCGTAGACCCATACTGAACAACATATTTAATTCCACTATTCGTAACTTGAAAATAGACAGAATGCATGAGATGAGACATCTCTGCTACCATATTTTTAAATATTCTCTCGGAATAGGAATACTCCACAAAAAAAAATTCAAACATATCATCACGTCTGCCCGTCCGTATGAATGTATTATCAATTTGATCTAAATTTGAAAAACAAATACACTCGCATCACGTGCAGTGCATAATACAAAACAACAAATTGTACGTCAGCATTTTAAACTACTGAAATATAGACACATTCCACGATGTGCTAGAATCTGCACAGTTTGCAAAACAATAATTCAAAGTCAATCAAGTTATGATGTAATAATTAGTTGTAACATTTGATTACAACTCCACTGCGATATCTAGAACTCTGTTATTTTATTAGTATTTCCTTATTATTTTACCCGCAGCGTCACAAATAGCTTAATATTAGTAAATCATTATCCTAATATAACATAATCGTAAACACCCCGAATAAAAAACCCTTAATTATTAATTAATAAAAATACCTCAACAACCAGCATATTATAGCGTAAAATATTTCGTGAACAATGTACAATATCGTTGATTCTAAGCATGATTACGCTTCAGGCATGCTTGCGCGTGACGTAATCACGTTGAAAAACGAAAAGAAATCGAAACGAAACCAAAACTAAAACGAAACCAAAACGCAACGCACGAAACGCGCGCGCTATTTAACACTTCGTTTGTTTACTTCCATTAACTGGTTATATGCATTCTAATTTTTACTAAACATTTAAGAATTTGTGTGGTGAATTTTTCTTTAATGAAGATATTGTTTAAAATTTTATGACAGTTATTGTTAAAAATAAATTGATATTTCCGTTCGTATCTTCAGCATCTTTTATTCGTTTTAATATATAGACGCTATTAATTTGATAACCTTTCTAATGTTATTTGAACTACAATACATGAATGCTGAAAACCAGGTATTGCTGAGCTAAGATCTTGTTAATATCTACTTAATTTTAATATACCTGTGTGAATAAAAATAACCTGAAATTGATTAATAGAACTTAGCATTCTTAAAAGATAACTATAACTAAAAAAAAAAAAAAAATTAACCACTCAAAACAAAAGATAGATTATTATGACTAAAAAAAACAACCAACTAGGTATTTAGGTTATGTAAAATAAACAAATTAATAATACCCAAAATTGAGGACTGCTATCTTCCAAACGCTTCCTCCGGGGTTGAACTTGTTGCTGTCCAGAAGGCTCTTCGTGCTCTTCACTCATGCAAATAGGACCCGCACCTTGCACTTGCCATCCTGTCGCTCCCCGCCGACAGCTCTTGATAACCATTGCGCTGCCGCCCTGCACTTCGCACTCACCGTCTATGTTTGAGGTGGCGAACATCCCTCTTGCCATCTCGTCGTTGCGTGAAATTGCCATCTTACCCGTCGTACGTTAACCCGCAGCATCCGGTAACGTAGTCCAGAAAGCAGCATGGATTGGATGCCTTACAACGGACCTCGATCTGGAGCCATCTTCTTACAAGGCCCGTAAATCGGCGGCCACGATGCGGCGCTTTTCCCGATGACCGACTTCGAAGACTTCACTAAGACGCTGCTCTATCCACTACGGTCGCCATGAGATATTGTTCGATGGCGAATATTAGTGGAAGGCTGTCACGGTCGCCATGAGATATTGTTCGATAGTTAAATGAAACCCTCAAGTGTACTCTGCTTAAATTCCCCCTTTATTACTAATCTAATTGATCTTATATACTAACTTATACGTGCGTCTACATGACGTCACACTACGTTTCCTACGTGATTCTATTGAGGAAGGGAACTACGTGATGATATGTGATTACCATATCACACCTAGTAGCGACAATTTGAAATTTGGCCCCCCCTATTTTGGCCCCCTTTACATTAATAATCATACTTTTTTCAAAAAATTTTCATGTGCAATTAAGTTGGGCAACTATATTCTAAAACTATTCCAAATTTCAGCTCGATAGCGTAAGTGGTTGCTGAGATATAGAGGTGTGACAGACAGACGGACAGACAGACAGACAGAGCGGCACCATAAGGGTTCCTTTTTTTTACCATTTTGGTATCGGAACCCTAATAAGAGGCATTCCGCAGTTCCTACTATGAGAAGTAGGTATGTAGTTCACGATTTTGTTTGCGATGAGGTAGGGTTGCTGACTTCCCGCTCTCTATCTACTGGGTGTTTATTTCCAAAGCTTAGGAGATGGTTCGGTAACGATAAAGGAACACAAAAAAAAATATTTAAAAAGGCCTATTTAAAAAAAAAACTTAAATGCAGTTTCTTTTTGCCTTTTTGACGAATTTAAACCCAAAGGCTCACAACACTTCATAGTGGGAGTTGTTTTTCCAACTATTTAAACAATTTTTTGCGAGCGTGTTTCGATGTGATCACTGGTAAGTTCAAAGAGGAAATGGCGTATGCCCCGCCCCCTTTCGTGACGTCATAGCTCAATTGATTGAATCACGGCTCGACTGATATCAACATCTCCTCTATCCTTCTATGCTCCGTGGGGTTGACCCAAAAACACACTAAGAGGTTGGAAGTGTGTCAACACAACATGGAAAGGAGCATGCTCGGGATCAACAAGAGAGACAAAATACGACTGACTAAGATCAGAGAGAAGACACGAGTATTCGAAATAACAAAGACTACTAGGAAACTGAAGTGGAAATGGGTAGGACACATCTTAAGAGAGGAAAGAGGGAAATGGACGAGAGATGTAACAGAGTGGTACCCAAGAGAGGGTAAACGGCAAATAGGCAGGCAATACATGCGATGGGAAGACGAAATAAAAGCAACTGCTGGTCCAGTATGGAGAAGGGAAGCTCGGGATAGGAAGAAGTGGAAGAGCCTGGAGGAGGCTTTCGTCAAAGGACGAAATGATAAAGAAAGAAAATAAAACAACTAACGATAGATCATAAAATATTTACGTTTGCAATGGATCCGGCCAACGCGGACTGCGTGATTATAAAACTGGACGTGAAAAACGCCTTCAATAGTGTGGAAAGAGACCTCCTCCTGAACGAAGTTCAAGACAAAATCCCTGCCCTCTATCCCTTTTTGCATCAGGTATATCAAGCACCTAGCAACCTATTTTTTGACGGGAACCTGATCTTGTCACAGGTCGGCGCGCAACAGGGAGACCCACTCGGTCCACTAGTTTTCAGCCTCGCCGTCCAGAACGCCGTCGCTGACCTTCAGTCACCATTAAATATTTGGTATCTTGACGACGGCACATTGGGCGGCAGACCGGAAACTGTGGAGCGCGATATACGAGCTTTATTCCCGTGCCTGAAGGATCTCGGATTAGAAATCAACACCTCAAAGTGCGAATTCTTTCCCTGTAGCGCATCTTCTCAACTGTCCAGGACCAGGTTCGAGTCTCTAGTTCCTGGGTTGATAGAGGTCGATCGGGACTCTTTCAGTTTACTAGGCTCGCCCATTTTTTCGGAAGGGGTACCAGATGCCTTCGAAGCCAGGAGGAGCCTCCTTCTAACCGCCAAGGCTCGTCTCCAAGAGCTTTCGGCGCATGTTGCTCTGATTTTACTACGCATGTGCTTCGCCATGCCGAAAATCACGTACCTGTTAAGAACGTTTCCCACTTGGCAGCACCCGGAAGCTATTGAATCTTTTGACAAGGCACTCTTGGGTACAATCGAAGTAATTTTAAATGTCGAACTTAACGCGAGCCAATGGGACCAGGCGACATTGCCAGTCCGCCTAGGAGGTCTGGGGGTTCGTCGAGCCAAAGATGTGAGCTTGCCGGCCTTTCTGGCGTCAGTGCATGGGGCTACAGGTTTAGTCGCCAGAATTTTAAAGACTGAGAAGGGTATGCCAAGCATTCGCTTTTCCGCAGATGCCATAACGGCTTGGACGGCACTTAACGTCGGTGCGAGCGTGCCGGGGACACCTCATAGCCAAAGGGCGTGGGATGAAGCCAGCTTAAAGCTGGTTCTCTCCCACCTCTGTGATAACGCTGTAGGGGCGGACCTAGCGAGGCTAAAGGCGGTATCATGGCGGGAGTCTGGGGCGTGGTTGCAAGCCATTCCATCACCTCATACGGGCACCCTCCTGGACAGCGACTCGATGCATGTTGCCGTGGCTCTTCGTTTGGGCTACAATGTGTGCCAACCACACATATGCATTTGTGGTTCAAGCGTGGAAGCCAACGGCCATCACGCGTTGAGTTGTTCCAGATGTTTGGGAAGATTTCCTCGCCACCACGCCCTAAATGACCTGATCCGCCGTGCCCTCATCTCTGCTAGCATCCCGTGTGTAACGGAGCCACCGGGTCTCAGCCGCACAGACGGGAAAAGGCCCGATGGGATGACGATGGTCCCATGGAAGTGCGGGAGGAGCTTGCTGTGGGACGTTACATGCGTCAGCACCGTCGCTCCAAGCTACCTTAGGCATACCACCGTCTCTGCCTGTGCTGCCGCTGAGATAGCGGCGAGAATGAAGCACGCTAAGTACGCACTTCTGGAGCAATCCTATTTGTTTGTGCCGGTGGCTGTCGAAACGATGGGGTGCTGGGGGTCGGAGGGCATGGACTTTGTGCGAGAAATTGGTCGTCGCATAAGACAGAAGGGTGGAGATCCTCGTTCAGGGGCATTCCTGATGCAAAGGTTGTCCATCGCTATTCAGCGTGGGAACGCTGCCAGCGTAATGGGCACCTTTGCACCAGGAACATCCAGGGGGGGACTTTTTGACTAACGAAGCCACGAGCGGATTTTTGAGCCAATTTTTATTTTATTATGTTTGTTTGCTTTAGGTATGACATGTTTCATTTACTAAAGTAGTATTGTCTAGTAATATTGAATTAAAATGATGAATTTATAATAAAATAAAAAAAAATTAAGAATTAATAAGTAGTAATAATAATGATAATTAATTGATTAGAAATAATAATTTGAACGTATATTGGTATTGGATAATGTAATGAATTGTACAGTATTGTATCAGAAATAAAAGACTAATTCATTCATTCATTCAATCTTCACTTTTGAAAAGAAAAATGTATGATTTAGATTTTTTTAGGATGATATTTTATCACCCGGTGATATTCGAGAATTTAGTCCCTGATCTCACGTATAGTATTTTCCTGCTGTCATTTGAACCATGCTACATTTTTTTATGTAACAAGTGAGCAAGCGAGCTTGTGGGCCACCTGATGGTAAGTGGTCACCACCGCCATTGTCTTATTAGTAGCATAATTGACACTAACAAGACAGCAAAGCGCGTTGCCCACCCTAAGAACCAAGATGGTGTCTCATGTGTCAGTAATTTATCTGGCTCCCTTGCCCTTAAAAGCAAAACACAGAAATGGAAACATTGCTGCTTCGCGGCAGAAAAAAGCAGAGGGGGTGGGTTCTTCCCCAGACGGAGTTTGCACAAAAGCCCTACCACCTTCCAAAATTCCGACTTTTCGAATTAGTTACCTTGTTCTGTGTTGTGGGTCGGTCCCCGCCCCCCCGAGTGCGAGCGCCCGCCTGCCTCCCCCCCTCACCCGCCTCCTTCACCAGCTCCAGCACCAGCACGCTCTGCTCTAGGATGTTGGAGGCGTGCGGCCGACTGTCCGGATCCGGCTCTGGATCCTCCTAGAATACATACACCCCAACTGTTTTTTATTAAAATAAATTCATTCCCGTAAAAAAAATCTTAAAAATAGTATATTATGCAATTAGTGAATAAAAGACGGATTTAAAGCGAGGGCCAGAGAAAGAGACGAAAGAGATCCACAAGGCGAGAGTGAATGGAAACGTTGGAAGGGGAAGGCCTCGGCGAACGTACCAGGACCAAATTCAAGACGTTCTGAATAAAGGCCAGGTTAAAAGTACCCTAAACCGACGAGCATGTATGAAAGGATTGATGAAGGTTCAGGAAGCAAGGGAAGTATGTCAAGATCGTAGCAGGTGGAGAACTGTGGTCTCTGCCTACCCCAACGGGAACAAGGCGTGATGTTATGTATGTATGTATGTATGTAAGTGAAGGATCCTAACTACTGAATCACAACCGCAGGGAGTGATTCTTGACGATTGAATCACGAGCGTAGCGAGTGATTCAAGTGTTAGAATCCTGAGCGACGCGAGTGATTCATGGCCCTCGATTTAAATCCCTTTTATCTACTCTCATATCGTTAATCCTCAATAATGCGTTCAAAAATTGTAGGTTAACATCTTCATAATGTCAATCTGTGCTTAGAAACACTCTTAGCAACATTTTTTAAACTGTGGGAGTGTATTATGAAGTATTGAATTTACTAACAGTCATCGCGGGAGACCTATTATAGTAGTTTATGCAACGGTACATAATGAGGGGTATAAAACTCGAGTGTCAGATGACACGAGTTTTTTATACCTAATTATGTGGAGTTGCGTACACAACTTTATCTACTCTTATATCGTGAATCCTAAAATAATGTGTTCAAAAACAAACCTTAATGTTTTTCTCTTTTTCCGGTGATAACTGCTAGGCGAAGTTCCTATAGCTGCTTTAAAAACACTCGAAGGCAAATCGTAAAAGTTTTTATCACTTATTTAATTACAAAACGTATAAAAATATGTAAATACAACTTTTGTTTGCTGAATTTTCCGTTATTGCAATGAAACCTCCTTGCAGTCACAGACTACATAAGCATCAAGCTGTCAATGGCGCGCCTATAAAAATTAAAAAATTGTTTAATAGGTCTCCCGCGATGACTGTTTGTAAATTCAATACTTCATAATACACTCCCACAGATAAAAAATTGCTGCTAAGAGTGTTTCTAGGCACAGATTGACATTATGAAGATGTTAACCTACAATTTTTGAACGCATTATTGAGGATTAACGATATGAGAGTAGATAAAACAATTTTTTAATTTTTATAGGCGCGCCATTGACAGCTTGATGCTTTTGTAGTCTGTGGCTGCAAGGAGGTTTCATTGCAATAATGGAAAACTCAGCAAACAAAAGTTGTAGTTACATAATTTTATTAGTTTTGTAATGAAATAAGCGATAAAATCGTTTACAATTTGCCTTCGAGTGTTTTTAAAGCAGCTATAGGAACTTCGCTTAGCAGTTATCACCGGAAAAAGAGACAAACATTAAGGTTTGTTTCTAAACACATTATTTTAGGATTCACGATATGAGAGTAGATAAAGTTGTGTATGCAACTCCACATAATTAGGTATAAAACACTCGTGTCTTCTATTATGAAACTTGGCTCGCTACGCTCGCCTGCGTCCCATAAACCGACACTCAAGTTTTATACCCCTCATTATGTACCTGTCGATAGGTGGTCTTCGTATTTAAACACTTGCTTTATACTCTTATAACTGTTTATTGAAGGATTTAACCATTAAAAACGCATTGAAGCACAGTCGTAGTAGACGTCACCCTTGGCGCTCTGTTTGACAACTAAAACTGACATTTCAGTTTTCGTTCTAAAACTCTACATTCTCTTTTCTCCTTAAGAAAACAAAGATTTCACTATACTTAACAAATCGACTTAATTGAACTTAACACTAACAACTTAACAGAGAGTGTTATACATTTTTTTTTAAAGACACTGACATTAATAGCACATAAGAAACACAGTCAAGGCATAAGTTATTGTTAACTAATAAAACAATTAAAATTTAAGACAATAATTGAGTTTTCATTTACCCAAAAGTCACATCTAAAGGTTAAGGTTCTTACATTCTAAAATCAATCCCATGACAAAGTCCTTATATTTAGCAGGCTTACAAATTTGCCTTTTTGATCTGTCACTGTTATTATTAGAAGACCTTTTGTAACTCAAGTCTGGATTGTTAACATTTGGCTGTTCATAAGTCATGTCCGGTGTAAAAGTCATATCCGGTGTAAGAGTCAAATCCTGTGTGTCAGTCTCATCCTGTCTATCTTTGACCAAGTCTGGTGTTCCATCCTTTCCTGTAAATTTAGAAAGATCTCTTGTATTTACCCGTTGAAAATGTGAGGAATTCCTGCGTATGATTTTACCATCTGGCGACTCTGCCACTACTGAGTTACCCTTTTTCCACACTACAGTGTGTTTAGTGGGAGAAAATGGTGTTGACAGCTTGTTCAATTTAGGTTGTTGAACTAATACTTTATCACCAGGATGCAAGTCTGAATTCTGTGCATGTCTCCTTTTATCTGCATACTCTTTGCTCAACTGTTTTTTAAATCTGTCCCGGTCTCTTAACTCTTCATCTTCTGTAGATTTTTCATTAAATTCCATTTCAGGTATTTTTGTTTTAATTTTTCTTCCTCTAAACAATTCTCCAGGAGGTATTCCAAATGTAGAATGTGGAGTTGTGCGGTACGCAGATAGGTATATAAGTAGTTCTTCTTTCCAGTCTTTGTGTAAACCTTGAGCTATTCTTAGTCTCCTTAAGACATTCCTATTTTGACGCTCCACTTCACCGTTGGCTTGGGGCCATAATGGAGTAGTATGTCGCAATTGAATGCCATGACTGTTTAAAAATTGTTTAAAGCGTTCATCTCTGAAAGCTGGTCCATTGTCACATACTAAAGTGTCCATTATTCCTTCTCTTGCTATTATAGTTTTGAGAGCCTTTATTGTGGCTTCAGCTGTTGGTCCTTTCATAATTTCAACTTCAAAATAGCGGCTGTAGTAATCAATTATGAATAAAAGATAGTGCCCTGAAGGCAGAGGACCTAAGTAGTCAATGGCCACTAACTCCCATACTTTAGATGGCAATTCTGTAGGTGAAACTGGTTCTGGTGGTGCACCCTTTCTAACCAGTTGACATCCTTCACAGGTATCCACCCAGTATTCAATGTCCTGATCCATATTGAGCCACCAAACACTCCTACGAAGTTTAGCCTTCATGCCTTGTAATGAAATGTGACCCTCATGACCTACTTCAAGTATTCTTGGAATCAGGCTTTTTGGGATAACGATCCTTGTTCCTCTTAATAAAATACCATCAACCTCACAAAGCTCCGTTTTCATGACCTCATATTTCTTTAATTCTTTAGGCCATTTGTCTTCTTTAATTGCATTTAGCAAACTTTGTAGACTTTCATCCCTGGAGGTTTCTCTTTTGATGCTTTCTTTTGTAATCAAGCCTTCGCAAATGTTAGCTATCAGTTCACCATCTTCAATATCATGTTTGATGTCAGTAGGTTTCATGTTGTAATTCAATAATCTTGACAATGGATCAGCAATGTTGTTTTTTCCTGGTTTGTAAATTACCTTAAAATGAAATGGTTGCAAACGCAATACCCATCTTTGAATTCTAGCACTAGGAGCACTTGACTTTTTTGAATAAATAGCCTCTAATGGTGTTTAGTTATTAATTACTTGTCAACTGTTTTTATTGTTTGTAGATATGTCTCTTCATGACATCAGCTTAATTACAACGCTTTACCAATATTTCTGTCAAAGTAATTTTCACGTTCGCTAGATGGCGTTATTAGATTGTAAAACGCGCTATCATTGTGTTTACCGCGTCACATAAGGGCTTCCTCGTAATTTCGCCAGCCAGGTTTTCTCTGTGAATATTATGTTACCATGTGCAGCAGTGTAAAAAATATAGTGTACAAATAAAACTGAGTGTTTTAATTATCTATTGGTCCTTCGAGCCGGATGAACTGTAAGTAAAGTGCAAGTGTCAAAAATAACATAGTGCAATAGAACAGTGGTTTAAAGACTTAGAAAAATCAGTGAACATTAACTTAGCCGATTTCGTGAGTAAAAAAGACTTAGAAAATTTCGAGGGATAAAAACACTTAGAAAAATTCAGTGAACATTGACTTAGCCGATTTCGTGAGTAAAAAAAGACAGAAAATTTCGAATGATAAAATCACTTAGAAATTTTTTAATAAACTTTAACTTAGTCTCAGTGATCAATTTTGGACTTGTAATTTTTTACGGATTGAACTTTAACAATTTATTGGTGTGGACTTTGTCATTTGATGAGATACACGGACAATTTAACTTTTGTTATTTACTCACAATTTAGTTCGTGATCATGGCGGACAAGGCTGTAACACAACACGTGTCTATTATGACCCAGAATACTCTAAAAATTGAAAAATTACTCTCGAACACAAAGAAAGTTTCTAAGGATAAACGAACTAGAGGTTTCTTAGACGCACGTATGGAAGCACTAAACGAGTATTGGACGATTTACACAAAGAGTTACCACGTTCTTGTGATATCAGTGAAAGAGGAAATTTTGAGGCAAGACTATAACTTTGATATTAACGAAAATTATGAAGAAACTGAAGAAAACTATTTAGAATTAAAGTCTTGGCTTAAAGATAAATTATATGAAATAAAAAAAACCAAGAGTGAATCTGAAACGGATCCAGAAGTTCCCAAACTGAGACCAAAGCTTCCAACTATAGCCATACCACAGTTTTCTGGTGATTATAATGAGTGGACAAGCTACAGAGATATCTTTCGTTCTTTGGTACATGATGATGACCGTTTGTCTAAAATTGAAAAACATCATTATTTAAAATTAAGTTTATCTGGAGAAGCTGAACAGTTACTCAAAAATTATTCACTAACTGAAGCAAACTATGATGATGCCTGGAAGAAGCTTAATGATAGATATGAAAACAAGCGTGTAATTGTTAATAACATTTTAAGCCGCTTTCTAAACCAGAAAAAGCTAACAACGGAATCTGCAAAGGATATAAAAGATCTTTTAGATACAACAAACCAATGTTTAACATCACTGAAAAATTTGAAAATCAATTCTTGGAATGCAATAGTCGTGCATATTTTAGTCTCAAAGTTAGATATTGAATCTCACAAACTTTGGGAACAATCTTTAGAAAGTTCAACAAGCATTCCTACACATGATGAATTAAACAGTTTCCTCGAGAAAAGATTCCGAACAATGGAAATGGTAAATCTATCACAACCACAACATAGAAAGGATACACAAAAAACCGGCCAACAAATACCTAAAGCAACTACTTCTTTTAAAAGTTTTGCCACTGAAGTCGAAAACACCTGCACTTACTGCTCACAGAATCATTATATTTGCCACTGTAAAGGTTTTGCCACCCTGCCCGTTTCTGAACGACAAGATTTCATAAAGAAAAATAACATTTGTTTTAACTGCCTAGTGAAAGGTCACTCAGTATCTAATTGTAGACAAAGAACAGTCTGCAAAATATGTGGACGTCGACATCATACATTGTTACACTTTACACCCTCTCCGAAAAATGACACTGCTGCCAAAGGTGAAAAAGAAAAGGAGACACAAAAAAGTGAACAAGAGAAAGAGACACCAAAGGGAAATAATACTGAATCTAAGGCTTCTTGCAACCTTAGCGTGAACCTGAAGGCTGAAACAAACGATGATCTAGTTATCTTAGCTACTGCGATGATTAATGTGGATTCAAAGAACAAGAGTACTTACACACTGAGAGCTCTTATTGACCAAGGCTCACAGGGTTCTTTTATTTCTGAGGCAGCTTCGCAACTGTTGAATCTTGATCGCACTCCTGTCATTGGCAAAATCTCTGGAATATCAAATTCATCAGTGGTAACTACAAAGTCTATGGTTACACTAACAATACACTCCTACAAAGAAGATACGTCAACATTTGAAGTAAATGCGTATGTTCTGAAGAAACTCACCTCATTGTTACCTTCACGTGAATTTCCACAAGAGACTTGGCCTTCGTCTATGCAGTTGGATCTAGCTGACCCCAACTTTCACAAGCCAGGATCTATCGATGTTCTACTTGGTGCCGACGTGCATGCTCACATACTACTAGAAGGCTTACACAAGTATAATTCTCTTATCGCACTCAACTCTCGTCTTGGTTGGTTGATATCAGGCAGAGTTTCACAATCTGATACTGCAGCACAAGAACACAATATGGTTGTTACTCACACTAAAATCGAGGTAGATCAGTTACTTAGACGCTTCTGGGAGATTGAAGAGAATTTACCTGACAAAAAACCAATTACTGATTTAGAGAAGAAATGTGAACAACATTACAAAAATACTCACACACGCAATGATGACGGACGTTACATTGTGCGTTTACCGTTCAAAGATGATCCCCCCAAAAATCTTGGTGACGCTAAACCAATTGCTGTCAGTCGTTTACAACAAATGGAGAAACGTTTTGCACACAAGCCAGAGTTTAAGGAACAATATCACAAATTCATTAAAGAATATGAAGCACAAGGTCATATGATAATGGTCAGAGGCGGCTCGTCCTAAAGAGCACTGGTGCAGTGCACTCCCTCTTTCACAAAACTCAAACTTAGGATGTATTACCTACCTAGTTAAGTTACATACGATTACATACCTATTTTCATAACCCTATACGTTGTATACATTTATAATAGCCTAAGAAATAATTACGCAACAAATACGAAGTCAAATTGTACCAAGTTATGTAGTACTATTATGAATTCTGTGACCAAGTGGATCGCCAGCGATTCCGCTCCTATGAAGATATCTTCAGTACAATTCCTTATACAGAATTCAATGAGTGTGAAAGAGAAACATCAACACACTCGAGCGCGTGAAACAAAAGATTTTCTATGAGAAATTAGCCTAATCAGGAGCGCTGCTCAAGGCTACGTTGCCAGATCGCGATGCCATGCAAACTTTTCGTATACAGCGTTTAGTTACTGTTCGCAATTTTGCTTGAAAACTTAGAAATAATTGTTTTTAATAGTGTACGTGCTTAATTACTGTAAAAATGGACGAATACAGTGTCGTTTACATTAAAAAATGCGAAAAGGACTTTACAAATACGACTTGAACTTAATGAAAAGGCCGCCACAAACTGAAATCGTGCTAGTTCAAAAATGTAGTACAAAAATTCACTTTTAATCGTGTTTTCAAACCAGAACAATATTTAAAAACACCTTGGATGTGCGGTTATAATTAAATTGTTTTGTTTCCCGTGTCTGGTATTTGGAGCTGGCGCTGGCGCGCATAATATGTAGGTAACAATAAAGCCATAAAAAATATTTCATCATTAAATGGTAGGTAAGTAAATTTATTTAAGTATTTAATTTTTTTGTGAATGGAAACGTTGGAAGGGGAAGGCCTCGGCGAACGTACCAGGACCAAATTCAGGACGTTCTGAATAAAGGCCAGGTTAAAAGTACCCTAAACCGACGAGCATGTATGAAAGGATTGACGAAGGTTCAGGAAGCAAGGGAAGTAGGTATGTCAAGATCGTAGCAGGTGGAGAACTGTGGTCTCTGCCTACCCCGACGGGAACAAGGCGTGATGTTATGTATGTATGTATTTTTTTGTGCACACCCATTAAAAAATGTCACGAGCCGCCTCTGATAATGGTACCTGAAAATGAAAAGAAAACACAGAAAATTTATCACTTACCTCACCACGCTGTCCTTAGGCCGACGAGTCTAAGCACCAAACTACGTGTAGTCTTCGACGGAAGCGCTGCACCTGAAAATGGAGAATCGTTGAACGAAGCACTATTGATTGGATGTTCCCTTCAACAAGATGTCAAAGACTTGATCACAAGATGGAGACAACACAAATTTTGCCTGGTCGCTGACATCCAGAAAATGTACAGACAGATTTTGATATCCAAAGATGATGTTGATTATCAGAGAATTCTATGGCGAGTAAATCCAACACAACCTATAAATGAATATAGGCTACTTACCGTGACGTATGGAACATCGTGTGCTCCATTTTTAGCCATTCGAACACTTCACCAACTTGCTGACGATGAAAGGCATGATTTTCCCGTTGAAGCCCAAATCCTAAAAAATGACGTGTACATGGACGATTTGATGACTGGTGCGTCTACCGAAGGAGATGCAGTGATCTTGCAAAAAAGGATTACCGACTTATTAGCTCGCGGTGGCTTTCCTTTACACAAATGGGCGTCTAACAGTAAAGTAGTATTGTCACAAATTCCTGAAATTGACAAGGAATCTCAAGATGCCGTGAATATAAAAGTCGAAGATACTGTTAAAACATTAGGTATCACCTGGAACTCACAAAGGGACAATTTCGAACTAAATTTGAATTTAAATAATTCTGATGAGACTGCCACAAAACGAAATGTATTGTCCACCATTGCCAAAACATTCGACCCACTGGGTTGGCTAACACCTGGAAAGATACTATTCAAAATATTTATGCAAAAGTTGTGGTACGCTGGCTTAGATTGGGACGAAGAGTTACACACAGATCTGAAAGAAGAGTGGATGAATCTTTTGGATCGCTTCACGCACGCTAAAACTATTCAGTTCCCACGATGGCTTGGAGTTTCTGATGACACAACTAAACGGGAACTGCATGGATTTAGTGATGCCTCATGTGCTGCCTATGCTGGAGTGGTGTATCTCAGAGTTCAGGAAAATGATGGCTCAGTAAAAGTATATCTTGTGTGGGCAAAATCCAAGGTAGCACCGGTCAAACAAGTTTCACTCCCACGCCTCGAACTCTGCGGTGCAGTTCTCTTAGCTAATATGATACAACATATTAAGACTGTATTAACCATACCTGACGATGATGTATATGCTTGGACGGATTCTACCATAGTTTTGGCATGGCTGCGTAAAACACCGAATACATGGACAACATTTGTTGCAAACCGTACTTCGGAAATTTTGACCCTCACGAATAGCAATCAATGGAATCATGTTAGTTCTGCAAATAATCCAGCTGATTTGGCATCCCGCGGAACTTACCCAGCTGATTTACGCCAGTCACAGCTATGGTGGAATGGTCCACAATTCTTATGGAATGATAGTAAAATTGCACATGCTCAAATTGATGTCCCTGTAACAGATTTGGAAGTAAAAGTTAAAACCAAAATACAAACAAATACAAACCTTATTGAGAATGATGATGCAATCTCCTATCTAACGAGATTCTCTAAACTGACAAAATTGATACGTGTAACTGCTTATTGTTTGCGATTTGTTAAATTATGTCGAGCTAAGATAGCTAAAAAGCCGTTTACTGAGCCCGTTTACCTTACTTCAAACGAGCTTGATGATGCCTTGAACCGGTGTATCAAACTCGCACAATCAACTTCGTTCAGTGATGAAATCTCTCGCTTGTCACAGGGTGAACGAGTTCAGAAATCGAGTAAAATATATGTGCTTAACCCATTTATTGATGACAAAGGTATTCTCCGTGTTGGTGGCAGACTTGCTAATGCTGAGATTTCAAATGAAATGAAACATCCTATCCTTCTGAGTAACAATTGTGCTTTTTCAAAACTTGTTGTTTCTAATTCTCATTTGAAAACTCTGCATGGAGGTCACCAACTTACTTTAAACATGATTCGGCAAAAATATTGGATTGTCAGAGCTAAAAATCTCGTAAAAACCACAATCACAAAATGTATACCATGTTTTAAACAAAAGGCTAATCCACTTGTGCCCTTTATGGCAAACCTACCAGAATTTCGTGTCAAACCGAGTCGCCCCTTTCTCACAAGTGGAGTAGACTTTGCTGGACCGTTTACTATGAAACTATACCCTGGAAGATGCAAAAAGACCTGTAAATCGTATGTATGTTTATTCGTTTGTACGGTAACAAAGGCCATTCACCTTGAATTAGTTACAGACCTTACGTCTGCTGCTTTTTTGGCGGCGTTTCGACGCTTCACAGCTCGGCGTGGTCACTGTAAATATATTTATAGTGATTGCGGTACAAACTTCGTAGGAGCGTCCCGAGAACTAAATCAAGCTTTCAAAGATTCTAAATCGCAGCTTCTAACTGAAGTTTCCGAACTTTTGGCCAATGACCACACTCAATGGCATTTTTTACCACCCGGAGCACCTCATTTTGGAGGAATTTGGGAGTCAGGGGTGAAAAGTATTAAAGGACATGTCAAACGTGTAATTGGACAAGCAATTTTAACGTATGAAGAGCTCGCTACTCTTTTAACCCAAGTTGAGGCGTGTGTTAATTCTCGTCCACTTACACTTGTAAATGCTACTCTCGATGAACCTCCCCTAACACCTGGACACTTTCTTGTGGGAGAACCTTTAATTAGTGTACCAGAACCATCCTTGCTCGATGTAAAAGTAAGCCCTCTAAATCGCTGGCACATGATCCAACGTATGGTACAGTGTTTATGGCAACGATGGCAAAATGAATATCTAACGACCTTGCAACATCGTTACAAATGGAATAAGGATCAACCTGATCTTGCTGTGGGCACTGTCGTTTTAGTAAAGGATGAGAGACTTCCCCCAGGTAAATGGCTTTTGGGACGTATTATTCGGAAGCACCCAGGTGCAGATGGCGTAACCAGAGTCGTTACTTTACAATATAAGGATAGCTCCTTTAAAAGACCAATTGCAAAATTGTGCCCTCTGCCTCTGAATGATTCCAGTTTACCTTAGTTTTAAGATTGCTTTTTATTTCTTTCTCTTTTTACTGAAGAATTATGTTTTTTCTTGTTTGAAGGACTGTAATCGTCCTTGGGCGGCGGAATGTTTAGTTATTAATTACTTGTCAACTGTTTTTATTGTTTGTAGATATGTCTCTTCATGACATCAGCTTAATTACAACGCTTTACCAATATTTCTGTCAAAGTAATTTTCACGTTCGCTAGATGGCGTTATTAGATTGTAAAACGCGCTATCATTGTGTTTACCGCGTCACATAAGGGCTTCCTCGTAATTTCGCCAGCCAGGTTTTCTCTGTGAATATTATGTTACCATGTGCAGCAGTGTAAAAAATATAGTGTACAAATAAAACTGAGTGTTTTAATTATCTAAATGGCTTGTGGTCAGAAATGATGTTAAATTGTTTCCCCAAAAGCTACATGTACAAATTTTCACAGGCCCACACAATGGCTAGTGCCTCCTTTTCCGTCTGTGAATATCTCTTTTCTGTGTCTGTCAATGCTCTGCTGGAATACTTTATAACAACTGGCTGCTTTTGTCCTTGTGTAAGTTGATACTGTACAAGTACCGCTGCGATACCTACTGGGCTGCCATCAGTAATGAGAAATGTTTCTGCATTCTTGTCATAGAAACCCAAGGCAGGAGCAGTCACTATTAAATCCTTTAGCTGTTGAAAAGAATTCTGTTGTTCTTGACCCCATTTGAAATCAATGTCCTTTTTAGTTAATCTCCTTAACGGTTCTGTAATAGTACTAAAATCTGGTATGAATCGAGCTGAGAAATTCACCAACCCCAAAAAACTTCTAACGTCCTCCTTGTTTGTTGGAGCTCTAAATTCTTGTATTACTTCTTGGCTTGTGCGAGTTGGTTTGATACCATCTGCTGACAGATGATGTCCCAGAAATTTCATCTCTGTCACTCCAAAAACACACTTTTTCTTATTTAGAGTTATACTATTTTCCTGTAGTCTGTTTAAAACCTTGACCAATCTTTCGTCATGCTCTTCTTTTGTTCTTCCTCCAATAATAATATCATCCTGTGAGTTGGCTACTCCATCTATGCCAGTCAGTAATTGTGCCAAAACTGCAGCTGAATACTGTAATAATCCTTGAATCTTCATCATGTAGTTCAACTTGATGAAATCCCCATTTAATGTCCAGAGCAGAAAAGTATTTGCAGCCGTTAAGATCTGCCAGTAACTCCTCAAAAGTTGGAAGAGGGACTCGTTCTCTGAGCACAGCCTCATTAGCTCGTCTCATATCCACTACTAGCCGATATTCTCCTGGTTCCTTTTTCCTAACTATGTGTGAAGGGGACACACAAGGGGTGGGACCAGATACTGGTTCAATAATGTCATTCTCTAAGAGTTCTGTGATGAGCTTGCTCTCAATTTCTCTCATATTGAAAGGCATTCTACGGATTGGCTGAGCCACTAATGGGATGTTTGGGTCCAGGTGTATCTTTAGTTTGAAATTTTTAAGTTTCCCAACTCCTTGAAAAAGTTCTTTTCTACTGTCAAGTTCCTTGTCAATTGTCAACACATAAGGTCCAATTCTAAGTAATTGTAATTTTTCAGCTGATTGCTTGGATAACAAATTTGGTCCCGTACCATCAAAAACAAGTACTTCACTTTCTATGGTGATGTTTGTGTCAGGGCAGTTTAAGGTACAATGAAATTCACCCAAATTTTGCAAGCTTTTTCCACCATAAGTACAGTATTTGTTGTAGGACTTAGACAGATTAAATTTCAAGTGTTTTGAAGCTGTCTATAAGTGTTTTTATCAATAATGTTCACTGCCGCACCAGAGTCTATGATAAATTCACAAAGGACACCATTCAGTTTTATTTGACACTTGTTACTGTTCATATTTTCCACATTGAAAACAGTTTGTACCTTGTTTTCACTCTATTCATCTTCTGACTGTCCACTTTCTTCATCAGATGTTTCTTCTTGTAACACATACCTAACTATCTTCTTCTTTTTCTTCTTCTCTTTCTTATCCTTCTTTTCATGTAGTTTAGTCTTACAGAACTTGCTGAAATGTCCCTTAATATTGCATCGCCGGCAAACTGTTTGCAGTGCAGGGCACAAATTGCTCTTAGCTAAGTGTCCGGAGCCACCACAGCGAAAGCACTTTAGATTTATTGCATGTACATCTTCTTCTTGGTGAGATATTTCCTTCTTTTTGTCACTTCTTTCTAGCTCATAAATCCGGGCAATTTCTTGCAACTTTGCCAAGTTGAGCTCTTCTCCTTTTCTCAATAATTTCCTTTTCAAGTCTTCATTTTTACACTTCTCTATTATGTGATCTCTAATCATTTCTTCTGTATCTTTAAACTTGCAGTATCTGCTAGCCGATCGAAGTCGTAAAACAAACTGGTCAATACTTTCCCCAGGTGTCATGTCAATTGCTCTGAAATTTTGCCTTTCATATGCGATATTTACAGTTGGTATAAAATACTCTGCTAACTCTACTACGGCATCATAGTCATCGCTGGCCTCGTGTAGCACTTCATATATTTCTTGCACCCTTGTGCCGGCCTGGTGTAACAATCGTGCAGTCTTCTGTTTTGGCGAGAGACCCACAATTCCATCAATGTAATACGTAAAGTTTCTTATCCAAACTATCCATCGCTCGCCCACGGTGTGAGGTTCGCTGAATGGGTCAAAATGAACATTTGTCGAGCTGTTGGGTTCGTTCAAGGCTGATAAAGCCATCTTGTAAAATTTTCACAATTTCGATTTCACGCATCCGTGTCGCCAATGTCGATAGGTGGTCTTCGTATTTAAACACTTGCTTTATACTCTTATAACTGTTTATTGAAGGATTTAACCATTAAAAACGCATTGAAGCACATTCGTAGTAGACGTCACCCTTGGCGCTCTGTTTGACAACTAAAACTGACATTTCAGTTTTCGTTCTAAAACTCTACAGTACCGTTGCATAAACTACTATTATTCAAGAGTTGCATACTATACTTCATACCATGACTACGAGAAAAAGAAAGATTTAAGCGAAACTATACATTTAAGCCCGCGTCACACAGAGGCGGTAGCGGAAGCGTTCCGGGGCCGGTATTTTTTGTAAAGTATGAGTTCTTATGTCACATTGAAAAGCGGTCGCGGCGCGGTATTTTGCTCCCGCCAAACCGCCCCGGACCGCTTTCGCAATCATACCGCCTCTGTCTGACTTGAGCTTTAAGGAGGTTGTATAGCATTGAGATGTAGGTCGAATATATTCATGTAACAAACATTTGTTAATAAGGCGCGCATCGCATTCTTTCTCTTTAGCGGGCACAGATTATGCGCGTATTTGAGAGGTACAGACTAAACTTCCAAACAGCCATGACAATTTACATCTTGTTACTTAAATGACAAATTTATTGTTGATTAGTTAATTAAATATCATAAAATGAATATACATTCATCATATTTTCTCGAATATAGCTTGATATGCTGACCTCCCCGTTTGCTGACCACCTCTTTTATATTTATGCTCTCCTGGTAGGTACTTTTTATTTTATGCCCGTCCAAGCCTCCAGTTTCTGTCCTTCTCTTGAAAATTCATGTACTCCTGGTACTTCATATTGAGTCGCTGCTCTTAGATTGGAGGTCGAATATATTGATGTGTTCTAAATTCAAACACCAAAATCGTGATTAAAAGGGCTTTTTATTCACTGTTTTCAGTGAATAAAATAATCTTTTTAGAGGGGGAATGGTATAAAAGATTTTTTCATCCCATCTATTCAAAAACCGCTTTCGTAGCAGGGAAAAATGGGATTTAAAATTTGAATTTGGGTCCACCATAGGTATATTTTAGGTCAACCATAGGGGAGGCCTATGTCCAGCAGTGGACGTCTTTCGGCTGATATGATGATAGAGGTCGAACCAAAATATTGTACGAAAAATGATACTGGCCGGTTGTACTATTAAAATTATTATGAATATAAAAAAACCGGCCAAGTGCGAGTCGGACTCGCGCACTGCGGGTTCCGTACCACCACATAAACATAATTGTATTAGCTGAAATTTCAGTAAGTTAATGTGCTAGATTTTTTGAGTCCGACACGCGCTTGACAAAATTTTATTATTTGTTGTTATTTTATAGCTTATGCACTATAAACATACCAATTTTCACGTTTGTAAGTGTTCCCGTTTTTAAATAGAACTAAAACAAAAATCGCACCAGCGATCATCCAACTTGACCCCTCTCTTATATGAATATTCTTGAAACGGGAGCTCACCACAATTGGTTACCATTAGTTGTGAGAAAAGTTGTAATATTTAATGATTTCAGACTTTTCCCATTATTTGTAGACTGTGAGACCTAGCTTCTTGCCAAATTTCATAATTTTAAGTCTGCGGGAAGTACCCTGTAGATTTTGCATTTTTGAATAAATGTATGGAGATGAGGACATAAAATGCCATATCTTTTGATTGCGTCGTTGTAAAAATTGAAATTTTCAGATCTTGTGTGGTTCATGGATCCTAATATGTGGTATTAATTTCAACCTGATACCCTTACCGTTCGTGAGATAAAGGGTCTTGACAGACAGACAGACAGACAGACGGACAACAAAGTGATCCTATAAGGGTTTAGTTTTTTTCTTTTGAGGTACGGAACCCTAAAAATAGGTATGCTTGAAATGTAAACAAGACTACCAACCAAAGAGGTTCTATTCCTAATTGATACAAAAATGTCAATAACATTTTCAGTTGTTACAAATAATTCCTACTTAATTTGGTTTTTAGTATTGTTTCATCAAGTAATAATATTGTAATGGTATTTTATATTTAAAATTAATGACGAGTGTGTGTCTCAAGGCCTCTTATTATTTTCTCATAGAGGGAGATGAAAAGTAGAGTGTATTACGCGGCTGCAATAATATTTTTACCTTGGGCGACCCTTTGAATCCCTCGTTACGTTCAGGATTCTACTTTAGAATCCCTCGCCGCTCAAGAATCCTTCACTTCGCTCTAGATTCAAAAGAGCGCCCTCGACTTAAAAATATTATTTTACAGCATTGTGATACAATCTACTATTTTTACCTTCGAGCGGAGCGAGCACCGCGCCCGCCACGCACACTTCCCTCCCCACCTCACCGATCATGATCCGCGTGGCGGCGCCGCGCCGACAGCGCACGTATCCACAGAAATGTTTAGAATAGAAGGAGTAAAAATTTAAATAATAAAAATAAAACGAATCCCTATCAAAAACCCGTAAAATTGATTCTATTCTCGATTCTGAACTAACTATTTTCTCAGTTTCGCTTATTCCGTTAACACGTTGCATACATTCATTTTCCTTAAGACCTCAATGCAATCTAATCATGGGGACAGAGATGAGGTCGATTGTTGTAGACCACTAAACGTATATTAATTAATATTATTTTTTATGAAGCGTTTTAGCCATTATAATTATCTTTCTTTATTTCAGACCGAAGTTAAAGTGTCTTTATTGATCGCAGAATTGTATTTCCTTCCTTCCTATTGGTTGGCGGACGACAGACCAATCAAATCGCACGCCAACCAATATGAAGTTGGCAACATGTCAGTGTAAGACCGAATTAAAAGTATCTTTATTTATCGCAGAGTTGTATTTCCTTCCTTCCTATTGGTTGGCGGATGACCGACCAATCAAATCGCACGCCAACAAATATGAAGTTAGCAACATGTCAGTGGTAGGGAAAATGACTGTTGGGAGAGAACGAATGGTGATTATGCATTCGAGACTCAGACGTAAAAGAAGCAACTGGTCTATCCCAAGAGTTTTAAAGTTTTCGTTCGCACATAATATAGTGTACAAGTGTAAGAAAAATGTAACAAGGCTTTTAAAGTGAAATATAAGTGATATTCGTTTAAATTATAAATCCCGTGTCCAGACCTGAGTTTGTGGCCACGTACCGCCATAACTCAGAAGCGGGATACAACCAGTAACGCCCACAAGCAGAAAAACAGCGCGTAAGTACCACGTGTTCTTTCCGTATAACTTTTATTGTTTCAACGTTACGTTGAAACTTTCATTACAAAAGTGAATGATGGACATTGAGAGGTTAAATTTTACTTTCTTTTTTTTTCTTATCTCAATAAATTGGGTATAAATACCCATTAAGTTTCAATTTGAAAGAGCTATTATGCATAAGTTCTAGTGAAAGTAATTGATCGGGGCACTCCCCGTATTATTTTCCTCGAACTTATTTACACACCATACCCTACTGCAATGCATGACTGGGACACTTTTCGGTCGATATTTTGCGGTGTTGTGGTGTGTTGAACCAAAATATAGTACTAGGGAATAAAATCAATCGGGGTACCTTCCCGTTATTTTTTTTTTGTTTTTATTTGTGGTAACCTCTGAATAGTAGAACTTTTTAAGTACATAGGTGTACTGATGTTCTAATTTCTTTAATTATGTAATCCTGTGGTTGCATTTTGTATATTAGTTAACAGGTGAGTTAAATAAATAAAACGGGAAATAATATTTAGATTTTAATATTTTATTTGCATTAGTTTGAATGTTTCTGAACCTATGTAACGTAAACATTTTGACACCTTTCCCACTGTTAAAAATCCTTGATGACGATAACTAAAATTAATGCAGTGTGTGTGTTCTTCCGAGGTTACACCATGGGGAGAAATAAGATTGCCCGAAGTCGACGGTCAAGGTCGAGGAGTATGACGCCGCCATCAACACCCTGTCAACACAGGGCGGTTTCTCCCGATAAGAGAGCTCGCAGCCGTAGCCCCCGAGGTCGGAAACGATCTCGCTCTCCGCCCGTATTCCGTGCTAGACGACGCCGGTCTCGCTCGAGGCACTCGAGAGGTAGGCCGTCGAGATCTATTTCAAGAAGATCAGAGACACTGAAGTAAGCACGACGTCAGAACTCGACAGATCGAAGAGGGTCGCCACCTACGAGGTCTAGATCAAGGATAACAATGACCCGCTCACCTACGCCTCGCCGCCGCCGTAGCCGCAGCCCTCAGCAGAATCACGGTAAAAATGATACACAGAGTTTATTCTTTGAGAAATTCCTTGACATGATGAATAGTTTTAGGCCTAGTGGTGACAGTGACAAGTTTCCCGTTTTAAACGTTGTCCCAGAATTCGATCCTTTAAATAAGGAACAGACTATAGACACGTGGATACATAAAGTAGACGAGTGTACCCTAATATATGGTTGGAGTGATAAACAGGTAGTTCACTATGCGATGCCTAAACTCAGTGGCATAGCCAAAACGTGGTATCAAGGCATGCCTTCACTTCTTCATTCTTGGTCGGAATGGAAAATAAAGCTGCGCGAGTCTTTCCCAACACGGGAAAACTACTCTGAACTATTAGCTGAAATGCTAAACAAAAGAGCACGATACGGAGAATCTTTAGAACTATATTTTTATTCAAAAATGAACTTACTGAATCGTTGTGACATTAGTGGTAAACGCGCAGTGGACTGCCTATTAGGAGGTATCGACGATCGCAATGTTAGGGTTGGAGGACAGAGTGCCGAGTTTACAGAACCCGAGCAAGTACTTAAATTTTTTAAATCTGTGAAAGTAAGTCAGGATAGGTACAATGGTGAGGCCGCTCGAAACAAAGACAGGGGGAAACGGAGCAGTAATCAATCAAATAATAACAAAAACAATGATAAAGCTCCTGCCCCCTCTCCAAAATCGAATTTTAACATGACCTGCTACAACTGTAATGAAAAGGGGCACCCTTCTTTTCGCTGCCCAAAACCAAAATTGCGTTGTACAAACTGTAATTTGTTAGGACATTTAACCAATGACTGCCCAAAATTGAAGGTTAAGCATGACGGTTCATCAAATGAAGACAAAAACAAGAATGTCCTTAAAGTGGAAAGTGGTTGTAATACCAGTCTCAAGTATCGCATCCCCATCAAAATTAATGGTAAGCTTATAGATTGTGTTGTCGATTTAGGTAGCGAAGGCACTCTGATTCAAGTGAGCGAAGCAAAGCGATTACAGCTACAATGGGAGGAAGTAAGTGGCCCCTTGTTAAAGGGTATAGGTGATGTCGCTCATGTTCCGGTCGGATCCCTGTATGCAACTGTTGAGGTACGAGAAATCGTAGAGCACAACGTGCACATCTTGATTGTCGATGATCACGTTATCCCTTGTCCTATTCTTCTGGGACACACTTTCACGGGAAGGCCCTCTATCAGAATTGTCAAGACAGGTACTGATGTCATATTTCAGAAATCTGAACTACATAAAATTATAAAACATCCTCTTGTTTGTGCACATGACACTCTTTTAGGGGTGAACGAGGTTAAGCCAGTTCCAGTGAAATGCCCCAACCAATATAGTGGTACAATTTACGTGCATGGTAGTGTAAGACATGTTTTGAATCGTGAGCATTACTTGCTACCGGGTGAATACACATTGAAAGGAGGCACTGGAACAGTCCTGGTACAAAATATAGGTCAGTGTGAAATAGTGTTTAAAGAAGAACAATTAATTACTAGAAGCCACTCGATAGACAAACTACAGGTTAAATACGTAGAAATCAGCGAGGAAGATTTTGACTCTATTGTTAATTATGGGGAAAAGTTATCTAAAATTGAAAAAGATAAACTGTTTGAACTACTTAATAAATACAAAAGCAGCTTTGCATCTGGACTGAAGGATTTAGGTTTCACAACTGAGACTAAAATGGTCATAGAATTAACGGATTCTGAACCGGTAGTATATCGACCATATCGATTATCATACAGTGAGCGTCAGCAAGTGAAAGACATGGTTCGGGAAATGCTGGACAGTAATATTATCAGAGAGTCTAGCTCCCCTTACGCGTCCGATCGTTTTAGTTAACAAAAAGACGGGAGAAAAGAGATTGTGTGTGGACTACCGCGCACTTAACCGCAAAATAAAACGTGAACATTATCCTCTGCCAAGAATTGAAGACCAACTTGATAGACTCTCTGGTAGTAAACTGTTCATAACACTTGATTTGGCGTCAGGTTACTACCAGATACCCATCGCGGAGCAGTCTCGCGAGAAAACAGCATTTGTGACTCCGGATGGACAATTCGAGTACAATAGGATGCCTTTTGGACTTGTAAACGCTCCATCTGTATTTCAGCGCACAATGAATAAAATAATTCAAAACTCGCCAATTAATGCTTATACTCTTGTATACATGGACGACATACTCATACCGGCTAAGTCATATGAGGAAGGCCTATTCCGCCTCGAAGAAGTGCTAAAAGTCCTTTCACAAAGCGGTTTAACTCTAAAATTAAATGTAACTTCTTCTTTGATAAAATAGATTATTTGGGGTACGAAGTTAGCGCTGAGGGAGTAAGGCCCGGGGCGACAAAAACTAAAGCTATCTCCGAATTTCCCCCCCCAACTAATGCTCATGAGGTGAGACGATTCGTAGGACTCGCTAGCTTCTTTAGGAGATTCATCAAGGGATTCGCAGTCGTAGCACGGCCCTTGACGGCTCTCCTGAAGAAAGACACTCCGTGGCGCTGGGGCAGTGAAGAGACTGAAGCCTTCAATCAACTAAAACAGGTACTTGTAGAAAGACCAGTATTAGCTATCTACGACCCAGCTTCTGAAACGCAGCTTCACACAGACGCGAACAAACTAGGAGTTGCTGGTATTCTAATGCAGAAGGATCATACGGGCACCTTACGGCCGGTGGCTTATTACAGCAGACAAACCACACCAGACGAACAAAAATTGCATTCCTATGAGCTAGAAACTCTCGCCGTTATATCTTCATTGAGTAAGTTCAGGGTTTACTTGCTAGGAGTAAGGTTTAAAATAGTTACAGACTGCAATGCCCTTCGTACGACGTTAACCAAACGAGATTTGGTGCCTCGAATTGCCCGTTGGTGGTTGCAGTTCCTTGAATATGACTGCGATATAGAGTATCGATCAGGAGAGAAGATGGCTCATGTTGACGCTCTAAGCAGGAGTCCCGTCGCAGACGAGCAGGACTGTAGTCACCTGCTAGATATACTCGTTGTAGGTACATACGATTGGTTAACGACGTACCAACAGTCTGATGATGAAATGAAGCGTATATCTGAAATCCTGAAAGATCCTAAGACTAAAGAATTTGCTGAAATATTCAAAAATCATAAATTACTCAACGGCCGCGTTTACCGTATTCTTGACGATTCTTCTATACGCTGGTTAGTTCCTAGGGGTGCAAGATGGCATCTATTAAAGGCAAATCATGATGACATCGGGCATTTCGGGTATGATAAGACGTTGGCACGTGTAAGGGCAAATTATTGGTTCCCAAAAATGAAACGTTTTATTAAAAAGTATGTAGCTGCCTGCGTAGAATGCGCTCATCATAAATTACCCAGTGGAGCAAAAGCGGGAGAATTGCATCCAATTCCGAAGATCGAGATACCTTTTCACACCATACATGCAGACCACTTGGGTTCATTCATCAAAACCAAACGGGGCAATACATACATTTTAGTAATCGTTGATGCATTCACAAAGTACGTTAACCTAACAGCTGTGCGAAATACTAAATCTGCCACTAGCATCAGAGTTTTACGCGATCACTTCAGCTATTTCGGAACGCCAAACCGTCTCATCACTGACCAGGGTAGTAGCTTTACCAGTGGTGCATTTAAGAGTTTCATCAAGACAACGGGCATAAAACACATACTAAATGCAGATGCAACGCCCAGGGCAAACGGTCAGGTAGAGAGGTACAACCGCACGATACTGGCCGCTCTTGGAGCTATGAATCACAATAAACCCAATGGTATATGGGACGAACATCTGCCTGAGATTCAACTAGGGATTAATACTACAATACATTCCACAACTAGAAAGACGCCCACTGAACTGTTGTTCGGGAGAACGGTCACAAACCCGTCGCAAGGTATATTCAATGACATTATTTCTGACACTTGCACTACTAACCAGCCTCCTTTGTCAGAAATAAGATCAGAGGCCAGTGAACTTATTAAAGAACGGCAGGTAAGAGACAAGGAAGTTTACGATAAACATCGAAAGAAGAACGTCCAATTCAAGGAGGGTGATTTAGTCAAAGTCATTCGCGCGCCAGCTGGAATTGAAGGTCAGTCAAAAAAACTAGAACCCAAATGTAGGGGTCCATACCGAATTAAAAGGGTGCTTCCGAACGACCGGTATGTGGTAGAAGACACGCCAATCACTCGGAAGGGTAAACGATACGAGGCTATAGTTGCAGTCGATAAAATATTTCCCTGGCTCTCAGTAACGCAGTCTATTTCCTCCGATAATGAATCTTCTAATGAAGAAGAATCAACTTTAAATGAATCCTCGTAAAATTCGAATGTTCTTGTCACTCTCACTACTTGGTTCCTACTTTACAATTTGAATTGTAATTGATAGTTAATGATCATAATTATTAGTATCTAAGCTAGTCAACGTCATGGACTAACTTATATAGGTTTAGATAAAGAAAAGTCGCAATTAGTATCTAAGCTCGTGTAACAAACTCAAACAGCGCCATCTATCGAGCCACGCCGCAAAGCCAGCCAGCCAGCCTACGTCATCGTCCCCCGGTCACGCCGCCTGCCACGTGACCGCCTGCCTAGCCGCGGCGGGGGGAGGTGACAGCCAGCAAGCCTATATAAAGCAAGCGCGCGCAAATGGACATCATTCTCTCTCTTGAAAATAACGTAAAATAAAGGGGAAACTCTGCCCGATTGCAGACTTAAAATATTTTATTATTATTTCTGCCTTTACATCTCAGAAGCGGGATACCTACACCCACCTGCCCACAATGTGGAGACGAGCGGCTGCAATAAAAAGGCCACGACCTCCCGATTGGAACGACCACGTGGATGGGAACACAGATGACGACGATTCATCCAATGACATCGACATGGAGGGAAAAATACGCGAGGAGAGCTGTTCACCACCTGCAAGGAAAATTCTGAAAAACCTCCTAACACAAGAAGTACAGAAAGCTCTACAATCACTAGAAGACGACGACGTACCTACCCTCACACGTACGAAGGGCTGCATCTCTAATTCCGGAATTTGACCCTGAAAACGAGGACTGCACCGTACAGACGTGGCTAAAAAAAATCGAGCAATTGGGTGAAATACATGGTTGGGATGAGAAAACTAAATCGTTCTACCTACAGGATAAGCTGAAGGGTCAAGCTCGTAAATGGTACAACCGCCCAGAGGAATATGACTACTCTTGGGATGAGTGGAAGGATATGTTGCTCCGTGCATTCCCAAAACATAGAGATTATGCACATATCCTGGAGGAAATGCTCAGCAGGAAGAAAATGCCAAACGAAAGTATGACCAAATATTTTCAAGATAAATCGGCCATGTGTTTCCGGTGCAAACTGTCAAATGCTGCCACAGTGTCCTGCATTATGCGTGCGCATCTGTGCTCGCCGGTCGGTTATCGCCTAGATGCGTACAGCAAGTTAAAAACATGACGAATTTGACGCTAAAATGTAATAAGTGTAATATAGTAATCGATGAAATGTTGTGTTTTATACAAAATAAGTTGTCGGTTATCGATGACGACTGTTTGACGCGTATTTGTGTATCTGCATTTACGAGTGAAGAAATCAAAACCGGGAAATCGTTACTTTTTGAATCGATACCAACCAGTAAACGAAATATACGGCGACAGCAAAAAGGGAAAGAGGACAGAGACCTTGCTGATATCATTTCCCTACTTAAATCGACAGATCCCGATTTGATACCAGTGTTTGTTGCGCGACGACTTGAAAAACTACCGCCTATTACATTTGATCATCTGGATGTTACATCTTTACTAAAAGATCTCACGTTACTAAAGAGCCAAGTTAACGATATAAAGACATCTTATGTCACGCAAGATCAATTGAAAGAAGTAACAACGGAGCTCAATAACATGAAGTATGCTTCTTTGCCCATGCATGATGAAAATGTTAACAAGATAAGAGGCGGAGCCTGTGATTATCGGGATAGCGGCCCTATAGGGATAACGTACGTGGATTACTCAGACTCAAATCAAAACAGCCCTAAAGTAGTGTGTAACAGTAGCGAAAACTGTGTACGTTCGACCTGCGATTTAAATAGCGAGAAGGTGCAAGTACAGTGTGGCGACGAGTCTGCGTCACCGCCCGGCCAATGCGTGACGTCAGGCGAGGGAACCGGTTCGGTGCAGCGGTCGTCGCCGCAGTTAAATAAATCGCTACCGGAACAGCTGACTGATAAGAATGACTCACCTGGTAAACTAGAAAATGAGTGGATTTTGGTGCAGAATAAGAAGCTTAGGCGGAATTATAGATACTCTGGCAGAATGGGCTCTAATACAGGAACGGAAACCAAGTTCAGAGCGGCAGAAAAGAAAATCCCTATATTTATTACTAACGTACATAGGGCTACCACAGAGAAAGATATAACTACATATATTTTTCAACAAACTAGGCAAGAAGTGCACTTGCAGAAAATTGCAATAAAGAAACCAGTAGAGCATAATGCGTTTAAGTTTTTCGTTCCAGAGGGGAAAGCGCCCCTCTTTTTGGATGCGAAAATATGGCCTAGTGGAATTATATTTCGGAGATTCGTTCACTACAAGAAATCCGAATCTAGAAACGGCTCATTAGGTAACAATAATAATGGATAGTGATACATACACATTTACTACATACAATTGTAAAAATGTAAAGCGTTCGCTCGATGAGATAAGGGAGCTATGTCAATCTTCTGACATCATCGCGCTCCAAGAGACATGGTTGCTGCCAGAGGATCTTGGATATCTTAATGGCATAGATGGTGGATTTGGCTGCGCAGGGATATCTGCAGTGGATACTTCAGTAGGCATGTTACGTGGTCGGCCTCACGGCGGCGTAGCGCTGTTATGGAGATTGAGTGCTATGCCGAATGTTGCTGTTGTACCTTGTGATAACCCGCGTATCTGTGCTATTAAAGTATCGCTAAATGATCGGGCTGTTCTAATTGTGTCTGTGTACATGCCTACGGATGCATTGAATAATTTAGCGGAACTCACGGACTGCTTTAGCTTGGTAAGCGCAATCATTGACAGTAGTGATACGGAAGCGGCCTTTATTATGGGCGATTTTAACGCTCATCCTAACGAGTTATTTTTTAATGAGATGTCGAAATTTTGTATCGATCAGGAATGGTCATGTGTGGACTTTGAAAAGTTAGGCAGTGTATCAGGCACTTTCACTTTCATAAGTGAAGCTCACGGCTCGACACGATGGTTAGACCACTGTCTGGTGACAAAGTCGGCACATGACTGTGTGATTGATGTAGGTGTAAAGTATGACGTCATGAGCTCGGATCACTTTCCATTAGTTATTAAATGTAAATTAAATAACGTTAGGCCCAAAGTATTTCGTGGACATTTTACTGAAAATAAAATACACTGGGGTGAACGGAGTTCGGATGAGACTGAGTTTTATACAGAAGAATGTCACAAAAGGTTACGATTAATTGACTTTCCCCAAAGTATGTCCAACTGTTCAGATAAGGTATGCACGGACCCGAGCCATGTATATGTTATTGATAAAATGTATAATGACGTTGTATCTGCTTTAAGGGATGCTGCGATAGTGAGTAGGGAAGACAAGCGTAATAGTAGGAAACCTCGGATTGTGGTGGGGTGGAATAGACATGTCAGAGACGCTCACAGGGAGGCCAGATACCATTTTAATCTATGGCTATGGCATGGTAAGCCTAGATCTGGAACGCTTTATACTAATATGTGCGAAAGCAGAAAAATATTTAAATCCAAATTAAAGTGGTGCCAAGATAATAAAGAACAGATACAGATGGATATCATTGCTGAACATCATGCCAATAATAACTTTAAAACATTCTGGAAGTGCACAAATAGACTAAATATGAGACCGGGCCTCCCTGCGAGTGTTGAAGGGCTGAGTAAGCCTAAGGAAGTTGCAGAACTGTTCAGGGACCATTTCACAGTTCGGTCACTCATTACAGACCTCGCTGATGATACGATTGGGGCTGAAAGCTCTGGGAATGGTTTGCGAATTAGGTTCACTGCCAAGGATGTTGCTAAGGCAATAAAGTCTATTTCAAGAGGCAAGTCACCTGGGCACGACGGTCTCAGCATTGAGCACTTGCAGCACGCAGGACCACATCTGCCGCGTGTATTGGCTATGCTGTACACGCTTTGCCTCGGTCATGGGTACCTGCCAATGGAGCTGATGAGAACGATTGTAGTGCCCATTGTTAAAAATAAAACAGGCGATATTTCCAGTAAAACCAACTACAGACCGATCTCATTAGCTACCATTATCGCAAAAGTGTTTGACAGTTTGCTTGACGCACACTTACACAACTGCATTACTCTCCATGATAACCAATTTGGTTTCAGACCTAAATTGTCAACGGAGAGCGCAATTGTGTGCCTTAAGCATGCTGTCAGATATTATACTGATCGAAACACACCTGTGTACGCCAGCTTCCTGGACCTATCGAAAGCATTTGATCTGGTTTCCTACAACATCTTATGGAAAAAACTGGAAAACCTAAATCTGTCTCCAGAACTGATTAGTATCCTTAAATACTGGTACGGAAATCAGATCAATAATGTGCGATGGGCGGATCAGCTATCGGAGCCGTACAGGTTGGAGTGCGGGGTGCGGCAGGGGGGGATAAGCTCGCCCACGCTCTTCAATCTGTACTTCAACGGGCTGATCGTGGAGCTCAGCAGCCACCATGTCGGCTGTCACGTGGACGGAGTCTGCGTCAACAACATCAGCTACGCAGACGACATGGTGCTGCTGAGTGCTTCAATCGGTGGTCTCAGGGAGCTTTTGGCCATTTGCGAAGGGTATGCAAGCCGACATGGCTTAAAATACAACGCTGTTAAGAGCGAGCTAATGGTGTTCAAAGCTGGGACGAAAACTCCTCTGGAAGTGCCACCTGTCAAGCTGAACGGTATACCCTTGAAGCAGGTACATAAATTTAAATATCTTGGTCATTTTGTGACCGACGACCTGAAGGACGACGTGGATATGGAGCGCGAAAGGAGGGCACTGTCGGTAAGAGCGAACATGATCGCCCGCAGGTTCAAGCGTTGCTCGAAGGAAGCCAAAATTACGATATTCAGAGCCTTCTGTACGTCCTTCTATACAAGCAGCCTGTGGGTAAACTTCACGCAGAAATCTTACAGTGCCCTCCGCGTTCAGTTCAACAACGCCTTTAGGGTGCTGTTGCGATTGCCCCGTTTCTGTAGCGCCTCAGGCATGTTCGCGGAGGCGCGCATGGATTGCTTCTACGCCACCATGCGGAAGAGAGTGGCATCGATCGCGCGCAGAATACGGGACAGCCGCAACAGCCTCCTGATGATGGTCTCCGGACGGATGGACAGCCCACTCCAGAGGCATTGGATGTCGATGCATGCACCAATGTCTCTGGAGTACGTCCATTGACGCTTGGCTGTATTTTTATGCGATAGTCCTGTTTGTCTTACTAACATAGTTTTAAGTCCAATTGTATTAACCATTTTTATTTATTTGTCTAATTTGATTTTAATTACCAACATGGTGTTATGACGCGATCTTCACAGCTGGCTGTTGACCGTGGTGTAGTTCAAGGGTCAATCCTAGGCCCAACCTTGTATTCAGTTTATACAGCTGATTTTCTTAAATGTATTTGTTTTGGAGCTGCGCACTTGTACGCTGATGACACCCAAATTTTAATGCATGTAAACTTAGATACTACGTCTATAGACCGGGCTTTCCGATTACTGAATGAAGACTTGCGCGCTGTGGCAAAATGGTCAGAACGTAATGATCTGGTATTAAATGTAGATAAATGTTCTTTTATTATATTTGGTACTAAGCAACAAATCGAAGCTGTTAGAAGTACCAATCCTACTATCCTTATAAACAACAAACAAATATCTGAACTAACTACAGTAAAAGATTTGGGATTGTTTATAGATAGCAATCTGAACTTTGAGAAACATATAGAGTCTAAAGTAGGTTTGTGTTATTACTCGTTAAAAAAATTGTACAAGTTACGACCTTATTTAAGTGTTCCTATTAGAAGAAGATTGGCAGATGCGCTAGTGCTCTCACATTTAGATTATTTGGATGTTGTTTACGGTCCATGCCTTCGTCAAAAAAAGAAGTAACACAGTGCAGCGCGTCCAAAATTCTTGTGTAAGATTTTGTTACACGGTTCGACCAAGATCGCATATAACGCCTTATTTAAACACGTACAATATTTTAAATATGGCCAATCGACGTTTTCTTAAACTAAATTGCTTAACTTTTGGTATCAGAAATACATCAAAACCAGTTTACCTCGCAAATAAATTAATTTGGAGTGAGAGACAAACAGGAACAGGATCTCGATCAATGCGTTTTCCTAACCTAAAGCTTTCACCACCTCTTCGTTTGAACTCATATAAGGGGAGTTACCGGTTTGCAGCTTGTAAGTGCTGGAATGATCTGCCCCCTTTAGTGAAAAATTGTAGATCGTTAAATTCTTTCAAAAAGGGGTGCAGATTATGGCTGCTCAACTTGCAAAAATCTACAAGCAATTGGGAAATCGTAAAAGATTAAGTTAAAGCCTTCTGTTGTGGCATTTTTGTATTTAATTTAAAGTATATTTTATTCTGTAAATCGTAGGTGAAGACTGAAAAGCAGCAGTCATGCTGAGGCTTCTTCCTTTCATCCTATTGTAAAGTATGCTTTAGTATTAAGAATTTGGATGAATAAATGACTTCTATTCTATTCTATTAATTGTAATTATGGATGCTTTTCCGAAATAAATGAATATTATTATTATTATTATTATTCGTGGTCTACCGCCGTCCCTGCAATCGAACGCGAGGGCCTTCCAGTGCGATCGACCGGAGGAACTATACGAGGGCTTCTTGTCCGCTTTGGATGACTATCGTGCACCGCAACAATTCATCGAGTACAGCCGTAACAACCACAAAGAAAATACCCGCCAGGTAACTGAAAAGAAAGGACCAGTAAACGTCGAGACGGACCCGTGTCCACGCTGTAAGCAGACCGGACATCTAGTAAAAAACTGCACTGTACCTGACCAGCGCACCTGTTTTAAATGTGGTGCTAAAGGCCACATTGCGCCACGATGCCCGGATAACCTCAAAGCTTCCGACAAAACAACCATATCAATCAAGGAGGTGAAACTAATCCAGAATTACAACGACGTTTACAAAAAGACGGCCAAAATCAACGGTGTATACGTAAAGGCGTACGTGGACACTGGTAGCCAGGTGAACATACTAAACACAGAAATTGCAGAGCTACTTAACCTAGAAGTGGAGCCTTGCTATGTCGGACTTAAAGGCTTTAATGGCAACAGTGTACCAAGCAAGGGTGAAGTAGAATTTAGACTTCAACTTGACGGCGTCGATGTACTCTGCAAAGCCCATTTGACGGACGTCAAAATGAATGGAATAAACTTATTGATTGGCCAACCTGTTATAAATAGAGAAGGCGTATCTCTAATAGTCCAAGACGGTACCGCCACCCTCAAGATCAACGAACCTAACTTTATTACGAGCATGGATGCGGCCGAAGAAAGTCATCGCTTCAAAGTTATTACCGCCGCCAAGGAGCGTTTACGTCCAGGAACCTCTATAATCAAAGTCAACATTCTCGGAAACCAACGCGACAATGACGTCGTCACATCAGCCCGCCACTTCGATCTTCATGGGGTCACCTATTCACTGCCGGCCACGCTGCTTCGAGGTTCCACGGGATACCTGAAGGTGGTCAACACAGGCGACAAGGATGTGGAGTGGAACGAGGGCACCGTATTGCTGCGCGCCGAGAGCTGCGAAGAGGTTCAGGTCAGTACAGCCAATGCTATGCCATCGTCCCTAGCCAAAAATGTTTCTTGCATCAGCCCAGCCAAGCCTAACGAGACACAGGAGATAGGAGGCGTAAAAGTAGTAGATCTAAAAATAGGCCCACTAAATGAATCTGAGCGTAATAATTTAATTTCTTTACTGTCAGACTACAGCGACTGTTTTGCTCAAGATACTAAAGACCTAGGATGCTCTAATTTAGTTCAGATGCAGATAAACCTAAAAAATGAACAACCTATTTTTTACCGTCCTTACAGACTGTCTCATAGTGAGCTAGAAACTCTCAAGTCCAAAATTTCAGATTTACTAGAGGCAGGTATTATCAAAGAGTCTGAATCTAGCTATGCCTCTCCGGTTATTTTAGTCAAAAAGAAAAATGGGGATTATCGTTTATGTGTTGACTATCGGTCATTAAACGCAAACACTATACGTGATCGCTATCCTTTGCCTAACATTGACGATAAGTTATCTGAGCTAGCAGGGAAAAATTACTTCACCAGTTTAGATATGGCTCAAGGCTACCATCAAGTAAAAATAAAACCCGAAGATACGCATAAAACAGCATTCATAATCCCCCAAGGACACTACGAGTTCACTCGGGTGCCATTTGGTCTCGCCAATGCTCCATCGGTTTTTATGCGCTTGATCGATAAAATTATACAATCCATAGGTGACAGGGAAGTTGTGGCGTTCCTAGACGATATATTACTACCTTCAGTTGACGTTGAATCAGGTCTCGAATTATTAAAAACCGGTCAAGTGCGAGTCGGACTCGCGCGCCGAGGGTTCCGATATACCTATAGTATTTTTGGAAGCAATAAAGTCCATTTTCAGGACCGCAAAACTAAATTTGTTTGTAAAGGTTTTTTGCAGATTTCTGAAAAACTGTGCAACTTAGAAAGATCGTTTTATTTTTGCTGTAAAGTTTATATAAACTTCTGTCAACTGTAATTAATTCATATTTTTCCTTACTCAAACTTCGGAGATAAGGGGGGGGGAATGGTATTTTTCTTGACATTTTTCATCATAACTTTAAAACTAAGAAATTTAAAAAAATACAAAAATATATTTTAAAATATACAAGTAAAGCCCTTTCATATGATACCCCACTCGACCTAGTAGCGACAATTTGAAATTTGGCCCCCCCTATTTTGGCCCCCTTTATATTAATAATCATACTTTTTTCAAAATTTTTTCTTGTGCAATTAAGTTGGGCAACTATATTCTAAAACTATTCCAAATTTCAGGTTGATAGCATAAGTGGTTGCTGAGATATAGAGGTGTGACAGACAGACGGACAGACAGACAGAGCGGCACCATAAGGGTTCCTTTTTTTTACCATTTTGGTATCGGAACCCTAAAAAAGTACTTACGAAACTACGAGCAGAAAACCTAAAGTTAAACATGAAAAAATGCTCTTTCCTACAAAAAGAAATAACCTATCTCGGCCACAAAATTTCTCCAAATAGCATACAGCCAGGTGCGCTAAAACTAACAGCCGTATCTCAATTTCCAACTCCACGAAACGTACACGAAGTGAGGCAATTTATTGGCCTCTGCAGTTATTTCCGTAAATTTGTATACAATTTTGCTGTCATAGCACGTCCACTCACTGAACTCACTAAGAAAGACGTTACATGGACTTGGAGTGATAAACAGATGAAAAGTTTCGAGGAATTGAAACAGAGGTTATGCGAAAAGCCTGTACTAGCTATATACGATCCCTCTTTACCGACAGAAATTCATTCAGATGCGTGCAAGCAAGGCATTGCCGGTATATTGTTGCAAAAACAGGCTGACGACACTTTACGCCCCGTTATGTATTTTAGCCGTGTTACCAGCCGAGAAGAAAGTGTTTATCACAGTTACGAGCTAGAAACATTGGCGGTGGTAGAATCATTACGTAGGTTTCGCACATATGTGTTTGGGAAAAAGGTTAAGGTAATCACAGACTGCACAGCGGTAAGCGCAACTTTAACAAAACGCGACCTAATTCCCCGCATTGCTCGTTGGTGGCTGTTGATTCAAGATTTTGACATTGACATTCACTATAGACCGGGTGAGCGAATGAAACATGTTGATGCACTCAGTAGAAATCCGATCCGACCCGATCCGATTAATTCTAAATCGATCGAATTAAACTCGATTCGAGCTGAACGTGTATCCGAACGTACACCGCCTATGGGAACTGTCAGTGTCAACCGTCTGGACGTGACCGATTGGTTTACTCAAAGAAATTCGAGCGAAGCAAGGAGGTTTTTGTTCTGAGGGTTTACTACAGTTCAACGGCAGGATGACAGGTTAAACAAAGTGATTGAATTAATAAATAATGGCTGTACAGATCCCGATATAATGAGAAGTTACGCGTTGATAAATGACCAATTGTACCGCAAAACGCTTAACGGCAACCGTTTGATAGTACCCAGTCTCGCGCGCTGGAAAATTCTGCAAATGCACCACGACGACATTGGACATGTAGGACTGAAAAGATGTACCGAACTTATCAAAGAAACCTACTGGTTCCCGAAAATGTCGCGAATCATCAGGAAATATGTCACATCATGCCTCCACTGCGCATACGGAAAAGGAGATTATGGAAAAAAAGAAGGTAAATTACATCCTATACCCAAACCAAAGGAACCCATGACAATGATCCACATAGACCATCTAGGGCCTTTCTGCAGGACAAAAAAAGGCTATCAATATATGTTAGTGGTTACTGACGCCTTTTCAAAGTTTGTCATTGTTGAACCAACACGCACTGTCAACTCTGTGGAGACCATCCGTGCCCTAAAGAAAATTTTTAGTCTGTTTGGTGTACCTGAACGTGTAGTATCGGATCACGGAAAAGCCTTCACAAGCAGGTATTTCAAAAAGTTTGCCAATGAAAAACAATTTAGACACACTTTGTGCACCATTGCTTGCCCACGAGCAAATGGTCAAGTCGAGAGAACAAACCGCACAATCCTGGATGCAATGAGAGCAACTGAACCAAGCGAGGCAGCTAATAACTGGGTCAGCACTTTGCCTAATGTAGTATGGGATATTAACAACACTCTCAATGCCTCAACAGGCTTCAAGCCATATGACTTAATGTTTGCTCGAGCAGGCAGACCTGTGTGTGACATTAACGTTCCAGAACAAGAAGCAGAGCCTGTACAGACCAGGCGAGAAAAGGCTGCAGCTCGAAACTGGGCAGCCAGTGCTAGAATGAAGCGACAATATGACAAGAAGCGGAAAAATTCCCTAACCTACAAGAAAGGGGACCTGGTACTCTGGAAACAGGCACCAGCCAGCAGTGCTAGCAAAGTAAACTCTAAGCTGGATGATATTTACTCGGGTCCCTATATAGTCATCAGGGTAATAGGCAAAGACAGGTACAAAATTAGGAGCATAAAGGGCATGAGGCGGTATAAGAAGTTCACGGGGCTTGTCTCTGCCGATGCTATTAGGCCCTATAGAAGTGTAGCACCTATGTCTGACAGTGAGAGTAGCACTGATGATCAGTTAGAGACCGAGGATCTTATTGATCTATTAGAGAGTTAGATTTCCCTCCCTACTTGTTATTTAGTTTGAACCCATAACTAATGGCAGTCATTCTCCCATTGCTGGAGCAATTGTTGCAGGACGGCCGAGTGTAACAAACTCAAACAGCGCCATCTATCGAGCCACGCCGCAAAGCCAGCCAGCCAGCCTACGTCATCGTCCCCCGGTCACGCCGCCTGCCACGTGACCGCCTGCCTAGCCGCGGCGGGGGGAGGTGACAGCCAGCAAGCCTATATAAAGCAAGCGCGCGCAAATGGACATCATTCTCTCTCTTGAAAATAACGTGAAATAAAGGGGAAACTCTGCCCGATTGTAGACTTAAAATATTTTATTATTATTTCTGCCTTTACACTAGTCAACGTCATGGACTAACTTATACAGGTTTAGATAAAGAAAAGTCGCACTAGTCAACGTCATGGACTAGTCGACTGTCAATAACGGTCAGCGTCATGGACCGGACAAATGATGCAATACGCCAGTAACGGTCAGCGTCATGGACCGGGCGTATAAAACAGTATATACAGTATATAAGAATCGCATCCTATTAAGATCCGAAACTAGCTTGTGTTATCTAAATAATTGTCATTAGTCTAGTTATGTAAATATTCAGTTGATTAATAATTAACTAAACATATCGCTAATTTCATGGAGGGGAATAATACTAAGATATGTTCCTAATGTCAGAATCAACGCATAAACATTTCATGTTACAAAATATAATTAGGTATAATATAAGTTGAAATCAAATGTAACTGAGATAAGTTATATACTTGTAATTAGGCGACTATAGCGTAAAAAAAAATTGAAATAATAAATATATATGTAAATAATTGTATAAATAAATAATACTATTTATTATTGTAATGGTATTACATAATTAACCTTGTATTTTTATGTAAATTTTGTTTTGGCAGCAAGGGAACAAAAAGAAATGTTAGTAAATTTTGCACGTAAGAAAATGTAACTTTACAGATAACTTAATTTTATGAGTCTGCATTAACGATGGGACTCGTTAATAGAAGGATGGCCGAGTTGTTGTAGACCACTAAACGTATATTAATTAATATTATTTTTTATGAAGCGTTTTAGCCATTATAATTATCTTTCTTTATTTCAGACCGAAGTTAAAGTGTCTTTATTGATCGCAGAATTATATTTCCTTCCTTCCTATTGGTTGGCGGACGACAGACCAATGAGAATAGTTCGGGAGACGGTGTACATAGTTTCGATTTATTTAAAAAAATCAGTTTTCTTAACTTCAAAATTACAGGGAAAAGATTACTTTAAAATTTTTTGTTTGCTACTGAGACTTAACTGAACAGCTTTTACTAAGAAAATATCAATTTAAAATAATCCGCATGCATATGGGGCACTAAAAACGATACTGATCGCTAAATCTCGCGCATGGGTGACATGCGGGGCCCAATCACGATTCGCACGCCTGCCTCGCGTACCCCTGCGGCCTCACTTTTTGAGTTCTGCGCATTAAGGGCCTGTCCACATGTAGCCGGCACGGCGCCGGTGCTGGCCGCCGGTGCTGATGGACGGCGCCGGTGGACGGTGTGCAAAGGTGCGTGCAGTTTAATTGGTTACCGCTTGCTATTCGGACTAGTACTAGTGAAAAAATTTCTAATTATGGATTACAAGACACGTATTTTACTCTTGCTATTGTTTATAAGGCGCAAAAAGTCCCAACAGCAAGCGGTGACCAACTAAAGAGTGCGTGGACTAGAACAACGATGGAACTAGAGCAATGATGAAACTTTAAAATTACAATTTCTAGATTTAAAAAAAAACTTTTTTAAGATTTTTTTCACGGGAATAGATTTATTATAATAACAATCTGTTAGCGTGTATGAGGGTTTCGCTTATTCCATTAACACGTTGTATAGGGTCCTAATGAAATATTGAACAAATTTTTTTCGCGTTTCGACCTAAGTTCTTTAGGGAAAGTTGCTCAGTTTCATGGTCTGAATTAAATGCTTAAATTATGTTCAATATTTCATTAGGACCTTACTAAACTTATAACACAATAAAATAACCTAATCAGTGTTAAGTTCTATTGAAATGAGACCATTCTGAGGTCTGAATTATTTACCTTCTCAAAACAATACAAAATTACAGATCAGAACTGGTACAATCAGTCTCATATTTGAATGAATGTTCTTACATAAATTATAAATCAAATGCTAAATAACAAAAATAAATAGTTTAATTTTTATAGTCTCAGAATCTTAAATATTTTTCATATTTTAGCAGTTAAAGTTGACCTTAAAGCTCAAGTCAGACAGAGGCGGTATGATTGCGAAAGCGGTCCGGGGCGGTTTGGCGGGAACAAAATACCGCGCCACGACCGCTTTTCAATGTGACAGGGTGCATAAGAACTCATACTTTACAAAAAATACCGGCCCCGGAACGCTTCCGCTACCGCCTCTGTGTGACGCGGGCTTAAGTGTGTCCTTTATACTACGTAACTAAACTCGTAATTTAAAACTAAACCTATCATTATCACAGATCAGAGCAATTGTAATCAGTCTCGTGTTAAGTTTTATTGAAATGGATCTGTTATGCAGTCTAAATTATTAATCTCCTTAAAATAAGCTTCAAACCTAAGTATAACAATCACATATCAGAGCAGTTACAATCAGTCTCATATTTGAATGTACTTTTACCTATAACAAATAATTACAATACTAAACAGTTTAATATTTTTTTTTTCTCTGTGGGTAGTTTGTAACAGTAACATCTCTTAAATTTGAGCCACTGAATTTTATTGCTAAAAATAGTGAAACCTAATATATCATTATACTTTTATGCCTATTACTTACGCATAACTAAAACTACTTACCTGCAGTGTTATCTCCAATAATCTCTCCACATTCACTACTTCCACTTTGTTGCGTTCGGTAGGACGTACTGTTATTTATCGGGATGCATCTAGTAAAACTAGCTAATAATGGTACGTAGGACACAGACAGAACATCCCCGCTCGCCGGCTGGCTATGAAGTGATATTCTCCCGAGTACCCTTTCTCTCTCCTTCTTATATAAGAATAAGAATAATTTATTCGTCCAGTTAACATGTTTAGAATTACAACCATTGTTTAATTCCTGCACTAGGCTAGGCCTGATTGATATACTTTTACATATCATTCTTTACATAATACTTAATGGTCATCATAACATGCAGAATACAATTCAAATAGAGCGACTCGACTACCGTCTCGGATCGTGCTATGGCAGCGTAAAAGAGACGGCAAGAAACCACTGCAGCACGGCCTACTTTAAGAGTCGGCTTTATACAATGGGTTCCCTGTGTCGTGCTAGAATACCAAAGTACTATAAGTCTTACATTGAACCGATTTAGATACGATAGTATCATTATTAAAATTTACAACTTCGTTCATTGGGTAATTAAGTTTCTTCTAGGTACTGTCCACTTTTCTCCATTTTTCCTTTCATTTGTGGATGCTTCTTGCAACACTGAGAGTTCCAGTATTGTTGTTGTGGTCGCTGGCAGTCTAAAGTCATCTTTAAGCAGAAACTCCACCTGTGAACAATATTGCAGTATCTATATTCTCATTAAGGTGCAATTTCGCGCTTGCGCGCGATACTTAGGTAGTATTATTTATTATTTTATTTTTATTTTATTAGGATATCCAACAGCTTTCCTTATAACTAAGTTTTGAAAATACATGTTCTTACACTTATTTGTTAAAAGAACGCGTTTATTATAAAAGTCAGGGAGTGAGATTTCTGTTTTCTGATGAATTGTTAGGATATTTACTCCAAATTAATTAGAATTTGAATTATGTTTTTAAAATTTATCCAAAACATTTTATAATATCGGTTTGTGAACCACCTCTTTACAAATAATACTTTTTTTTTTTTTTAATAGCAATTCCACAGTTAGTTATCAAGATAATCAGGATGCTTTTGGCAGTTTTTTTTTCTAATACTATTTTAAGTCGAGCATGACAAAGCATTTGTTTAGTCTTGGTTCATAAGAAACTGAACTGTCACCCTATCTGTGTGTGTGATATTGGAGCCCATTTTTTTTTCTTACGTTTTACGAGTAGACATGTGTTGCTTTGCCATGGCATTGATGGCATCAAACGACTCATAGAAAATTTATGGTATTTATAATGTTTTTCAACTCTGGAAGATTTATGGCATCTTTCGACCCATGGAATATTTATGGCGTCGTTTGATCCATGCGTACACATTTGTGCATTTTTCGACCCATGGGTAATTGTGGCGTCTTTCGATCCATCGATTATTGTGGGTTTTTCGACCCTTGTGGCGTCTTTCGATCCATGGATTATTGTGGCGTCTTTCGACCCATAGATTTTTGTGGCGTCTTTCGACAGTTTCGACCCATAGATTATTGTGGCGTCTTTCGACAGTTTCGACCCATAGATTATTGTTTTTTTTTTTGATCCATGGATTATTGTGGCGTCTTTAGACCCATAGATTTTTGTGGCGTCTTTCGACCCATAGATTATTGTGGTGTCTTTCGACTTGTGGCCAAATCAACAAATGCCTTCCGACCACGCATATAAACCTTTATGGATATGAAAAGTCTTTCAAGACACGAGCAGGAATTGAACCCGCACCTTTGAACCGAACCAACTAGTATTTTTTGTATTTACATACACCAGACACCAGAAGCAGCACGATCCAATGCACTGACCACTGTGCTATCGCATCTAGACTCCCCCATTCACATGGTTCACATGCGTAGCTTTTCTTATATTAGTGATGCAACAAGTATAAAAATTATTTTATTTTTGATTGGCTAAATAATAATGACGTATTTACGTCTTGAAATACCCAATATTCAGCATATAACAGTTTCCTTATAAATACTTAATCTCTTTTTTTTTTAGCTTTTAATTCCTTATCTGTACCTACATATTATTATGGATATAAAATTTTGAGACGCTGTTGTTAGGTATTTATATTTATTTGTGGTATTATTAAGACCTTATTTGTTTTCACAGCTAATACATGGACGAACAAACTCTTGTGACACATATGTATATTTTAATAGAAACAAAATATACATTTCCTTCTTCTTTTTTTCTTTTTTTTTTACTGTTAGTTTGGATCAATAAAAGAAGGTGTCTGTCTATATGTGTTTGCAACTTTTAAGGTCTTACATACACAATGGAAAAATACTAGCTTGATTTCGTTGCATCACCAATATAAGTGAGGATTTCAATCCATTCAAGGATTATCGTTAAAACTAACTTTTCCTTTGTTTTGTTTTCGTTAGTTTATTTTGTGGCTTTATAGAATATCAAGATTTTTTTTATGATAAAAAGCAAACACACACCAGTTGATATTTTGTTTTTACTCTGGGTACGTAAATTCAGTACTTATTACTTGTTATTTTCAATACGGTGTTTTCCCGCACCTTGTGAAAGTTCAACTGGATGGCGCTGCTGATTATCGTCAGGAAAATGGAAACACTGATACTAAAGTATAGTGAAAATATGTTCGCATACGTTATACCTCGGTATGTCTATTCAAATCACATTGATTTGTCTCTTTTATTGGTTTTTATTCTAATAATTTTTTTCTGTTTTAAGAAATATCTAGTAATAGTATAATTGTTTGTCGCCTAAGTTTCAAATTTTTTTTTTTTTAAGTAACCTCCAACTACTTGTTGCAAATCTCAACTAACGACAGTTAAAAACCATACTTGAAAATATCATAGAAAATTGCCTATTATTGACATCTCACATCAGTCCGTTTATTGGCCAATAATGATGCTATGCGTATTTTACAAAACACAAAATATAGCTGTAAATCTCTTTATTTAATTACTAGCAAATCTTTAATAATTCGTAGTTAATGGATATCACCTTTGTAATATTGCTCTAATTTAATAATTCATTAAGAGATTGTAATATCCAACAATGAATAAACTATATTTGATTTGATTGAAAAACTAATTTTTTTTTATACACTTGACGCAGGAAAGTACTGCAGCACCACAAGCACTTTATTTCGTCTTATGCGGCAAATTTTGAAGTTTGTTTGACTTTCTTACTTACACCTACTTTCATCTAGGGATTCTGTGCTGCCACTGCTGGTCAGTCATCTTTGCATGTTTTCAATGTTAACCGGCACACAAGTTTTTCTCGAAATGTCTCCTCTACTCTAGTGACAATACTCAATGTGCCCAACATACTATACTTACTACTTACTTATCAACGAGCAACATTTGCTTTGTATAAATAAAAATATACATGTAATAAAAATGACTCGAGTTTCAATGAAATTAACTATTAGTGGTTTTCGGGCCGAAAATCGATCTAATCTCATGTGTACGAAACTTTTCGTTTTGCCTTATTTTTTCAAGATTCAGGAAACCCCTAGTGCCATGTCTTGGTCTGCTTTTTTACATGTATTTTTTTTTTAGGGTTTCATTTAATAACACTGCATCCATTCCCTACCTACTTACCAAGATTTATAATTAATAATAAAAGTTAATAAGTAGTTTTAAGGTGTTTGTTAATGATGTATTAAAAAATATTTGGTAGGTAGGTAATTATAGTTGGATCAATAGATATTTATAAGCAGTTAGCACAGTGAAATTAGTTCCACATCAAGAGTTGTTATTTATATACCTGCTTTATTTTTTATTCTTGTCTTGGTATTTTGGTCCTGTCTACTGAATGTCTACTTATTAATAATAAATTGTTTACAACACGATTAGCTGGTACTGATTCATAAGCAAGTTATATACATAGTGCAGGTGATTCTGTTGGTAATCTTTAGTTGGTTGCCTATATTTTGTTAACGTCAAAACACACGTCAAAACGTCGTCGTACTCTAGTAAGGGCTATCACACATAGCTCCGGCACGGCGCCGTGCCGTGCTCCGGTGCGGCGCCGGACTCCGGCACGGCGCCGTGCCGTAAAAACTCACGGCGCGCGCCGTGGAAATCTCCGGCACGGCGCCGTGCCGTGCTCTGGTGCGGCGCCGGACTCCGGCACGGCGCCGTGCCGTAAAAACTCACGGCGCGCGCCGTGGAAATCTACGGCACGGCACCGTGCCGTACTCCAGTGCGGCGCCGTGCCGTGGAAATAGCAGTGTGGCCAGTCATATGCTAGTTTCTGCGATTTTTGTAGGATTCGGTCTCTGATAATTTTGACGATTTACGTATATAAAAATGACTGAATTTTAGAATAGAATGAATTGCAGCTGCAAGTTTACCTAGTATAAATTTAACTGAAATAATTTCTAACTTGTATTGAATCGGAATGAAATGGAAATTAAATGACAATTATATTGAGATTGAATTGGAATAGGATATAATCTAATTGCAATTGAAGTAGAATTGAATTGGATCGGAATTAAATGTAAATGATTGAAAATTTAATTGGAACAGTGTTGGAATTGAAATGGAACAAAATTGGAACTAAATCAGAACTGAATAAAAATTTTATTGGAATTGAATTATTGAAACTTCTTTAGCGGCGCTTAGAAAATTTCATATGGGGAAAAATGATAGATTCGCATCAGATGTCGCATCAGATGGCGCGTCAGATCTCAGATGAAGTATAGAAATGGATTTGCAACTAATCATATCAAGTTAGAGCAGGCTCAATATATACAAAAGTTCTAGTGTGATAAAGACCGCGGGAAGCCGCTGGATGCGAGCAGCGCAGGACCGGTCGTCATGGAGTTCTTTAGGGGAGGCCTATGTCCAGCAGTGGACGTCTTTCGGCTGATTTGATGATGATGATGATGAAAGACCAAAAGATCTTTTTTGTCTTTGTCATAGTCTCGGCTTTTTTAGTTGTGCACAAGCTGTCAAACTAAAAATCGCTATAACTCGTAAACTACTGACCCTAGACTACTCGTGTGCTGAGACAAATGATAGGTCTCGATGAGATCTACATTTCAAATGACAGCTGTCAAACTAAAAATCGCTATAACTCGAAAACTACTGACCCTAGACTACTCGTGTGCTAAGACAAATGATAGGTCTCGATGAGATCTATATTTCGGATGACAGCTGTCAAACTAAAAATTGCTATAACTCGAAAACTACTGACTCTAGACTACTCGTGTGCTGAGACAAATGATAGGTCTCGATGAGATCTACATTTCGGATGACAGCTGTCAAACAAAAAATCGCTATAACTCGTAAAGTACTGACCCTAGACTACGCGTGTGCTGAGACAAATGATAGGTCTCGAAGAGATCTACATTTCGGATGACAGCTGCCATACTAAAAATCGTTATAACTCGAAAACTACTGACCCTAGACTACTCGTGAGCTGAGACAAATGATAGGTCTCGATGAGGTCTACATTTCGGATGAGAGCTGTCAAACTAAAAATCGTTATAACTCAAAAACTACTGACCCTGGAAAATGGCAGACATTGCAATGCCAGATAGATAGACAGCTAAGTATCCCTATAAGTTTTCATTTTTTCTTTTTGAGGTACGGAACCCTAAAAAGAAATGGAACTTATCATTTAAAAAAAGGACGGGTTGCACTCCGGGAGTGCCGGCAGAAGTAAAAACAATTTTTTTTTAGTGTGACAGCAGCCATCCGAAATGTAGAACTCATAGAGACCTATCATTTGTCTCAGGACACGCGTAGTCAAGGGTCAGTAGTTTTTGAGTTATAGCGATTTTAAGTTTGACAGCTGTCATCTGAAATGTAGATCTCATTGAGACCTATCATTTGTCTCAGCACACGAGTAGTCTAGGGTCAGTAGTTTACGAGTTATAGCGATTTTTAGTTTGACAGCTGTCATCCGAAATGTAGATCTCATCGAGACCTATCATTTATCTCAGCACATGAGTAGTCTAGGGTCAGTAGTTTTCGTGTTATAGTGATTTTTAGTTTGACAGCTGTCATCCGAAATGTATATCTCATCGAGGTCTATCATTTGTCTCAGCACACGAGTAGTCTAGGGTCAGTAGTTTTCGAGTTATAGTGATTTTTAGTTTGACAGCTTGTGCACAACTAAAAAAGCCGAGACTATGACAAAGACAAAAAAGATCTTTTGGTCTTTCATCATCATCATCATCAAATCAGCCGAAAGACGTCCACTGCTGGACATAGGCCTCCCCTAAAGAACTCCATGACGACCGGTACTGCGCTGCTCGCATCCAGCGGCTTCCCGCGGTCTTTATCACACTAGAACTTTTGTATATATTGAGCCTGCTCTAACTTGATATGATTAGTTGCAAATCCATTTCTATACTTCATCTGAGATCTGACGCGCCATCTGATGCGCCATCTGATGCGAATCTATCATTTTTTCCCTTTATAAAATTTTCTAAGCGCCGCTAAAGAAGTTTTCACTTATAAAAAAAAATTACCTCATTTAAAATTTGAATGTTTATAAATACTTTAAAATTATTGTATAACTTAACAATGTGGGTAAACCAATGAAAAACAAATTATATATCGTATTTAATTTTGCTAGTGCCAGCCGTAACGCTAACAAGCGAGGTGACTATGGTACTTCCCCTCCACATTTTTCCAGCAAAAGCTAGAATTCTGGAGGGAGCTCCCTGTCCTGTAGTGGACGTTCATGGGATGTTATGATGATTTAATTTTGGCCGAATAATGATTTCCGTTCACTGATTCTGCTCTTTTATGGCTCAATTTCTGTTTATTATTTTCGCATAGTTGACAACACTGTACTTTAACGGCACGGCGCCGCACCGGAGTACGGCACGGTGCCGTGCCGAAAATAATAAACAGTATATATTGAGCCTGCTCTAACTTGGTATGATTAGTTGCAAATCCATTTCTATACTTCATCTGAGATCTGACGCGATAAAGACAAAAAATGTGTTTTGGTCTTTATCACACTTTAGAACTTTTGTATATATTGAGCCTGCTCTAACTTGGTATGATTAGTTGCAAATCCACTTCTATACTTGATCTGAGTTCTGACGCGCCATCTGATGCGAATCTATCATTTTTCCCCATATGAAATTTTCTAAATTTAGTTACAATTTTGTTCCATTTCAATTCCAACACTGTTCCAATTAAATTTTCAATCATTTACATTTAATTCCGATACAATTTAATTCTACTCCAATTCAATCTCAATATAATTGTCATTTTATTTCCATTTGATTCCGATTCAATACAAGTTAGAAATTATTTCAGTTAAATTTATACTAGGTAAACTTGCAGTTGCAATTAATTCTATTCTAACATTCAGTCATTTTCATATGTAAATCGTCAAAATAATCAGAGACCGAATCCTGCTAAAATCGCAGAAACTAGCATATGACTGGCCACACTGCTATTTCCACGGCACGGCACCGCACCGGAGTACGGCACGGCGCCGTGCCGTAGATTTCCACGGCGCGCGCCGTGAGTTTTTACGGCACGGCGCCGTGCCGGGGTCCGGCGCCGCACCGGAGCACGGCACGGCGCCGTGCCGGAGATTTCCACGGCGCGCGCCGTGAGTTTTTACGGCACGGCGCCGTGCCGTAGTCCGGCGCCGCACCGGAGCACGGCACGGCGCCGTGCCGGAGCTATGTGTGATGGCCCTAAGTTGGGTGCATAGGTGGGTACGGTACGACACATAGTAACGAGTTTTATTTACCATTACGTCGGTGTCATAATAAGCACTTACGCAAGCATATAAGCACTTACGTAAAACCTCACAAACCCTGGTGTCAGAGTTACTGATCTGCCTATAATAACTAGAACAACCGTTTAAGCCTGCATCCCGAAGCACGCATTCATATTATTTTAACTGTCAATCAAGTAGCTTTATTATGCAACGTCTTAACCACTTTTTTTTGACGTGTCTCCACGAGGATTCGGTCCCAAAAATTATGGTTCGAGAACCGCAATTTCTAAGTTGGTACAGTCAAGAGCACATCAAGCCTGACACATTGAACTTTCTACCGTTGTTATTTCATTAGATGTACGGCTGGATTCGCACTACCAGTATCAAGCTTGACCCGTTGTTTACTGCACTATAGATTACCTACAGAGGCTGATAAAAATATTTTGTTTGCTTTGTTTTTGTATGAGTATTAGGTTATTTAAAGGAATTCACACACGTGTAACAATTTAGTTCTTGTGTAGGTAGTAGCAGCTACTAACTGTAAATTACCTAAATTACCTCGGTAACAGAAATAATGCATTAAAATACGGTCAGGCAGCCATCAGCGTAAACAATTGACGAAAGATATATTTGAAACGCATTTCCTTAATTTTATTTTTCTTGAGTGTGAGAAATAAGGCACAGCAAGGGCTAAAGTAATGCCACACACATGAGAGCCTAAGCGAAATTATCTGTATATTTTTCGAAACCTACTTGTAACATTATTTGGGATGGCGGTCGAACACTTGTAAACAAACAGTTCAATTTTATTAATCAATGCATAATTTAGCAAATACGTGCACGGAGACATTTTTCAGTGTGGATATGTGTCTAATCCTCCTTTTTTTCCATTGCTTGAGATGGCAAAGGTTTTTCTAATTATTATTATTTTTTTTTGCGGATAATTTGAAAATATTGTCAAAAATTGGTTTCCACTCACCACGCTTTCATTTCATCGTCGTCGCCACTGTTGCGTCCGGTAGGACGTACTGTTATTTATCGGGATGCATCTAGTAAAACTAGCTAATAATGGTACGTAGGACAGAACATCCCCGCTCGCCGGCTGGCTATGAAGTGATATTCTCCCGAGTACCCACATTTATTGTGTACGTCACACACTTCTTAACCTCAAAACAACATGGACTACTCCCAAGTGCAGTCAAAAATGGACGACATGATTGTGCAGTTTAACAGCAAGATGGCAGAATTTCAAGCTGAACTTCGACAGGCTTCCTCTCGCAAGCAGCCCAACTCCATAGCAGCTCTTAATACCGAGTTTCAAAGCTTCAGAGGTTTTGTGTTCAATACACTTAACCTTCTCCGGGCGCAAGTTGATGCCTTGGCACTAGGAGTAGATCGACTTGAGGTACGTTCACGCCGTAAGATGCTTCTAGTCCACGGGGTCCCAGAGACAAAGAACGAGGACACCAATACCAGCGTGGTTGCAGCCTTGTCGGCTAAGTGCAATGTAGCCGATCTTTCTGTAGCCAGTATTCACACTAGTCACCGTATGGGCAAAACAAAAGGCGATGTTAACACCAAGCCGCGGCCCATTCTTATAAAGTTTGTTGATGTGACTGTTCGGGACTGTGTATGGAATGCCAAGAAGACCTTCAAAGGAACAAAAATAACGCTGTCTGAGTTCCTAACCAAGTCCCGCCACGACGTTTTTATGGCGGCCAGGGATTACTTCGGTGTCCCTTCATGTTGGACGCGTGACGGATGTATTTTCATCAAAACATCTGATGGTGCCAAGCACAAGATTGAAACCATGGTGAGCTTAAAATTGTGCAGAGTAAATTCCCTAAAACTTAGGTACATTAGTGACATATGTCGGTAGATTTCGTCTTTTTTGCACAACACCGGTTGGGCACATTTGTTTCCACCGCACTTTATTTTTGTATGCCTGTTTTTTAGGGTTCCGATACCAAAATGGTAAAAAAAAGGAACCCTTATGGTGCCGCTCTGTCTGTCTGTCTGTCTGTCTGTCCGTCTGTCTGTCACACCTCTATATCTCAGCAACCACTTACGCTATCGAGCTGAAATTTGGAATAGTTTTAGAATATAGTTGCCCAACTTAATTGCACATGAAAATTGTTTGAAAAAAGTATGATTATTAATGTAAAGGGGGCCAAAATAGGGGGGGCCAAATTTCAAATTGTCGCTACTAGGTCGAGTGGGGTATCATATGAAAGGGCTTTACATGTACATTTTAAAATATATTTTTGTATTTTTTTAAGTTTCTTAGTTTTCAAGTTATGATGAAAAATGTCAAAAAAAATACCATTCCCCCCCCCTTATCTCCGAAGTTTGAGTAAGGGAAAATCTGAATTAATTACAGTTGACAGAGGTTTATGTAAACTTTACAGCAAAAATAAAACGATCTTTCTAAGTTGCACAATTTTTCAGAAATCTGCAAAAAACCTTTACAAACAAATTTAGTTTTGCGGTCCTGAAAATGGACTTTATTGCTTCCAAAAATACTATAGGTATATCGGAACCCTCGGCGCGCGAGTCCGACTCGCACTTGACCGGTTTTTTTTACTTTATTTTTTTCCACATTGATAAATGCCGGTGAGTTAAATATATTTTGATGTTTTTGTTCCATTTGTCAAATGAAATGTCAAAGTCAAAATTATGCGTTTCGTTTTTGCAGATTTCATTTCTTTCTTTTTTCTTATTTTTGGCTTGGAAACAAGGTTGTTAATTTAATTTTTTATGGTAGTTTAGTTTTAGTAGTTGTTGAATTGAATTGTTAAGAGATCGAATAGTGTTGGATTGAAGTGTTTTTGTTTTAACACTGCCGGTAGGTAGGTTAAATATTTATGTATCTCTTCTTGTATTTGTACAAACTTTTATTGTTATTATAATTTGTTTATATTTTATTATTTTCATACTTTATTTATATCTTTATATATCTTATTATATAAATGTTAACTGGTATTGTTGATAATGGTGATGGTTCAAGTGACGAAGATGTTTTTCATTCTATAACTTCGCTTTCAGAATCTGCGCAGGATAGTTTTCATAGTTTTGATGAGCCCCTTGACGTTTCTGTAGCTTCGGCCTTTGCGGCGCATCCCAAAAACTTTAATGCAGTGCACATTAATGCGCAAAGTATTCCTGCTCACTACCCCGATCTCCTAGCAACCTTTTCCGACAACCGAAATGTCCATGCCATCCTAGTATCCGAGACGTTCCTTAAGCCATGCCTACCTTCCACTTCCTATTCCTTACCCGGTTTCCATCTTATCCGCAATGATAGGACTGGCAAAGGTGGAGGCGGTATTGCAATATACCTTAGAAGTCATCTTCCTTTCACTATCCTAGATAAATCTCCTTCCGATTACTCCCACTCCTCCGAACACCTCTTGATAGAGGTTTTGTTTGGTCACTTAAAATTGCTGCTTGGAGTTGTTTACAGTCCTTCCCTGTTAATAGATTATTTTTCAAAATTTAACGCTTTGCTTAAGAATGATGTCCTTACCGTTGATCATTCCATTATTATGGGTGACTTTAATACATGTCTGATTAATCAAGATTCACCCCATTTATCACGCTCCTCTAGGCTAAGTACTGTACAGATCTGAAGTCCCTTCCAATAGGATCCTCAAATCAGATACGTGAAAGTTTTGGCCAAGGTTGATCGTCTAGAATAATATCCTTTAAGAATATTATATTTTTTCTGAATCCTACGTCATTCCGTTTTATATCCTTATAATATTTTGTAATTTACAGATTCTGCTCGGTGGAGAGTGGCAATAGAAGAATGAAAAAGAAACACACTTGTTATTTTAATACTTATATTTGAATATAAACCTAATCTTTACATGTCTAATTTGAGTTATTTATTTTATTTTATATCACTATTTATTTGAATTTAGTCTCATATTGTTTGGTGTAGTTCATCTGAATTCAAGTAGATTCATCAATTTAGGAGAGGTGTCATCTCTTTTACAATGCAATATTATTATAGCCGTTAAGTTTCTGAAAAGAAACCTATGTTAATATAAACGAAGTAATAAAAATAATGTGGGGACAATCCCCAAGTTTGGAGCACCACCTTCGCCCCAAGCAGCTCGTCCTAGGCTTCCTCTACCCTAAGCCCTAGGTCCGAGGCATATCATCACCCAGCTCACGATGACATGACGCTAAACTACCCTAACAATCCAACTGGATCGTCAGGATTCTGATCATCCTCGCGGAGCTGGATATCCCATCGAAAACTTAAACTACAGTAAAGACTAGGGTTAATGTATGTGGAGAGCGGAACTAACTAACCACAGTACAACCCAGACGGTGATGATGTCTCCCCCCGGTATGTTCATGCCCCGCGTCAAAACCCGACTTCCACGTGGCCCACCTTTAAGGGACGATCACTGACTCATCCAGGGTTCACAGGGTATTGACTATTTCTTTTAGTCACCCATACCAGAGCTGGTCACCGAGCCCGCCAGGCACACGAAGCATACAGTCTTCCTTTAGGAAAACAAGGCACTCCTACAAAATGAGCTCTTCCTGTAATCCCTCCGGGCAGACAATGATCGACATCATCGAATCCCTTAGTTTGTTTTGAAATAAGTTAAACTGAAAATAATTAGCCAGCTCCACACGTCCAAGTGTGAAGTCTGTACTAGATACGGGTATAGTATTATTGCTTGCATGGCCAGCCTAGATCAATAACGGTTTTATAACGAGAGACATAAAGAGTTTGAAGGGCAATTTCCCTCCCCCCAGTCACTGAGTGACTTTATTGCACCAACAAGGTCTCCGTATATCCTTCATAGCTCTCACTTGTGATGCGTAGCTAAATCTCTTTTCCGTTACCAACCCACGCAGGACAAGGATTATGTAGAGTAACCCCAGTCTAAACACTCATTTAAATAAAATGAAAAGCATCTAAACTATAATGGGATTACCCAGCATATTTCGAAGAAGAACATATAAGAAGTAAGTATAACAAAAGATTACTGAAGGTAATCCTTAAATAAAAGTGAAGTATGATGACCAGAACCGAGAAGATACGGGATAGTAGTATCTAAGCTAGATTGGGCCAAACATTTATGATTTAAGATCTTAAGGGAAAATCAAAAGCATCGAGTATTCAAAACCAAGAACACTGGGAGAATTTAGCGTAAACAACACTAGCTAAAACTCGATGTTCTTTAAAAGAGGACTCAAAAGAAGTATAAAAAATGGGATTATTGTATATACTTAAATATTCGGAACATATCTATAATGAAAGAAACTAAACATTATAATTTCTGTTCCATTATTGTTTTCAAGAATCTATTTAGTAATATTAAAGGTGGTTTCACACCGAGTCAAAGTATAATTTTAAGTATGATAAATTATGACAAGTTTTATTAAGGAAAATTAAAACATAGAATCCTATAAGGTTTAGATTCCTGTATGATTCAATGAAGATTAAATAGATTAATTAACTACTTTAGGATGACACACATAAAGTTCAGAGGTCCCCCAAGGTCAGAGTGTCGTACAGCCGTCGCAGCCTTACGGGCGAACGTCGTCAACACTCTTTACAAGAAGCAACCCACGAACGAACGTAATGTCTCCATCAAGAATATTCTTCCTTTTGATTCAAGACAATTCTAATTTATTCCTTATAAACAATTTAATGTCATTAGACTAAACTAGAATGTCCCTACACAAAAGAAGAAGGTTTTAAATTATCTAACTACTCTACATTTGGTAGACCAACGCAAAGATCAGGAGGTCCTCCCGTGGTATATGCCACTCAAACGACGCATCCAATAATGGGCGAGCGTTATCAGCACATAACACAAGAAACACCAATTCCAAAATCCAACGTTAAAACACCTTGCTAATATCCCTCCATTTGTATCGGAATAACACCAATTCATCCCACACACACAGAAGAGGGAAATCAGGATGAATCAGCGAAACCTCACACAAATAGAACGAGAAGAACTTTAGAATCAGACCCTTTTAGGCTTGAGGGCTTCGGCCCAAGAATGATTAAAATAAATAAATCCGAAGGTTGATATTATCAGATAGACTTAGACAGACACTCCAGTGACACGCGACATACATTTGCCACAACCAATATAGTGGACTTCGGGGACACATGTCACGAGGGCATCCATCCATGCTTGGTTGAACTAAATAAACCTGAGAGCAGGTATTTCTTAATCTCAAAATCTGGGACTCCTATAGAATGATAGTAAAAGGAAAGATAAGCACCTCCTATGAACATGAGTACTGAAATGTAGTAATGTTCTCAGCATGTTCCAATTTTGGGAAATTGAGGCAAAAGATTCAAAATCACTATCAAAGCAATTTATTATTATTTGAAATAATATTATTTATAATATTCACTCTACTTAAACTTACCCTTTATTTCACAATAAAATGTCACAAACTATATCCAAGTTTTAGTTTTCAGATATATTATTTTAAGATTTTGAATTGACGTTCTAATTCTTTTGATCTGACGGAATATTTTTAAATTTTATCATATGATGACACTAGTATATTAAAAACTGGAATTTTGATTTAGGGCCAAAGATTTTATATTATTTTCTAAAAAGGTAATTATTTAATGTATTAATATTTTCTTCCATTTTGATTTTGGGTTTTGATTTATTTTTTGTTATAGAGATAAAAAATTTATAAAGATTTCAAAAATAGCGTCTAGCTTTGAGTAAAACTAAATCAAAAATGATTTATTTGTTGACTATTTGACAATAATGTCAAATAGACAATTCTACCTAAAAAAGTATAAAAAATATACATCGTCTAAAGTCTCCTTGAAATGATGACAAAATAAACAACATCTAAAGCCACCCCTGAAACGATGACAAAATATACATCAGAGTCCAGTTTCTATGATTTCACCAAGGACTATTTTAATCAATTTCTCTGTAAAGGACAAAATTAATCACAATGAAATTTACATTACCTTTACAATCCAAGCAATACCTTTTTTAGCCTTCACGTTTTATCATTTGTGGTTTGCTTTTCCATGTCTATAATGTTCCTTGTAATTCCTGTACCTGTTTAGAAATAGAACATTATCCTGCCTAGCTATACGCGAACAAAGACATTTGCAGAACTAGTTTATATTTAGTTATGGGAAAAGGAAATCTTTATTACTATCTACAAATAACGACTCAGATTAGAAACACAGTATGTTTTAATTCTCGCAGAGTTATTAATGTTTACAAAAGAAAATCATTAAGAGGGAATATCAATTTACTTAAAGTATCACACAGTACAAGCCTCTTATGACCCTGCAGGTAGATTTGTAAAGCTGTAAATATTCTCCATTCAACTCTTCCTCCTTTGACATTGAAATCTGATTGTCTCAACGTTATTTAGCTCACACAACCTGGAAGAAACTATAAATTTCATTAAGTCACATTTCACCTTATCTCAAATACACACAACAACTTTGAACCGAAAATAAATAAAAGATGGAAAACCACAAAATTGAATACTTACATAACGTTAGTTTCACTCCACTTATTCTATACACTTTGGAATCAAATCCTGAATGTTAGCGTCTTGAAATTATACGCAAATAAACCTTCCTATACTATATCCTACACGAAGCAATCCCTATCTTTATCTCAATTGAAGGAGCCCACAATCCAGGATCATAGCCTCCTACAAAAGATTCGTCACATCAGCTGTATGAATTCTATTTTTCGCGAGCTACAAAATAAAAAATTATAACTCACAGAAAACCAGCTTACTATCGACTTTTCTTTCACAGACGTCTCAAAGTAACAACAAGGATATTTGGAGCGTTTACCGAATTCATTCTTCCATTTTTCTCCGGTTTTTCCCAAATTTTCCTTGCTTGACGGCCCCAATTCTCCCTCACCTGAAACTTTCAAACACGTTAAAATTCTATTTCAGCTTCATTGCCCTCACTATTCAACAAAACCTGATTCTTAGTTTTCTTCTGTTGCTTTCGTTCATAAAAATTTTAGCAACTATTCCTTTTTATCCAGCAAAAATGCTTTTTTTCTTCATTCCCCTTTTTCGACTCTCTCCCGACTCTGTCTCGACTGTCACTCCTTGTCATATTTTCCTATTCCCCGTTTCTCGTTACACTTCTTGACAGTTCCTCTAAATAGTATTTTATGCATTAAAAAATAAATTAGGGTTCCGCAAGTGCACAGCCTCCCCCAAAATTTTATTATTTCGAAAAATCTAAGAAAACAATTTTTTTTTTTCGAGAATTCTAAAATTTTCAATTTTAAGTTAATTTTTTTTTTATTATTTTTTTTTTATTATTATTATTTTATTAAAATAAAACCTCCTATATTGGCCCTTAAATTTTTTTATTCACAAATACAAAGAACAAAACAAATAACTAAACTACTAATATTATAAATCATTAAACCAAATTAATTTTTTTTTTATTCAAAATTATTGAAATTATTTAACATGATTATCTAAATTTAGATTTATTTTAGTTCAACCCTGATCATATAATCAAATTAAATTTGTATTAAATTATAAATTATTATAGTTCATTATATTTTTAAAAGAAAGTCAATTTAATAATGCCAGTCAATTTACTAACAAATTGGCTCACTATACACTATAATCAAAATAACCATCCAATATTAATTATTAAATTAAAACTAATAAAATTATATTAATTAGGTTGTGACCAGGAATATCTCAATTCCTCTAAAGTTAAAATTTATGAAATAGTCCCGTGAAAATCTCAGTAGCTAACATCCTAAGTATAATATTTAGCCAAATGGACTGCATTATAAACTCCTTTGACACTTTGAGTTTCAGGGTCAACAAGAATATACACATTAGCATATTTTATTCCTCCAATTCGATATGGTCCATCATATAATAAATCAAATTTCTTAGTTTTATTTCGACTAGAATCCGATTTATTAAGCCTCCTTAATTTTACCAAATCACCAACTTGAAAATCTATCAACTTATGAGTTCTATTGAATCTATCCTGCCGCTTCTGACTCGAAAGTCTAAGGTTTTCTCTAACTTCCTCTCTAATTTGGTCTAACGTTTTATTCGTGAGTGCCCGTGGTAGAAAACGGTCAACTTTAAGTTTCTCTGAATTTCCAAATAATATTTCTTTAGGAGAAAATTTCGTACTCTCGTGGAACGTATTATTATACAATTCCTCAATCTCCAACAAGTAATGATCCCATCTAGTATGGTCATCATGACAATAAATTCTAAAGAATTTGTTTAATTCTTTATTCACTCGTTCGGTAGTGTTAGGTCGAGGATTACGAATAGTAGTATACAAAGTCTTAATTCTCAAAGCTCCGAGTCCATTTTTCCACTTGTGACTAATAAATTGTTTTCCGTTATCTGTCATAACAGCTTTAGGTTGTATTATTTCAGTGAACACTCTCATACAATAAAGCACTGAGTCTGCTGAAGCTCCACGAAGTCCGAAAAGTTTAATAAATTTACTAAAAGAATCCTGTATTACAAAAATGTAAATATAACCAGCCTCAGTTTTAGGTAGTGGTCCGAAGATATCAGCCATTACTAATTCACCCGGGTTTTCAGTTAAAATCGATTTACATTTCCCTACCCCTTTTATATAGTCAGGTCTAGAAAGCTGACAAACATGACACTTCTGAATACAAGACTTCACTGTCTTACCCATATTTATCCAATAACACCTTAATTGTAAATATTTCAAAGTTTTATATGCGCCAAGATGACCCATCTCTATATGTACCTGTTTACAAATCTCTTCTTGTAGAACCTTGGGCATAAACAAAACGTAATCTCCACGTACAGTTTTAAAATAAAGTAGATCATTATTGACAATACAACGCAAAGTTAGACGCGTAAACCTATCTGTTTCTTCGGGAACTCTAGAAACATTTATTCTCTCCTTAATCCCACATATGACGTTGTCAAGCCGTTGGTATTCCATCATACGTTGTAATTTATTTTTCAAGTCACGGTCAGTAGAAACACCTACATACATAACAGTTGGATACCACACCTTCTCTTCTTGCAAAACTCCCCCTGGCGGATATCTAGATAAAATATCTACCCCAATATTTTCTACACCTTTTACATGTTCGACTTCGAAGTCAAATTGTTCAAGAAATAAAATCCAACGTGTGACTCTACTGTTGTATAATTTCATTTGTTTCATGAAAGTTAATGCCTTATGATCTGTACGGATAACAAATTTCGCTCCTCTTAAATAAGTCTCAAACTTTTTCACAGAATAAATAATAGCCCACAACTCCTGTTCAGTTACAGTCCAACGTAATTCAGAACCCCGTAGTGCACGACTACAGAATCCCAAAATTTTAACCTCACCATTATTTCTGTCTAGGCTTCACCTAATAATAACATTTAATTACATCAAAATTACTGTTTGCCTTCTTACTTGAGTCAGGCGTTATGTATATCGTCCCTTTTGACTCGGCTACTTTAATAATCTGTGGTAACAACCAAGCCTTAAGCATCTCCTAAAGAATTTATTTAAATAAAATAGTTTTACAAGATTTTGAAGATTGTTTTCTTCACATTTATGTCCCTGAAGAGACATAAATTGGCGACCGTGACAGGACAGCTTGAAATACGAAGAAATAAGCTTCTTGTTCAAAAATATTAACGTTTCGCTGCGTCATCGCGCCATCGCCGGATCTAAAGAGATTTTGTCATCGTGTGCCATAGCCAGGAAGCCAAGAAGCCAGCAAAAGACTTCGTTCCTGCCAGCTGCAATGCAACCCGAGGACCAGTAGAAAAACATAATTTTACGCCGAGGATTGATTGCGCCACGAAGATATTCATCGCGACATAGCAACGACGCAGTAACCTCTAAAGAAGAAATAAGCGACTGGACTACATCGCGAGGTGGATAAGCATAATTGGAAACATCGTTATCATCGATAAAACCAGTGAAGGTGGTGTTTTGGCCAGTGAAACAGCATAAATTCACACCGAATCGTCGTGCCGCCGACAACGTGACCTCTAAACGAGATAAGTGTCCTTGCTTTGTTCTTCCTTAATTTCTCCATTACCCACCGTAATTCCTAAATATTCCTTGTTATTTTAACCTAAAGTATACTAAAAAAGTCAAATTTAGCTTCTGCTTTGCAAAAAGAAGTAGTTTTCTCCATAATTTTGGTACTAATACTACCTACCTACCTACTTAATTTAGCTAGGAACATGTAAATATTAATCCAATTTTAGTGCTAATCTGTATACATTTCTTACAGATTTTGCTTAGCAGAGTAAGTACCTACCTTCATTTGAAATAAAATAGTAATTGTGTGTTCTTATGCCCTTAAATACTTACTAAATCTAGCAGACAATGTATTCATTACTTTTCCAAAGTATATATTTTGCAAAAACAATAAGCTAATTTCCTATCTGTACCTACAATAACTTAGGAAATTACATAAATACTTTTACCTTTTAAACTTGAAACAGGTACTCAGATAATTCTAAAACAACATACTTACTGGTTAATAGTTCACACCTGTAATAAAGCAATACCTTGTTTTCAATACCATTCCAGGGTATTATTGGGCATCCTACACCTCGCGAGACTCACGAGGTGGTATTGGGCATTCTAAATCAGGCGAACGGTCGGCGCTGATAAGGGACCACGCCAACGTTGCTGTCAGCTGAGCGGGTGTAACAATCCAGCCTGCCAGATCGTCGGACACCAAGGAGCGTGAGACTGTATTTTTATTTAACGTCTTTTTGATTTTGTGCTCCCTTAATTAATTTGAATTTACCAATTATTTTTTTTCATTTCCAACTACGTGGAAGGTAAAGAAATATAATGGACGAAAAGGGCACAAATAAAGAAACGTTTGAAGGAAAAGGTAGTACCTCCATTTCTACTGCTTCTTCTGTTATAAAAACATTGACCGCCAAAAGAAGTTCCATAAAAGGTCAAATAACAAAGTTCAAAAATTATCTTGATAAAATTAAAAACATTGCCACATTTTCTAACCATGAGATGACTGAATTGTCATTGAAAATTTCCAAAATGGAGGGACTATCCAAAACTTTTGATGAGCTGCAAACTGAAATTGAAGTAATCAATCTAAGTTCACTTGATGTGGAGCTTGATATTCGAGAAAACATTGAGCAGGACATAATAACGTGTATCGCTTCGGCAAAAAATATATTAGAAAAAATGCAAAATCTTCAAAACGAACATAGACGCGCCTCTGTGCCACCAGAAACTCAATGTCTTCACGAACATGCTCATGATTTAGGCATTAAATTACCGCAAATTCAAATACCAAAATTTGACGGATCTTTCTTCCGTTGGCTAGAGTTTCGGGACACGTTTGTAAATCTGGTTCACAAAAATTCAAAGTTAACAGCGATTCATAAATTTCACTACTTGGCTAGTTATTTAGAAGGAGAAGCGGCGCGCATTATTTCTAATTTGGAAATTTCATCCAGCAACTACGAGCAAGCCTGGGAGCTATTAACTGAGCGTTTTGATAACAAACGGTTATTGGTTAATCACCATTTAACTTCTTTATTCAATATTCAGCGAAGCCACACTGAGACAGAAAAATCCTTGAGATTTTTGGTGGATCACGTTTCTAAAAATTTACGCGCATTAGAAACCTTAGGGTTGCCCGTGGATAGTTGGGACACACTAATAGTGTTCATGTTAACTTCAAAATTGCATCCCAGCACACTCTTGAAATGGGAAGAACACAAAAACACGCTTGGTGATCTGCCAACTTTAGAAATGTTTAACAAATTTATAATAGATCGCGCAGACGTCCTCGAAGCTATGTATAGAAATCGAGCAATAAATCAAAATCAAGGCAATGCTTCGAGTCAATCTCCAAATAACAATCAACATAAAAATTCAAACTCAAAAGAAACACGTTCAAATTTTCATAATAATAACAATAAATATGAAAAAAGATCATATGCTTTTGCTGGTTCTAGCCAACGAAATGCCAGTTCTAGCCAAGAAAATGCGCGGATTTTCACGTGCATAATTTGTAACGAAAATCACAGAATATACGATTGCTCTCTTTTTAAGTCGAAAAGTGTTCAAGAGCGATTGGCAGATGTCAATAAATATAGATTGTGTCATAATTGCCTTAAGCAAGGGCATCCTACGCAAGCATGTCGTATGGATCCATGCTCACAATGTACGAAACGTCATAATTCATTGTTGCATTTAACTGAAACCACTTCCAATGCTAATACTGCTGCCAATCAGTCAAGTTCTGGGCAACCAGAATCTATTGTAACGTTTTCAAAGCAAAATTTAAGCGACAAGCAAGTTATTTTATCAACTGCTTTCATTGAAGTTTGCAATCCTATTACTAATGAATCTATACGAGTTCGTGCACTACTTGATTGTGGTAGCCAATCCTCGTTTGTCTCTAAAAACCTAAAAGAAAAACTGAACTTACAATCTAACGTTATAAACACAATAAACATAATTGGAATTGGCAACAGCTGTACTAATAAAGTAAAGGACAGTTGTATTGTTTTACTTAAATCACTTAACTCCCCTTACCAGGTAACATTCTCATGCCTAGTACTGGACGAGTTAACCGGGGATATACCTAAAGATCCCATAAACATTCAAGTTCTTAATTTACCTAAAGACTTGCAACTGGCTGATCCTAATTTTGACCAACCAGCCCCTATCGACGTTTTGATAGGAGCCGATTTGTTTTGGGATATTTTAAAGAGCGAAAGACGCTTTTTAGATATAAATAATTCAAACACAAAATTGCAAAATACCCAATTCGGTTGGTTGATCACCGGTAGCATAAATCAATACCCTGTATCTTCAATTCATTGCAATCATGCGGCTGTGTCTAACTCCACCGAAGAGTTAATCAATACGTATTTACCAAGATTCTGGGAAATTGAGAAAATACCTGAAAAATCACTACTAAGCGAGAGTGATAGGTTATGCGAAAACCATTTTATTACTCACACTGTCCGCGAGAAATCGGGTCGGTTCAATGTGAGATTGCCTTTGGCAGACTCTCCTGAGTCCCTAGGCGAGTCCTACAGTGTAGCCAAAAAACGTTTAATTAATTTAGAAAAGCGAGTTAAGAACCATCCTATACTAAAAGAAAAATATAAAGAGTTTATTCAAGAATATGCCGATTTAGGCCACTTAACCGAGAGTTTGAATAAAGCATGTTTCAAATTACGAAAATACAAAACTAATTTACCGACAATTATAGAAAACATTGCAGCTGAAAGTCAAGATAATTTGACAATTAGCGAGTCCTTAAGTACTCTAGGATTAGGATGGAATCCTAATAATGAGAATTTACACTTCCCATTTGAAATAGCACCAAATACTTATGAAAAAATTACAAAACGCACCATAATGTCGAATGCATTTAAAATTTTCGACCCCTTAGGGCTTTTAGAACCATCCATCGTTCAAATAAAAATGTTGCTGCAAAATCTCTGGCTGTTAAAAATTTATTGGGACGAACAAGTTCCCATAGAGAGTAAAAACGCGTGGATTGAGTTCTATAATAATATTCACTTTCTATCAAAATTACAAGTACCAAGGCGGACCATTTGCGATGACCCCAAGTGTATCGAAATACACATCTTTTGTGACGCCTCTGAGCGCGCCTATGGAGCGGCTGCTTACATTCGATCAATAAGTCAAAATGATGAAGTCACCGTCAGACTATTATGCTCTAAATCAAAAGTAGCGAGCTTGAAACCCGTAACTATACCGAGGCTCGAGCTTTGTGCAGCTCTTCTCGCCGCAAGGTTATCGGAATGTATCTCGGATTCCTTACGCATTAAGCCAGATCGTTACGTACACTGGAGTGATTCTAGCACTGTATTGTCGTGGCTAAACGGTGACCCGAAAAGTTACAAAACGTTTGTAGCAAATCGTGTTGTTCAGATTTGTGAAACAACCCCATCTTCCAGTTGGCGGTATGTACCAACGGACTGCAACCCAGCAGACATAATATCTCGAGGTGTCAGTCCAAAGCAGTTGTGTGACCTTGACCTCTGGTGGTCGGGACCTAGCTTTCTGATGAAGACTGAGTCCGAATGGCCTGTTCTCCCTCGACCTGAAAATAAAAACATTCCTGAAATAAAGAAAATAAATAAAGCTTACACTAAAGACTTAACTAAAACTTATCCTAAAAACTTACCCGAAACCGATCCAACAAACAATAAAAATATCTTACCTGAAAATAAAGACTTACAATCTCCAGATGATTCATCTCCTCAGAAAAACCCTGAAATAAAAGTCAACACAATTAACACCCAAAACGACACAAACTTTTGTACCAAATCAGTTATTAAATTTGAAAATTATTCATCATTAAACAAATTGCAAAGAATAGTGGCATACGTCAAAAGATTTATAAACAATTTAAAAAACAAAAATAATAAGCAACTTGGACATTTAAGCACCGATGAATTAAACGAATCTTTAAATTACCTATATTCCATTTCGCAACAAGAGTCCTTTCCTCTTGAATATGATTTGTTATCTAAAGGAAAGGAACTGAATCCGAAATCAAATATTTTATCGTTATCGCCCTATTTCGAAAACAACTTAATAAGAGTAGGTGGTCGTATAAACGCCTCAAATTATACTTACGACAAAAAACATCCCGTTTTGTTAAATTCATCACATCACATCACTAAACTATTGTTTGAGCGGGAACATTTGCGTAATATGCACGCAGGACCACAGCTATTACTGGCAATAGTTAGAGATAGCGTGTGGCCAACCAACGGAAGGAGGCTAGCGCGACGGGTTGCAAATAACTGCGTAACTTGTCGTCGATTAGCCGCTAAAACTTTAGTACCCAAAATGGGTGATTTACCTAGTCAGCGTATAAATGTAGACTTTCCATTCAATTCTGTGGGCATCGATTTCGCGGATCCTTTCCAAATACTAAACAGGAAGGGTCGCGGAGCTACATTAATGAAAGGCTTTATGTGTTTGTTTGTATGCCTCAGATACAAATGTATACACTTGGAAGCAGTTAGTGAACTTTCAATGAACGCCTTTATAATGACGTTTCAACGTTTCGTGTCTCGGCGCGGCAAGCCTGCGGAAGTTTTTTTTGATAATGGCCGCAATTTTGTCGCGACTGATAAAGAATTAAAAAAATACTTAGAATCACATCAGCATTCCATAAGTGAGTTTGCAGCTCAGGAAGGCGTTAAATTCAGATTCAGTCCTGCGTATGCTCCTCATTTTGGGGGGATCTGGGAGGCTGGAGTGAGGGCAGCAAAACATCACATAAAACGCGTTATGGGCAACTCCCATTTAACTTTTGAGGAAATCTCAACCCTTTTTGCAAACGTAGAAGCTATTTTGAACAGTCGCCCACTGTATCCTTTATCTACCTCTCCTATAGATTTCCTCCCATTGTCCCCAGGACACTTTCTCATTGGACGCCCACTGGTGGCTCTTCCAACGCCTACTCTAACGCACAGAAACGCTAACTACCTCAAACGCCATGAAAGGCTCGAACAAATCAGACAGCACTTCTGGGAGCGATGGCGAAAGGAGTTTATATCCGAACTTCAGCAAAGGACCAAATGGAAAACGACAGCAAAGCAAGGAAAGCTAAAGATAGGTGATTTAGTCCTACTTCAAGAAGACTTTGTTCCTCCCATGGCTTGGCGTCTGGGCCGAGTCCATCGCCTTTTTCCTGGAGCAGACGGAATTTCTCGTGTCGCAGACATAAACACTACAAGAGGAATCATCAGAAGACCTCTCACAAGACTTTGCCCTCTTTACCCTGAAGAACTTTAAACTTTAGTTAACTTAAGTTTATTTTAATTTTAAATGAAAAATATAGTAAATTGCATTTTGTAAATTTGTAATAACTTCAAAATACTAACTTTCTTAACTTTATTTTGGGTTCAATGTTAACTTAATTTTGCATTTTCAAAACTTAACTTCTTTTATACCTTAAGCTTTTTTCAGTTTTATTAAGAATAATATATTAAATTATTTAATAATTGAACCCTGAAAGGTAGACCTTTCAGCGGGGCCGAGTATGTCTAGGCTTCACCTAATAATAACATTTAATTACATCAAAATTACTGTTTGCCTTCTTACTTGAGTCAGGCGTTATGTATATCGTCCCTTTTGACTCGGCTACTTTAATAATCTGTGGTAACAACCAAGCCTTAAGCATCTCCTAAAGAATTTATTTAAATAAAATAGTTTTACAAGATTTTGAAGATTGTTTTCTTCACATTTATGTCCCTGAAGAGACAATTTCCAATCTGAAACAATGATCCGGCTATTCCGATCCCTGAACTGTCGGTCTGTAAATAATATAATTTATCCTGATCAGGATGGCTCAATAGAATCGTTGTAGTAAATTCTTCCTTTATATTATTGAAAGCTCGATCTAATTCTTCATCCCAAAACCATGTTTGGTTTTTCTTTAATAACCTAGTTAACGGAGCAGTCAAAATACTATAGTTCTTAATGAAACGTCTATAATAATTACAAAGCCCCAAAAATCCTCTTAACTGTTTTTGTTTCTTTGGAATAGGGAATTCCTTTATAGCTTTTATTTTATCCGGGTTAGGTTTAATTCCCGAAGTTGTAACTATATGTCCTAACATTTTTACTTCACTGCAGAAAAAGTTGCACTTTGCAAAATTACAAGTCATTCCAGCTGATTCTAAACGATCCAAAACTATATCAATATGATCCAAATGGTCTTGCCAAGTCCCACTCGTTAGGATTGCAAGATCATCCAAATAATTGACACAAAACTCTCTAACACCAGGACCCAATATAATGTCCATTGCGCGACAAAAGGACCCTACTGACGTTTTAAGTCCTTGCGGAAGCACGTTGTATACGTAAGATTTTCCATTAACTGTAAATCCAGTATATTTTTTACTGTCCTCAGTCAACGGTATTTGAAAATAAGCGTTATTTAAATCAATACATACATACATACATAACATCACGCCTCTTTCCCGTTGGGGTAGGCAGAGACCATTTCAGACCACACAGAGATTTAAATCAATCAATGTTATAAATTTTACACCAAGGAAAGCATTAAGTATGTCAATCTGTAAAGGCGGTGCTTCTACTTCTGGAACCATATATTTATTGATTTCCCTAGCATCAAGTAATATTCTAACAGATCCATCGGGTTTTCCAGTGAAAGTTAGAGGACTACAAAAATTTGTAGTTTTTCTCGATATAATCCCTAATTCTTCCATCTCCCTCAACTTCTCTTCTACTTTTGCCCTATGTGCATATGGTATAGGATAGGTTCGTTGTATCCTTGGAGTACCCTCAATCATTTTAATGTCATGAGTATAACAGTTTGCCCTTCCAAGTTTCTTTATAAAAACTTGCATATGGGATCTCAAAACATTAAAAATTTGTTCCTTCTCTACATCAGACAAATCCATTCCCAACCGAATACTTTTAAACAAATCTAATAATTGCTTTTCTTCACCGCCTTCCTTTTCGCTTTGTTCCTCTACTCCAGATATTAGATTTATTCGATTCTCTTCTAAAGACCCACTAGAAAGATTTCGAAACGGAATAGTAATTTCTCCTTGCCCAACAATACCCAATTCTAATGTTTGTGGTTCTTTTAAATGCAAAACAGCGTTGTGCGCAACTAACCAATCTACCCCAAGAATAGCAGAACAAGTTAATTTAGCAATCACTAAAAATCCCGTATCAATATTAAATGAACCACACGTCAGAGGTATAGAGACTAGTTTTTTTATTTGGAGACTCCTTTGTCCAACGGCTCCCCTCACACATATTGGTCTAACTGGTAACGCAGGGAATTCTAACTTTAATTCTCCTTGTAAACTCTCTAAGAATTCTTCCGAAATACAAGTTACTTCACTTCCAGTGTCTACCAAGAGAACTATAGATTTTCCCAAAATTTGTAACTCTATTTCTGATTTAAATTTGGGCCCCTCATTCTCAAAGCAAACCTCTTCATCATATAAAGAATTACCTTCATATTCTTTAATGAACTGGTTATACATTGGTTGATTTTGTTTAATCACGGAAACGTCAAAAACTTTAATCAAATCTAAGACTGTTTGTTTATTATTATATTCTTCTGAAGAATAACCTAAACCTTCTCTATTACGTTTCGTTCTAGTATTATTCGGGGAAACAGGATATAAGATCCCTTCTTGGTCACAACCCAATCCTACCCCTGGCTTCCAACCTTGTTTTATTAAATATTTTACAGGAAAAAGATAATTTAAATTTTTGTTAATTGCAGCCACCTCCTGCTTACTGGAGATGGCCCCAACTAGTTTAAATCTTCTTCTTGAATTATTTCATTAGTGATCCTTCCCCTTGAAGTCTCCCCCTCGATGTGAGCCACCACTTTTGGTTTTTTATAAAATGGTTTGTCTTTATTTGATACGAATGGACTTTGACGCTTTGTTCCCCTATCAGCTCCAGTAGAAGAGTCAAAGGAAGAAGATCCACATTGTTTATTCACGTCATCCAATTCACGAAGAAACTCTGTTGCCTCAATCAAAGTATTTCCTTTCTTCATCCGCCAAGCATATTGTACATCCTTCGGGAAGTGTCTCATCAAATCCTCCACTATTTGCCATTCAGGAATTGGTCTAGACATCATCTTTGCTTGCCCTGCTAAACTAACGAAATGTTCTAACATTGTTCCATTTTCCTTAGACCAAGTGCCATTTACAATCATTCTTCTCAAGGTGTTTTGTTCGGCTTCTCCCCAATAAGCATCCAAGAAATCTCTTTTGAAATCCGACTGTGTAAACCATCTCTGTCTATAAATTCTGGCCCATTTTCAAACATCACCTTCTAAACAACTGATTATAGTTTCAATTGTAGCATCTTCATTAGGCATTCTCCGTAAATAATTCTGAAGATCCTCCAAAAACGACACTGGATGTACCCCAAATCTTCCAGGAAAACGTGGTTTTTCGACTCTTGTATCAATCACCGGGCAAATATTAATCGGTGCTTCATGCCTTCCAGACGAAGCTGATGCAGCGTTAGTTTCCCGAGCTTGCGACAGCTGATTCTCTAAACTCGACACCTTCTGTGTCAGAATTCCCATGTTTCTTCGAAGTTGGCGAAACATAGTGGAATTGCGTAAAGAAGGTCGTGGACGTTCTTCTTGCTGACCTGTCCTTTCTAATTCATCTTGTCCCTGAGATGTTCTAAGATTATAACGAGGAGGCATTTTTCTTTTCTTTGGATACTGAAAGTTTATTACAAATTATAGGTTGGAATTTTGTTTAAATTAAAGAATAGAAAGCTTATCTAATATTCTTTCCTTAACTTCCCAAAACTGTTGCTTTATGGAGCTAATATTTTGATCTCCATCGATAATCTCTATCCTGTCAAAATCTTCCTTTATATTAGGGTTCAATAACCATTCCTCATGAATGTTGTGAATCCTCTCTATATAATCTAACGTTATCCCTGTCTCTTCAAGTCGACCACGACTTAGGGCTCTCTGATAAGAAACCATAGGGGAAGTCCTAAGATAAACTATTAAATTAATTCGAGTAACAAACTGTTCCTTGAAATAAGAGTAGGTTTCATCTAAAACTGCAATCTCAGCCGGGTGCAACAATTCACTCTCTTGCAATTCCCTAATAAAACAGTTTTTTGCTGAATAGATGGAACGTTCCATAACTTTAATCTTAGCGCTAGATTCTTTCGTATGACTCTCTAACATTGTTAGAAGAACATAATTTTGAAAACAGAAACCCCACTTCTTAGGATTTTCCTTAAATAACTGGAAGAGATTAACGCCAGATAAATTAGTCCATTTATCAATTGGTTCTGGTATTATCTCAAATTCAGAGTTGCCTCCCAAAGCTGCCAATAAAGTAGACTTCCCTGACCCTATGTTTCCTTCTATTGAGACTGTAAAATTTCCCATCTTTATTCTGAAACAAGGAATGCATCATATTTTCTATGGTTTCCAAAACAAATAACCCTAAGCTAAAACCAATTCTAACGTCCCGCTTAACAACTTTAACTTAGTTAGACTTTACTCTCAAGTTTCTTCAGTTCAAAAACACGAAATTAGTGTATTTTTCATTTTGTTTCCTTTTTTCACTCTTCAATACCTCTTTCGCTTGAAACCAGCATATCCTGGTCACGGCACCAGCTGTACAGATCTGAAGTCCCTTCCAATAGGATCCTCAAATCAGATACGTGAAAGTTTTGGCCAAGGTTGATCGTCTAGAATAATATCCTTTAAGAATATTATATTTTTTCTGAATCCTACGTCATTCCGTTTTATATCCTTATAATATTTTGTAATTTACAGATTCTGCTCGGTGGAGAGTGGCAATAGAAGAATGAAAAAGAAACACACTTGTTATTTTAATACTTATATTTGAATATAAACCTAATCTTTACATGTCTAATTTGAGTTATTTATTTTATTTTATATCACTATTTATTTGAATTTAGTCTCATATTGTTTGGTGTAGTTCATCTGAATTCAAGTAGATTCATCAATTTAGGAGAGGTGTCATCTCTTTTACAATGCAATATTATTATAGCCGTTAAGTTTCTGAAAAGAAACCTATGTTAATATAAACGAAGTAATAAAAATAATGTGGGGACAATCCCCAAGTTTGGAGCACCACCTTCGCCCCAAGCAGCTCGTCCTAGGCTTCCTCTACCCTAAGCCCTAGGTCCGAGGCATATCATCACCCAGCTCACGATGACATGACGCTAAACTACCCTAACAATTCAACTGGATCGTCAGGATTCTGATCATCCTCGCGGAGCTGGATATCCCATCGAAAACTTAAACTACAGTAAAGACTAGGGTTAATGTATGTGGAGAGCGGAACTAACTAACCACAGTACAACCCAGACGGTGATGATGTCTCCCCCCGGTATGTTCATGCCCCGCGTCAAAACCCGACTTCCACGTGGCCCACCTTTAAGGGACGATCACTGACTCATCCAGGGTTCACAGGGTATTGACTATTTCTTTTAGTCACCCATACCAGAGCTGGTCACCGAGCCCGCCAGGCACACGAAGCATACAGTCTTCCTTTAGGAAAACAAGGCACTCCTACAAAATGAGCTCTTCCTGTAATCCCTCCGGGCAGACAATGATCGACATCATCGAATCCCTTAGTTTGTTTTGAAATAAGTTAAACTGAAAATAATTAGCCAGCTCCACACGTCCAAGTGTGAAGTCTGTACTAGATACGGGTATAGTATTATTGCTTGCATGGCCAGCCTAGATCAATAACGGTTTTATAACGAGAGACATAAAGAGTTTGAAGGGCAATTTCCCTCCCCCCAGTCACTGAGTGACTTTATTGCACCAACAAGGTCTCCGTATATCCTTCATAGCTCTCACTTGTGATGCGTAGCTAAATCTCTTTTCCGTTACCAACCCACGCAGGACAAGGATTATGTAGAGTAACCCCAGTCTAAACACTCATTTAAATAAAATGAAAAGCATCTAAACTATAATGGGATTACCCAGCATATTTCGAAGAAGAACATATAAGAAGTAAGTATAACAAAAGATTACTGAAGGTAATCCTTAAATAAAAGTGAAGTATGATGACCAGAACCGAGAAGATACGGGATAGTAGTATCTAAGCTAGATTGGGCCAAACATTTATGATTTAAGATCTTAAGGGAAAATCAAAAGCATCGAGTATTCAAAACCAAGAACACTGGGAGAATTTAGCGTAAACAACACTAGCTAAAACTCGATGTTCTTTAAAAGAGGACTCAAAAGAAGTATAAAAAATGGGATTATTGTATATACTTAAATATTCGGAACATATCTATAATGAAAGAAACTAAACATTATAATTTCTGTTCCATTATTGTTTTCAAGAATCTATTTAGTAATATTAAAGGTGGTTTCACACCGAGTCAAAGTATAATTTTAAGTATGATAAATTATGACAAGTTTTATTAAGGAAAATTAAAACATAGAATCTTATAAGGTTTAGATTCCTGTATGATTCAATGAAGATTAAATAGATTAATTAACTACTTTAGGATGACACACATAAAGTTCAGAGGTCCCCCAAGGTCAGAGTGTCGTACAGCCGTCGCAGCCTTACGGGCGAACGTCGTCAACACTCTTTACAAGAAGCAACCCACGAACGAACGTAATGTCTCCATCAAGAATATTCTTCCTTTTGATTCAAGACAATTCTAATTTATTCCTTATAAACAATTTAATGTCATTAGACTAAACTAGAATGTCCCTACACAAAAGAAGAAGGTTTTAAATTATCTAACTACTCTACATTTGGTAGACCAACGCAAAGATCAGGAGGTCCTCCCGTGGTATATGCCACTCAAACGACGCATCCAATAATGGGCGAGCGTTATCAGCACATAACACAAGAAACACCAATTCCAAAATCCAACGTTAAAACACCTTGCTAATATCCCTCCATTTGTATCGGAATAACACCAATTCATCCCACACACACAGAAGAGGGAAATCAGGATGAATCAGCGAAACCTCACACAAATAGAACGAGAAGAACTTTAGAATCAGACCCTTTTAGGCTTGAGGGCTTCGGCCCAAGAATGATTAAAATAAATAAATCCGAAGGTTGATATTATCAGATAGACTTAGACAGACACTCCAGTGACACGCGACATACATTTGCCACAACCAATATAGTGGACTTCGGGGACACATGTCACGAGGGCATCCATCCATGCTTGGTTGAACTAAATAAACCTGAGAGCAGGTATTTCTTAATCTCAAAATCTGGGACTCCTATAGAATGATAGTAAAAGGAAAGATAAGCACCTCCTATGAACATGAGTACTGAAATGTAGTAATGTTCTCAGCATGTTCCAATTTTGGGAAATTGAGGCAAAAGATTCAAAATCACTATCAAAGCAATTTATTATTATTTGAAATAATATTATTTATAATATTCACTCTACTTAAACTTACCCTTTATTTCACAATAAAATGTCACAAACTATATCCAAGTTTTAGTTTTCAGATATATTATTTTAAGATTTTGAATTGACGTTCTAATTCTTTTGATCTGACGGAATATTTTTAAATTTTATCATATGATGACACTAGTATATTAAAAACTGGAATTTTGATTTAGGGCCAAAGATTTTATATTATTTTCTAAAAAGGTAATTATTTAATGTATTAATATTTTCTTCCATTTTGATTTTGGGTTTTGATTTATTTTTTGTTATAGAGATAAAAAATTTATAAAGATTTCAAAAATAGCGTCTAGCTTTGAGTAAAACTAAATCAAAAATGATTTATTTGTTGACTATTTGACAATAATGTCAAATAGACAATTCTACCTAAAAAAGTATAAAAAATATACATCGTCTAAAGTCTCCTTGAAATGATGACAAAATAAACAACATCTAAAGCCACCCCTGAAACGATGACAAAATATACATCAGAGTCCAGTTTCTATGATTTCACCAAGGACTATTTTAATCAATTTCTCTGTAAAGGACAAAATTAATCAGAATGAAATTTACATTACCTTTACAATCCAAGCAATACCTTTTTTAGCCTTCACGTTTTATCATTTGTGGTTTGCTTTTCCATGTCTATAATGTTCCTTGTAATTCCTGTACCTGTTTAGAAATAGAACATTATCCTGCCTAGCTATACGCGAACAAAGACATTTGCAGAACTAGTTTATATTTAGTTATGGGAAAAGGAAATCTTTATTACTATCTACAAATAACGACTCAGATTAGAAACACAGTATGTTTTAATTCTCGCAGAGTTATTAATGTTTACAAAAGAAAATCATTAAGAGGGAATATCAATTTACTTAAAGTATCACACAGTACAAGCCTCTTATGACCCTGCAGGTAGATTTGTAAAGCTGCAAATATTCTCCATTCAACTCTTCCTCCTTTGACATTGAAATCTGATTGTCTCAACGTTATTTAGCTCACACAACCTGGAAGAAACTATAAATTTCATTAAGTCACATTTCACCTTATCTCAAATACACACAACAACTTTGAACCGAAAATAAATAAAAGATGGAAAACCACAAAATTGAATACTTACATAACGTTAGTTTCACTCCACTTATTCTATACACTTTGGAATCAAATCCTGAATGTTAGCGTCTTGAAATTATACGCAAATAAACCTTCCTATACTATATCCTACACGAAGCAATCCCTATCTTTATCTCAATTGAAGGAGCCCACAATCCAGGATCATAGCCTCCTACAAAAGATTCGTCACATCAGCTGTATGAATTCTATTTTTCGCGAGCTACAAAATAAAAAATTATAACTCACAGAAAACCAGCTTACTATCGACTTTTCTTTCACAGACGTCTCAAAGTAACAACAAGGATATTTGGAGCGTTTACCGAATTCATTCTTCCATTTTTCTCCGGTTTTTCCCAAATTTTCCTTGCTTGACGGCCCCAATTCTCCCTCACCTGAAACTTTCAAACACGTTAAAATTCTATTTCAGCTTCATTGCCCTCACTATTCAACAAAACCTGATTCTTAGTTTTCTTCTGTTGCTTTCGTTCATAAAAATTTTAGCAACTATTCCTTTTTATCCAGTAAAAATGCTTTTTTTCTTCATTCCCCTTTTTCGACTCTCTCCCGACTCTGTCTCGACTGTCACTCCTTGTCATATTTTCCTATTCCCCGTTTCTCGTTACACTTCTTGACAGTTCCTCTAAATAGTATTTTATGCATTAAAAAATAAATTAGGGTTCCGCAAGTGCACAGTACCATTGTTAATAACGCAAATTTAAATATCCTTCCACTCGACCCCACTCACCATTTTCCAAATTGCGCCCCATCTTTGCTTGATCTTATCATTGTATCCTCTCCTGATCACGTTGCCTCCCATGGGCAGTTCAATGCTGAAGCTTTTTCCTATCATGACCTTATCTTCCTGTCCTACAAAATCCGCTGTCCCAAACCCAAACCTCGAGTCGTGATGCAGAGAAATTTCAACTCAATCAATCATGTTAAGTTTATGGCAGACTTAAGCATTATTGACTGGGATGCGGTGTTTAATGCGGCTACCATTGACGAGAAGATGGATATTTTTAATTCTCTTTTAGTTCAGGTTTTTGATATCCATGCACCTCTACGACCTGTTAAGCTGAAACACCTGCCTGCACCGTGGCTCACAGAAGATATCAAAGGTGTAATGGCTAGAAGGAACGCTGCAAAGGTTCGATTCAGGAACAATCCCACGGAAGCAAATCATAACAGGTACAAGGAGTTGCGAAACTGGTGCAGCAGAATGTGTAGAGACGCACAGCGTCGGCACATTCATTCGTCTGTGGAGAACGGTGACCTCTCTAAGGTGTGGTCGTTCCTCAACTAGCTCGGCATTGGCACATCAAAATCTTTCTCTTCCCCTCAACTTCATCTTGAATCCTTAAATCTACACTTTACTTCTTGTTCCCAACTCCCTCACAGTGTCAAACAGTCCTCTATCAATTCCCTGTTGGCTATTCCTGAACCTCCCTACCCTCCATTTAACCTAAGAGCAGTCTCTTTGCGAGAAGTTGAAAAAAATATCATGGCTATCAAGTCTAACGCTGAAGGCGTTGATGGTATTAGCCGTCGAATGATTCTTCTAAGCCTTAGTGTGGTTCTTCCAGTGCTTGCCCACATTTTCAACTTTTCGCTAAGTTCCTGCTCCTTTCCTAGCTGTTGGCGTAAAGCTGCAGTTATTCCTATCCCTAAAACAAGTAATCCGTCTTCCTTTTCTCCTTTCACCCTATATCAATCCTACCTTTCCTTTCCAAAGTTTTAGAACGTCTTGTTCACCATCAGCTGTCCGTTTTTGTAAATTCTCACAACATACTTAGTCCCTTTCAGTCTGGCTTCCGCCCTGGTCACAGCACCGTCACAGCTCTCACCAAGGTATCTGATGATGTGCGCTTGGGCATGTCAAATCAGCAGCTTACAGTCATGGTTTTACTTGATTTCAGTAATGCGTTTAATACGGTAGACTTCGACATTCTACTTTCAATGCTACGCTCTCTGCATATCTCGGATACAGTGGTGGAGTGGTTCAACGGTTACCTTACCGGTAGGCAGCAATGTGTCCGCACTGGTGAGAAAGTCTCCCGCTTTGTTGATATAACTGCCGGTGTGCCCCAGGGCGGGGTATTGTCGCCTCTTCTTTTTTCTATCTTCATCAACTTCCTTTCCCCTCTCCTCTCCTGTTCATATCACCTTTACGCTGATGACCTGCAGATTTACACCCAAGCTTCCGCTGATGAGAATGATGGTGCAATTGAAGTACTGAATAATGATCTCAAGACTGTCCTTCAGTGGAGTATTGCTTATGGCCTAACAGTTAATCCTGCAAAATCGCAAGTCATAGTTATTGGTGGGTCCAAACAAATTAATCGGCCAAATTACGTTAATCTCCCTCCTCTTGAGTTTAATGGCGTTCATCTCCCTTATAGTAAGGTTGTTAAAAATCTTGGTGTTTTCTTCGACTCTACGTTATCCTGGTCCCATCATATCTCCCAAGTGAGTAGGAAACTCTTCGCGGCGGTAGGGTCGCTTAGGAGGTGGAAGAACCTGCTTCCGGTGAGGACCAAGGTTGAGCTTGCGCAATCGCTTCTTCTTCCTATCTTGGACTACGCAGACGTTTGTCTGATAGACCTCAATGAAGATTTCCTTAACAAACTTGAACGTCTTCAATACGTCTGTATAAGATTCATTTTTGGGTTGCGCAAGTTTGACCACGTGTCCGAATATCGGAAAAAACTGGGATGGCTTCCTATCAGGCAACGAAGGGATTTACATGTCCTGATTCTCCTCTATAACGTGCTGTACGAGTACGACCCTCGTTCTCCTCCTTACCTGAAGGAGTGCTTCCAGTACCTGGGCTCCAACCATGGACTAGCACTGCGCTGTAAGTCAGACAACATCTTGCAGCCCCCTTTCACACGGTCTGGCTACTATAAAGATTCTTTCACAGTAAGGGCTACTCAGCTATGGAATGATCTTCCGCGAGAGATACGCCACTCTCAGTCACTCGCTGTCTTTAAAACCAAGTTGCGTTCCCATCTCATCAGCGAAACCATTTGATTATCCGTTTATTGTTTAATGTTATATATATATATATATATATATATATATATATTTGTTTATTATATTTATTATTATGATTATTTATTTATTTATTTTAATGTATTATACTTACTTATGTATGTGTATGTTTTATCTTATGTAGTTTATGTTATTCATGTAGTTGTTTAAGAGATTATTATATGGCATTGTAGTGTTAATTAGGTACTTACTTTTTATGCCTTTTGTATTTCATGGCACTTGTGATCGCATGAATACTTGCAGAGCTCTGTTTATGTATCAAAGGTTGCCTGTAAGAGATCGCTTGCAGCGATAAGGCCGCCTTTGCCCACATTAGGTTAAGTTCTCCATGTACATTTGTTTTTTATTGTTGCTATGTGAGCAATAAAGTGTTCTATCTATCTATCTATTTATGGTCCCAGGATTTAATTATTACTGACGACTCGAGCGCCCTACTCAAACCAGTAAAGTGTTATAAATTATATTCAAAACTGGTGTAAAATTTTCGAAGGCACTGAGCATAGATTCAAAAATTACATATATTTTCACTGCGGTAACAGTAAAGTTGACCTTCAGATCCTAAAATAACTAAACTTATAGAACAGAAAACGTATCACTATCACAGGTCATAGCAATTGTAATCAGTCTCGGGTTAAGTTCTGTTGAATTAAGACCATTATCACAGATCAGAGCAATTGTAATCAGTCTTGTGTTAAGTTTTGTTGAAATGAGACCGTTTTGCGGTCTGAAGTATTAATCTCCCTAGAATAAGCTTAAAATCTAAGTATCAATAATCACAGATCAGAGCAGTTACAATCAGTCTCGCGTTTAGTCGTAATCGTTTTAAATTGAGACCTTAATGCGGTCTGATTTATAACTTCCTTAACATAAACTTTAAATATAAGTACAATAATCACAGATCAAAATGTTACAATCAGTCTTTTTACTTAACTGTACTTTTATAACAAATCATTACAATACAAAATAACAGTTATAGACAGATTTACATTATTTTTCCAAATTTTTACTGCGGTAAAAATAACTTTAAGTGCTCTCATAAAATGAACTTACCTATCTAAACATTACCTATTTTAACAAAAACCTATTATTATCACATATCAGAGCAATTATAACCTGTCTCGTCTTTAGTAGGTATTTCTAGTGACTTTCAAAGTACGACTGTTAAGTGGTCTGAATCATTTACTTTCTTAAAATAAACTAAGTATAACTAAATTGATCACAGTTGCATGTAAATATAACCTCTACTTTAAAACTTCTAAAACGGCTCTAAAGATTTCGATGACTATACAAAGGTTTTCCGGGACGTAAAATTGATATACATAGTTCTCATGTCTGGAAAAATCAGTTTTCTTCGTGTTTTTTAGGGTTCCGTACCTCAAAAGAAAAAAACGGAACCCTTATAGGATCACTTTGTTGTCCGTCTGTCTGTCTGTCTGTCTGTCAAGACCCTTTATCTCACGAACGGGTAGAGGTATCAGGTTGAAATTAATACCACATATTAGGATCCATGAACCACACAAGATCTGAAAATTTAAATTTTTTACAACGACGCAATCAAAAGATATGGCATTTTATGTCCTCATCTCCAAACATTTATTCAAAAATGCAAAACCTACAGGGTACTTCCCGTTGACCTTAAATTATGAAATTTGGCAGGAAGCTAGGTCTCACAGTACAAATAATGGGAAAAGTCTGAAATCATTAAATATTACAACTTTTCTCACAACTAATGGTAACCAATTGTGGTGAGCTCCCGTTTCAAGAACATTCATATAAGAGAGGGGTCAAGTTGGAAGGTCGCTGAGGAGATTTTTGTTTTAGTTCTATTTAAAAACGGGAACACTTACAAACTTGAAAATTCATATGTTTATAGTGCATAAGCTATAAAATAACAACAAATAATAAAATTTGGTCAAGCGCGTGTCGGACTCAAAAAATCTAGCACATTAACTTACTGAAATTTCAACGAATACAATTATGTTTATGTGGTGGTACGGAACCCTCAGTACGTGGGTCCGACTCGCACTTGGCCGGTTTTTTTTTAAGAATATGGTGCGATTCACAAAATCCCTCAGCGAAGAACAGAGCGGATTTGCGCTGTTTTACGTTATTCGCTCATGTTTGAACATGTTTGAATTATTAGGAACTACTGATGCACTTACCCACCTAATTGTACTTTCTGTTTTGTTTCTTCTAGCAATAAAGGATGATAAGTACCTATCTAGGTACCTACTTTATTTTTATATAACATTGCAGTATCTACTTAATAGGGGTAACTGCCACAGAATAATGCAGGCGAAGCAAGGAAGTCTTTAGTCTGAGGTAACTGCATTTCAGTTGTCCTGATAAAAACAATCATGCAGGTACATAACTAGATGTTTGTCCTTATTTTATTTGATACTATGTTTTAAGTTATAGGTACTTATAAGCAATGATATAACAATTACAAACCGACGCTTATAAGTAGATTGCTGTTTACCCAAAGAAATGAAACTAAACGAGGAGGGGACGCAAGGAGGTCCAATTTCTTTGGATATTTATTGCTCTAAATGGCTTCACATCTTATTCCCGAGTCTTATTCACAGATAAAAAAAGGAAAATCCTTGAAGAAAATAAATAAAAGCAAAGATTTTGGACCTCCTTGCTTCGCTCGTAATAGATACCTTGCTAATTTATTTTACTATGGGATGACATCTGCCAACATGTCCCAATTTTTTATGTCAAATCATCAATGATCACTAGGAAATATTCAAAATAACCCGTCAAATCCATAGAAAGACGGCTTCACTACCTTGTGACGAATTATTTCTTTAATCCTCCTTCTAATTACTCTTATTTTTCTGTGAATAAAAGTAACTTCTACACTACACTTTTTTAATTTTTATGGCAATCGGTCGTTGTAAGAGAAAAACAACCACTCTGTTATGAGTATGAGTGAAACGAAACAAACGTCAACCATGACAGCTCACTTGACAGCTGACTTTTAGTCTGTAGTCTGTATGTAGCCCGAGCCTCGAAAGATGTAAAACTAAAACGTGTCTGAAATATTGTAATATAATGTGAATTATTAATAGTGTGTCTTATTTAAAAGTGCCTCTGCTCAATCCATCAAGAACCATTCAAATATGGTGTCAGAAGTGTAACGTGAGATGAATCGCTGAGTGAAGCTGCCAACGGAAATTTTCAAGGTCAAGGCAAAAAATCGTTACGAAATCATGCCAGGAGAAGGAGAAAACGGGTCATCAAAGCGCAAAATCACCATGAACGGAAGTCTAGAACCTTTATCCCTTGAAGGAGATACGTCGCATAACTGGAAAAAATGGTTTCAATCGTTCAAAATCTATCTGAAAGCAACCGGCATCTGCGATGAGTCAGACGATAGAAAAGTCGCCGTTTTACTTCATATGCTAGGACAAAATGCACTCGACATTTTTAACCCTTTTCAAATGGACGAAGAAAAGGTGAAATTTGACGACTTGGTAAAGAAATTTAATGATTATTTTGTACCAAAAACGAACATTACCTTCGAGAGCTATAAATTTTTCACAAGAAAACAACTACCTGATGAAACGATTGAAGACTTTTTGATGGACTTAATAAACAAGAGCAAGCACTGTAATTTCGATACCTTGAAAGACAGGTTAGTCAAAGATATTTTCATCTGTAATTTACATGAGAAATATCAATTTGTCAGAGAAAAACTTTTGTTAGAACAAGATCTTACCTTAGAAAATGCTATTTCAATGGCAAAGACACTTATTCAGACACAGTCACAAGCTGTAACATTAAATAATGGGAACAATCAATCGTCAACGGTCTTGTATACAAGTCACAAAGCAAGACCTAGTCATCAGAGCAGGCAGAGGTCAATGTCAAGAAACAAAATGAATCAAGAGTATAATCGTCACACGTCAAGGTCCAGGCATCGATCCAGTCAACAACCAGTGTCCAGTCAATCACATTCAACTTGTGGTCGCTGTGGTCAAGTCCACCGATACAAGTGTCCCGCAACAAATGTCAAATGTAGACGGTGTGGAGTCCGTGGTCACTATGAAGCTCTGTGTAAGTCAAAACAGTCAAAGCGAGTCAACCACATGGACATGAAGGAAAGTGAGGAAGATGAAGATAACTTTTCCATTGGACTTTTAAATTCAAAATGTAAGTCAGAGTGGACAATTGATTTATTCATAAACAAGTGTAAAATTGAATGTATTTTAGATACAGGAAGCGATGCTAATGTTATGTCTTTAGATGTCTATAACTTACTTCAGTTAAATAATAAAATGTCAACTTATAATGCCAAAGTGACTTCCTATACTGGAAATGAAGTGAAAATTGTTGGTCATCAAAATATTGAATGTCAATTCAGGCGTCAAGGTCAAAATGTCACTCACAATGTTTTATTTATTATTGCTGATATTAAGTCACCTACTATTATTGGAAAAAAGACATGCTCTGAGCTAGGACTCGTAAAACGAATTTATAATCTAGAAAAGTCTAACAAAAATTGTTATTTACAGGATTTACAGGCTATGATTAAAAAATATGCCTCGGTGTTCAAAGGCTTGGGTTGTCTACCAGGTGAATGTCATTTTGAGACTAACAAGGATGTGTTACCACGAATTGATGCTCCTCGCAAGGTCCCCTTCTCACTACATGAACGTCTGAAAAAGGAACTAGGTCTAATGGAAGAAATGGATGTCATTGTCAAGGTCACCGAACCAACACCATGGGTAAGCTCACTGATTTTACTTGAGAAGAAAAATGGTAGTCTACGAGTCTGTCTAGATCCCAGGAATCTGAATAAAGCCATCAAACGCTCACACTATCCAATACCTACTAACGATTATGTACGATCTAAACTACATGGAGCAGCATACTTCTCTACGCTGGATGCTAGCAGTGGTTTTTGGATGTGTAAATTAGACGAAGAAAGTTCTTTCTTGTGCACATTCAATACTCCATTTGGACGTTATAGATTTAAGCGTCTACCCTATGGTATAAACTGTGCACCAGAAATATTCCATCGCATCATGACTGAAACTTTCGGTGTGTTGCCAGGCGTAATAGTCTATGCTGATGATTTACTTGTCTATGGAACTACCAAAGAAGAACATCACAGAAACTTGCAGCGAGTTTTTGAAAAAGCTCTAGAAGTCAACCTGAAATTCAACAAGGATAAATGTGTGTTTGGCACAACACAAGTAAAATATATCGGTCATGTCTACTCAAGAAATGGAGTTTCCCCTGATCCAGAGAAAATACGAGCTATAAAGGATATGCAGTCACCATCATGTCTGAAGGACTTGCAACGATTCTTAGGAATTCTAAATTATTTAGGAGGATTTATCAAAAACATGGCAACACTGACTGAACCACTACGAGATCTATTAAAGAAGTCAAGTGACTGGCAGTGGAATGCAGGTCAAGAAGCAGTATTTTGCCGTCTCAAGCAGATTATTTGTGAGGCACCTGTCTTAGCCCACTTTGATGTCAAGAAACCAGTTGTTTTGTCAGTTGATTCTAGTCAGTCTGCTGTCGGAGCTGTAATTTTACAGGATAATCACCCAATCTGCTACGAGTCTAAAAGCATGACTCCTTGTCAACAACGTATGGCACAGATTGAAAAGGAGCTGTATGCCATAGTCTTCGGATGTCTTAGATTCCATCAGTACATCTACGGTCAGGTGGTAAGTGTTGAAACTGATCACCGTCCCCTCATTACACTTTTCAACAAACCGTTAGCTGAAGTACCAACATGCTTACAGAGACTTATGCTAAAAATTCAAGCATATGACTTAAGGGTTGAGTATAAGCCAGGGTCAAAAATGTACATAGCAGACTCTTTATCGAGAGCAGCTCTTCCGGAGACTAGTGAAGAAGAGCTGGATGAAGATGTTGTCGTACATGTCAATCTTTTGCTAAATAATTTACCACGAATGCAATGGCTAAAAGAAGCAACCATGCTAGACGACACCATGCAGTTTCTAAAACAGTATTATAAAGATGGATGGCCGGAGAACAAGTCAAGAATCCATACACTAGCTCTACCTTATTGGAATAACCGTCATGAGATTCATGTTATTGACGAGCTGGTACTTAAAGGTAACAGTCTCATAATACCTACTAAATTAAGATCAGATATGTTAAAACTGATTCACAGTGGTCATCAGGGCATCATAAAGTCAAAGAATTTTGTTAGAGGCGTGGTGTTCTGGCCTTTTATGTCACAAGATATTCAGAATACAGTAGAAAGTTGTCCTACATGTATGGCTAACAGAAGTGCCAATCCACCAGAACCTCTCATGCCACATTCGATTTCTAATTTCCCTTGGGAAAAAGTAGGAATGGATTATCTGCAGTATAAGAAGAGAACCATTCTTGTCATTGAAGATTACTACTCAAATTATATCGAAATAGCTGATGTCAGTAGTACAAATGCCAAGGAACTTATTAAAGTTTTAAAATCGGTATTTAGTCGTCATGGTATACCGGTACAAATGATTAGTGACAATGGTCCACCTTTTAATTCCGCAGAAGTTAAACAATTCACCAAGGAGTGGGGAATAGGGCACAAAACCTCGAGTCCCTACCTGCCACGTTCCAATGGTCTAGTCGAGTCCGGAGTGAAAATTGTGAAACATATACTTACTAAATGTGAAGAAGCCGGAGATGATCCATACTTAGCTCTACTACAATACAGAACTACACCAAGAGGTAACCTGCCATCTCCAGCTCAGTTACTGATGTCAAGGTCGTTAAGAACACAAGTACCTACACTCTTACAACATCTAAAGCCTAAAGTGGTCGATCAAAAGGAATATATAAAAAAACCGGCCAAGTGCGAGTCGGACTCGCGCACTGAGGGTTCCGTACCACCACATAAACATAATTGTATTAGTTGAAAATTCAGTAAGTTAATGTGCTAGATTTTTTGAGTCCGACACGCGCTTGACCAAATTTTATTATTTGTTGTTATTTTATAGCCTATGCCCTATAAACATACCAATTTTCAAGTTTGTAAGTGTTCCCGTTTTTAAATAGAACTAAAACAAAAATCGCCTCAGCAACCATCCAACTTGACCCCTCTCTTATATGAATGTTCTTGAAACGGGAGCTCACCACAATTGGTTACTATTAGTTGTGAGAAAAGTTGTAATATTTAATGATTTCAGACTTTTCCCATTATTTGTACTGTGAGACCTAGCTTCTTGCCAAATTTCATAATTTTAGGTCAACGGGAAGTACCCTGTAGGTTTTTCATTTTTGAATAAATGTATGGAGATGAGGACATAAAATGCCATATCTTTTGATTGCGTCGTTGTAAAAAATTGAAATTTTCAGATCTTGTGTGGTTCGTGGATCCTAATATATGGTATTAATTTCAACCTGATACCTTTACCCGTTCGTGAGATAAAGGGTCTTGACAGACAGACAGACAGACAGACAGACAGACAGACAGACAGACAGACAGACAGACAGACAGACAGACAGACAGACAGACAGACGGACAACAAAGTGATCCTATAAGGGTTCCGTTTTTTTCTTTTGAGGTACGGAACCCTAAAAATAAGACAAAGAATATGGGTAAACAAAAACTTTATTATGATAAAAAGACAAGAAACTTACCTGTATTGTCTATTGGAGATAACATATTATTCAAGAAGTCACCTGATGCTAAATGGACCTCAGGAATAATAATAAGACAGTGCAAGGAACCTCGTTCTTTCATCATATAGTCTTCTGAAGGTGTAACATACCGAAGGAACCGTCAGCATATTCTAAAACATTCTGTCACACCAGTTGAAACGTCACGGAAAATACCAACAGTTTCTCAGTCATTTTCTGATAAAAGAAAAGAAAAAGAAAGAAGAAGAGATTGGTTGGAAATAGTGAAAGAAGAATGGGCAAAGAACAATCAGGAAAATGAAGGATATGGAGAGGAAAATTTGGATATATCAAGCAGAGAGGAAAGTCAGAATTTATCAAGAAAAGAGCAAACTCGTGATGAAGTAAAGAGAGAGGGAAATCAGGACACTTCCAGAAGAGAAGAAAGTTATAGTATGACAGGACAGAGAAAAGAAGTTTCTTTTCAGAGCCAAGAAGTACCTAGAGAGACGCCTATTGAGCGAGTAGAGAGTTCAACAGATTCTAATAGTCACATACAACAGCCTAACTCATGTCTGAAGAAGACTAGGAGTGGTAGACAGGTCAAGCCGCCGCTTAGGTTTGCGCTTGAAATTGATTGACTGTATTATAAATATTATGACTATGCTAATGACTGGTTATATACCTACTAGGTTACCAATGTTTTATTAATTTTATTATTGTGATGACAATTGTATTATGAATTTAAGTCTGACTATGTTATGCACTGTAATGTAATATGTAATAATCTAATAATAATGTTTTGATAATAAATTCTTATATTATAATGTATGTCGCATGTTGCATTGATATGACTTTCATATTTTCATGTAACTTAGAATTTATAATTTAATTATTATTGACTCATTAAGTCTCATATCAGCTTATTCTTGTTTTGTAAAAAAAGGGAGATGTTATGAGCAAGGAGGTTTTAATCCACGCTACGCTCTAGGATGGAGAGATGAATGGCCAAAAAAAGCGTGACGACGAGTATATCCAATAGTCGCGGTGGCATCTCTTTCACACAGTAGGGTGACCTTACTATTTTACGCTTGGTGATGTAATGTTATTAAAGCCCTCTGGAACAGCAGCTTCATTTTAAATATTTTATTTGGCAGGATATTATCCTTTAGTTTCTACCTGATAAGTTGTGCTTCCCTCGGCAACAAAGTGTTTCGTGTCTTAAAATCCTCGCAACGCTGAGGATTCTTCTTTAGAACCACTCGCTTGGCTCGTGGCTCAATTATAGAGTCATAGAGGTAAAAGAAGTCAAGTCCGTTTGGTGCCGGCAAAGTATAGTACCAAGTACCAACCCATCTCCACCCGTGGGTATCGTAATGTACGTACAGTGTACGTTTCATGGGATGTCATGTACAACATGAGAATATTATTCAAGCATGGTATGTGCATGTCATGAATATTATTCAAGCATGTCATGAGTACCTTGGGCTCAATTCTTGAATAACACCGGATGATAAATAATTATCACAAGAAAAATTCAAAATTAAAAATGTTTCTTTACAAAAGTGCAGAATGGTATTCGTTAAATATAAAGTAGTGATTGATTGTTACTTTTCATGTATTATGGTTTACATTTTATCTGTTAAAAATCTAAACCAATCAGGGTACATTTGATATTTTTTATGTTAAAAGTGAGCAAACGAGCAGGTGGGCCACCTGATGGTAAGTGGTCACCACCACCGCCCATAGCACCCACTGTCTTATTTGATGTCTCAAAAATTATATTTTTTCACTCGGTAATATTCAACAATTGGGTCAGAGTTTTTTCAGCAGCAGCATTATTTTTGTTTGTTTCCAAAATGAACCTTTTTTCATGTCTTTCTTCTTGCTTTCTAGAAAAGCCCAGGGAATTCTTGAAAATCACCGGGTGATAAAATATCACTTTGGAGACTTTAAAAATTCACATTTGCGCTGATAAACTGTTGAAAGGTAAATCAGAATACATGAAAATTAACAATCAAGGACTGCTTTATATTTTAAGAAGATCAATCTCAACTTTTGAAAACAAAAATCTATGATTTTAAATTTTTTGAGTGATAATTTATCGCCCGGTGATATTCAAGAATTGTTCCCCAGGTACGTTGCATGCCTCGTCATCAAGAAGCAAAGCAATTAATAAAATTTGACGGGTATTTTTTTTGTTTATTTTCAGGATCAAACAGTTTTACATAAAGTACAGTAATTACTCAAATCAATTTCTAATAAACCTAAGTTCCCTAAATGTTTATAACAGTATAATGGTTTCGTCTTTAAGAACTAGATAAGATTTTAGAATTAACAACCGTAAACAATTTCATTTTCATTCAGGTTTTGCTCTAAACTTATCATAGCAGAAAAGTATAAACCTAAACCTACCTATTTTCATAACCCTATACATTGTATACATTTATAATAGCCTAAGAAATAATTACGCAACAATTTACGTAGTCAAGTTGTACCAAGTGGAGCGCCAAGGATTGCGCTCCTATGAAAAAATCTTCAGTACAATTCCTAATACAGAATTCAATGAGTGTGAAAGAGAAACATCAACACGCTCGAGCGCGTGAAACAAAAGATTTTCTATGAGAAATTAGCCTAATCAGGAGCGCTGCTCAATGCTACGTTGCCAGGTCGCGATGCGCATGCAGTTCGGTGACAAGGTGCTGTTGCCGATCATACGTAAACAAATTTTTCGTATACAGCTTTCAGTTACTGTTCGCAATTTTGCTTGAAAATTTAGAAATAATTGTTTTTAAATAGTAGACGTGCCTAATTACTGTAAAAATGGACGAATACAGTGTCGTTTACATAAAAAATGTGAAAAAGACTATACAAATACGACTTGAACTCAATGAAAAGGGGCCGCCACGACCTGAAACCGCGATAGTTCAAAAATGTAGTACAACAAATAAAACTTTTAATCGTGTGATCAAACCAGAACAATATTTAAAAACACCTTGGATGTGCGGTTGTAAATAAATTGTTTAGTTTCCCGTGTCTGGTATTTGGAGCTGGGGCTGGCTCGCATAATATGTAACAATAAAGCCATAAAAAATATTGCATGGCCCAAGTTTTTGTCACTATCTTTTTACTGAAATAAACTATAAATACTCACAAACATTAAAAGACTTAAAACAAATATGTTGTTCATTCTCACTACTTATTGAACAGCCCTCGTAACATTAGCTGTCTCTTCGTCCATCTTTATTTGCGATCCGTCTGGCTGTCCGGGAACAACAGGTCGATACAGGTTTTTGTTGGTATTCTTCTAAAAACTCATCATCAACCAACTTCATTTGGGCCTAATTGCGAGCCACTTACTTTTTAACCGACTTCAAAAAGGCGGAGGTTCTTTATTCGATCGTATTTTTTTTTTTTAATGTGTGAATCATTCTTACCTACCAAGTGACATCTGTCCACATCTGAAACTTTTTTAAACAAATTCCAACCCAAGGGCATCACATAAAATCTCTCAATAATGCCCGGCACAAAACTTTGATGCTGACCGTAAATGGCTCGAAATATCTATCGCGCAGGGCAGGCGTGTGAATTATTGGCTTCCCGCATATCGTCAATAAGAACGCAGCAAATAACCGGCAGCATCAGATGTACTATTTTCCTATTATTGTACAACAGTACAGGTTCCGTTGTTTTGTTTGATTGTCTTTTAAAACTAATGCAAGCTGTTTTTCTCTTTCATGTTTAGATTCAGATATCTTCATCATAATGTTATTTCATCATAATATTCTTTGGGACAAGTTGTTCAGTTTTATGGGCAGATTCTGCAGATTCACATCCCACAATACTGATGTGGTTGTACCTTTTTAGTTTCCTTTGTGTTCAAATATCGTACATTACAGCCACCCTACTTTATATGTAAAGCAGTTCGGCTTTTTCATAGAAAAATTAAAGGAATAATGCATACCCATAGAAGAATATTCCGCAAATAGCATAACTATAAATTTTGCAGCCATTTACTCTACAATATTTCACTGTTTTTGCAGAAAAAATAAGTGATTTTAAACAACATTTAGCATGACATAAAAATGTGTCAAAGACGGGGATACCAGTAATGTATTAAAAAATATTACCAAAAAGGTTGATGACCAATGAAGAAGTACATAACCTGCTTGACCTTAAACAACACAATTAGATCAAAAATATTTTTGAGAGTTTCCTAGATAAATCACAGAACCTAAAGCACCCGAAAAATATTAAATTTTTAAGATTTAGCTCTAAAAAGGCTTTCTATATGAAAACCAAGCATAATGTCAAAATATGTTTTCCTACCAACCCGCAATTTCGTTTTGCTATGGCAACTGTGTGAGCGTGACACAACCGCGACTAATTGACCTCTCGCTCGGCACAATTTCTCTTCTTCGCGTATCACAGGAATTTATTCCGTATTACAATATACGATTGACTAAATTTGTGTAGCAAGATTTTTGCATTAAACACTCCTTCCTAGAGCGTAGCGTGGATTAAAACCTCCTTGGTTATGAGTATGAGTGAAACGAAACAAACGTCAACCATGACAGCTCACTTGACAGCTGACTTTTAGTCTGTAGTCTGTAGCCCGAGCCTCGAAAGATGTAAAACTAAAACGTGTCTGAAATATTATAATATAATGTGAATTATTAATAGTGTGTCTTATTTAAAAGTGCCTCTGCTCAATCCATCAAGAACCATTCAAATACAGTCCTGCCAACCTGTTCTAGCGTGATTCTAGCTCGGCGAAGCTGAGATTGACCGGTAAAAAGGGAGCCGAAAAATTGACCAATAATTTTGGGTTACTTCAAAGCAAATTCTAGCCTGGATACCGAGTCCTTTGGCCGATTCATCACTGTATTTTACTCCCCTCGTTCGTAAAGCGATAAGAAGGAAAATATTTGTGACTTATTAAGACAACACAAACGATGAACAAACACCCAAATACTTTAAATCTTAATTTCTTTTTTCAGAGTTGTCGTGAACAACATGTGAAGAACGAAAGAGATAATATGTATGTTTGGCTCACGTGAAGAAACACTTCTTTCCTTTAAAAACAAAACTAACCGGTGCCTCCATCTCCATCTCCATCTCCTCCATCTCCTCCATCTCCTCCTCCTCCTCCTCCATCTCCAGCAACCGCGATAGGTGTATTCTAGAAGGAGATGTAGGTAAAGCAGTTCAGTTTAATGGCCTCAGAAACAACCTAAAATTTTTAAAGTGTTCTACATAGTCCCTGTAATTTTTAAGTTAAGAAAACTTATTTATTAAATAAATAAAAACTTCTTGTTAATCGATCAGCCTTTTACTAAGTACACCATCTCCCGAACTATTCTCAAATTACAAATAATCTACACGTGCGTCTACAGTACCTCTTAACCATAAGGACACAAGATTGATTTTTGAATGCTCTAACAGCAACATGTAGAATTGCACAGAACGGCAACGTCGCACTTCACAGCATGCATTCAAAATTTTCACCGGGAAAATGATTTTTGTTTCTAGCACCGAAACTGTAAGACCTAGGGACTCACTTTCCTCGGTGCTTATTGCATCAAATATGCACTCTCTATTGGTATATCGCTCAGCCTTCTACGTGCAGTACTTTTTGAGTTACAGCATGGGCTTGCTGGCGAGACATCTCCCCAGCAAGCCCATGAAAAAATACAAATATCTCAAAAGTTAGTGGAGCTAGGATTTTGAAATATTTGGTGCCTACTGTTCCGAATAGGTAGTAAATATTAAGCTTTGTTTTATCTTCCTACCTACTATATGTTCCGAGATATCACCTGGGCTGGCTGGGAAAACGTCTCTCCAGCCACCCATAATTATTGAAGAAGTGCTCCTACCATATGGACATTTTCGATTTGGCTTTTTTACAATCAATTGCACTAGATATGCAGTAAATATAGAACTCTTTTGCTTTTATGTAATCTTCGTAGTTTTTCCTGTATAGAATGGGCTGGCTGACGAGACATCTCTACAGCCACCCAAAGTTTTCAGCTCGTAGTGTCGTCAGTTTTGATGCACTGAATCTGACACTTTACTGATGGAAAGAACCAATTTCCACAAAATTTTGCTGTATGCCACTTGGCCATATCTCGCACGGGCTTGCTGGGGAGACGGACACACTTTACTGATGGAATTAACCAATTTCCACAAAATTTTGGTGTATGCATTTACTTATATATATAAGTACTAGCCCATCGGCACGTTACAATGTCCCCAATTCGTTGGTCCGAAATCTGACGTTTAGGACCAAAAAATGTCAGTGATATTGTCAACATTGGATGCAAATAAACTTACCATCAAAATGGAATGTTTTTAGTTGAAGAAACAATATACTCTTATTATTATTGTTATTTCTTAATATTGTTTTTGACTATAATCCAATTAATGAAACTGAAAAACCAGGCCTAAATCACATATAAACAGCAAAAAGTTTGTTTTGTTTTTTCCCGCCATATTATTTCCGTTCCGTGTATTTAGCACCGACCGAAGTACTACACAACGTAGTTCACGCGATTTCTCACAGATGGCGCAATTTTTTCTTGTATGGGGAAATTTTGAACCGCTTGTTCCCAAGACCCTATCTTGACTATATAAATCTATGGGTGTATGCCACTTGGCTATATCTCGCACGGGTTGCTGGGGAGACGGACACTAGTATTTTGCCAATTATGTAAGTGACGTGAATGTTTTCGTTCTGAAACTTCTTGACAGCTGTTTTTTCTTTTTTTTAATGGCTCGGATACAAGTATTTTAGTCAGTATTATGTATTATTTTCCTGTGATTATTTTCACTGTGCTGTTTATTAGATAGTGTGGCGTTTGGTTGTAGTGTGTTTGATAGTGTGTTATAATTGTATTTTGTCGTGACCAGTCAATTTATGCTAGTGTTTAGAAAGAAGCCAGTTAGTAATTTAGAACTTGTATTATTTTATTTATTTATTATATTATTTTAGATATATTTATGGGAGACGCGACCGGTCAGAGCGTTGACGAGGTCCTGTGGTACGAGTGTCGCACTGTCCATATGAATAGAAACAATCCTCTTCGTTGACAAACGTTTATTTGGCACTGCACACGATATATTCAATATTGCGATCACAATAATAAAACAAGCGCGAGAGTTGGTAATCTCGGAGAGTCGCTGTCTGAGTTTCCAGACCGATCACCCTTGTTTGTACAATTTAATGGTGGTGACATTTAGAAACTGGACGCCGCCACATCACCCCCCTACGGAGTGAGGAAGATCGATTAAAGATCGAAAGGCCGGGCGAATTTAACTTTTCTACCCGATCGTGTAGTGTATTTAGGTGAAGGAAGTGAGGTATGATGATAATTGTTTGTGTTGTTTGTATTGGTTTGGGTGAGAGGTGTGTGTGTATGTAAGTGTGAATGAGCAGGTATGGAGACGGTGGGTGTCGGAACGATTGGTGTTACTGGAGTGTTGGAAAGTGTGATGTGCTGAGTATGAGTGTCTATTTAAGCAGGTTTTATCCGGTCTACACTCACGACTGTTTCCTTGTTGTCTATGACGATAGTGAAGGTCTTCTTGGTACGTCTCAAAACTGGATATAGTCCTGAATATGAAGGTTCCAGAGGCGGCTTCACGTGGTCAGCTCGCAAAAAGACATGCGAAGCTGTCGCAAGGTCCTTGAAAAGGAAGACACTCTTTTGACCATGTCGCGAAGCGGGTACAGCTCAAAACTGACATTGTAATTCTAAGTTGCGAAACAAGATCAGAAGGGTCAACTGTTAGCGAAGTTGTAGAAGACGCGATCATCTCACCAGGAAGATGTAGCGATTCTCCGTACACAAGCTCAGCTGCCGAAGCGTTCAGGTCTTCTTTCAGCGCCGAGCGCAAACCGAGCAGGACAATAGGTAAGGCTTTAATCCAAGGTTCGTTGCGGCACATCAGGGAGGCCTTGAGCTGCTAGATGATAATTTTTTCTCTTGCTCGTCTTAAGATGATTTTGAAAGTGCTGAAAGTCCACTCTTATAGACTCAGAGCCACTGAATGAAAAACTTCTTTCTACATTTAAACACAGTTCGCCATTCCTCTCCCTGGTGCACATTAATGCACAGAGCATACCGGCTCACTATTTTGATCTTCTCACATATTTTAGCACCAGCGTGGTTGATGCCATCCTAGTTTCTGAGACGTGGCTTAAGCCCTCTCTTCCGTCAATTTCTTGTTCTCTGCCAGGCTATCGGCTTTTCCGTAATTGTAATTGTAATTGTGCGTTGGGCTATTTTCCGCAACTCGATGTCAATGCGCCTATTTTGCGTGTGGGTAGAACAGCGATTACTCAAGCCACCCGATTTCCTGAAGAAAGCCCAGCAAGCCGGTGACGTTGCTCGCTACTTCAGGAAGGCCCCCGGGAACACCAAGGTACTTTGCCCTGTATGTGGCTAGCTCCGTGCACTCCAGAAGGACGTGAGCAGCTGTTTCATCTGTCTTCAAGCAGGCTCTGCAAAGAGGACTGTCAGTAACACCTAATACAAAAAGATATTTGTTAAAAGATCCGTGACCAGTAATAGCGCCGGTTGCCAGTCTAAGTTGGGATTTACTAAGACGTAACAGCTTGCGGGACAGACGACTGTTGATGCTAGGTAAGGCTTGGCCATATCTCGCACGGGCTTGCTGGGGAGACGGACACACTTTACTGATGGAATTAACCAATTTCCACAAAATTTTGGTGTATGCATTTACTTATATATATAAGTACTAGCCCATCGGCACGTTACAATGTCCCCAATTCGTTGGTCCGAAATCTGACGTTTAGGACCAAAAAATGTCAGTGATATTGTCAACATTGGATGCAAATAAACTTACCATCAAAATGGAATGTTTTTAGTTGAAGAAACAATATACTCTTATTATTATTGTTATTTCTTAATATTGTTTTTGACTATAATCCAATTAATGAAACTGAAAAACCAGGCCTAAATCACATATAAACAGCAAAAAGTTTGTTTTGTTTTTTCCCGCCATATTATTTCCGTTCCGTGTATTTAGCACCGACCGAAGTACTACACAACGTAGTTCACGCGATTTCTCACAGATGGCGCAATTTTTTCTTGTATGGGGAAATTTTGAACCGCTTGTTCCCAAGACCCTATCTTGACTATATAAATCTATGGGTGTATGCCACTTGGCTATATCTCGCACGGGTTGCTGGGGAGACGGACACTAGTATTTTGCCAATTATGTAAGTGACGTGAATGTTTTCGTTCTGAAACTTCTTGACAGCTGTTTTTTCTTTTTTTTAATGGCTCGGATACAAGTATTTTAGTCAGTATTATGTATTATTTTCCTGTGATTATTTTCACTGTGCTGTTTATTAGATAGTGTGGCGTTTGGTTGTAGTGTGTTTGATAGTGAAGTGAAACCACCGTGTCTCGGATACGAACTGACTTTATTTGTCTACCTTCACACAGTGTCACATTTAACATTACAACATCTCCCTTATTAATTTTTGAAAGCTTAAGCAACAATCTCTTTTCACAAGTATTAATGCAACATGAAACACAAAGTACAGACCACCACTCCACACAACAAATTTTTGAACAAATGATAAAATTTAAGTTTTGGAAATCGAAGGTACCTATGTACGGTATAACAATATGAAATGGTTTTTACCAAACTCGATTTCTATTTGCAGTTTTCTTAAAAAAAATATCATTACAAAAAAAAAACAAGTTAGTTTGAATAAAAAATTGGTAACATAATATAGAGTGTAGTAGCCCTAAGTAACAGTACGAGTGAATAAGTACCTATTGTAGGAATATGCAAAACATATATATATTTTGGTTGCAAAACTTTGTATTTGGTTTAAAAACATTATATATGTATGTATAATAGGTATATATTATGTTTCTATAATATTTTCTTCACATGTACAAACATACACACACATAAAGTGCTTCCCATTTGTAAGTATCATATTATATATATTTTTTATTTGGGTTTCGTAATATTTTTGAATGCTTCGCGAGCTGCTGCCCTCGCCGCCCTCGGGGGTCGAGGCAAAGGGAGAGCCGCGGTTGGCGGGAACAGGGTGGATGACGGGTCTATCCCCGACACAGACATTGATGAGTTACAAAGAGATGCTTCTGATGGAAAATATTCTGTATCAGCAGTGACTTCAGGGTCACCACTGCCAGAGCCATCCTCGTCAGCGTAAAAGTTGTCTTCACCATCAATATACGTCTTCTGAGTAGTAGGTGACGATAGAGGTTGGACAATTTCCGGCTCAATTTTCATCAGATGTCTTCGATTTCGCCTATATGGCTTTCCGCTGTCGTCTGCCACAAAGTACGAGCGTGGTTGTGGTGCTATTCCGACAACACGCATTTCCCTTTTTTGTCCTGTGCTGTTTGCCGCTAGGACCGGATCACCAACCTTCAGCGCGGGTAGGTCGCGCGCTCGTTGATCGTAATGCTGCTTGGTGTATGCCTGTTTTAGCAATATGTTGTGATAATCAGCGCAGTTACCACGCTCTGGTTGCAGCTTGTCACTATGTACCGGTAGACGCGTGTTCAGCCTCCTTCCCATTAAAAGCTGTGCAGGGCTGCTGACACCGTCTTTAGGTGTGCACCGGTAGTTTAAAAGACCAAGGTAGAAATCCTCGTCGCTCATCAGCGACTTTTTTAGTATTGATTTAACAGTCCTGACGGCTCGTTCGCTTCTTCCATTCGACTGTGGGTAATTTGGCGACGAAGTGGTGTGTTTTAGTCCCCATAAGTCTACGAATTCCCTGAATTCCTTGGATGAGAAGGCTGGACCGTTGTCTGTGATAAGCTCCATTGGTATGCCATGACGCGCAAACTGGTCCTTCATTGCCAAAACGACAGACCGCGAGCATATATTTTTTAATGGACATACCTCAATGAAGCTAGAAAAATAATCCACTAAAATTAAAAAATATTTCTTTTGGTATTCAAAAATATCCGAGCCTACTTTAGCCCACGGTATCTCAGGTATGTGATGCGGTATGAGCGTCTCACGCTGCGGCCGTGCTGCCGTGCGCGCGCACGTGCCACATCTGCGCACCATCATCTCGATGTCGCGCGACATCCCCGGCCAGTACATGATGTCCCTCGCGCGCCGCTTGCACCGGTCTACACCTAAATGGCCCTCGTGCACGCGCGCTAACATTTCTCCGCGTAGCCCCTCTGGAATGTAAACTAAGTTGTCTCGAAATAAGACCCCGTTTATGTAGTGCAAACTTTCCTTAAAGTCCCAGTAAAAGCGTACCCGTTCATGTACATCGTATTTATTTGACGGCCAGCCGTGTTGTATGTAATTTACTAATAACTGACATTCTGTGTCAGTGATAGAATGTTTTTTAACAAGGTCTAGTTTACTATCACTAATCCTGACCGTTTCTAATAAAAAACAAGATTGACTTTCTACGTCACAAGATACGTCTTCACTCATTAATTCCGGTAACGGGGCGCGCGATAACGCATCCGCCACGTACATGTATTTACCTGGCTTGTATATCACGGTTATGTCATACGCCTGCACGCGTAACATCATACGTTGCAGTCTTGCGGGTACCGAATCTAACGGTTTTTTAAATAAGCTCTCTAAGGGCTTATGGTCAGTCTCAACAGTTACGTCTGTTTTCCCATATACGTACTGATGAAAACGCTCTAGAGAAAAAACGATGGCCAACATCTCCTTCTCAATTTGCGCATATCTCTGTTGTGTGCTGGTAAGCGTTGCTGATGCATACTCAACCGGACGCCCGGTTTGCAGTAGTACAGCGCCCAAAGCGTGCGCACTGGCATCTACCGACAATAGCACCGGCTGCTCGGGCGCGTACAGTGCCAGCACAGGCGCTGAACACACCTCCCGCTTCAGCTGTTCGACCACGTTGTCGTGATTCACGTTCCAGACCCACTCAGAGTCTTTTTTAAGAAGTGTGCGTAAAGGTTGTACCTTTTCCGAAAAATGCGGTATGAATTTTGATAGGTAATTTACCATACCTAGAAAACGTTCTAGACTTTGCCTATCAGACGGAGTAGCCATTTCCTGAACCGCTTTTGTTTTCGAAGTGTCAATTTTCATTCCTTCACCACTAAAGGTATGCCCGAGATATGTTACCTCCTGCACACCAAACTGGCACTTGTCACTATTAAATTTTATGCCCACCTCTCTAGCTCTTTGTAATAGGCTCTTTAAGCGACAATCGTGCTCCTCTTTGCTAGAGCCCCACACAATAATGTCATCAATAAACGAGTCCACACCATCCAGGTCTTCTAATAACTGACGTACCCTGGCGTGAAAGACCTCTGACGCAGAGTTAATTCCATACGGCATACGCAGAAATTGGTACCTGCCGAACGGCGTACCGAACGTGCAGAGATCCGCACTAGCGTCATCTAGCGCCACCATCCAGAAACCGGAGCGTGCGTCTAGCTTGCTAAAGTAACGCGCACCGCGCAGCTGAGCGGCTATCTCGGTCACCGTCGGCAAGGGGTAGTGCTGGCGCCGTATGACCTTGTTGAGCGCGCGCGGATCGAGACAGATACGCAGCGAGGTGTTGTCTTTTTTAGGGGCTATGACAATCGCGTTTACCCACTCTGTAGGATGTGTCACTTTGCGAATTACGCCTAAGTTTTCCATACGGTTCAACTCCAGCAATAGTCTATCTTTAATACCCATTGGTATTTTCCGCACTGGGCATATACTAGGAGTGGCATTTTCTGCAATAGGTATCTTGTACTCACCTGGTATTTTTCCCAACCCTTGAAACAAGTCTTTGTAACTATCAATATCAACTGAAAATATTCTTTTTAACATTCCTAACTGTTCACATGCTTCTTTCCCGAGAATGCTTTGACAATCGCTGTTTACAATAATGAATTTTAATTTGTAACATTTGTTTTTATACAACCATGATACTGAACAAGACCCTAATATCGCTATAAAATTACCACAAAAGGATTGAGCCCTTGTTTTATCTGATTCTTTTTTTTGGTGGGTAGACAGGAAAGTGTAAACAGCTCAAAATTTTGCTCTTATCGAATTTAATTAAATAAAATAGTTATAATACATTTACATGCTGTGAAACTTACCACAGGCAAAGGTTGACCTACTCTTAACTGCTATCACAACATTCACACTTGTAATTTCACTTCACCACCATGGAAAACACTGCTGCCAAACTTGCCAAGGGAATGGAAGATCTCACTGCATGGGTAGATGCCAAGATGAGTGCATTCGAGCAGAGCCAGCAGCAAAATCCTACAGGAGGCGCTCCCACAGTCAAGAACCTGTCAGCGGACTACCTTTGCTTCAAGGAGTTGGTGTGGAAGGCGATTGGTATGCTGAAGACGCAGCTGGAGCTCCTCGTCAATGGCCTGGACCGGGTCGAAACCCAGTCACGGCGAAAGGTTCTGCTGCTGCATGGAGTCACGGAGAAGGACACAGAAGATCTGCCTGCAGCGGTGCAGGAAATATTATGTGGCCAAATGAAGTTGACGTCTGTGGGCCCTGCCTCAATTGAAGTGTGCCATCGATTGGGCATTAAGAAAGACAAGGCTCGCCCCATCTTGGTCCGTTTTGGCAGTTACAAGGATCGTTCAACGGTATGGAATGCCAAAACTGCATTAAAGGGCTCTAAAATCTCCATTTCAGAGTTCCTTACAAAGCCGCGGCAGGATGTGTTCGCCGCGGCTAGGAAACATTTTGGATTAAGGCACAGCTGGTCGTCGGAGGGCACCGTCGTCGTTCTTCTACCGAACAAATCTCGAAGAAAGGTGGTAACGATGGCTGAGCTACAGCCGTTGTTGGAGCAGTATCCGCCGACGAACGATGGTCATCAGAATGACAGCAAACCGCGGTCCGGGGCTGGCTTAGGTGGAAATTCCAAGAAAGGTGCCACGCAAAAGTAAGACTTATGATATAAACAACTGTAAACCACTCAAATTGTTCGGACTATACACAATTTCTTTTAAATTCTTTTTTTTCCGGGTAGTTAATAATTTAATTGTGGCAAATTCTTGCAATGTTTGCGTATCTGTTTTCGTGTCGGTGATGTGACGTTTCGTTTTTTTTTGACGCACGTTTGACATCTGTCTGACGTTTCAAAAACCAAGGCACGTTCGTTTGATGCCACCGTAACGATACGTTCAATTTTGTCTTACTTGCGTTTTGTTATCATTCTTTGTTTTCCGATGATTAGTTTTACTTAGCTGTTTATATTTTACTCAATACGATCATCTATTTGTTTAATACGATTATTTCTTCATATTAAGTGTGATTTTGTAAATCTAGTTCAGTCAACCAGTGCCGATGGTAATTTTTATATTTTTAATTTATTTAGATTTCATTGATATTTTAGTTTTAAGTAGGTATATATATTTATATTATTTACATATATATGATTAATGATGATTATTTCTCGTGCTCATCTTCGGATGATGACTTTTTGAGTGCTCACAGCCACAGCAGTTGCTCTTCTTTGTCTGACTCTGACCCACTGCATGATAAACTTGTATCGGTTTTTCAGAGTAGCTCGTCTTTCCTATCCCTTGTGCACATCAACGCGCAGAGCATATTAGCTCACTATTCCGACCTTCTCGCATCCTTCAGCACCAGTGTAGTCGATGGTATCCTTGTTTCCGAGACATGGCTAAAACCTTCTCTTCCTTCTACTAGTTGTTCTCTTCCTGGTTTCCGGCTCTATCGCAATGACCGTGTGGGTGTGGGTGGAGGTGGAGTGGGTATTTATCTACGAAGTGACTTGCCTGCATCTATCATATCTTGCTCCCCTTCGCAGTATACAGGGTTCATTGAATATTTGTTTCTTGAAGTAATCCTTCATCATAAGAAAATCCTTGTAGGTGTTGCGTACAGCCCTAATGATAAGGTGAACTATTTCAGTTCTTTTGAGTCTATACTTGAAAACTTCTGTACTACTTATGATCACCTTATCATTATGGGTGATTTCAACACCTGCATTCTGAAGGATGACTCTCGATCCCAAAAACTTCTTTCCATTACCTCTTCTCTTAATCTTAACGTTCTTCCTCTTTCTCCCACCCATCATTCTCCTAACTCAAGGCCCTCTCTCCTGGATCTAATGATAGTCTCCAACACTGATGCTGTGTCAACTCATGGTCAGATGACAGCTCCTTTTTCCTATCACGACCTTATTTTCCTCGCTTATAAAGTGCGTCCTCCCAAGAAAAAGATCAAAGTCATTTTACAGCGTAATTTTCGCAACATGAACCTGGATCGTTTGAGTGAGGATGTCAAATGCGTGGATTGGTCACCGGTATTGAAAGCTGATACAGTTGACGCAAAGGTAGCTGCGCTTACTGTAATTCTCATACAGCTTTTTGATAAACATGCACCTATTCGGCCCGTGCGAATAAGGCATGCGCCGGCTCCTTGGCTGACTGACGCAATAAGACGGGTGATGACTAAAAGGGACAGAGCGAAGAAGAAACATAAGAAGGATCCAACTGATAGTAATCTAGCTGCTTACAAAAAACTGCGAAACATCTGTAACAGACTGTGTAGAAATGCGAAGCGTCGTTATATACACTCATCCCTTGACAATTTAACACAAGCTCAGACATGGAAATTTCTAATGTCATTGGGTGTGGGCCAGGCCACGGATACCTCCTTAGGAACCGTGGACCTAAACACTCTTAACAAACATTTCTCGACTCCTCCCGTTGTTCTCGATGACGCCACTAAGGCCATCTGTCTTTCCTATCTTTCAAACCTTGCCCTGCCTGACTGCCCTCCATTTATTTTTCAACCCGTCACAGAGGAGGGTGTCAAAAAGAGTATCCTTTCCATCTCCACAAAGGCGGTAGGTAGTGATAACCTAAGCGTGGTCATGTTGATTCCTATTCTGAATGACATTGTCCCTATCATCTCTCACATTATCAATTTCTCTTTGAGGGTAAATGTCTTCCCAACAGACTGGAAAAAAGCTTTTGTCATACCATTGCCTAAAGTAACTAATCCTACTGCCTTTTCCCACTATCGTCCTATCTCTATCCTTCCTGTCCTCTCAAAAGTCCTGGAAAGCGTTGTTCACAAACAACTTTATTCATTCTTAATCACTAATAACCTAACATGTCCCTACCAATCCGGTTTCCGTCCTTCCCACAGTACAGTTAGTGCGTTGCTGAATATTACTGAAGACATTAGGTCTGCTATGGACAACACCAAGCTCACCATTGTCGTGCTGCTTGATTTCAGCAACGCATTCAACTCTGTGAACTTTGAAATCCTACTTGCCATCCTTTACTCTATTAACATCTCACCCTCTGTGATCGAATGGTTTCGCTCTTACCTCCACGGTCGCCAGCAGAGCGTGAGGACCAACGATGCTTCATCGGACTGGTGTGCATTATCTGCTGGGGTACCGCAAGGTGGTGTTCTTTCGCCATTACTATTTTCAATCTTTATAAATAATATTTCTCGCGTAGTCTCTTCCCCGTACCACTTGTATGCCGATGATCTACAGATATACAGGCACTTTTCACTAGATGACGCAACAGAAGCTGTCACTGCGATTAATAACGATCTTACTGCAATAAAAACATGGGCTCACACATTTGGTTTGCTTGTTAACCCTAGTAAGTCTCAAGCGATGGTTGTAGGCAGCAGTAGGTTAAGAAGCAGACTTAATTTTGATGATCTTCCCTTTGTATGTTATGACGACGTCTGTATTCCATACACTAACAAGGCTAAAAACCTGGGTCTAATCATGGATAATACCTTGTCTTGGACTGCTCAAGTCAATGAGGTAAGCAGGCGCATGCATTATTCATACCACTCACTCAAACGACTCCAGTTCTTCCTTCCTCTCAACACGAAAATCATGCTTGCCCAATCCCTTCTTCTTCCTATTCTAGACTACGCTGATGTGTGTTATTTGGATGCGACTGAGGAGCAACTTAATAAACTTGAGCGCCTACAAAATCTCGCTATACGTTTTATATTTGGACTTCGAAAATTTGACCACGTCTCCCACTTTCGTGCTCAGTTAAAATGGCTCCCAATTCGACTTCGCCGTGATGTGCATATCCTTACTGTTCTCTACAATATCCTTAATGATCCTGCCACTCCTGAATACCTCCGCTCCCGTTTCCAACTTTTGCCTCCTGATCTCCGTTCTAGGCGTCCATGCATCACTAAGATGCTGGAATGTCCGAGAGCAAACACAAATTTCCTATTTAACTCCTTCTCTTCGCGAGCTGCTCGAATGTGGAACAAGCTTCCTAAATCGATACAAGACAGCCCTTCCGTTACTTCTTTTAAAAAAAGGCTAAAAGAGCACTACTTATCGATCTTATCTTGTTAAAATATTATTATGTATTATTCTATTATATTATAGTTTAGGTATGTAGTATTCTATTATATTATTGGTATATAAGTAATATGGTATGTAGTCAGTATAAGTAGTATATTTAACTTATGACTATGTATGTATGATTAATATGTAGTGTATATTTTCCTACTATTATTTAATCTTAATAATTGTGTACACATTCTTGTCCCCGCCTATATACTTATATTTTCTTACTTAATATTGGTTGGCTGGAAGAGATCTCTTCAAAGAGATAAGCTCGCCATTGTAAACTACATCTGTATCATTTTATAATTGTTTTGTTGTGTACAATAAAGAAAGAATACATATTCTATGTCTGTTTTCTTAAAACCAAGTTTTAAAAAATCGTTTACAGATATAACATTCAAATCTGAACCAGTGTCAAGTTTAAAAACATGGGTTATGTCCCTACCAAATAATAACAAAGTCTCATACCATTTGCTGTCCTTACGGTATCCGTGAATGTCCTCTAAAGTGGAAATATAGAACAGGTCATCTTCTTCGTTTTCTTCTTCTTCCAACATATGCACTTTACTAGCTCTATGAACACCGCACATCTTTTTAAAATGCCCTTTATAACCGCACAAAAAACACTTAGCACTCTTGGCCGCGCACTGCTCGCCCGCATCGCAGCCGGCCCCGCCGCAAGCCATACAACAGCGCAGCGCGCCCGCAGCCGGCGCGCCGCCCCGCGCCGCCGCCGCGCTCGCTCCACCAGCCAGCGGTCCGCGCCCGCCGCCGCGCCCCCGACCGGCGCGCCGCGCGCCGCCGCCTCGTCGGTTCCCGCGCGCCCACACGGCGTCCACGCGAGAGGATCCCGCCTGCACCTTCACTCCGTCGATCTCACGACTATCCTCGTTTGTTAATTCGCTGGTCTGGCATATTTTTATAGCCTTATCTAGTGTGAGTTCATCCGTTCGCAATAATCTGTCCCGCACTGAACCGTCGTAGACACCGCATACAATCCGGTCTCGAATCAACCCGTCCTCTAAATGTTCAAATTCACAGTGTTGACTCAGCAACTTTAGAGCTGTTACGTAATCGTCGATACTCTCACCGTTTTCCTGGCTTCTCGTGAAGAACTTAAATCTCGTCATAGTTGTATTAGTCTTTGTTGCAAAATGACTATTGAACAACTCAATTAATGAGGTTAGCTTCTCACGATCCTCCTCTTTCTTGAATTTAAAGGTCGAATAAACGTCGTAGCCATCTGGGCCGATGAGATTGACCAGTAAGCTAGCCTGGACACTGGTATCTTCCTTTTCAACACCGGATGCTTTTAAAAACACTTTAAATTGACGCAGCCATTTTCTCCACGCGTCGGCACGATTCACTAATTCAATCGGTGGACGTGCGTGTTCCATATTTATTTAATCACAGTATGATTTTAACAACAACTAATCACTTTTTAACGTTTTAGTGCAATTAAAATAACTATTTTATTTAAATTTCATAGCACCGCTGTCACCACCGTGTCTCGGATACGAACTGACTTTATTTGTCTACCTTCACACAGTGTCACATTTAACATTACAACAGATAGTGTGTTATAATTGTATTTTGTCGTGACCAGTCAATTTATGCTAGTGTTTAGAAAGAAGCCAGTTAGTAATTTAGAACTTGTATTATTTTATTTATTTATTATATTATTTTAGATATATTTATGGGAGACGCGACCGGTCAGAGCGTTGACGAGGTCCTGTGGTACGAGTGTCGCACTGTCCATATGAATAGAAACAATCCTCTTCGTTGACAAACGTTTATTTGGCACTGCACACGATATATTCAATATTGCGATCACAATAATAAAACAAGCGCGAGAGTTGGTAATCTCGGAGAGTCGCTGTCTGAGTTTCCAGACCGATCACCCTTGTTTGTACAATTTAATGGTGGTGACATTTAGAAACTGGACGCCGCCACATCACCCCCCTACGGAGTGAGGAAGATCGATTAAAGATCGAAAGGCCGGGCGAATTTAACTTTTCTACCCGATCGTGTAGTGTATTTAGGTGAAGGAAGTGAGGTATGATGATAATTGTTTGTGTTGTTTGTATTGGTTTGGGTGAGAGGTGTGTGTGTATGTAAGTGTGAATGAGCAGGTATGGAGACGGTGGGTGTCGGAACGATTGGTGTTACTGGAGTGTTGGAAAGTGTGATGTGCTGAGTATGAGTGTCTATTTAAGCAGGTTTTATCCGGTCTACACTCACGACTGTTTCCTTGTTGTCTATGACGATAGTGAAGGTCTTCTTGGTACGTCTCAAAACTGGATATGGTCCTGAATATGAAGGTTCCAGAGGCGGCTTCACGTGGTCAGCTCGCAAAAAGACATGCGAAGCTGTCGCAAGGTCCTTGAAAAGGAAGACACTCTTTTGACCATGTCGCGAAGCGGGTACAGCTCAAAACTGACATTGTAATTCTAAGTTGCGAAACAAGATCAGAAGGGTCAACTGTTAGCGAAGTTGTAGAAGACGCGATCATCTCACCAGGAAGATGTAGCGATTCTCCGTACACAAGCTCAGCTGCCGAAGCGTTCAGGTCTTCTTTCAGCGCCGAGCGCAAACCGAGCAGGACAATAGGTAAGGCTTTAATCCAAGGTTCGTTGCGGCACATCAGGGAGGCCTTGAGCTGCTAGATGATAATTTTTTCTCTTGCTCGTCTTAAGATGATTTTGAAAGTGCTGAAAGTCCACTCTTATAGACTCAGAGCCACTGAATGAAAAACTTCTTTCTACATTTAAACACAGTTCGCCATTCCTCTCCCTGGTGCACATTAATGCACAGAGCATACCGGCTCACTATTTTGATCTTCTCACATATTTTAGCACCAGCGTGGTTGATGCCATCCTAGTTTCTGAGACGTGGCTTAAGCCCTCTCTTCCGTCAATTTCTTGTTCTCTGCCAGGCTATCGGCTTTTCCGTAATTGTAATTGTAATTGTGCGTTGGGCTATTTTCCGCAACTCGATGTCAATGCGCCTATTTTGCGTGTGGGTAGAACAGCGATTACTCAAGCCACCCGATTTCCTGAAGAAAGCCCAGCAAGCCGGTGACGTTGCTCGCTACTTCAGGAAGGCCCCCGGGAACACCAAGGTACTTTGCCCTGTATGTGGCTAGCTCCGTGCACTCCAGAAGGACGTGAGCAGCTGTTTCATCTGTCTTCAAGCAGGCTCTGCAAAGAGGACTGTCAGTAACACCTAATACAAAAAGATATTTGTTAAAAGATCCGTGACCAGTAATAGCGCCGGTTGCCAGTCTAAGTTGGGATTTACTAAGACGTAACAGCTTGCGGGACAGACGACTGTTGATGCTAGGTAAGGCTTCCCTCGCCCGCCTGCACGTGTCTTGACTGGTCCAGTTCGTTTCGTGTAAGCAATAAGTCCTTGTTCTAAGCAGCGTGCGAATCTGCCTCGCCGGTATGGGTAAAATGGGTTCAGGTCCAATAGCCTTAGAGTCCGACCCCTGCGAGCCAATTCGTCCGCCGCGTCGTTACCTCGGCAGCCACTGTGACCTTTGATCCATTGTAAGGTCAGATGGTTGCTAGTACATACCTCAGCAAGTAGTTGATTGCATTGATAGATGAGCCCTGAAGTCATGGTGTTGCTACTCAGGGCTTGGAGTACCGCCATACTGTCCGAGAGGATTCGTATTGATTTCTCTTTTACCTTCCTAGACAATATGGCTGTAGCTGCCATTGATATCCCCAAACATTCAGCCTGGAAAACTGTGTTATAGGCGCCCAATGGTGTAGCTATTTTTATGTTTAGGTCTTCGGAGAAAACGCCTGATCCAGTACCTGTTCTCGTCTTTGACCCGTCTGTGAAGATCCTAAGCTCCCTGGGATTTAAGCCCTTGTAGCTATCGTCGTCATGCAGCTGGATCTTGTACTTTTTATCGAATACATACTGTTTCGGTATCCTGTCACTCGTGGCCATCAGTATCGGGATGTCCACGAAAGCTTTCTCAAGAATGCTCGTGTGCAGGACCTTGTTCTTGTTCCACAGGTTCAGAGCTCTAAGACATACCGCAGAGCATGCTGCCTCCTGTTTAATGAACAGGTTCAGCGGCGGAAGGTCTAGCAGGGCTTCAAGGGCTGCAGTAGGCCTAGTCCTCATACAGCCCGTGATCGCCATGCAAGCTAACCTTTGGAATTTTTGTAATTTGTTGATGCATGTGCTGAGTTCGCATCTTGTCCACCAGACCAGCGCTCCGTAGCTGACGATAGGGCGTATCACCATGCAGTAGAGCCATAGAACAATCCTCTGTGAGAGACCCCAACGCTTACCAATCATTCTATGGCACTGCCAGAAGATGATGCTGGCCATGTCTAATTTGTTATCAATGTGCTTGCTCCAGTTGAGTTTGTTGTCCAGGATTAAGCCTAGATACTTTACCTCGGTTGAAAGCTGTAGTGTTGCGCCAAACAGCCTGGGTAAATGGTAGTTGCCCAGTATTCGTTTGTGTGTAAACATTACCATTTCGGTTTTAGTTGGGTTGACTGAAAGGTCGTAGGTTGTACACCATCTCTCCACAATACGCAAGGCTGTTTGAGTGAGATCGCATACTGTATTGGCAAACTTACCTGTGATCAGTATTGCCAGGTCATCTGCGTACCCTATGGTGTAGTAGTGGTTCGCGTTTAGCTTGGTTATGAAGTCGTTGATAACCAGATTCCACAGCAGCGGGGACAGGACGCCTCCCTGGGGGCAGCCCCTTACCACAATCGCCGCCTGGGCGTTACCAGCGAATCTAACCGTTCGTTTGCTTAGCATGTTCGTTATCCACTCTGTCATTACCGGGTTGGCTCCGTGCTTCTGCAGGGCCTCTGCGATACTTGTAAAATTAGTTTTGTCAAAAGCACCTTCAATGTCTATAAAGGTGCCCAGACAGATTGCTTTTGCACCTATTGCCTCTTCAATCCGCGTTACCACCATGTGTAACGCAGATTCCGTTGACTTACCAGAGGTGTAGGCGTGTTGGTTGCTGTGCATAGGTATGTTTAAGAGCACATGGTCTCGTAATTCTCTTTCACATAGCCTTTCCAGCGTCTTTAATAAAAACGAGGTCAGGCTGATGGGTCTGTAAGATTTAGCGTTTGTATAATCACCCTTACCTGGCTTAGGGATGAATGTTACCTTCACTTCCCTCCAACCTTTGGGAATATATCTGTGTGCCAGGCACGATCTTAGGATGGCCAGTAGTATAGGTAGTAATTTACCTCCCTTATCCCACTGGAGGAGAGCCGGGAAGATGCCGTCTAGTCCGGCTGCCTTATACGGTTGGAAGCTATGTATTGCCCAGTTTAGTTTGTTGTAGGAAACTATTTCCTGGGCGTATTGCCAGCAGTCCTCCGTTGGTGTTACCATTGAGTCCTGCCATGTTATTTCGTCTACCAACTGACACCCTGGGAAGTGTGTTTCAAGCAAGGTTTGTTGGATCTCCTCAGACGACCTTGTAAAAGTACCATCGGGTTTTCGGAGACTTCCTATTTCGGAGTACGGCTGCTGAGCCAGTGTGGTGGTGCAGCGTTCGAGGAGGGACGAGTTAAGTAAAACGCTGGTTGATGTTGAAGATAGAACTGATTTATTGAGGAAATTATTAAGCTTTTACTCGTATACAAGGTTTTCATGGTCGTATTACGTAGGATGTTTAATGTTTACAATAGAAAAATGCTGACATTGATATTAGGGCATTACCCTGAGAATATCTGAAGGTTAAATAAACAGTGACGATGCCTACATATGGTTGGTATTTATTATAAGATTTATACGTCACGTTGGTTAGTCTATGAAACACATTATGAAGGTATTCCTATACTTCAAATAATTAAGGTATCGCCATACACTACATCATCCCCCTAATTTTTGAGACAAAAATTCGTGATTTTAGTTTACAATTTTTGGCTTAACTATTCTTAAATTCTAATTATACAACTTATTTTAATTTTACTGGTTATACAACTTATTTTAATTTGGTTACATGCTTTTTTTTTTTGTTTTACTTTTACATTTTATTACATATTACCATTGGTTAAATATAACAATAATTATTAACTATTTGATTAATATTGATATAGATCGTATTACATTGACCTTTTTGACTTACAAAAAAATTTTTGCTTTATAAATGGTATGGTTGTGTTCTGTTTTTATGCAGAACGTATTCTTTTCCTGAAATTAGTATTTTAACATTGACATCTTGATCTTCAATTACTGTATATGGTCCAGTATATACTGCGTCTAATTTCTCTCTATCTTCTTTTCTTACTAATAGTAAATCTCCTGTCTTATAACTAATTGGATTACATTTCTTATCAAATATTTTTTTTCTATTTTCTTTTGTTTTTATTAAGTTATTTCTAGCATCCTCTTGGGATTTTTGTAATCTATATCTTAATTCTATTGGGTATGAATCGAAATTATACATTGGATCTATGTTATCAATAATATTACTTGGTATTTTAAATTTTTTTCCAAACACAAGTTCATAAGGTGTATACTCTGTTGCCGTATGAACTGATGTATTATATGAAAAACACCAATATTGCAACCAATCACTCCATTTGTGGGCTTGATTTTCAGTTTGTATTCTTAAAAAGTTCCCTAAAGATTTATGAGAATTTTCTAAGGATCCCAAGGTCTCGTGATGATAAGCAGTTGATTGCAACTGTTTTATATTTAAAATATTGCATACGTCACGCATGGTAGATGAAATGAATTCGCTTCCCCAGTCTGTTCCAATTTCACGAGGAATGCCGTATCTTAGAATAAAATTATCCACGAATGCACGCGCGACTGTTTCGGTCTCCTTATTTAGAAGTGGATATGCTTCAACATACTTCGTGAGCTCGCACTGAATTGTCAATATATAGCTATACCCATTCGTGTCCTTGGTCAAGGGACCTACTAAATCCAAAAATATTTTATCAAATGCTGTAGTTGCCGTGCTGGTGATACTCATTGGTTGTTTCGTATGTTTCTGAAACTTCTGCTTTTGGCACTTACTACATTTTTTTACAAAGTTGTGTACATCCAATTCCATACCTGGCCAATAATAGGAACGTTTGATATTAAGTAACATTCTTCGAATGCCTGCATGGCCGCTAGTTGGCATGATATGGTAGTCGTTTAATATGACGCGCCGATCGTCTTCTTTGTATATTTTAATGACACCTTTTATTATACACAAACGCGGTCCGGACCGTTTTTGTACATTTATAACTTGAGTTAACTCCTTTATAACGTTTTTAGTGTCGTTATTTCGTATAATACAAATTTCTTGTATTTTTTGCGTCTCACAAAATGTGTTGTGATAAATGAGACACGCACGTCCATTCGGTATCAACGTTTAAAGACAAGCCTCCACATAATCTCGAAACACCTACATTATACAATGTTCGTACCTTGTACTAAAACTACCTACATTACATCTCCACCCTTAATTAACAATAACTCTAACAAGAAACAGAATCAGTAAATAACATGAAAAAGTAAACACTATCTTAAAAACTTGAACAAACCACTATAACCCCTTGGTGTATTGCTTTGTGTTTGAAAACAAATAAGCACTAGTCATATATTCCCCAAGAACGGGGTAACTTATAAAACTAGTACACACTCTTTTACAGTAACATATTTGTAATAAGAATCAATCAATTTCGAAACCATAAAAATTCGGACGTTTGCGCAAACGCGGCGGTCGACGGTGCTCGGTCTGCTGAGTGGGCGCAGCAGTCTGCGTCGACTCAGCCACTTCCGTCCCGACACCAACCTGATCAGGAAGCCTACACACCTGCGAAACGGCACGCTCCACCGACTGGGAGGGCGCGGCCAGCTGCGTCGTCCCCGCGGCGGCTGTAACAGGAGGCCGGCGCGGAGACGAGGCTGAGGCCGCCGACTGTACCGTCGCGCCCGCGCGCTGCCCCGGCGACCCCGGCTGCGCACCGGAACCAGACCCCGCGTTACCAGGGATACTCGGATACACAAGATAAGATCTCTTTTTAACTGGACCACGAGTTGACTTCTTTTCCTGTTCCGAAAAAGGTACAATCCTATCAAACCTTAATTTAATTTGTTCAGTATGCCTGTGTACAACCGAACTATCCTCTGCCAGAATATCGTAATCATTACTGCCTAATCTTTTCAATACTTTACCTTTTACCCACTTTGTAATACCCCCCCGATAAGTCCGATACCACACCAACGCCCCTGGCGTGAACTCGCGGCCAGTTACTTTTTGGCCCGTTTTCTGATCCGTGTTACTTTGCGGTCTCAGACAATCAAGCCGTGTACGCAGCGAACGCCCCTGCAATAGCTTCGATGGCGTCTGGCCAGTAGTACAATGTTCAGTATTACGATAAATAAGTAAGTATCTACATAGAGCCGTGTCTATGTCTATCCCCTGTAAGGTGGTCTTTTTAATCACCCGTTTGCAAGTTTTTACAGCGTTTTCAGCCGCCCCGTTTGACGAGGCATGATACGGTGCTGAAAATATGTGCTCCACGCCGTTTGAGCTTAAAAATTTCCTGAACTCCTCACTAGAGAATGGGGGTCCATTGTCGCTAACTACCTGTTTTGGTATACCAAAACGTGCCCAGAGCTCCCTTAATTTAGCTATAGTACATTTAGCTGATGTGGAAACTACCCTCACTATCTCAATCCATTTCGAGTAAGCATCGACTATGACCAAGAAAGTAGCGCCCCCTATCGGCCCCAGGAAATCCAGATGCAATCGAGACCACGGACGGCTAGGCCGCGGCCAGGCCAGTGGAGCTTGGCTGTCCGGCGCGTCCGCCACCCGCGCGCACACATCGCACGCGCGACACACCGCCTCCACCGCCTCGTCGATGCCTGCCCACCACACGTAACTACGCGCTAGCTGTTTAGTCTTAGTTATAACCATATGGGAATCGTGCAGTTCCCGCAAGATTCTTTCAACGCATTTCCTTGGCACGACCACCCTGTGGCCCCACATTACACATCCAAGCTCTTCGTAAAGCTCTTGCCTCCTATTGAAGTATGGTCGCAATTCTTTGATGTCGATTTCCTGTGGCCAACCACTACATACATAATTTAAAATCTGACCTAAAACGGGATCAGTAGTAGTCTCACTTTTTAACTGATTATAATCCAAAAGTAGTGCTTCGGTAGCAAAATGTAAATAGGTCTGTTCGGGGCATTCCGGCTCGCTACCTAACTTATTTTCTTTATGAGCTCGGGGCATTCCGGCTCGCTACCTAACTTATTTTCTATATCATACGTGACAGCGAATCGGCCACATTTACAGCCGAACTAACATATTCTATCTCAAAGTCATAAGCAGTGAGTATCAGAGCCCATCTCTGCAATCTGCTTGCTGTCATACTAGGCACCCCTTGGTGTGGCCCAAAAATGGTAACGAGAGGTTTATGATCTGTTCTTAACGTAAAATGGCGGCCATATAAGTACTGGTGAAATTTTTTTACTGCGAAAACTATAGCCAGAGCCTCTTTTTGAATCTGGCTGTAGTTCTGCTCAGCCGCAGTTAGCGCTCGCGAGGCAAACATGACCGGGCGCTCCGCCCCCCCCTCGCTGCACTGGCCCAATACCGCTCCCAGTCCTCGAGAGCTCGCGTCACATGTCACCACCAGCTGCGCCGCCGGGGAGTAGTGGGTCAGCGCCGTGGCCTCGCTCAGATGACGCTTTACCTCCCGAAACGCCCACTGCTGCTGTGCGCCCCAACACCAAGGAACCTCTTTTTTTAGACTCGCTCTATTTGAATTGTATTCTGCATGACATTCAATAAGTATTCTGTAAAGAATCTACATTGAATAAAATTATCTGAATCTGAATCTGAATCTAATAATTGGTAAAGTGGGCAAAGCAGCGTGCTTAAATTTTTTATAAACCGGCCATAGAAATTTACCATGCCTATAAAAGATCTCAACTCTGACACATCCCTAGGTTCAGTCATATTTAATATCGGTTTAACTTTGTCCTCATCCGCATGTATGCCCTCCTTATCCATTACATAACCCAAATATTTAACCCGGTCTACGAAAAAGGCACATTTTTCTTTTTTAAGCTTTAAGCCATATCCCTTTATTTTATCCAACACTCTCTTTAAAATCTGTATATGCTTATCCCTACATTCAGAGTATATTAACACGTCATCGAGGAAGGTAACTACTCCAGGTATGTCTTTAAACAAGTTCGCCATGATCCGTTGGAAAATACCCGGGCTGGACGAAAGGCCAAAAACTAGCCTGTTATACATGAACAAACCCCTATGAGTGTTAATTACTGTGTATTTTTTTGTTTCGTCTAACTCAATCTGGTTATAAGCCTGTGATAGATCAATCTTACTAAAATACTTACTTCCCCCTAGCAATGCAAATAAATCATTTATTTTCGGAACAGGATATTTGTCAACTTCTAGTACTGGATTCAAAGTTACCTTGTAATCTGCGCATACCCGAATATCCCCGTCTTGCCTGTTCGCAATAACTAGCGGTGTCGCCCACTCCGAGCTCTCAACGGGCTCGATGACGCCGGTGCGCAACATCGCGTCCAGGTGCGAGTCGACGCGGTCCCGCAGCGCGTAGGGCAGCGGGCGCGCGCGGCAGTACACCGGCACGGCGCTCTCCCGAACGTGCAGGCGAGCCTGCCCGCCGGTGAATCGCCCCAGTCCGCCGTCAAACAACTCAGCATAACTGGAATACAATTTGTTTACTGTATCAGATAAGTTTTTACTCTCCGTGACATTCATAGTATTAACATTCAATTTTGGCACTTGAATATTTAATTCGGCCAACCATTGCCTGCCTAATAAGGTCGTGGCTCCTTTGTTTATTACATACAAGTCCAATGTTTTGCTACGACCCTCATAACCCACTTTTGCCTCACAAAAACCTAATGGTTTAATTTTTGTTCCATCGTAAAAACTCAATGTTAAATCGCAATGTAACAATGGTAAATAACTAAACAATTGCTCGTAAGTTTGTTTACTGATACATGACAAAGCCGATCCGGTGTCCACTTCCATCACTAAGTCTTTGCCCTCAACTAATAAACACAAGCTCACCGGTTTATATTGCGACAGTGACATTTGCATCACTGGTTCTTCGTCTTCTTCCAAGTAGGATACATCACCGTCGTTATTTTGACCCGCACAAGCCTGCGAGTCTCCGACGTAGCAGCTGCCGGCCGTGCCCCGGCCCCTCCTCCGGGCCCCGCGCTGTCCCAACCGGCCGCCATTTTTTCTGAAAATGTGGTAAGCGATACGGTTTTCTGTATACTGGCGTTGCGTTATCTTTTAAATGTATTTTTTGCTTATAAAGATTTGTTGCATTTAATTTATCTCCCGGTAAATGAAAAATATCTGCAAATTTCGCACAAATGCTTGCTATGGTATTTTTAGGGTTCCGTACCTCAAAAGAAAAAAACGGAACCCTTATAGGATCACTTTGTTGTCCGTCCGTCTGTCTGTCTGTCTGTCTGTCTGTCAAGACCCTTTATCTCACGAACGGGTAAAGGTATCAGGTTGAAATTAATACCATATATTAGGATCCATGAACCACACAAGATCTGAAAATTTAAATTTTTTACAACGACGCAATCAAAAGATATGGCATTTTATGTACTCATCTCCATACATTTATTCAAAAATGAAAAACCTACAGGGTACTTCCCGTTGACCTAAAATTATGAAATTTGGCAAGAAGCTAGGTCTCACAGTACAAATAATGGGAAAAGTCTGAAATCATTAAATATTACAACTTTTCTCACAACTAATGGTAACCAATTGTGTTGAGCTCCCGTTTCAAGAACATTCATATATGAGAGGGGTCAAGTTGGATGGTAGCTGAGGCGATTTTTGTTGTAGTTCTATTTAAAAACGGGAACACTTACAAACTTGAAAATTGGTATGTTTATAGGGCATAGGCTATAAAATAACAACAAATAATAAAATTTGGTCAAGCGCGTGTCGGACTCAAAAAATCTAGCACATTAACTTACTGAAATTTCAACTAATACAATTATGTTTATGTGGTGGTACGGAACCCTCAGTGCGCGAGTCCGACTCGCACTTGGCCGGTTTTTTTTTCTTCTGTATTTAAACCATTTAATTTAAGCATTGAAAATAACAATTTTACTCTGTCTGCGTTATTTTTACATTTTGCAAATGAATAACATTCGTAGTCAGTTAAGGGTTTTATTTCCGGGGTGAAATTTTTCAAACTTACTTCTTCTTCGCGTGTGTTAAGTATTTTCACAAATAGTTTTCCATTTGTACTTCTTGTAACAGTGTTTGCGATAAAAATTCCTTTACAAATCTCACTAGATAAAACTACACAGTCTTTAGCTATTGTAGTTGGTATTGGTATTATTGTTTCACTTCTTGCCGGTAACGTAACAAGTGGTGTTTGCGCACACTTGCTGTCTACTGAATATAATTCTAAAGGAACTGTTATCACTGTACCGTTTTCCTGCAAAGTTATAGTTTCTTTTTCGAAATCTATATGACATTTATATTTTATCAGAAAGTCTTGTCCTATTATTCCATCAATATTTAGTGGTAACTTGGTGAACAAGTGGAAATCATGTTCAAAACTTGTTCCCTTTTCCCTATAAAGATTTAATTTGACATATCCATGTGAGGTTATTTTTCCTCCTGTGATAACCTGAACGCGTTCATAACTTTATCTTTTAAATATTTGTGTGAACGCATCCTTCTTCTGGTTCCGACCTTGTATGGTGGTGTTTGTGTCTCAGTGAAATAAATCACAATTAATTAATTTCGTGGTTTAATTTAATATATAACAATTTGACGACGATAAGAACGAACCACATGCAGAAATAAAAGTGAAATTGACTGCGGAGCATCATTTTTGTACCATAAATTAACGGTATAATTGTGCTGATTCATGGTTATATGACCAAATTAAGAAGTCATTTCGGAGGGAACCAATACAGACTGGTTGGTTGAGTGAATGGTTGGACTTTTCTCTGTTAAAGTCACGTCAAAGTAGGTGATGCCCGAGCTGTCAGATTCGGACCACAGTTCGGACTCGGAATATCAAACAGCAAATGATAACTTACCATTGAATTTACCCGAGAAAATCGCACTGGTCAGATCAGGTAAAAGAACTTACATCTATCAGTGTAATAAGGAGGAATTACTTCAAATAATTGCATTGGAAAAGCTGGTGATACCACCAGGGGCAAGTGTCGACGAGTTACGAAAACTGCTGAGTAATTTTTACAAAAGCAAAACTAACGATAACAACAGTGGTAATAAGAATCGACGGCTGATAAAAATGTCTTTATGTGGAGAGTTAAAACCATTTGACGGGGACAAATGGGAAGTTTTCGAACAGCAACTTGACTGCTTTATGCTAGTGAATGAAATCCCAAAGGAGAAGAAAGTACCACTTTTGATTACTAAATTATCAGCGAAAGTATTTGAAACTTTAACATACTTGTGTTCACCATCAAAACCAAACAATCTAACATATGAAGTGTTGTGTACAAAACTCAAAGAAAAATATGTAAAATCACTATCAACATTTTTGGAACGAGCTGAATTCAGGAAAAGAAACCAGCTGTCAAACGAAAAAGTGGAAGATTATGTATTTGAACTAAAGAAATTAGCCGCAAAATGTGCATTCAAAGATATGGATGACCAAATCAAAGAAAAATTCATTGATGGAGTGTGTTCCAAGTCAATTAAGTTTGAATTGATGAAGAGTTCAGCAGAATTAACATTGGAAAAGTGCGTAGATGTAGCACGGACAGTGGAAGCAGCTTTGATACACACAAATGGAGAGAAAACAGAAATGTTTTATCAAGCCAAGGCTAAACAGTCCAGTTACCAATCAAAGACTAAGAACAAACAGAATAGTCGATGTTTTTGCTGTGGAAAAAACAATCACATGAAAGCTGAATGCTCGTTGCGGAATAAATTCTGTTCGGAGTGTGGTCAACGAGGCCACATTTTCAAAATGAGTCCTAGGAAGCACAGAAGCACAAATGTACTCCAAATAACATCAAACTCAGAAGAAAAAACCGGCCAAGTGCGAGTCGGACTCGCGCACTGAGGGTTCCGTACCACAACATAAACATAATTGTATTAGTTGAAATTTAAGTAAGTTAATGTGCTATATTTTTTGAGTCCGACACGCGCTTGACCAAATTTTATTATTTGTTGTTATTTTATAGCTTATGCACTATAAACATACCAATTTTCAAGTTTGTAAGTGTTCCCATTTTTAAAATAGAACTAAAACAAAAATCGCCTCAGCGACCATCCAACTTGACCCGTCTCTTATATGAATGTTCTTGAAACGGGAGCTCACCGCAATTGGTTACCATTAGTTGTGAGAAAAAATTTAATATTTAATGATTTCAGACTTTTCCCATTATTTGTACTGTGAGACCCAGCTTCTTGCCAAATTTCATAATTTTAGGTCAACGGGAAGTACCCTCTAGGTTTTACATTTTTGAATAAATGTATGGAGATGAGGGCATAAAATGCCATATCTTTTGATTGCGTCATTGTAAAAAATTGAAATTTTCAGATCTTGTGTGGTTCATGGATCCTAATATATGGTATTAATTTCAACCTGATACCTTTACCCGTTCGTGAGATAAAGGGTCTTGACAGACAGACAGACAGACAGACAGACAGACAGACGGACAACAAAGTGATCCTATAAGGGTTCCGTTTTTTTCTTTTGAGGTACGGAACCCTAAAAAATGAGGAGGACATAGAAGATTCCATTAAAAATTTATACGAGGAACGTGAGACCTATTCCTTTAACAGTGTAAGTAGGGTACCTCCACATTTTGTGACACTAAATATTAATAATCAAAAAATTAATTTTCAACTTGACACAGGATCTGAAGTATCGGTTATATCATTAAAAGATAAAAAACAGTTTTTTGATAAATTTGAGTTGGAGAAATGTGATGTATTATTTAAAAACTTTGATCAGAGTCTCTCACAACCTTTAGGGATAATTAGAAATGTGCTGGTACAATATAACAATAATCAAAAACACTTAAATGTCTTTATAGTTCGTGATAACTGCCCCAGAGTTATAGGTCGTGACTGGCTTCATGCTTTGAATTTGTGGCCACCATGTCTACAACAATGTTTAAAAATAGGAACTAATGAATTTCAAAATATTTCAGATGCACGGCAACTCTTAAAAGACAGGTTTGTGGAAGTATTCTCTCCGGGTTGGGGAAACTTTAAAGGTGAAGTGATCACTTTAAAATTGAAACCAGATGCGACACCCAAGGCACTGCCAGCTCGTCGGGTACCATTTGCTCTTCGGGACAAGGTAAACAAAGAAATTAAACGTTTAATAGATAATGGCAGAATAACACCAGTAGAACAAAGTGCTTGGGCCACTCCTGTCGTTCCAATTTTAAAGCCGGATGATTCTGTTAGATTATGTGGCGATTATAAATTAACAGTAAATAAACACTTGGAAATGGATCACTACCCCTTGCCTCACGTTGAGGACATATTAAATACTTTAAGAGATGGAGAATACTACTGCGAACTTGATTTAAAAGAGGCTTATTTGCAGGCACCACTTAGTCCTGATAGCCAGGAATGTACCACTATTGTAACTGAAATAGGATCATACAAATATAATTATTTACCTTATGGTGTAAGTACTGGACCAGGATCTTTTCAGAGATTAATGTCAAAAAAGTTAAATGACATACCAAATACTATTGTATTTATAGATAACATTTATATTAAGGGAAACAGTTTACAAGATACTTTTGATACCGTATGTAAAGTATTAAGTAAATTGAAAGATTGTGAGTTTAAATTGAAACTTGAAAAATGTAAGTTTTTTACAAAAAGTCTAGATGTTTTTGGATTTCGAGTTGACAGGGAGGGTGTGAGCACTATTAAATCAAATATTCAACCATTACTAGATGCTAAAATTCCAAATAATTTATCAATGCTTAAATCATTCCTGGGCAAAATAAATTATTATGCACGTTTTTTGAAAGACATGGCTACAGTAATATCCCCCTTATATGAATGTACGAAGAAAGGTAAATTTAGTTGGACACCAGAATGTACCAACGCATTTGAAAAGATTAAAAAGAGATTAGCATCAGTAAATAACTTGAGACATTATGATCCAAATTTGCCTGTAATTTTAACTTGTGATGCATCAGACACAGGGCTGGGGGCAGTGCTGTCGAATAGAGATAAGAATGGTATAGTGAGACCAATCTCATTTGCAAGCAAGAAATTAAATGATGTAGAGCAAAAATATTCAACTATTGATAAAGAAGCAATGGCAGTTATTTTCGGTATAACTAAATTTTATAATTATATCTATGGTAGATTTTTCGAACTTGAAACTGATAATGCAGCATTAACAAGAATATTTGGACCAAATAAAAGCATTCCGAAAATGGCTGCTAAAAGATTGCAACACTATGCCATATTTCTCTCTGCGTTTAATTATAAAGTACGGCACATTAAAACATCCGAAAATCCAGCAGATTTCTTATCAAGAAATTCATTAAATAGCACCAAAGATATAAATAGCATTGAAAAGCAATATTAGTGTAATATAAGTAATATTTATAACATTGAGAGTTCTGATATCAAATCACTGGATTGGAAAAAGGTTCTATTAGAAACAAAAAAAGATGTGAACTTGTCATCGGTTATAAGATATATGACGGATGGATGGCCAGAAAAAAATAAAATAAGAAAAGAATTGTTACCGTATTATAATAGGTTAGCAGAACTAACTACTGATAGAGGTTGTGTATTTTGGGGCTACCGAATTGTGATACCAAATTCAATTCAGGATTCAGTTTTAACAGAACTTCACAAAAGTCATTTTGGTACCGTACGAATGAAAGAAATAGCAAGATCATATTTTTGGTGGCCCAATTTAGACACAGAAATTGAGTCAATAACTAAAAGTTGTTTAATTTGTTTACAAAATAGAAAAAGTCCACCCACAATCCAGAAACCATGGCCAATGCCTCCTTCAGCTTGGTACAGAATACATGCAGATTTTCTAGGTCCATTTAATAACAAAATGTACCTAGTAATAGTTGACAGTTACTCAAAATGGCCAGAAGTATTTGAAATGTCCAATATTACATCATTGCGTACAATTGAAGTTTTTAAAGCTGTTTTCTCTCGTTTTGGATACCCAGTACACCTAGTTACCGATAATGGACGAACATTTACAAGTTTAGAATTTCAAGAATTTTGTAAAATAACTCAGATTAAACATACCTTCTCACCGCCGTATCACCCAGCAACTAACGGAGCAGCGGAGAGGTTTGTGGATACATTTAAATCAGCCATTAAGAAAATAATACAAACCGGCAAAAATACACAATACGCCATAAACTTGTTTCTGTTTGATTATAGAAGCACACCTCAACAAACAACCGGAGTATCACCGGCTCGTTTAATGTTGGGAAGAGAACTAAGAAACAGGTTCAGTTTGATTCGTCCACCACCATTAGCAGAAGAAATAGAAAGGAAACAGCAAAATCTAGATCAGGGAAATAGACAAACAAAATTTGAAATTGGTCAGAAGGTTATGGTTAAAGATTACAGAAAAGACCGTAAGCCATGGGTTCTGGGTTTGGTTATTGAAGAGTCAATTCCAGGCGTCACTTATGTAGTAGATGTTGAAGGATTAACATGGAAACGTCATGTTAATCAGATGTTAGCATGTGCTCAAACTGTAGGTGAATAATTGTGTATTCGTAGTTGGATATGTAATGTGATTTAAAATCAAATTTAGTTAGATTGTTGTTTAAGTTGTTTCTTTTTGTTGTTGTATTTAAGTAAGTTGCTCTCTACACTTTGTGCGGAAGAGTGTGATAACCTGAACGCGTTCATAACTTTATCTTTTAAATATTTGTGTGAACGCATCCTTCTTCTGGTTCCGACCTTGTATGGTGGTGTTTGTGTCTCAGTGAAATAAATCACAATTAATTAATTTCGTGGTTTAATTTAATATATAACACCTCCTATACCGTTTACATATGTTTTCTTTGGAACGATGAACTCGCCTGTTGTCACTGCTACATCACGTTTGATCGCACTCAGTGATGCTCGTGTATCTATAAGCCATGTATATTGCTTACCGTTTACGGTAAACTGGGCTGAGTTCATGTTGTTGTATGCTAGTACATACTTTTTAGTTACGAAAAAACTGAAGGTCCGGTGAATCCGAATCTTCCTTCTGATTTGTCTTTTCGTGGACCGTATTTACTTGATGCCTCGCTTTTCGCGTATTCGGCACATTTTTTCCGCTTATGGGATTGCCATAATGTTTGTTAGGATTGCTTGTAAAGATTCTAGAAAATCGTTTCTTTTTCGTATTATATCGTGGAACGTGTGGTTGTAAACTTTTAAAGTTTCCTACGTTACCACGGTAATTTGCTTTATTTGCAAACCCTCGATTACTTGCTTTACATGCGTAAAGAACTCGCTCCTCTGGCCTTGAAGGAGTCATGGATGTTTCTTCATCCTTTGCCGCTTGTATTGCGTCTTTTAGCGACGTGTGACCTCGCGCTGATATGATAGTACTTAATTTTTCATCACGCAATCCATCCGCGAATCGGTGGATCGCTTGTTTTTCATTTATAGGTTTCAGAATTTTGTATGATTCGGTCTTACCATTTGCCTGAGCTATAGTTAGGTTTACGAAAAGTTCTTCTAACTCTCGACCGAATTGTTCAATTGACCTATTACCTTGTTTCACAGTTAGCAGTTTTTTCTGAAGCGCAGTGTCTGATTTATTGACTAACAACTCCTTTTTTATTTCATCTACCAATTGTGTTACAGTGGAATATGATTGCGATAACCTAAGTTTAGCGGCGTGAGACAATCTAGTTTTCAAAACAAAGTTGATTAGGAGTTGTGCATCAGTATCGATAATCATAGTAGAGTACAATTCTATTGCGTCGATCAGCTGTTCCGTGACTGTCTCGCAGTCGTTCATGATGGGTAACAAGGACACAGCCATCTTTAAATCAAACTCTTGTTTGGTTCCCATGATTTTCTCTTCGTAATCTATTATTTTCTGATATATTATCTGTACTTTTGAGCTGAAACTTTCAATTAGTTTCCAATCTTCAGTTGTGATTTCTGCTTTTTTCAACTTGTTTGCGTAGTCTCCTAAATATTTTCTGAAATCTTCAACTGAATCTCTTGCAACCGTAATTTTTTCTTGTGCTGCCTGTTATTTCCTACGATCTGGACCTAGTTTCCTTAAGTATTCTTGAATGCTTTTTAATTTGTCATGAATTTCTTGGAGTTCAGACATTTAGACATAATTCATGTAATAAGAAAAAAAAAACACTATCACTTACAGTTTACTCGCTTCTTCGTTGTTCGAGTCGCTCGTTCGTTATGTACTCGCACTTTACTATACACTTTTACACTTGTACACTATGACGCATACTTATGGCGGTGGCCTGCCGCTCTATCTTCTTGGTGAGGCACTTGTGATTTTTTCACTTTTTACGGCTCGAAACCCAGGTTATGGCCTAGCACTGCCTGGAAGCAGTGGTCTGGCAAGGGTCGCCATGTGGTGGTGCAGCGTTTGAGCAGGGACGAGTTAAGTAAAACGCTGGTTGATGTTGAAGATAGAACTGATTTATTGAGGAAATTATTAAGCTTATATACAAGGTTTTCATGGTCGTATTACGTAGGATGTTTAATGTTTACAATAGAAAAATGCTGACATTGATATTAGGGCATTACCCTGAGAATATCTGAAGGTTAAATAAACAGTGACGATGCCTACGTATGGTTGGTATTTATTACAAGATTTATACGTCACGTTGGTTAGTCTATGAAACACATTATGAAGGTATTCCTATACTTCAAATAATTAAGGTATCGCCATACACTACACCAGGACTTTCCTTACCCGATTAGCTTGTTCGAAGGTTTCAATACTGCTGGAGAATTTCCTCCATGATCCAGTACTCATGTATCTTAATCGTTTTTTGTATTTAGATTTAGCCGCCGTATATGCGTCCCAATCTTTGTCTGCCGTTGTGTTCATAGCCCTATTCAATTTCTGCCTAACCTTTTGTCTGAGACGCTGTAACTCCGGACCCCACCATGCTTGGGGTGCTGTGGTGGAGAGATTAGGGGGCATGTATCTTCATAACTATCAGTTAATGTGTTTAGCTTCTATTTGTGCTACATCCTCCAGCTGCTCAGGAATGTCTATCCTTGCTAGTCTCTGGTCGAACGCTTTGGCGTACCTGAGTTTATCGGTTTTACGAGGATTCCTGCGGGGCGGTATGGGAGGAATATGTACTCGTAATTGAAATCGTATCCATCTATGGTCTGAGCACGACGCCTCAGGGGATACGTGCCATCCCTCGATAAAACACATCGCTTTGTCAGATGCTAGCGTTAGGTCAATTATTGTTCTACTGCGTCTCGTGACGAATGTTGGTTCTGAACCTATATTCACTAAGTTAAAGTTTTTAGTAAACAGATATTCGACAAGAGTCTTACCTCTGTTGTTGCATGTTTCCATCCCCCATAAGGTATGATGTGCATTGGAGTCGGTTGCCACTATGATTTCGATTCCATTGTGCTCGCAGAAGCTGACTAGCCTTGTCAAGTCATGTGGCGGCGGGTCCTCGCCCTCAGGCATGTATGCCGAAGCAACGACCAAGTCTGACAAGTGCTGCCCGTCTTCAGTTTGTACTCGTATGGCACACAGGTCTCTGGAACAGAATTCCGTGAGTGGTTGTGCTCTTACGTTGTCGGTAGTATAAATACATGTTCGAGGAATGTCATGATCATTTGTAGTATAAAGCTTACCTCCAAGATTAAAGAGGCCTCTTATTCGGCCTGCTCTGATCCTCGGCTCTTGGATCAGTACGATCGCTGTAGTGTGAACCTCCACCCATTTTCGCATTTAAGCCGTTGCTGTTTCGCTGTGGTGAAGGTTTGTTTGGAGGATTTGGAGGTTAGCCGACGAGGGGATCGCCATCATTGGGTGATGATTCCCCCGCCCCCCGGCCAACCTCCAACTCCATCTCGGCAAACGCCCTCGCCGCCTCCTCACCCAGCGAGTACGGGGTGTTGGGTTCACTGTCCAACATCTCGCTCTCCCGGGCGTCGGGGCAGGGAGAGCTAAGGAGTAACTGCTCCTCCTCTAGTCCAGCAGTCTTCTCCTTAGCCGCTTGTTAATTAGGCACATTTCTACCTGTTTGCACGAGCTCGGATGTACCGGCTCCTGTATCGCCAGGCGGGAGTTCGTAGAACTTACCTCCCGGCCCTTGGAACTTGATGTATATTGCACCAAGTCCGCAGGCCAGGCGTCGTCCTTCCGCCATGATGGCCGGAACCATGTCTTCCGGCACGGAGGCTATTACAAACCACCCCTACTTCTGTCTTTGAGTGGTAGGCAGAACCAGCCACTTGTCACAGCCTGCCCAGGAGTTCTGGTACATGAGCGCATGACCGATGTCTGTTGGACTGCCCCACATACCTTCGGCGTCTGGGACCAGAAACCCTACGCGTACCCTCTTCGGCATCTCCGACGCATTCCTGAGTACCAGCTTTTCGCCGGATGGCAGGGCCATGTCAGAGATGGCCGACCTTACCCAGTCCACCGTCCGTTGATCAGCACACCACAGCTTCAGAGCACCTTCCACCCGCGTTGGCTTACCCCTGAAAACTGGGCCCTTGCTGACCACGGACGGTGCCCGTGCCTGCCCCACCGCTTCCTGCACCAACTGGTATTGCAGACGCCGTTGTATCCAGGTCGTGGCCTCGGCGTCCATGACCCTGTTTCCTTCAGCGAGTATAACTACGCCGATGTCCGTTTTCGCCGCGGAAACGTAGGATGGCGGCGTGACCCGAGGAGGTTCCGCCACACATTGCTTTTTGGCCTCGCCTCGAGGGGATTTACTCTCATCGATACGAGCCCTCTTAGCAACAGCGGTTTCGTCTGCCTTCCCGTGTCCCACAGCAGCCCCCTGTTTCCAGGCGGCTATGCCCCCTCTACCGGCACGGAACACAGAGCGCGGTACTGGTCGTTGAGTTGCCCCTACGCCAGCGCCTTGCCCGCTTCCAGCACTCGGTCCCTGGCCTGTGGAGGCCGGGACTGTCAGCAGATTGGGCTCGTTCATCGACGCAGCTTGCTCAGTGCGTTGCCGGGCATTGAGTCGCTGTTTTTTATTTGGCTTCTTCTAACGCCGCACCTCCTGGAACGGCGTCTCAGCCTGTTGTTTGCTCCGGCATTGAGCATGCTCGGGGAGGCCGTGAGGCGCTTTCCCAGTACCACCTGCCCAATGCCAGGCTTGTTCAAATTCTGTAAAATTTTTGGCACGGTTTTCCCCAGGCACCATAGCATTTTTCGAGCCTTCGGGTTTCCCCTGAAGGCCACCAACATTGGTTGGGTTTGGCGCACAGTTGCCCCCCCCAGAATACGAAGGGCTGCCCGAAGCAATCCCATTCCCAACCGAGGCCAGGTCCGGGCGTGCTCCCGGGAAGGGTTTCTCCGGCAGAGCCGGTACCCTCCTGGGGTAGTTTATTTTTGCTGGGCGCACTAATGTTTCCTAGTTTTGGGCCTAGGTGGGTTTATAGGTCACAGTGGCAATAGAAACTGAAGTAGCTATTACCATTGCGCCCTTGGTGCCCTGCTCTTTTATCCGGGCTTGGGACCGGCATTACGGATTCCATTGTACCTCCCTGGTCCTCCAAAAGAGACCCGTAATGGCAGAATTTTGCGGTCCTAAAAATGGACTTTATTGCTTCCGAAAATACTAAAAGTATATCGGAACCTTCGGCGCCCGAGCCCGTCTCGCACTTGACCGGTTCTTTTTAGTTAACTTGCCACTCTGGAATAGGAAATTCATTAAAACTTGCTTGAAATGAAAAATGTAGGAATTTTAATTTTAGGCTTAACCTTAGCGGCCACGCCTGAATTGACCCCATTCACAAACTTCGCCCCATTTTAGACAAAAAGTCAAAATTTTACCCTTGATGGCTCAGTTTTTGGTAAGCACGGGAAAAATCACAATTTGTCCGCAGGGGAATGTGTTCGTGTTGTTTTATTTTCGCATTTTCTTTCTTTCTTTCCTTCCACAAGTACCTACAGAAAATGCAACAGAAAGAGTATGGCTTCTGCTCATTTGGCAAAATCTGCTGTTTCTAATTTTAACAGGCATGTTTTTAGTAGCCGTTAAAATTAGCTGCTCTTGTTTATGGTTTCTGAATACCATTTTGCAGTTAAACGGAAATTTAGTAGTTTGGTTAAAATTTACAAATGCCAAAATCAATTTACTCCCGTCATTTGATTTTGACAGTTGCGTACAGAAAAGCAAACGGTTTAGCGACATTTAAATAAATTTAGGAAATTTAGCGGCCGCGCTTGAATCGACCCCAATAATGGACTAGATAGAGACGATTTGTTGCCGAAAGGGTCGAAAACCGTCCCTTTTCAGTCAGTCTGGCAACTTCTTTCCGATCCCACCTGACGTTTACCTTTCTTTTGTCTATGATTTTCTTTCATTTAAGTTTCCGAAGAAGAGAAGGATAGCTTTATTTGAAATACATAAGTAAGAACGAAATAGATAACTTTTTCAATCATGCAATCATTCACTCTTTTTTATGTAGTGGCAACCAAAGATTTCGGACCTCCTTGCTTCACTCGGAATAGATACCTTGCTAATTTATTTTAGTAGAGGATGACATCTGCCAACATGTCACAACCCCATTATCGATGATCCATAGAAAATATTCAAAATAACCTGTCAAATCCATAGAAAAACGCCTACACCACCTAGTGACGAATTATTTCTTTAATCCTCCTTCTAAGCACCTTTATTTTTCTGTGAGTGGCAACACAAGCAAATTTAGTTATACGTCGGCTCTTCACGTTGGCCAACGGGCGCGGCCAACGTCTACTGGGCCCGTTTGCGTGAGTTGGCCGTTTTCGACAAACGCTGGCCGGCGTGCCGCCGGTTGTCGGTTTTTGTGCAAAAAGCTTGAAAATAACGATAACGAACAATAACGATAAAGAGGAAAAAAAAGTGTCAACAATAACGAATTTAATCACAAAGCTCCATCTGGCGGCGAATGAGGGAATCTCAGGCTTACTATTCTAGTCTACTTATAAAATCCACTTAACAAGTCGATAGCGCGTTTATAAATCTAAGTGCGCCATCAATCGGTGAATAGTATTGTAGTGTTCCAGTTAAAATTAACTGCCAATAAAAAAATATTTATCTATCAGTTTTACTATATCAAACCCAAAAAGTTGTATATTTTTAGAAAGCCTTTAAAAATACCTTTCAATAAATATAATTTTTATAGTGCAAGGTCTTAAGGAACCGAAGATATGGTGCAGTGCAAATTCAGATGTACCTGATGATAGGTGGTAATAAAAAAAACCGGCCAAGTGCGAGTCGGACTCGCGCACTGAGGGTTCCGTACCACCACATAAACATAATTGTATTAGTTGAAATTTCAGTAAGTTAATGTGCTAGATTTTTTGAGTCCGACACGCGCTTGACCAAATTTTATTATTTATTGTTATTTTATAGCCTATTCCCTATAAACATACCAATTTTCAAGTTTGTAAGTGTTCCTGTTTTTAAATAGAACTAAAACAAAAATCGCCTCAGCAACCATCCAACTTGACCCCTCTCTTATATGAATGTTCTTGAAACGGGAGCTCACCACAATTGGTTACCATTAGTTGTGAGAAAAGTTGTAATATTTAATGATTTCAGACTTTTCCCATTATTTGTACTGTGAGACCTAGCTTCTTGCCAAATTTCATAATTTTAGGTCAACGGGAAGTACCCTGTAGGTTTTTCATTTTTGAATAAATGTATGGAGATGAGGACATAAAATGCCATATCTTTTGATTGCGTCGTTGTAAAAAATTGAAATTTTCAGATCTTGTGTGGTTCATGGATCCTAATATATGATATTAATTTCAACCTGATATCTTTACCGTTCGTGAGATAAAGGGTCTTGACAGACAGACAGACAGACAGACAGACAGACAGACGGACAACAAAGTGATCCTATAAGGGTTCCGATTTTTTCTTTTGAGGTACGGAACCCTAAAAAAAATATTTCCGGATTGTATCAAACCTAATAAATTGTATATCGTTAGAAAGATTGTTAAATTTCCTTTCGTTAAACACCACAACCAAAACCAGGTTTTCTATAAGCAAGGATTTGGGTCGTGCAAATTTCACACTAGGATTTTGACAAGGGGTCCAACAAAATCACGTTTTTTAACTATCCTTAACGGATTAAAAAAATAAAAATAAATAAAATAAAATAATTTTATTTCAGACCGTGATCCGTGACTAAACCGAATTAAACCGAACGAATTGTATATCATTAGAAAACTTATTAAATTACCTTTCATTTCACATAACAAATAAGGCTGAACATATTCTTAAAACTGTAAAGTTTTGGAACGAAAACTGAAATGTCAGTTTTAACTGTCAAATAGAGCGCCAAGGGGACGTCTACTACGACTGTGCTTCAATGCGTTTTTAATGGTTAAATCCTTCAATAAACAGTTATAAGAGTATAAAGCAAGTGTTTAAATACGAAGGCCACCTATCGACAAAAACTAGGATTTTTCAACTAGCCATACCAGATCAAACCCAAAAAATTATATATCGTTATCATCCAACATCACAGCGATGACCAAAGGTATTCTAGAACATAGGGTAAACGTCATGCAAAATTCACAGTAGGATTTTTCATAAAGGTCAAACAAAATCCCATTTTTGAACTAGCCTTACCGGATTAAACCGAATAAGTTGTATATTGTTAGTACTCGTAAGCCTATTAAATTACCTTTCATTCAATACCACAGCAACGACCAAAGGTATTCTAGAAACTAGGATTTAGTTCGTGCAAAGTTCAATGTAGGATTTTGATAAGCGGTCTAACAAAATCCCATTTTTCAACTAGCTCTACCAAATCAAACCCAACAAATTGTATATTGTGAGAAAGCCTATTAAATTACCTTTCATTAAATAGCACAGCGATGACCAAAGGTATTCTGGATCATAGGGTAAACGTTGTGCAAAGTTCACAGTAGGATTTTTCATAAAGGTCAAACACAATCCCATTTTTGAACTAGCCCTACAGGAATTAACCGAATAAATTGTGTGTTGTTAGAAAGCCTATTAAATTACCTTTCATTCAATACTACAGCAACGACCAAAGGTATTCTAAAAACTAGGATTTGGTTCGTGCAAAGTTCACTGTAGGATTTTGATAAGCGGTCTAATAAAATCCCATTTTTCAACTAGCCCTACCGAATCAAAACCAACAAATTGTTTATTGTTTGAAAGCCTATTAAATTACCTTTAATTCAGTACCACAGTAATGACCAAAGGTATTCTGGAAACTAGGGTTAACATCGTGCAAAGTTCATAGTAGGGTTTTTCATAAGGAGTCCAACAAAATCAAATTTTTCAACTAGCCCTACCAAATCAAACCAAACAAACTGTATATTATTAGAAAGTCTATTAAATTACCTTTCATTCAGTTCCACAGCGGTCACCAAAGGTATTCTGGAACATAGGGTTACCATCGTGCAAAGTTCACTGTAGGATTTTGATAAGCGGTCTTATAAAATCCCATTTTTCAACTAGCCTTACCGAGTCAAACCCAACAAGTTGTATATCGTAAGAAACCTTATTGAATTATCTTTCATCCATCATCACAGCGATGACCAAAGAAATTCTGAAACATAGGGTAAACGTCGTGCAAAGTTCACAATAGGATTTTTCATAAAGGTCAAACAAAATCCCATTTTTGAACTAGCCCTACCGGATGGAACCGAAAAAATTATATATTGTTAGAAAGCCAATTAAATTATTTTTCATTCAATACCACAGCGATGACCAAAGGTATTCTAAAAACAAGGATTTGGTTCGTGCAAATTTCACTAAAGGATTTTGATAAGCGGTCTAACAAAATCCCATTTTTCAACTAGCCCTACCAAATTTAACCCAACAAATTGTTTATTGTCAAAAAGCCTATTAAATTACCTTTCATTAAGTACCACAGCAATGACCAAAGCAATTCTTGAACAAAGGGTAAACGTCGTGCAAAGTTCACGGTAGGATTTTTCATATGGAGTCCAACAAAATCCCATTTTTCAACTAGTTCTACCTACTCAAACCGAACAAACTGTATATTGTTAGAAAGCCTATTAAATTATCTTTTATTCAAATTTACAGCAATGACCAAAGGTATTCTGAAAAAAAGGGTAAACGTCGTGCAAATTTCACAGTAGGATTTTTCAGAAGAAGTCCAACAACATCCCATTTTTTCAACTAGCCCTACCAAATCAAACCGAACAAAATGTACATTGGTAGAAAGTCTATTAAATTAACTTTCATGCAACGCCTCAGCGATGACCAAAGGTAATCAGAAAACTAGGGTTAACATCGTGCAAAGTTCAAAGTAGGATTTTTCATAAGGAGTCCAACAAAAACCCATTTTTCAACTAGCCCTACCGAATCAAACCAAACAATCTGTAAATTGTTAGAAAGCCTATTAAACTACCTTTCAATAAGTTTCACAGCGATCACCAAAGGAATTCTGGAACATATGGTAAACGTCGTGCAAAGTTCACTGTAGGATTTTGATAAGCGGTCTAATAAAATCCCATTTTTCAACTAGCCTCACCAAATCAAACCCAACAAGTTGTATATCTATAAAAATCTTATTAAATTATCTTGCATACAACATCACAGCGATGACCAAAGGTATTCTGGAACATAGGGTAAACGTCGTGCAAAGATCACAGTAGAATTTTTTATAAAGGTCAAACAAAATCCCATTTTTGAACTAGCCCTACCGAATTAAACCGAATAAATTGTATATTGTTAAAAAGCCTATTAAAAAACCTTTTATTCAATACTACAGGAACGACCAAAGGTATTCTAGAAACTAGGAATTAGTTCGTGCAAAGTTCACAGTAGGATTTTTCATAAAGGTCAAACAAAATCCCATTTTTGAACTAGCCTTACCAAATAAAACCGGAAAAATTGTATTTTGTTAGAAAGCCTATTAAAAAACCTTTCATTCAATACCATAGCTACGACCAAAGGTATTCTAAAAACTAGGATTTAGTTCGTGCAAAGTTCAATGTAGGATTTTGATAAGCCGTCTAACAAAATCCCATTTTTCAACTAGCCTTACCGAATCAAACCCAACAAGTTATATATCGTTAGAAAAATTATTAATTTACCTTTTATCCAACATCACAGCAATGACCAAAGGTATTCTGGCCAAAGGTATTCTGGAACATAGGGTAAACGTCGTGCAAAGTTCACAGTAGGATTTTACATAAAGGTCAAACAAAATCCCGTTTTTTAACTAGCCCTACCAGATTAAACCGAAAAAATTGTATATTTTTAAAAAGGCTATTAAAATAACTTTTAATCAATACCACAGCTACGACCAAAGGTATTCTCGAAACTAGGATTTAGTTCGTGCAAATTTCAATGTAGGATTTTGATAAGCCGTCTAATAAAATCCCATTTTTAAACTAGCCTTACCAAATCAAACCCAACAAATTGTATATCGTTAGAAAGCCCATTAAATTACCTTTGATTCAATACCACAGCGATGACCAAAGGTATTCTGAAATATAGGGTAAACGTTGTGCAAAGTTGACAAAAGGATTTTACATAAAGGTTAAACGAAATTCCATTTTTCAATAAGCCCTACCAAATTAATCCGAACAAACTGTATATTTTTAAAAAGCCTATTGAATAACCTTTCATTCAATACTACAGCAACGACCAAAGGTATTCTAAAAAAAAAAAACCGGTCAAGTGCGAGTCGGACTCGCGCGCCGAGGGTTCCGATATACCTATAGTATTTTTGGAAGCAATAAAGTCCATTTTCAGGACCGCAAAACTAAATTTGTTTGTAAAGGTTTTTTGCAGATTTCTGAAAAACTGTGCAACTTAGAAAGATCGTTTTATTTTTGCTGTAAAGTTTACATAAACCTCTGTCAACTGTAATTAATTCAGATTTTCCCTTACTCAAACTTCGGAGATAAGGGGGGGGGAATGGTATTTTTTTTGACATTTTTCATCATAACTTGAAAACTAAGAAACTTAAAAAAATACAAAAATATATTTTAAAATGTACAAGTAAAGCCCTTTCATATGATACCCCACTCGACCTAGTAGCGACAATTTGAAATTTGGCCCCCCCTATTTTGGCCCCCTTTACATTAATAATCATACTTTTTTCAAAAAATTTTCATGTGCAATTAAGTTGGGCAACTATATTCTAAAACTATTCCAAATTTCAGCTCGATAGCGTAAGTGGTTGCTGAGATATAGAGGTGTGACAGACAGACGGACAGACAGACAGAGCGGCACCATAAGGGTTCCTTTTTTTTACCATTTTGGTATCGGAACCCTAACTAGGATTTCATTTGTGCAAAGTTCACTGTAGGATTTTGATAAGCGGTCTAACAAAATCCCATTTTTCAACTAGCCCTACCAAATCAAACCCAACAAGTTGTTAATTATTATAAAGCCTTTTAAATGAACTTTCATTAAATAGCACAGCGATGACCAAAGGTATTCTGGAATATAGGGTAAACGTTGTGCAAATTTCAAAGTAGGATTTTTCATAAAGGTCAAACACAATCCCATTTTTGAACTAGCTCTAACGGAATTAACCGAATAAATTGTATATTGTTAGAAAGCCTATTAAAAAAACTTTCATTCAATACCACAGTAACGACCAAAGGTATTCTAAAAACAAGGATTTGGTTCGCGCAAAGTTCACTGTAGGATTTTGATAAGTGGTGTAACAAAATCCCTTTTTTCAACTAGCCCTACCAAATCAAACCCAACAAATTGTTAGTTAAAAAGTTTATTAAATTACCTTTCATTTAGTACCATGGCTAAGACCAAAGGTATTCTGGAACAAAGGTTAAACGTTGTGCAAAGTTTACAATAGGATTTTTCATAAAGGTCAAACAAAATCCCATTTTTCAACTAGCCCTACCAAATCAAACCATACAAACTGAAAGTTGTTAGAAAGTCTATTGAATTACCTTTCATGCAACGCCTCAGAGATGACTAAAGGTATTCTGTAAACTAGGGTTAACATCGTGCAAAGTTCAAAGTAGGATTTTTCACAAGGAGTCCAACAAAATCCCATTTTTCAACTAGTCCTACCTAATCAAACCAAACAAACTGTATATTGTTAGAAAGCTTATTAAATTACCTTTCATACAGTACCACAGCAATGAACAAAGGTATTCTGGAACATAGAGTAAACGTCGTGCAAAATTCACAGTAAGATTTTTCAGAAGAAGTCCAACAACATCCTATATTTTCAACTAGCCTTCTTCTCGAAACTAGGATTTAGTTCGTGCAAAGTTCAATGTAGGATTTTGATAAGCCGTCTAATAAAATCCCATTTTTAAACTAGCCTTACCAAATCAAACCAAACAAACTGTATATTATTAGAAAGCCTATTAAATTACCTTTCATGCAACGCCTCAGCGATGACCAAAGGTATTCTGAAAACTAGGGTTAACATAGTGCAAAGTTCAAAGTAGGATTTTTAATAAGGAGTCCAACAAAAACCCATTTTTCAACTAGCCCAACCGAATCAAACCAAACAATCTGTATATTGTTAAAAAGCTTATTAAATTACCTTTCTACAAGTTTCACAGCGATCACCAAAGGAATTCTGGAACATAGGGTTAACATCGTGCAAAATTCACTGTAGGATTTTGATAAGCGGTCTAATAAAATCCCATTTTTCAACTAGCCTTACCAAATCAAACCCAACAAGTTGTATATCTATAGAAAGCTTATTGAATTGTCTTTCATACAACATCACAGCAATGACCAAAGGTATTCTGGAACATAGGGTAAACGTCGTGCAAAAGTCACAGTAGGATTTTTTATAAAGGTCCAACAAAATCCCATTTTTGAACTAGCCCTACCGAATTAAACCGAATAAATTGTATATTAGTATAGAGCCTATTAAATACCCTTTTATTCAATACCACAGCAACGACCAAAGGTATTCTAGAAACTAGGAATTAGTTCGTGCAAAGTTCACAGTAGGATTTTTCAGAAAGGTCAAAGAAAATCCCATTTTTGAACTAGCCTTACCAAATTAAACCGAAAAAATTGTATATTGTTAGAAAGCTAACAAAAAATCCTTTCATTCAATACCACAGTTACGACCAAAGGTATTCTAAAAACTAGGATTTAGTTCGTGCAAAATTCAATGTAGGATTTTGATAAGCCGTCTAACAAAATCCCATTTTTCAACTAGCCTACCGAATCAAACCCAACAAGTTGTATATCGTTAGAAAGCTTTTTAATTTACCTTTTATCCAACATAACAGCGATGACCAAAGGTATTCTGGAACATAGGGTAAACGTCGTGCTAAGTTCACAGTACGATTTTTCATAAAGGTAAAACAAAATCCCGTTTTTGAACTAGCCCTTCCAGAATAAACCGAATAATTTGTATATTGTTAGAAAGCCTACTAAATTACCTTTTAATTAATACCACAGCTACGACCAAAGGTATTCTCAAAACTAGGATTTAGTTCGTGCAAATTTCAATTTTGATAAGCCGTCTAATAAAATTTCATTTTTCAACTAGCCCTACCGAATAAAACCGAATAAATTGTATATTGGTAAAAATCCTATTAAATAACCTTTTATTCAATACCACAGCAACGACCAAAGGTATTCTAGAAACTAGGAATTAGTTCGTGCAAAGTTCACAGTAGGATTTTTCAGAAAGGTCAAACAAAATCCCATTTTTGAACTAGCCTTACCAAATTAAACCGAAAAAATTGTATATTATTAGAAAGCTAATAAAAAAAACTTTCATTCAATACCACAGTTACGACCAAAGGTATTCTAAAAACTAGGATTTAGTTCGTGCAAAGTTCAATGTTGGATTTTGATAAGCCGTCTAATAAAATCCAATTTTTCAACTAGCCTTACCAAATTAAATCCAACAAATTGTATATCGTTAGAAAGCCCATTAAATTACGTTTCATTCAATACCACAGCAATGACCAAAGGTATTCTGAAACATAGGGTAAACATTGTTCAAATTTGACAAAAGGATTTTTCATAAAGGTAAAACTAAATTCCATTTTTCAACTATCCCTACCAAATCAATCCAAACAAACTGTATATTTTTAAAAAACTTTTAAATTACCTTTCATTCAATACCACAGCAACGACCAAAGGTATTCTAAAAACTAGGATTTGATTCGTGCAAAGTTCACTGTAGGATTTTGATAAGCGGTCTAACAAAATCCCATTTTTCAACTAGCCTTACAAAATCAAACCCAACAAATTGTTAATTTTTAGAAAGCCTATTAAATGACCTTTCTTTCAATAGCACAGCGATGACCAAAGGTATTCTGAAACATAGGGTAAACGTTGTGCAAAGTTCAAAGTAGGATTTTTCATAAAGGTCAAACACAATCCCATTTTTAGGGTTCCGATACCAAAATGGTAAAAAAAAGGAACCCTTATGGTGCCGCTCTGTCTGTCTGTCTGTCTGTCTGTCTAAAGGGGGCCAAAATAGGGGGGGCCAAATTTCAAATTGTCGCTACTAGGTCGAGTCGGGTATCATATGAAAGGGCTTTACTTGTACATTTTAAAATATATTTTTGTATTTTTTTAAGTTTCTTAGTTTTCAAGTTATGATGAAAAATGTCAAAAAAAATACCATTCCCCCCCCCTTATCTCCGAAGTTTGAGTAAGGGAAAATCTGAATTAATTACAGTTGACAGAGGTTTATGTAAACTTTACAGCAAAAATAAAACGATCTTTCTAAGTTGCACAGTTTTTCAGAAATCTGCAAAAAACCTTTACAAACAAATTTAGTTTTGCGGTCCTGAAAATGGACTTTATTGCTTCCAAAAATACTATAGGTATATCGGAACCCTCGGCGCGCGAGTCCGACTCGCACTTGACCGGTTTTTTAACTAGCTCTAACGGAATTAACCGAATAAATTGTCTATTGTTAGAAAGCCTATTAAATGACCTTTCATTCAATACCACAGCAACGACCAAAGGTATTCTAAAACAAGGATTTGGTTCGTGCAAATTTCACTGTAGGATTTTGATAAGTGGTGTAACAAAATCCCATTTTTCAACTAGCCCTACCAAATCAAACCCAACAAATTGTTTATTGTTAAAAAGTTTATTAAATTACCTTTCATTCAGTACCACAGCTAAGAAAAAACCACCAAATGTATTCTGGAACATAGTTTAAAGGTTGTGCAAAATTTACAATAGGATTTTTCATAAAGGTCAAACAAAATCCCATTTTTCAACTAGCCCTACCAAATCAAACCCAACAAATTGTTAATTGTTAGAAAGCCTTTTAAATTACCTTTCATTCATTACCACAGCAATGACCAAAGGTATTCTGGAACATAGGTTAAACGTCGTGCAAAGTTCACGGTCGAATTTTTCATAAGAAGTCCACCAACATCCCATTTTTAGGGTTCCGATACCAAAATGGTAAAAAAAAGGAACCCTTATGGTGCCGCTCTGTCTGTCTGTCCGTCTGTCTGTCACACCTCTATATCTCAGCAACCACTTATGCTATCAACCTGAAATTTGGAATAGTTTTAGAATATAGTTGCCCAACTTAATTGCACAAGAAAAAATTTTGAAAAAAGTATGATTATTAATATAAAGGGGGCCAAAATAGGGGGGGCCAAATTTCAAATTGTCGCTACTAGGTCGAGTGGGGTATCATATGAAAGGGCTTTACTTGTACATTTTAAAATATATTTTTGTATTTTTTTAAATTTCTTAGTTTTAAAGTTATGATGAAAAATGTCAAGAAAAATACCATTCCCCCCACCTTATCTCCGAAGTTTGAGTAAGGAAAAATCTGAATTAATTACAGTTGACAGAAGTTTATATAAACTTTACAGCAAAAATAAAACGATTTTTCTAAGTTGCACAGTTTTTCAGAAATCTGCAAAAAACCTTTACAAACAAATTTAGTTTTGCGGTCCTGAAAATGGACTTTATTGCTTCCAAAAATACTATAGGTATATCGGAACCCTCGGCGCGCGAGTCCGACTCGCACTTGACCGGTTTTTTAACTAGCCTTACCAAATCAAACCGAACCTACTGTATATTGTTAGAAAGCCTATTAAATTACCTTTCATGCAACGACTCAGCGATGACCAAAGGTATTCTGGAAACTAGGGTTAACATCGTGCAAAGTTCAAAGTAGGATTTTTCATAAGGAGTCCAACAAAATCCCATTTTTCAACTAGCCCTACCGAATCAAACCTAACAAACTGTATATTGTTCGAAAGCCTATTAAATTACCTTTCATGCAACGCCACAGCGACGACCAAAGATATTCTAGAAACCAGGATTTGGTTCGTGCAAAGTTCACACTAGGATTTTGATAAGGCGTCTAACAAAATCACGTTTTTCAAGTAGCCCTACCGGATGAAACCAAACGAACTGTATATCTTTAGAATGTTTATTAAATTACATTTCATTCCACCTCACAAGTAAGGCAAGTTAGAATTCCTGAGACGGCCACCAACGCGTAACATTTCAAAGTCGTCCATTTTTGGTTCAATTTGCAGATAGCGCCTGACAATTTTGACCGTCCAGATTTTAACGTATTTATTTCGTCCTTGAAATGTATTGATTGCTCTACACGGACACAATATGTTAGAGCTTCCTCACGCTCACAAGGTGCGAGGACAGGACTCAAGTACTTATTCTGTGGGTATTTACAATTGCGCACGAAACGCGCCATCCAAGCAGTAACTCTAATCAATTTGTCCAAAGAACTGTATCGGTTCAACAAGAAGTCAGGCTCAAATTAATTTTATCCTGAGCAACCGCATGTACTTTTAGACCCGGCAACGTTCCGGTATTCAAAACTGGCGTCTGTGGCCACTCTGCCTCAGGACGGCTCAACCATTCCGGGCCCCACCATAAGAGATGCCCAATCAAATCAGGCCCAAAACAACCTCGTGACGCACAGTCAGCGGGGTTAAAATCGCCTGGCACATGTCTTTAAATCAACGGAGTCTCTGAGTTCTGTATCAGAGATACATGGTTAGCCACGAAAACTTCCAAGGTGTGGACAGACGACCGCAACCAGCATAGCACTATCTGACTTTCAGTCCAAGCTTACGTCTTATCAATTTTGTCCGTACGACCCAAAGTGCTGGTTACGTGGTTCAATAACCTAACCAAAAGAGTGGCTCCCGACAATTCCAATTTGGGAATTGTCCACGATGTACGGAGGGGAGCGAGTTTGGTCTTCGCTATTATCAAAGACATCTTTACGTGACCGGATTCACTTACCGTCCGCAAATAAACAGCTGCTGCAAATCCGCGCTCGGAGGCGTCGGAGAACCCATGGAGGGTCGCTTTGTAGCGACTTGGCGGTAAAATAGAGCGAGGTAATGCTAGCTCATTGACTGCTGGTAACAAAGATACGAGTTTGTTCAAAGAGTTTTACAAGTTCCCGTCTATGGGGTCATCCCAACCCGTACCAGTTTTGGAAGAAATACTTTGCTAAAAATATTACCGGACAAACCCAATCATTAGGATCGAAGGTCCTCGCAATAGTAGACAGCACCAATCGTTTTGTCCAGGTTTTCGGCAAGTCCAAATCAACTCGGTAAGTGAAAACGTCTTGTAGGTGTACTGCACACCAAGTACTGATATCACGTTTGGATTTTCACAATTTTCAAATAAGTGAGGATCTTGCTGATGGTCCTCAGGGAGTCCTTCCAATAGGGCTGGCGAATTCGATAACCATTCTCGTAATTCGTAGCCGGCGGACTTCAAAATACCAATAAGCTCGTCTCGCAATAAAAGAGCCTCTTCTTCCGTGGAAGCACCTGTACAGATATCGTCCACATACAGGTCTTCCTTCAAAATGGCGGCCGCGCGTGGGAAGTCAATTCTTTCTCGATCAGCGAGCTCCCAAAGAGAACGAATGGCCAAAAAAGGACTTGATTTTAGTCCATACGTATGCGTATTGAGCTCGTAGACGATCATAGGTTGGTTGGGGCTCTCTCTCCACAATATAAGCTGATAACGTTGGTCATCAGGGTGGATGAGAGTTTGACGAAACATCATCTTAATGTCAGCAACAAATGCGACCTGGTGTCGGCGAAAATTTGTGATGACGTCACATAAGTCCTTCAACAATTTTGGACCTGAATGCAAACACTGGTTCAAGGACACCAGTTGAGGTTTTTGCCGAAGCATCAAAAACAGATTTCAATTTTCCATTTGATGGCTTTACGATGGCGTGATGTGGGAGGAAACAATGCTCCATTGAGCTCAAATCCAAATTTGACACAAAAATGTGTCCCAAATCCTCATACTCCCGCATGAAGTCAATATACTTCTGCCGCAAAACAAATTCCTTGTTCATTCGGTGCTCCATGGCCAAGAGCCGCTTCTTGGCTACTGAGCGCGATTAATAATAATAATAATATTTTTAAAAAAGCCTTTATTCAACAAAAAAACCGGCCAAGTGCGAGTCGGACTCGCGCACTGAGGGTTCCGTACCACCACATAAACATAATTGTATTAGTTGAAATTTCAGTAAGTTAATGTGCTAGATTTTTTGAGTCCGACACGCGCTTGACCAAATTTTATTATTTGTTGTTATTTTATAGCCTATGCCCTATAAACATACCAATTTTCAAGTTTGTAAGTGTTCCCGTTTTTAAATAGAACTAAAACAAAAATCGCCTCAGCAACCATCCAACTTGACCCCTCTCTTATATGAATGTTCTTGAAACGGGAGCTCACCACAATTGGTTACCATTAGTTGTGAGAAAAGTTGTAATATTTAATGATTTCAGACTTTTCCCATTATTTGTACTGTGAGACCTAGCTTCTTGCCAAATTTCATAATTTTTATGTCAACGGGAAGTACCCTGTAGGTTTTTCATTTTTGAATAAATGTATGGAGATGAGGACATAAAATGCCATATCTTTTGATTGCGTCGTTGTAAAAAATTGAAATTTTCAGATCTTGTGTGGTTCATGGATCCTAATATATGGTATTAATTTCAACCTGATACCTTTACCCGTTCGTGAGATAAAGGGTCTTGACAGACAGACAGACAGACAGACAGACAGACAGACAGACAGACAGACAGACAGACAGACGGACAACAAAGTGATCCTATAAGGGTTCCGTTTTTTTCTTTTGAGGTACGGAACCCTAAAAATCACACATATTTTACATGTAAATCTCCGCCAAGCTGCATGACAGTTTGTTGGCAGAAAGAAAATCTCTCAAAGTTAGTTTTAACACATTGTTAGCATACCGGCTTTCCTTTGTCTGTCTAATCTTTTACAGTGTTGTCCAGTAAAAGGGCCCATACAAAGCCCTGCCTGCAGGGCCCTGCTTGCAGTACTGCCGCAGAGGATGTTGCCACACAAAGCCCTGCAAGTCATAAGAGCGCGTTGCGCTGTTGCGTTCAGACGTGTCCAGTGCTGTCTTTCCCATACAATGGCTCCATCACCTATACTAAAATGGCTCCATCATTATCCAAACACCAAAAATTGCGTTAGCTGTACTTGTGGCAGAAAGAACACGAAAAGAAAACAATGGTGTATGTACCTAAATACTGCGAGAGACGTTGGGTCACGCTAATTTACTGAGAGAGTAGACCCCGATGATAACAAAAAAACTTTTTAAAAATGAAAATTTTAAAATAGTTTTCAAAAATCTTGAAAGCCGACAATGTAGAATCTTTGTAGCTTGTCTTTGTTATGGCATTGCTCATTGTTAGTCTTACAGAGGCACGGAAAATCTCGATATAGTTCGAATATGGCCCTCCACAGCTCCTCCAAGCCCTCCACACATCTTTCTCCCGTTGGCTCATAAAGAAGAGATTTTCAACTTTTTATGACGAAAACAAGAGTGAGTTCCAAAACGGTAATAGTTACCCTTTGACAGCAGTCTGTCTCGACCACACTGCTGGACGTCATATAACGCTATCCTGCTGTCAGGGTAATTTCTTTCCGATTCGGAACGCAACCTAAACCAAATGGAGGATCAAATCGGCCCGATCTCACCACACATGACACTGCTTGCAGTGTGGAGTGGGGAGAATCGTCTGGTCGGGCTTGCAGAATGCCACTGCGGCCCTGCGGCAGGGTGAACAATTAAAAAATCGGCCTTGCATGACCACACAAAGTACGATTGGCAGTGGCACTGCAAGCAGGGCCCTGCAGGCAGGGCTTTGTATGGGGCCCTAGCTCGAATGTTCCTTTTCACCAAGTGGAGGTCGGACCGACAAAAATGGCAACCTAGTTACAATTCTACCTGAGCGGAGGCGATGAAAAAAAGTAAAGTAGTTCCATTATTCAAAGCTGGTGACAAAAAGGATCCCAGTAATTTTAGACCAATATCAGTCTTACCTGTACTTAGTAAAATTTTTGAGAAGGTCATACTCAATCAAATGCTTTCACACTTCAATAGAAATAACTTACTACATGACCATCAATTTGGTTTCACGAAAGGGCCCAGTACAACGGATGCCGGGACTGCACTTTTAAAATACATCTTTTGCGCGTGGGAAAAATCTGAAGATGCTATTGGTATCTTCTCTGATCTATCCAAAGCATTTGATTGCGTAGATCATAACACATTGTTGCTAAAACTTGAACATTACGGTGTTAAGAATAATTCACTTAAACTACTTAGGTCATATTTGGAAAACAGGATTCAAAAGGTACAAGTAAACAGGACGAAATCACTGGGATCTGTTGTCAAAATTGGCGTACCTCAAGGGTCCATATTAGGGCCATTTTTATTCCTTATTTATATTAATGACCTTCCTTCTGTGGTGAAGAATCTGTCAAAGATTGTGTTATTTGCTGATGATACTTCATTATTATTCAATGTAAGTAGGAAATCACAAAATTATAACGAAATCAACGATGCACTTGGACAGATTCATGCATGGTTTACTGTTAACAATCTAGTCCTGAACGCCAAAAAAACTAAATGTATTAAATTTGCACTACCAAATGTAAGGTCTATTTCACATAACATAGTATTGAATAATGAGCCATTAGATTTTGTAAATAGTACAGTTTTCTTAGGGTTAACACTAGACTCTAAACTTCAATGGGGCCCTCATATAACGGCTCTTTCTGGTCGATTGAGCTCGGCTGCATATGCTGTTACAAATCAGACAACTTACTGATGTAGCTACTGCAAGGCTGGTTTACTTTAGCTACTTCCATAGCATTATGTCTTATGGCATACTGCTTTGGAGCCGAGCAGCTGATATACATTCAATATTCGTTTTACAAAAGAGGGCTATAAGAGCAATTTATTGCCTGAAGACTCGTGATTCCCTGAGAGAACTGTTCAAGGAAATCAACATTATGATAGTGCCATGCCAGTATATCTATGAAAATATAATGTATGCTAGAAAGAACATTCATCAATTACCAAAAATTTGTGACAGGCATAATTTTAATATTAGAAATAAGCATAAAATTGATCAACCATATACTAGATTAACTAAAGTCAATACATCTTTCGTTGGTCTGTGTATACGATACTACAACAAAATACCTGACAATATAGTGCAATTACCTGAGAGAAAGTTTAAAGAATGTGTAAAGCAAACGTTATGTAAAAAAGCTTACTATAGATTGGATGACTATTTGAATGACAAAGAGGTATGGTGCTCTGATATTCCAGCGAAACACAAAGTACGTTTCTTTTACGCTGCCATAGCACGATCCGAAACGGCGTAGACTCGCTCTATTTGCATTGTATTGTGCATGACATTCAATAAGTATTCTGTAAAGAATCTACATTGAATAAAATTATCTGAATCTGAATCTGACCGGTGTTGGCTCGATAGAATGATTCGCACTCCTCATGCTCAGGGTTCAAGCGTTGTGCCTGCGGTGGTTCTTCTACCTCCCAAAACTTCTGAACTGCGTCAGAAAGGGTAGATCCTACCATCAAAGCAGACATCAAATCAACAGGAAGGACCTCACAAACTGGTCCCATAACAGCAAACCCAAATACGGCCTGGAATGCCACCAAACCACTTGGCTGCAACACCCGCTTGGTTCCCAACAAAATCTTACCTAACATATCGGAACCAATCAACAAAAGACATGTATACTAGTGGTTTTTTATTCCGAGATAAAACTAACAGACTTGAAATTTATATCATATAAAGGAGAATAAAAAAAAGAAAGAAGAACAACAAAAATTTTTTTTTGGGGCCGCCATTTTTTTATAATATTTTTTTTAAATATTGATAGTGGACTTTTTTTTAAGTACTGGCAACACCAAAGATTTGTGCGGCAAAATATTACCTTGACATTGACAGCAGGATAGCTGTATATGACGCCCGTGTGCGTGGTCAAGACAGACTGCTGTCAAAGGGTAATTTTTTTTTGTTTGTGGCAAAAGGGTAATGTTTATGAGTTTTTCAAAGTAATAATTTTTTGAAGCAGTGTGTTTCAGGGCTCCCGCTCACGACCGTATTTATAGTATTATTACAATCTAAGACCGTATTTTTGTCGGCCGATTTCTTGTATGATAATTAGAGAGGTGATCAATCAAAATAATATCGACACACGATGTCGATGATTTATTTTTTTCTAGTAAGATACCATGAATATATTTTTTTATAAGTCTCGGTATTATCAAAAATGCTTCTTATGGTCATTATTTGTTAATATACAGGGTGTTAGGCTAGGATAACTATACAGGATGTTAGGGTAAGTATACAAGGTGTCAGGTTAGGATGACTACTATATGTACAGGGTTTTAGGGTAAGTATACAGGGTGTTAGGTTAGGATTGCTATACAGGATGTTAGGGTAAGTATACAGGATGTAAGGATAGGATAAATACACAGGGTTTCAAGGTAAGTATACAGGGTGTAAGATTATGATCACCACATGTACAGAGTCTTAGGGTAATTATACAGGGTCTTAGGATAGGATAACTATACAGGGTGTTAGTGTGTTAGTGTTAGTCCTAACACCCTGTGTAGTAACACCCTGTATACTTACCCTAAGACCCTGTACATATAGTGATCCTAATCTAAAATCCTGTACACACCCTAACACCCTGTATACTTACCCTAAGACCCTGTACATATAGTACCCGAACACCCTGTATAGTAATCCTAACCTAACACCCTGTATACTTACCCTCAAACCCTGTAAATATAGTGATCTTAACCTAACACCCTGTATACTTATCCTATCCTAACACCCTGTATACTTACCCTAAAACCCTGTACATAAAGTGATACTAACCTAACATCCTGTATAGGTATCCTATCCTAACACCCTGTATACTTACCCTATGACCCTGTACATATGGTGATCCTAATCTAACCCTGTATACTTATCCTTAAACCCTGTACATATAGTGATCCTATTATAAAACCCTGTATAGTTATCCTATCCTAACACCTTGTATACTTACCCTAAGACCCTGTACATATGGTGATCCTAATCTAACACCCTGTATACTTACTTACCCTAAAACCCTGTTGTAAGTAGGGTTGTCATAGTCTAATCAGTGTTGCCAAATTCCAATCAGTGATGCCGTATTTCAATAACTTTAAAAATCAATTGTAAAAAAATGGTGGCCTATAAAAATATTCTTTCTTCACCAAAATATTATCTACTATCCTATCCACCATATGAACTTGGTTTAAACCCTGTTAATCTTCCCTCGAAATAAAAATCCAACCTCCATAGTAAAATTTTACATCTCTTTTACAAAGCCGGGTTTATGAAAACTTTCATCAGCCAAGGGCAATCCAGAGGTCAAATGCACCACAGAATCAGGGAGTTGTGTTTGTGGGTGCATGCCAAGAATGTTCTCCAGAATAATAGCCTTCGCACAATATGAAGGGTCTGAAGATTCACAAGTAGAGAATTGAAGCAAGGCCTCTCCCTTCACGGGGGATACCGTGGCGTTGCCAATTCCTCTAACCACATCAGAATAAAATTTTGTGGGTAAGCCTAACTGCCCTACCAGCCACGAAGATACAATGCAGCCCTGGGAACCTGAGTCCAACAAAGCACGAACGGTGACCCATTTGTTCTCTGGTCCTCACACCTTAACATAGGCCGTGGGAAGCAAAACCGTTATAAAACGTGGGGCTGCAGGTGGTGGGCAGGTGGCAAATTCCTATGGTACCCACTGCTGACAATACTGAGTGCGTTGACCCGTCAAAACAGCCCGTTCCGGGGGGTTATACCCAGTAGCCCTCCCGAGTCGAGGGGGGTGGTCCTCCAGACGGGGACGTTCCGCTATTGGTGGCGAAGGGCCACGACGCACGTTCAATGACGGCCGGCTAGCAGCGGTGTAACTTTGTCGAGGGAGCGATTGTCGCCTATCGACGTTTGGTAGAGGTTTGCGCCGATCTAAATTGCGGAGAGGCTCAACCATAGGTCCCCGGTGCGCACTATCATACCCGCCCGAGCGGGGCTCCCTCTGATCAATAGGCCGACCACCGTTTGCGTTAGAGCACAACAAATTGAGGTGGTCGCCTCTACAATGCGAGCAAGGTCTTGCGCGAGTACAATCTCGCTGAAAGTGGTCACCCAAACAAGAAAAGCACCAATGGCGTGCCTTCGCGATTCGTCGTCGTGAGCTCACATTGAGCGACTGGAATGATCTACTAGCTGTCGCGGTGTGGCCGTGGCAGCAACTCCCACCGCAGGCGCAAAGGCGCTTAACTAGGGGCACTTGTTGTGCGCGCGTCACATCCCTATTTTGCCTCGCTTGTGGCTGGGCTGCCTCGGGCGTGCTAGTGTTGTCCGCATGCCTGCACTCGTCCTCCAAGAATTTCAGGAGGTCACCAAAAGGAGGCAGGTGTGTGGCGTCGTCGCCACCATAGCGTTGTTCAAAACGAGCCTTCAAATCGCCAGGTAGTTTGCCCAAAACAATATGCAACAATAAGAATGACCACTCATCTACGGGCAGCTTCAGGCTGCATAGTGCGTTTACCGCTACCAATAACGGGTTCAAGAGGTCACTACGTACGTAGACAAGACAAACGATTGACAGAGCGCAGATTCAAAATTTGACTCACATAAATATCTGCAAGGCACCTCAAATTTTGGTATCTTTTTTCCAAAAGATCCCTAGCAATTTCATAATTATCATCGGCCACTGGAAGGTGCTGGATGAGCTACCTGGCCTCACCCTGCGTGGTTGACAATAAATAACCCAGCTTCTGTGCTGGCCGCAGATCCTTCCTTCTATTTACCATGCTATCGAACATGTTTTTATAACCGACCCAATTTCCCATGTGACCTTCAAATTTGGGCAGGTCCAATGTCGGTCGGTAAGCGACTCAATAGTCCTTCAGGAGTGTTTACATGTTCAAAATTACTCTATCCTTCTCTTGTCCGCTTAATTTCTGCAACATGTTGGGAGATGGCATCGTTAAACTCCATAATTTGATCAAAATCAGAATCAACGGTGTCTCGTTTTTCCTTCGAATATTCATCAGTTGACAACGATTCAACAGCCTCTAAGAAGTTTTCATATTCAATGGATGCTCGATCCAAGCGTTTGGACATATGAGCAAATCGCTCCAAAATTGCATCGTCTCGGTCAGCCCTCTCCACGAGTGCTACTGCCGAGGCAGAATAAGGGAAGTAGAAGTCAATCTTGACAATCTTCTGTTGTTCAATACCGGCACCAAACACAACAAGTCACAAAATGTTTCTCACATCAAGAAAGGGGCATCACAGCAAGCCCGTATGAGAAATCTTGATAAATTCACTCACAAATTGGTTCCAATACAAAATTGAAGGTCGGAAACATAACCTTTTCAAAAACGTGGTTTGATAAGTACGGTCAACTGCACGTCGGTATAAACTTTTTCAACTCTATTACCACGCCATAAGGTCCAAAAGTGTTTCTACTGACGTGTTGTTGAGTGTGCAAGTGACAAAAGGGTCTATTCACTTATCACAAATATGTTCATACAGGACCACACAACAAATTAAGGCCACAAAAAAACTAATGCCTGTCTCAATTAGCAATATTTCAATAACAAAATGTGAAATAAAACAAAAATCTTTACGCGTTTGTGAATTCGAGTGAGAACTAAGGTGATATTGAGCTGAATGACCGTTGGCAGTTGTGGGTTGCCATACCAACATAGATTCCTCTAATTTCGGTAAAAAGGAGTATGCAAAATCGAATAGTTATCAAAGTGATATTATTTTCCTTTCAGGGTAAAAGGGCTACAATACAATAAACTTTATTTAATGCTATTCGTTATGGTACAATTCTAAACGGCAGTATTTAAAAAAAAATTGTTTATGAAATTTAAATTTTTTGAGTCATCCCTTTTTTTTCTATGGACAGTTATAAAGTTTTATCCAGATATTAATTCCTCGTCCTCGAATTATATAACAACAACACTAAACTTGGCATAGCAGCTATAAGTGGAGATATATTAAGTGCAGAATGTACAGCAGGAGATGCTCTTCCCTCTCCCCCTCTCCCGCCTACCTCGGTATATAAAAAAGTGTCACCCTGGGCTAAATCAACTCAAAACTTGTTGTACATCACTAGTCTATAGGCACATCACTAATGCAGCTGAAATACTTGTCAATGTCACTTCATTGTCTTGTGTGAACGCTATATATTGAAAATGTAATTCTCTTATAAATGTTTAATAAAACAACAGTTTAACAGTGAAATATCTTTATTCGCTTCACTGCGGCACCCAACAATTGGTAGCAGAGCGTGGTTTCGCCTCCGTAGTTCGTTTTCGTGATGACTACCTCGGCGGCGTCGGCTTCGTCATACCACAGAATTGAAGCACTCACAAAGGAAAATTATGATACTTGGTGCCTCCAAGCCCAAGCAGTGCTCATCAAAAACGGCCTGTGGGGATACGCAAGTGGAGAAATACCCGAGCCGACTTCAACTGACGACGCGGTGAAGAAAGATTTCCAACAAAAAGATTTTTGGCACGTTCTGAATAACTGTTGCTTATCTCACCTTCTGAGTTGAAACAAGTCAAGGGATGTAAAACATCATATGAGCTATGGAAAAAGCTAAAAAGTACATACCAAAGCACAGGTCCAGCCAGAAAGGCTACATTGTTAAAGCATTTGATATTAAAAAAGCAAGAAAATGGCGATGTTCGAGAACATTTAAATGATTTTATGGACACTGTAGACAAATTAGCTGACATGAACATAGATTTACACCCTGATCTACTGAGCATTATGAAGCTGTATAGCTTACCAGCCTCGTATGAAAACTTCCGCATAGCTGTCGAGTCAAGAGACTCATTACCCAAGCCTGAGGAGCTAAAAATTAAAATATTAGAAGAAAGTGAGGCAAGGAAGAACAAAAAAACACAAAAAGAAAAGGTAGAAGGTGCATTTTATACTAAGAAAAAGGGAAAATATTGCCAAAAATGTAAAAAACGAGGACACACGAACGGTGAATGTTGGAGTAATAAGAATAAAAATCCATCTTTCAAGAAAAGGGAGGAAAAGAACTTCAGCATAATACCTACAAGTTTCTCCATCACTTCTGCAGATACATGGTGCTTAGACAGTGGGTGCACATCCCATATGTGTGCTCAAAGAAACAATTTTGAAAATATTAACTCTGAGACTGGATCTTTAAGGTTAGCATCCGAAAGTCACACAGCACCAGTGGAAGGAAAAGGAAAAGTCCGTCTTAACATCCAAAATGAAACATATAACCTCCATGATACACTGTATGTACCTACTTTAACAACAAATTTACTGTCAGTGGCAAAAATAACTGAAAAAGGAAACAGTATATTATTTACAAAAGATAAAGCATATGTCAAGGACCAAAAGGGTGAAATAACCTTAACTGCTGTGAAAGAAAATGGCCTATACTACACAAAAGGAGAAAAAGCCAATACGGCCCAAAGTGTAGACAATATTGAAATGTGGCATCGAAAACTAGGTCACCTCAATGAAAATGATTTGAAGTTAGCTGCAAACAAAAATTTGATTAAAGGCTTAGAATTAAAAGGAGGAAACTTACCTGAATGTGAAGTATGCATAAAAGGGAAAATGACCAGGCTGCCATTTTCTTCTGTGGAAGGACCACAGTCATCACAGCCTTTAGAAATTATCCACAGTGATGTATGCGGGCCCATAAACACTGAAACAATTGCTGGAGCAAAATACTTTGTGACATTCTTAGATGATTACACAAAATATTGCTGTATCTACTTTATCACACACAAAAATGAAGTGTTCAGGAAATTTACATCATCATTTACATCTCTGCTGACTATTACACTTTCTTTTTCAGGTATGTAAATTCGAAATCCCTTTGCTTGCTGTGCATAGCCCATGAAAACTCCTTCTATGGATTTTGGTGTGAATTTTCCTTGTCTGTGCTGTCTGTTCAGGACAAAAGCTTTGCTTCCAAATATATGGAGGTGATTTCCAGACGGTGTGCGTCCGGTCCACTTTTCATATGGTGTACATCCTTTCAGGGCTTTTGCCGGACTACGATTGATCAAGTAATTGGCAGTGTACACCGCCTCTGCCCATAATTTTTGAGGTATGTTACCTTCAATCATCAAGCATCGGGCTCTGTCGAGTAGTGATCTATTTTTGCGTTCACTTTGACCGTTTTGTTGGGGTGTGTACGGTGCCGTAAGCCTCCTTTTGATCCCATTCTTTTTCAAATATTCATTGAATTTATGATTACAATATTCTGTTCCATTGTCCGATTGTAAACTTTTTATTTGTTTATTATGGAACTTCTCTACTTTGCTTTTATATTCAATGAATTTCCTGAACACTTCATTTTTGTGTGTGATAAAGTAGATACAGCAATATTTTGTGTAATCATCTAAGAATGTCACAAAGTATTTTGCTCCAGCAATTGTTTCAGTGTTTATGGGCCCGCATACATCACTGTGGATAATTTCTAAAGGCTGTGATGACTGTGGTCCTTCCACAGAAGAAAATGGCAGCCTGGTCATTTTCCCTTTTATGCATACTTCACATTCAGGTAAGTTTCCTCCTTTTAATTCTAAGCCTTTAATCAAATTTTTGTTTGCAGCTAACTTCAAATCATTTTCATTGAGGTGACCTAGTTTTCGATGCCACATTTCAATATTGTCTACACTTTGGGCCGTATTGGCTTTTTCTCCTTTTGTGTAGTATAGGCCATTTTCTTTCACAGCAGTTAAGGTTATTTCACCCTTTTGGTCCTTGACATATGCTTTATCTTTTGTAAATAATATACTGTTTCCTTTTTCAGTTATTTTTGCCACTGACAGTAAATTTGTTGTTAAAGTAGGTACATACAGTGTATCATGGAGGTTATATGTTTCATTTTGGATGTTAAGACGGACTTTTCCTTTTCCTTCCACTGGTGCTGTGTGACTTTCGGATGCTAACCTTAAAGATCCAGTCTCAGAGTTAATATTTTCAAAATTGTTTCTTTGAGCACACATATGGGATGTGCACCCACTGTCTAAGCACCATGTATCTGCAGAAGTGATGGAGAAACTTGTAGGTATTATGCTGAAGTTCTTTTCCTCCCTTTTCTTGAAAGATGGATTTTTATTCTTATTACTCCAACATTCACCGTTCGTGTGTCCTCGTTTTTTACATTTTTGGCAATATTTTCCCTTTTTCTTAGTATAAAATGCACCTTCTACCTTTTCTTTTTGTGTTTTTTTGTTCTTCCTTGCCTCACTTTCTTCTAATATTTTAATTTTTAGCTCCTCAGGCTTGGGTAATGAGTCTCTTGACTCGACAGCTATGCGGAAGTTTTCATACGAGGCTGGTAAGCTATACAGCTTCATAATGCTCAGTAGATCAGGGTGTAAATCTATGTTCATGTCAGCTAATTTGTCTACAGTGTCCATAAAATCATTTAAATGTTCTCGAACATCGCCATTTTCTTGCTTTTTTAATATCAAATGCTTTAACAATGTAGCCTTTCTGGCTGGACCTGTGCTTTGGTATGTACTTTTTAGCTTTTTCCATAGCTCATATGATGTTTTACATCCCTTGACTTGTTTCAACTCAGAAGGTGAGATAAGCAACAGTTATTCAGAACGTGCCAAAAATCTTTTTGTTGGAAATCTTTCTTCACCGCGTCGTCAGTTGAAGTCGGCTCGGGTATTTCTCCACTTGCGTTTCCCCACAGGCCGTTTTTGATGAGCACTGCTTGGGCTTGGAGGCACCAAGTATCATAATTTTCCTTTGTGAGTGCTTCAATTCTGTGGTATGACGAAGCCGACGCCGCCGAGGTAGTCATCACGAAAACGAACTACGGAGGCGAAACCACGCTCTGCTACCAATTGTTGGGTGCCGCAGTGAAGCGAATAAAGATATTTCACTGTTAAACTGTTGTTTTATTAAACATTTATAAGAGAATTACATTTTCAATATATAGCGTTCACACAAGACAATGAAGTGACATTGACAAGTATTTCAGCTGCATTAGTGATGTGCCTATAGACTAGTGATGTACAACAAGTTTTGAGTTGATTTAGCCCAGGGTTACACTTTTTTATATACCGAGGTAGGCGGGAGAGGGGGAGAGGGAAGAGCATCTCCTGCTGTACATTCTGCACTTAATATATCTCCACTTATAGCTGCTATGCCAAGTTTAGTGTTGTTGTTATATAATTCGAGGACGAGGAATTAATATCTGGATAAAACTTTATAACTGTCCATAGAAAAAAAAGGGTGACTCAAAAAATTTAAATTTCATAAACAATTTTTTTTAAATACTGCCGTTTAGAATTGTACCATAACGAATAGCATTAAATAAAGTTTATTGTATTGTAGCCCTTTTACCCTGAAAGGAAAATAATATCACTTTGATAACTATTCGATTTTGCATACTCCTTTTTTACCGAAATTAGAGGAATCTATGTTGGACTGGCAACACACAACTGCCAACGGTCATTCAGCTCAATACACTCGAATTCACAAACGCGTAAAGATTTTTGTTTTATTTCACATTTTGTTATTGAAATATTGCTAATTGAGACAGGCATTAGTTTTTTTGTGGCCTTAATTTGTTGTGTGGTCCTGTATGAACATATTTGTGATAAGTGAATAGACCCTTTTGTCACTTGCACACTCAACAACACGTCAGTAGAAACACTTTTGGACCTTATGGCGTGGTAATAGAGTTGAAAAAGTTTATACCGACGTGCAGTTGACCGTACTTATCAAACCACGTTTTTGAAAAGGTTATGTTTCCGACCTTCAATTTTGTATTGGAACCAATTTGTGAGTGAATTTATCAAGATTTCTCATACGGGCTTGCTGTGATGCCCCTTTCTTGATGTGAGAAACATTTTGTGACTTGTTGTGTTTGGTGCCGGTATTGAACAACAGAAGATTGTCAAGATTGACTTCTACTTCCCTTATTCTGCCTCGGCAGTAGCACTCGTGGAGAGGGCTGACCGAGACGATGCAATTTTGGAGCGATTTGCTCATATGTCCAAACGCTTGGATCGAGCATCCATTGAATATGAAAACTTCTTAGAGGCTGTTGAATCGTTGTCAACTGATGAATATTCGAAGGAAAAACGAGACACCGTTGATTCTGATTTTGATCAAATTATGGAGTTTAACGATGCCATCTCCCAACATGTTGCAGAAATTAAGCGGACAAGAGAAGGATAGAGTAATTTTGAACATGTAAACACTCCTGAAGGACTATTGAGTCGCTTACCGACCGACATTGGACCTGCCCAAATTTGAAGGTCACATGGGAAATTGGGTCGGTTATAAAAACATGTTCGATAGCATGGTAAATAGAAGGAAGGATCTGCGGCCAGCACAGAAGCTGGGTTATTTATTGTCAACCACGCAGGGTGAGGCCAGGGAGCTCATCCAGCACCTTCCAGTGGCCGATGATAATTATGAAATTGCTAGGGATCTTTTGGAAAAAAGATACCAAAATTTGAGGTGCCTTGCAGATATTTATGTGAGTCAAATTTTGAATCTGCGCTCTGTCAATCGTTTGTCTTGTCTACGTATCGTTTGTCTTGTTTACAAAAAATACCGGCCCCGGAACGCTTTCGCTACCGCCTCTGTGTGACGCGGGTTTAAATGTTATAAGAGAGTACAAGTACGTCCGCACAGCAAGGCGCTTATAAGCAGACTAGTGCCGAAATTGCCCAATTTTCGTCCACACTGTGACAGGACGGTGGAACGTCACGCCAGGGGATGTTCGTGGGTTCGAAGAAGCCACAGAAGTTGCAGTGGCGGAGAACGGGTTGAATATGGTTCAGGAGAAGGAAGAAGATAGATGTTTGTACTTGCAGTTGTTTATTGAATATTTACAGTTTATTTATAATATAGGGTAAAGAAACCTGAAATAATCTTTAGAGATCACAGACAATTCTGATAATTTTCCTAAAGATAAACGAAGTGATAAATAAGCATTTACCAATTACTGGTGCCCACAAACGTTAATAATTCAATATAACAAATAAAAATATAGATTTACCGATCTATGAACGATCGATCTTTATCAAGTGATGAAAAACGTCAAAACATTGCGAGTGGGCCGAATAATTTTGAATTAAGAACGTCAGCTGATTTTAAACCGACACTGGCTGTATGAATTTAGAACAATGCAAAACGCTGATTGCCAATCGATCAAATCGGCCGATATCGACTCCAAATTTCCTCGAATTGGCCAATTTGACCCAATCGCGATCCACACTACACAATCTGATTGTCAATCTAGTCAGATTGTTCGCGAAATTGCCGTGTGTGGACGAGGTTTTATGTGGGCTAACCGGCAGCGCTAGAATTGAACACAATCGTGATCGTTATCCATTGAGTTGAAGCCAATGCATAGGTTTCACGGTAGCACCGAACGCAATCGTAATCGGCTTCAAGACGATTACCATTTGAACCGTCTTCAATGATAGTAATTCGATCAATTGAATGAATGATTCGGTACTATTTGACATTAGAAAGCCATTATCGGTAGCACCGAAATTTAAAAAAAAAAAAAAAGAAACAAAAATTGATTCCGATTCCGGACTTTTTGGCGGGAACTCGACATGGGCGTTTGCCTGCTTAATTGAAATTTTGTTTTTTTGTGCATTTAGTGATTTAGTGGATAATAAAGATAGTGTGTTATGCAGTAAATTTACTACGGAGAGCGCAGCTGATGAAGATTTCAAGTGATCTCGTGTTTAAGCCCCGTTTGTGTTGTCCCAAAAAGTCACGAACATTTTCCTTCGTAAAGTTCACTATCGCTTTACGAGGGGAGCAAAAAGAAAGATTAAACACATCAGACATGGCTGTATGGGCTTTGTACTCTTTGCCTTTCCGAAAGGAAGAATGAAACCAAAAAAAATTATTCCGATCCAAAACGTCAAATGAACAAGGTTACTCCATGTACCTTGTTGGCATAATTTGGTAGATTTCCTGAATTTTTACGGTGTTTTCACCACATATTGTTAGGTATTGTTTTTTTTGCCGTTGCTTTTGATCGTTTATTTTGTGTTTTTGCACTCCTCCTAGCAGCGGCAGAGCAAGAATGATTAAAGAAAAGAGATCTTTTGGAGCGAAGAGTAATGAGAGACTCTTGCTTGCAGATCTCTGCTGCTGCCAGACAAATCATTCATCGACAGTTTTTGCCTTTCGAAAAGGACTTTTACAGATCTTTGTAAAGATTTGATCTCATTTTTGGCACAGGATTAAAGGAGCAGCGCAATGCGCTCAGATATTTTTGGTACTTATCTGTGTTTTTGCATCTATATACTGTAAACATCTATCAAGATGATGTTAGTTTGTTATTTGACAAACCCTGTGAAATTTATCTACTAAAAGAAAGTAGCTTCGATCAACCCTCTCCCAAAACAGACAAATTTATTGACTTTTCAGATTCTGGAGTTATGAGAGTAGTTCTTACCAACATAGTGTTGGAGATCACAGGATGATTAATGTGTGTCAAAGGACAATGTCGAATTGCCTGGCAGAGGTCACCAATGCCTCATATTTAAACTCACCACATATTTTAAGAAAATATATAAAATTCCCACAGCAACTTGAGAGAGAAGCTCTTCTATAGAGGTAATAATTAATTTGAAATTCCCGTGTGGTACGGGCAAAGAATAGTACCCAAGAATCATATATACTGATGTGGCGGGATGTCAAGGTAAATTTTTCTGCCAAAACTAGGTAAAAGTGACTACACACAAGCCAAATCTTTTAGACCAATCAGCTTAACATCATTTTACTGAAAACTTTAAAAAGATTACGCGACAAACACATAAGAGATACAATGCTGTACAAAAATCCGCTACACAAATAACAACACCCCTGCACCACGGGTAAATGCACAGATTCAGCACTACACAAGGTAGTAGGGAAAATAGAGTGTGTGATACATCACAAATTATCAACACTAGGCGTTTTCATAGACATTGAAGGAGCCTTTGACAAAACAATGTTCCACAGCATGAGAACGGCACTAGAAACCCATGGGGTGGGAACAACCCTCAAAGACTGGATATGCAATATGCTAGAACAAAGAGTGATACAGGTAACAGTGAACGACAAAACAAGAGCCGTAGTGGCGAGGGGATACCCACAAGGAGGTGTATTGTCTCTGCTGCTATGGAATCTTGTAATAGACAGCCTCCTCACACAACTAAATGAAAAAGGTTATTTCACGATAGGATATGGCGATGATATTACCATCTGTATCAACGGCAACCACGTGAACACTATGCAACCTCATGGGACAGGTACTAGTGTGATAAACATAATCTCTCCGATAACCCTACCAAAACCAAAATGGTCCTTTTCACAAAGAAAAGGAAACTTTCGACAATGGGAATGCCAACATTTTTCAAAACAAAATTAACTCTTTCAACCGAGGTTAAATACCTTGGAATAATTATAGACAACAAATTAACTTAGCAAAAACACCTGGACAACACACTGAAAAAAGCCAGCATAGCCGTGTGGCAATGTAAAAGACTCCTAGGTCAGAACTGGGGTCTCACTCCCAAAATTGCACACTCGCTATACCAACAGTAGTAAGACCAATCACCACATACGGCGCGCTGGTATGGTGGCCCAGGACAACTCTTAAGTACCGCTCGAGCGGACCTAGAAAAACTACAGAGACTAGCATGCATCTGCATAACGGGTGCAATGCGCACCACACCAATAGCACCCCTGCAGGTGATGCTAGACCTGCCACCCCTAGACTTATACATACAACAGGAGGCAACTCTTGCATCACTCAGGCTGGGACTGTCAGGGACACTAAGCTTAGACTCTAGAATTCACCACACAAAAATAAAAGACAAAGCCCTAAGTCACCAGCCCTTATTAGCTGCACCAAGTGACAGGATACCTAAACAAAACACCTTTAACAAAACATACAACATAAACTTACAAGAAGAAACACATGACTACTCAGGTATAAAAAACAAAACTAGGCACAGGTGCAGGTATATATTCACAAGACCTAATGCAATAAATATGATATGATATATCAAGCGCCCTAGGACAATTTAACACATTATAACAAGCTGAATGTGTCGGCATTATACAAGCTGCAGATTCAGATAATTTTATTCAATGTAGATTCTTTACAGAATACTTATTGAATGTCATGCAGAATACAATGCAAATAGAGCGAGTCTACGCCGTTTCGGAATTTCGGATCGTGCTATGGCAGCGTAAAAGAAACGGCAAGAAACCACTGCAGCACGGCCTACTTTAAGAGTCGGCTTTTTACAATGTGTTTCTTGTGTTTCGCTGGAATATCAGAGCACCATACTTACCTCTTTGTCATTCATATAGTCATCCAATCTATAGTAAGCTTTTTTACATAACGTTTGCTTTACACATTCTTTAAACTTTCTCTCGGGTAATTGCACTATATTGTCAGGTATTTTGTTGTAGTATCGTATACACAGACCAATGAAAGATGTATTGACTTTAGTTAATCTAGTATATGGTTGATCAATTTTATGCTTACCTATTTCTAGTATTAAAATTATGCCTGTCACAAATTTTTGGTAATTGATGAATGTTCTGTAGCATACATTATAGCATACATTATATTTTCATAGATATACTGGCATGGCACTGTCATAATGTTGATTTCCTTGAACAGATCTCTCAGGGAATCACGAGTCTTCAGGCAATAAATTGCTGCACAAGCAATAACAGCGAGGAACATAACTTACACAAGCATTTGTATAGTCTTGAACTTTAGAACTTACCCGTGGGTGTCGTAGGAGGCGACTAAGGGTTAAAAACTCGAGGATGGGCAGCAGCATCCTCCTGTGTATCATACCATGTTACTTACTGCGGTCACCTACAACTGCGGTCCATGGTGCCAGCCATAACGATAACAAGCGAGGTTACTGGTACTTCCCCTCCACGTTTTTCCAGCAAAAGCTAGAATTGTGGAGGGAGCTCCCTGTCTTGTAGTGGACGTTTCATGGGATGTTATGATGATGAATAATTAATTTAGATATTGTTGTGTATGAATGAATGTGGGTGGGTAGATAATAAAATAGTGTTTTTCTAGCTGTCATGTCAAAGATGTAGGTACCTAGTTTTTGTATGTGATTACCAATAAAAGCGTGGAGATGTGCTCCTATGAATCGTGGCGTGTATAATTTATAATCCCCTCGAAATATAATAGTGGCGACGAGAAAATACGGACGATGGCTGCCGCAAACGTGACAAGTATTGTTTTGCCCGGAAAATTCGATCCTAACAAGGATAAATGGGAAAACTACAAAGAGCAATTGTACTTTGCGTTGGAGGCGGCGGGGCCATTGGAAAGTGCGCAAAAGCGAGCCCTGTTCTTATCTCAGTGTGGAAAAGACGCCTTTTCACTGATTGTGTCCTTGTTGTCACCGCATAAGCCGAGTACAGTTTCATTCGAGGATATCATCGCAGTTCTTGATAAATTCTTTACGCCCGTACCGCACCCGATCCTGGAAACGCAGAAGTTTTATATGCGAAAACAACAAGCCGGCGAGTCTATCACAAGTTTCGTAGCAGCATTGCACGACATAAGTTCACGCTGTGCGTTTGAAGACTTTCATCGGCGTATTATTGAACAGCTGATACTTGGACTGCGGGATGAAAGTATAAGAAAAGATTTATTAAAAGTTAAACCTAGCGAATTGACATATAACTCGGTTTTGCAAAGAGCTTTAACGTTGGAGGCGCTACAACAAGGAAGACAAGAGGCTGCGAGATCAGCGAGCACATTGGAAGCGGGAAACCATCGTGATGCCGCTCAGGAATCTAGAAGTTCATGTTCGAGCGAGCCGATGGATGTGAATGTAATCAGTACCAAACCGTGTGTGCACTGCATGAAACGACACGCATCGACGAAGTGTCGGTTTCGAAACGCAACTTGTTTCAACTGTCATAAAAAGGGACATACAAAAGCAGCATGTAACGTATACAAACAGCGAAAAATACAAGTGAATGAATGCTGCGAGTGCACATCTAACTCTGATAGCGAATGTGCAGCCTTGGAGGACAATTTTGGAGTTCACAACTCGACGGGCGCGGCGCAGGTCAAACCGGTGATGGTGGAAGTGAAGATAAACGGTGTGCCAATCAGTATGGAGGTAGATTCAGGCTCAGCGCGGTCCATCCTTCCACATAGTGTGTGTTCACTGCAAAACGTGTCAGCTTCTTGGGCTATGAAATTGACGAAAATGGAGTTCACCCACTGAAAGAAAAGGTCAAAGAGATTGCTGATAAGCCAGCCCCAGGTGATAAAAAGTCTCTAAAAGCATTTCTGGGTCTCTATAATTTTTATGAAAGATTCCTTAAAGAAAAAGCGACTGTCCTACAACCACTATACAAACTATTGAAAGAAAATGTAAAATGGCAGTGGAGGAAAGAGGAACAAAAATCTTTTGAGGAAGCAAAAGCAATGCTTACATCGGATATGACATTAGTACACTACAGTTTAGAAAAGGAACTGTACATGATTTGTGATGCCAGTGAGTATGGGGTCGGCTCGGTGCTGGTACATAAGATGCCAGACGGCACAGAAAAGCCAATCATCATGGGTTCCAGAACACTGCAAGATCATGAGCGACGGTATGCCCAAATAGACAAAGAGGCTTTAGCCATAATGTTTGGGCTGAAGAAGTTTAGACAATACTTACTGGGCCGTAAGTTTGTAATATGTACTGACCACAAACCCCTATTAGGCATATTTGGTCGCAGCAAGCCCATTCCAGAAATTATTTCTGCCAGAATGCTTCGATGGGCATTGACTTTAAGTACATTTGATTACAGCCTTGAATATAGAGCTGGGAAACACATGGGAAATGCTGACAGTTTGAGTAGATGGCCAACACCATGTGATATACAGGATGTAGAGCCCGAAGATGTTTTGTTACTGGAACATACCGATTTGATGGGAGTAAATTCAAAGCAAATTGCTAAAGAAACTGAAAAGGATCCTGTTCTAAAAAAAATTAAAGGTTTCTTGCTTCATGGTTGGCCAGATCACATTGAGGAAACTTTATTACCATACTACAGGAGAAGAGACAATTTGACATTGGCTAAAGATTGCATATTGTTAGCCAACAGAGTGATAATCCCAACTGGACTCCAAAATAAGGTCTTGAAGGCTTTACATGATGGTCATAGTGGTGTGGTGCAGACAAAAATGTTGGCTAGAGGATATGTTTGGTTCCCATCACTGGACAATGACATAGAGACAATTATTTCTAACTGTGATGCTTGTCAATTGAATCGCAACAATCCACCCATTACACACCATACATGGCCAACAGAAACCAGACCATGGGCTAGAATCCATATCGACTTTATGGGCCCTTTCATGGGAAAAACATTCCTTATAGTGGTCGATGCATACAGTAAATGGCCAATCATAGAGATTACAACATCTATGGCAAGCAAGACCATAATTGATATCCTGCGCAGAATTTTTGCTGACCAAGGACTGCCTGAAATTGTGGTCTCCGATAATGGCCTTGCTTTCATGAGCAAAGAATTTCAAGAATTCATGCAAAAGAACAATATCAAACATATTACTGGAGCACCTTACCACCCTGCCACAAACGGGCAGGTTGAAAGAACAATTCAGACAATTAAAAACAAGCTAAAGAAGCTTGCTGATTGTGAAATGTCTTGGCCAGCGCGAGTAGCTCGTGTGCTATTTCTGATGCGAACTGTGCCAAGCACAACTACTGGAAAGACACCAGCAGAGTTGTTAAATGGAAGAAAGTTTAGAACTGTTTTTTCACAACTACATCCAGATTTTGACCATTACCCTGATTTAGAGAAGGAGGAGGAGACAAGGACAGACAATGATGTAGACAAGAAGAAAAAGAAGAAGTTTATTAATGGAGACCATGTTTTATTCAGAATGTATAATATGAATGAAAAGTGGCAAAGGGGAGTAATAAAGAAATTAGTGGCCCCGGGCGTGTATGACGTCTGTTCTTCAGATGGGACTTCGCATCGGAGACACATAGACCAAATCCTGCGTACGCGACCCCCTGGCGAAAAACAGATTGATATGAGAAATGATTCTGACATGGACAGTGATAATGATTCTGTTGTTATCCCACCACCAGAAGATTGGGCTGAAATTATAGGCATTTAAAGTTTCATGATTAAAGTTTCAGTTTGTGTTAATTATTATAAATCACAATCATTTTGTTGTAGTCTTTGGGGGAAGGTGTTGTGTATGAATGAATGTGGGTGGGTAGATAATAAAATAGTGTTTTTCTAGCTGTCATGTCAAAGATGTAGGTACCTAGTTTTTGTATGTGATTACCAATAAAAGCGTGGAGATGTGCTCCTATGAATCGTGGCGTGTATAATTTATAATCCCCTCGAAATATAATAGATATTATATACACTTTCAACCTAAATGCCCTTAACAGTTGATTTTTTTTAGATTCATGGAAAAGTTCAGTTTCTACGAGTACTGGGCTAAAAACCTAAGACAAATGCTCCTATCACTTGCTCAAGAAAGTTAAAAAGTTACATTGGACATGAAATAAAAACAAAACTCATGACTAACCATATAGAAACTCCTCCCTGCCTAAAACTAGCTTCAGCAAGGAGGTAGTCATAGCCCGGATGCCTGGACATATGGGCAAAGAGACTGCTGATAAATTGGCAAGGATGGGAGTGGATGAAATCTTGATAGGCTTAGAACCCCGCCTACCCATCCCCAGCAAGATAATTAAAGGGGTTTTCAAGAGAATAATTATTACAGAGGCAATTGCTCGTTGAAATACCATAGAAGTACACCGACAATCCAAACTCTTTATAAAAGAGTATGATAAGAAAAAGACCAGACATTTATTGCAGCTTCCGAAAGCAGATATAACTAAGATAGTAGGTGTAATAACAGGACACTGTATCCTGAATAGACACCTAACTATTATGAAGACGAAGGAAGATCCAGCCTGTCCAGCCTGGAGTGCGGAGAAGATGAAACTAGCTTCCACTTCATCGACAACTATAGTATCAAATAAATATTCATAATGATGTTTAGATAATAGCCTTGGTCATATGCCATGCCCTAACTAAATGAAGTTATTAAGTATATGCATGCCACTTTCCGCCAGTTGAACAAATCATCTTTAAAATTAAAGCTCCTTTAAGTCTATTGCAGACTCTTTCTGTTTTGCTGACAAAGAAAGTGACAGTAATAGATTTAAAGCAGCTTTAACTTTAAAGACGCTTTGTGCAACTGGCTGTTTGCCCTAAAGCTTCTTTGAGGGAAGGTGGCATGGCATTACCCGACTATGGCAAAAAGAAGGGTGAATTGTAACTCCGTTCAAAGAAGCTCGACAAGCGATCGAAACCATTGTCGGTCTGACAAGGACCCAATCCGCAAAACAGATATAAAGATATATTTTAAGTTCAAAAACTCAACAAGTAGGTACTGCAAAATGTTGCTTTAAAAAGTATGAAACAAGAAAAATATTCAACTCAAATTATTATGTACAAACTATTGTATTACTTAAATAAATATTCATAGTGATGTCAGATAATAGCCGTGGTCATATTATGCCACCAACCCTAAAAGCGAGCAAAGGCTTTAGGAAAAAGTGACAACAATATAACCACGGCTGTTATATGAACAATGAACATCACTATCAATATTTATTAAATACTTAGGTACCATTGTTTATACATAACAATTTTAGTAACAATATTTTCTTGTTTCATACTATTTAGAGCAAGATTTGCCAGCTGTAGTCGGGTTCTAGATTTTGAACTAATTTTTTATTTGCCATACTATTTTTCAAGTAGGTAAAGTTATGTTTAAAACCATTACATCTTTATTGACCTACTATTTAGTTAGATAGAACACTTTATTGCTCACATAATAACAAAAAAAACCGGTCAAGTGCGAGTCAGACTCGCGCGCCGAGGGTTCCGATATATCTTAGGTATTTTTGGAAGCAATAAAGTGCATTTTTAGGACCGTAAAACTAAATTTGTTTGTAAAGGTTTTTTGCAGATTTCTAAAAACCTGTGCAACTTAGAAAGATTGTTTTATTTTTGCTGTAATATTTAAATCAATTAATTCAGATTTTTCCTACCGCAAACTTCGGCGTTAAGGAGGGGGGAATGGTATTTTTTTTTACATTTTTCATCATAACTTGAAAACTAAGAGTCTTAAAAAAGTACAAAAATATATTTTAGAATGTGCAAGTAAAGCCCTTTTATACGATACCCCACTCAACCTAATAGCAACAATTTGAATTTTGCCCCCCCCCCCCCACCTATTTGGGCGCCCTTTACATCAATAGTCATAATTTTTTTTCTATTCTTTCATGTGCAATTTAGTTGGGCAACCATATTTTAAAACTATTTCAAATTTCAAGTCAATAGGCCCGTCCACACCACGCGAGCAGCCGCGCCCGAGGCCCGCCGCGCGCGGCATGCGGCCTAATGCGCGGTCGGTGTGGACGGCCTCGCCCGCGGCAGGCGCATGCTCAGCCTCGGGCGAACGCGAACGTAGCCGAGCCGGGCGGTGTCGGTAAAACGGTTTGCTCAAAGGTGCCTCAGTCGTTTGCCGCGCTCGGTGTGGACGCATCGTGGGCGTGGCGCTGGCCGCCCGACCGGTCGGCTGGTGGTCAAGTGGTCAGCTGCTGGTTAAGTGATCGGATGGTGGTCAAGTGGTCGGCTGGTGGTCAAGTAGTCGGTTAGTGGTCAAGTGGTCGGCTAGTGGTCAAGTGGTTGGGTGGTAGTCAAGTAGTCGGTTAGTGGTCCAGTGGTCGACCAATGGTTAAGTGGTCTTCTAGTGGTCCAGTGGTCGGCTAGTGGTCAAATGGTCGGCCAGTGGTCAAGTGGTCGGCTGGTGGTCAAGTAGTCGGTTAGTGGGAAAGTGGTCGGTTAGTGGTCAAGTGGTCGGCTGGTGGTCAAGTGGTAGGCTGGTGGTCAATTGGTCGGCTGCCAGGTCGGTTTGATTGTTTATATTCGTGTGTAGCACAATAAAAGCAAAAGCTGCCACGGCCGTGCGCATGTACGGCGCCATCTTTTCCGTTTAATGGCTCGGGCTGCTATAGCGAGGCAGACTAGTTGCGTGGAATTTGACGACCCCGCACGCCGCGGCGGGCGCGGCAGGGCGACTGCCGCGCGCGGCGGGCCTCGGGCGCGGCTGCTCGCTTGGTGTGGACGGGCCTAATAGCGTGAGTGGTTGCCGAGATATACATGTATGACAGACAGACAAAGTGCGCCATAAGGGTTCCTTTTTTTACCATTTAGGTATCGGAACCCTAAAAACAAATGTACATGGAGAACTTAAACCTAATGTGGGCAAAGGCTGCCTATTGTTTATTCATAAAATTATAAATATTATAATAATTATAAATAGGTAAAGTGTGGACTTTACCTTAAATTTTTATAAAATATTCTTATAAGAATATTTTTTTAAAAGAAAACAATGTTTAAAATTTGTATTTTTTTAATAGTTAATAAACATATACCTACTATAACTTTGTTTTAATCACAGCCGGTTCTTGTTAAGAAAACACCGTTTATGTATAATCACAGTATTTACTGGCTTACAATCATCGTCAGGTAATATCATATTGTTATGAGCTAGCGGTTCGGGATTGGAGTGAAACACCAAAGTAAGTTTTTCCGTTTATTAGGACTTAGTACCTGGGCGACTGAGCTTCGCTCTATAATAGCTGCCTCAACATTAAAATATCATCGGGTGAGCAAGCTATGCTACTCGCCAACAGATGGCGCTGTAAGGTTCTGTCTAAAACGCGAAATTTACAAAATGCTCAAAAACACGAGGAAAACGAATTTTCTCAGCCATAAGACCTAGCTAGATCGATTTTTTGCCCCCAAAAACCCCCGAATGATAATTACATCGAAATCGTAAGAGCCGTTTTCGAGAAACCGATTACAAACATATATATATGTTACTGCACCTAGTTTTAGCCGGTTAGGTTAGGTTAGTAATCAGCTGGTACTAGGTTTAACCGGCTACACCTAGTTCTAACCGGCTAAAACTAGGTGCAGCCGCGCTTCGGGTTTTAGCCGTAACATATATTGCTCTAATAGTTAGGACTTATATACAACCCGAGCTTCCTGTTCACACCTCACCAAGTTTGCCCTCTGAGCCTCTTCGTACGGTCTTCCCTCCGTGCACTCTTCCCTCAGGGATCTCTTCCACAGTGTTTCCCCTCCAAGCAGTCCTCGCTCTGGGACCTCTTCAATGGAGTCTTCCCTCCGGGACCTCTTGTAAGGGGTCTTCCCTCCAGGACCTCTTGTATGGAGTCTTCTTTCCGTACTCTACTACCTCCGGCACCTCTTTAAGAGTGTTCCCTCTGTACCCTCTTTGAGTTACCTCTGAGACTTCCTCTTCCTTAGGACTTTTTCTTCTTTTCCTTGTTCTTCTTTTCTCTTTTTAGTTTGCTTTCCACCGAACAACGAAGTAGCCATCATCATTGGTATCTTCTCAGGCGCCCACAGTCCTAACTGTTCGATGAGGAGTAGTGGGCATGGGCTGCCTAGTGGCCGCAGGGTGCGGCGGGGGAGGGGAGGGGCCTCCCCAGCTTATATATATACCCATATGCTACTCGTTTCCGAACTTTCTGGAATCATTTTTTTATTTAGGTTTTTGTTAGATATTTCTAGTAATTAGCTCTCTTTCTTCAGCTATCTCTTTCTTTTCTTTCTAGAATATTCTGAACAAAAAACAAATAATAAAACAGCCATATGGGTGGGTGGGATTCAAACCGGCAACCATTGGCTTGTTAGCCCAACGCCCTAACCACTGGACCATGGGGCTATTAACGATGAAATTTTGATAGTTCTTTTTGAAAGCTGGCAACCTGACGTCATGCTCGTGTCACTATGTAGGTTGTAAGGTTGATGACTGACAAACCCTGTTGACAGAATTGTTAAGCCGTTAAGGCCTGTGACTTCTTCAGAAAATAGGACCAATGGCTTACGTGCCTTCTGAAGCACGAAACCATTTTACTTTTCGCACCCACTGGGAGGTGACTAGAGGTTCCAATGGGGGTCACCACTATTAGCTATGCCGCTCCGAACAAAATTATTATGTCTCCATATTATACATAAGCATTACATCCATCTGCTGCTCCCTTGAAACCGCTCGGGGAGCTGGCATCCTGAAATGTTGTACAAAATGTTAAATGCATATCTACTAAACAAGAATGGCAGACTAGACTACCGAAATGCAGACAAAAAGTAATTCACAAAATATTTGGATTTCAGTCGAAAGGAAAGTGCATGATTAAACTAAAACATTTCTGTATTTGAGAATCACTACAAACTAGACATAGCCTATGTATCTGCAGAGGAAATTACAAGAGAAACAGAAAATTTGTAACTAACCTTGACTTCCACTTTCTTCTTTCTTTTTGTCGTTTAATAATTTGTGACTGCTGCTGAGCGAATATTAGGGGCAGGTAAGGGCTTTTCAGACACAATATCAAAGAAACGTCGTCAAAAGCGCCAGATAGAAAATTTTATAACCTAGGGTGGAAAACATAACCTAAAAGAAAGACTGTGAGAAGTCGTGCGTTTAGTTGCTCGCTTTTTATTCAATACTTTTTATTTTTTTGAGCTAAAATCAAATAAAAAATAATTATTTCACTCAATTAATCCCTTTTAGGCCAAAATAGTGTATAAAAAGTAACATTCTTTTAATCAAAGATCTTTAAATCGCTTTCGAAATATTTTCATGGTGAAGAAACGTAACGCATATATTTAGTTCACTTTAATCATTCATGAACCCCATCAATCGTATTCAACCAAACTGATAGTTCGTTTTATTCGACACGATTACGACTCAATGGGAATCATGATACCGATTCAAATCGTTCTGTGCGTTCCATATTGCACTAACAGACTGCTTTAGAGCACTGTGAGCGCGCTTAAGTCGGTCCAAATTGACCAAAAGCGTGCTCTAAAGCACTTGCTCGTTCACCGCCTTACGTCATTGATGACGTCATCGTTTCTGCTATCAGTGCTTTAGTCAAATAGGTGGAGCAGTGAAAGCGCTAATGTCAAAATCGATTTGACACATAAAATCCCACACATTTGCAGCCAGCTGATGTCTTTTAAGTTTTGATTTTAATTAGTTTGTCTCTAATGGAAATGAGAGTGGATTTGGCGCACATTTTTCAGCGATTAGCTTAGGCTTTGTTAAAGAAAATAAAAACGAAACTGACATTTTGACAGATGAACACGTGAGCGCGCTTAAATCCATTCCAAATTGACTAGAGCCATTAAAGCAGTGATAGCTTTGTGAGCGTGCAAAATCAATTTGGACCGTCCGTCAGTACTGTATACGCTTTTAGCAGCGTTTGTACAATTTGGAACACAGCCGTTAACGATTGAGTTTCAATTCTAGAGCTGCGGAATTATTTTTAAAGGGCCCATACAAAGCCCTGCCTGCAGGGCCCTGCTTGCAGTACTGCCGCAGAGGATGTTGCCACACAAAGCCCTGCAAGTCATAAGAGCGCGTTGCGCTGTTGCGTTCAGACGTGTCCAGTGCTGTCTTTCCCATACAATTACCTATACTAAAATGGCTCCATCATTATCAAAACACCAAAAATTGCGTTAGCTGTACTTGTGGCAAAAAGAACACGAAAAGAAAACAATGGTGTATGTACCTAACTACTGCGAGAGACGTTGGGTCACGCTTATTTACTGAGAGAGTTAGACCCCGATGATAACAAAAAAAAAATATTTTTAAAAATTTAAAATTTTAAAATAGTTTTATCAAAATATTTTTTTTAAAATAGCTTTAAAAAATCTTGAAAGCCGACAATGTAGCATCATTATTAAAAGTCTTATATTTTTGAGACCGCATGTCTTTGTTATGGCATTGCTCGTTGTTAATCTTACAGAGGCACGGAAAATCCCGATATAGTTCGAATATGTCCCTCCACAGCTCATCCAAGCCCTCCACACATCTTTCTCCCGTTGGCTATACTAATCTGTGCGTTGGCTCATAAAGAAGAGATTTTCAACTTTTTATGACGAAAACAAGAGTGAGTTCCAAAACGGTAATAGTTAAACGCAACCCAAACAAAATGGCGGATCAAATCGGCCCGATCTAACCACACATGGCACTGCTTGCCAAGGAGGTTTTACTGCCTAACTTTTCAAAGTCCACATATGACCATTCCTGACCGATACAAAATTTCGACATCTCATTAAAAAATAACTCGTTAGGATGAGCGTTAAAATCGCCCATAATAAAGGCCGCTTCCGTATCACTACTGTCAATGATTGCGCTTACCAAGCTAAAGCAGTCCGTGAGTTCCGCTAAATTATTCAATGCATCCGTAGGCATGTACACAGACACAATTAGAACAGCCCGATCATTTAGCGATACCTTAATAGCACAGATACGCGGGTTATCACAAGGTACAACAGCAACATTCGGCATAGCACTCAATCTCCATAACAGCGCTACGCCGCCGTGAGGCCGACCACGTAACATGCCTACTGAAGTATCCACTGCAGATGTCCCTGCGCAGCCAAATCCACCATCTACGCCATTAAGATATCCAAGATCCTCTGGCAGCAACCATGAGTAGACTTTTCATATCTTCTTTGTCACAAAATTATCAATTTCGTTGTCTTCTTTTGTTTTTAATTACCGGGAAAAGCAAGAAACGTCAGTTTATAATCTGTGCTGTCGCCAACCGCCAGCTACACGGTCGGAGACGTAACCAACGTCCTCTATTTGAACTTAGTTTGGGAAGCTGCTTCCACGACCAAGGGCGTTGGAAGGTCACTAAAATTTGGTTGGCGACCACGAACTACACGGTCGGAACCGACCAAGGTCACCTCTGTCGGGGCTTGGTTGGCGACCGTGTATCCGGTACTTGATTGAGAGAATAAAGGTATCCTCACGCGACAATTTCCATCACAATTAATTGTGACAATCTATAGAATCGAGATTGTCTGTACTCTACTCACAAAGCAATTTCATCATGATTTCATGTCGCGAAATTTCAACATTTTCAAAACTATCGAAATTTCAACATGCGGGATTTGACAATCGATTCATCAAATTACAAGGAATTGGCGTCGAAAGAAGATGATAGTGGCTAAAAACATTGCTTTTATCGCTTTTATATTACAACAATAATAAATGACAGCCACAGATTAGATATAATTCGTCCTATAGATAGAGTCGCAAAATTGCGACCATAAAGCTAAATGTATGAAAATTGCATGCAATCACAATCCACACACAATTTGTTTGACAGATTGTAGATTGTTAAGATTGGATTGTACTATTTGACAATTAGTTGGAAGTCAGCCCCAATCTGCCTACTTACGTTGCAATCTGTTGACAATCTGCAGATTGCGACAACTGATTGTGATTGAGATTGTTGCGTGAGTAGAGCCCAAATGAAAAAGTTGTCTGTCTCGTTCCCACTTATGGATTTCATAAAAAGCTATCCTTCTCTTCTTCGGAAAGGAAATCATAGACAAAAGAAAGGTAAAACGTCAAGTTGAGATCGGAACATTCGGAACCGAGTTGCCTCGATCGGAATCCTTTTGGCAACGAATCGTCTCTAGTTGTCCATTCACATACTTCGGCGTTTTCGATCCTTTTGGCAACTAATCGTCCCTTAGTTGTTCATTCATATACTTCGTCCCTTTTTAATAATAATAATAATATTCATTTATTTCGGAAAAACATCCATAATTACAATTAAAATCAAATTAGACAAATAAATAAATAAAAATGGTTAGTACAATTGGACTTAAAACTATGTTAGTAAGACAAACAGGACTATCGCATAAAAATACAGCCAAGCGTCAATGGACGTACTCCAGAGACATTGGTGCATGCATCGACATCCAATGCCTCTGGAGCGGGCTGTCCATCCGTCCGGAGACCATCATCAGGAGGCTGTTGCGGCTGTCCCGTATTCTGCGCGCGATCGATGCCACTCTCTTCCACATGGTGGCGTAGAAGCAATCCATGCGCGCCTCCGCGAACATGCCTGAGGCGCTACAGAAACGGGGCAACCGCAACAGCACCCTAAAGGCGTTGTTGAACTGAACTCGGAGGGCACTGTAAGATTTCTGCGTGAAGTTTACCCACAGGCTGCTTGTATAGAAGGACGTACAGAAGGCTCTGAATATCGTAATTTTGGCTTCCTTCGAGCAACGCTTGAATCTGCGGGCGATCATGTTCGCTCTTACTGACAGTGTCCTCCTTTCGCGCTCCATATCCACGTCGTCTTTCAGGTCGTCGGTCACAAAATGACCAAGATATTTAAATTTATGTACCTGCTTCAAGGGTATACCGTTCAGCTTGACAGGTGGCACTTCCAGAGGAGTTTTCGTCCCAGCTTTGAACACCATTAGCTCGCTCTTAACAGCGTTGTATTTTAAGCCATGTCAGCTTGCATACCCTTCGCAAATGGCCAAAAGCTCCCTGAGACCACCGATTGAAGCACTCAGCAGCACCATGTCGTCTGCGTAGCTGATGTTGTTGACGCAGACTCCGTCCACGTGACAGCCGACATGGTGGCTGCTGAGCTCCACGATCAGCCCGTTGACGTACAGATTGAAGAGCGTGGGCGAGCTTATCCCCCCCTGCCGCACCCAGCACTCCAACCTGTACGGCTCCGATAGCTGATCCGCCCATCGCACATTATTGATCTGATTTCCGTACCAGTATTTAAGGATACTAATCAGTTATGGAGACAGATTTTAGGTTTTCCAGTTTTTTCCATAAGATGTTGTAGGAAACCAGATCAAAGGCTTTCGATAGGTCCAGGAAGCTGGCGTACACAGGTGTGTTTCGATCAGTATAATATCTGACAGCATGCTTAAGGCACACAATTGCGCTCTCCGTTGACAATTTAGGTCTGAAACCAAATTGGTTATCATGGAGAGTAATGCAGTTGTGTAAGTGTGCGTCAATCAAACTGTCCAACACTTTTGCGATAATGGTAGCTAATGAGATCGGTCTGTAGTTGGTTTTACTGGAAATATCGCCTGTTTTATTTTTAACAATGGGCACTACAATCGTTCTCATCAGCTCCTTTGGCAGGTACCCATGACCGAGGCAAAGGGTGTACAGCATAGCCAATACACGCGGCAGATGTGGTCCTGCGTGCTGCAAGTGCTCAATGCTGAGACCGTCGTGCCCAGGTGACTTGCCTCTTGAAATAGACTTTATTGCCTTAGCAACATCCTTGGCAGTGAACCTAATTCGCAAACCATTCCCCGAGCTTTCAGCCCCAATCGTATCATCAGCGGGGTCTGTAATGAGTGACCGAACTGTGAAATGGTCCCTGAACAGTTCTGCAACTTCCTTTGGCTCACTCAGCCCTTCAACACTCGCAGGGAGGCCCGGTCTCATATTTAGTCTATTGGTGCACTTCCAGAATGTTTTAAAGTTATTATTGGCATGATGTTCAGCAATGATATCCATCTGTATCTGTTCTTTATTATCTTGGCACCACTTTAATTTGGATTTAAATATTTTTCTGCTTTCGCACATATTAGTATAAAGCGTTCCAGATCTAGGCTTACCATGCCATAGCCATAGATTAAAATGGTATCTGGCCTCCCTGTGAGCGTCTCTGACATGTCTATTCCACCCCACCACAATCCGAGGTTTCCTACTGTTACGCTTGTCTTCCCTACTCACTATCGCAGCATCCCGCTTAAAGCAGATACAACGTCATTGTACATTTTATCAATAACATATACATGGCTCGGGTCCGTGCATACCTTATCTGAACAGTTGGACATACTTTGGGGAAAGTCAATTAATCGTAACCTTTTGTGACATTCTTCTGTATAAAACTCAGTCTCATCCGAACTCCGTTCACCCCAGTGTATTTTATTTAAATTAAAATGTCCACGAAATACTTTGGGCCTAACGTTATTTAATTTACATTTAATAACTAATGGAAAGTGATCCGAGCTCATGACGTCATACTTTACACCTACATCAATCACACAGTCATGTGCCGACTTTGTCACCAGACAGTGGTCTAACCATCGTGTCGAGCCGTGAGCTTCACTTATGAAAGTGAAAGTGCCTGATACACTGCCTAACTTTTCAAAGTCCACATATGACCATTCCTGATCGATACAAAATTTCGACATCTCATTAAAAATAACTCGTTAGGATGAGCGTTAAAATCGCCCATAATAAAGGCCGCTTCCGTATCACTACTGTCAATGATTGCGCTTACCAAGCTAAAGCAGTCCGTGAGTTCCGCTAAATTATTCAATGCATCCGTAGGCATGTACACAGACACAATTAGAACAGCCCGATCATTTAGCGATACCTTAATAGCACAGATACGCGGGTTATCACAAGGTACAACAGCAACATTCGGCATAGCACTCAATCTCCATAACAGCGCTACGCCGCCGTGAGGCCGACCACGTAACATGCCTACTGAAGTATCCACTGCAGATGTCCCTGCGCAGCCAAATCCACCATCTACGCCATTAAGATATCCAAGATCCTCTGGCAGCAACCATGTCTCTTGGAGCGCGATGATGTCAGAAGATTGACATAGCTCCCTTATCTCATCGAGCGAACGCTTTACATTTTTACAATTGTATGTAGTAAATGTGTATGTATCACTATCCATTATTATTGTTACCTAATGAGCCGTTTCTAGATTCGGATTTCTTGTAGTGAACGAATCTCCGAAATATAATTCCACTAGGCCATATTTTCGCATCCAAAAAGAGGGGCGCTTTCCCCTCTGGAACGAAAAACTTAAACGCATTATGCTCTACTGGTTTCTTTATTGCAATTTTCTGCAAGTGCACTTCTTGCCTAGTTTGTTGAAAAATATACGTACTTATATCTTTCTCTGTGGTAGCCCTATGTACGTTAGTAATAAATATAGGGATTTTCTTTTCTGCCGCTCTGAACTTGGTTTCCGTTCCTGTATTAGAGCCCATTCTGCCAGAGTATCTATAATTCCGCCTAAGCTTCTTATTCTGCACCAAAATCCACTCATTTTCTAGTTTACCAGGTGAGTCATTCTTATCAGTCAGCTGTTCCGGTAGCGATTTATTTAACTGCGGCGACGACCGCTGCACCAAACCGGTTCCCTCGCCTGACGTCACGCATTGGCCGGGCGGTGACGCAGACTCGTCGCCACACTGTACTTGCACCTTCTCGCTATTTAAATCGCAGGTCGAACATACACAGTTTAACAATAACAATAATAATATTTTATTTGCTCTCACACATAAAATACAGTTACAAAACTATAAGTAGCTAAAAGCTATTTTGGACAATTTCTATGGTAAGTGTGAGAGCCTGGTGTCTGTACTAGGTTGATCCTGTATGACAGATCCCCAGGCTCTCGCCCCTGGAAAATACAATTCTGTTTAGTTACCCATATATTGTAGAAGTTATGACTAATTAATTAATCAATTTACAGAAAGCAAAAACTAGGTAAGTAATGAATGAAACTAAGTGTGTGTTTGTGAATGTGTCGGTTTGTGTGTATGTTTGTGTGTGTGTGTGTGTGTGTGGTTGTGTGTGTGCGCGTGTAAGTACGTGGGTTATTGTGTGAGTGTGTGTGTGTTGACTCAGATTGAACGATAGAGAGGTGTGCATGTTTAAATAATATTCATTTTGCAAGATAATAAAGTTATAGTGTTTGAGGTTGTAGATCAGGTATGTGGTTTTAAGAGTGATTCCGTGGATTCATAATTAAGCGACAACAGCCACGACGTAACAGCTTTTTTACATTCAATTTTGAGTTTTTCATATATTTTAAGATTTTTGTTAATTTTGTTGTACAAATAAGGTTCCAGAAAACAGAAGAATCTTTGGGCGAAAGATGTTCGAAAAGCAGTGATTGTGCACACTTCGTACTTTCTACGCTTGGTATTTGCAGCGTAGTCAACAGAATACAATAGGCAGGAGTGCTTTAGGAGTACGGTGTACAGAATAAAAAGCTTTCTTACTGTTAGTACATTAAATCGGTGGTACAGTTCGTCAGTAGGGAAACGATAAGAAAGTCCCATGCTGACCTTTAATACGGCTCTTTGAGCACGTTCCAGACTAAGAAGGTGAGTCTTTGGGGCACCTCCCCAAATTGAGATGCAGTATGTTATTACTGATTGACATAATGCGAAATATATCATTTTAATTATATTATCGTCTGCAATGTGCCGTAGGTTTTTAAAAATGTAAGTCAGCTTTCTTATTCTGCTGGATAGGGCTGTGATATGAGGAAGAAAACTAAGTTTGTTGTCAACAAGTACTCCTAGGTATTTAATAGTCTTAGTATTTTGCAGACACTGACATGTACAAGCTACGCCAGTGGAAGGGGAGCACGAATGAGCTTTTATTTTAAAAAAGTCATTATTAGGTTGGTCCTGATTGCGAATCGAAAAGGTGATAAATTTAGTTTTTTCAATATTAAGTGTAAGTACGTTATCATTGAGCCATTTGTAAACCAGGTCAAAACCTTTTTGGGCACTATCGTACACATCAGTCCAAGTATCAGAAGAAAACATCAGGGCGGTATCGTCAGCAAAAGTAATGATTTGTCCGTTTGGAAGGCTTAAATTGCATAAATCGTTGATATAAGTCAAGAATAGTGTTGGTCCGAGGATACTGCCCTGAGGAACTCCGAAGTTAACAGCCATTTCATTGCTCAAGTAGTTTTCTATTTTCACGGCTTGGTTTCGGCTAGTCAAATAATCTTCGAAAAGTTTGCGTTGAATTCCTCTGATACCTAGTCTGTCTAACTTATCTATTAATATGGGAATGGAGACGGTATCAAAAGCCTAAGTAAGGTCTAGATATATGACTAAGACTTTCTTACCAGCATCCAATCCAGAAACAATGAAGTTAGTCATACGAAGTACAGCAGCTTCTGTCGATTTGCCTTTCCTGAACCCGAATTGGTTGTCAGACAGAAGTTCAAAGCGTTCTAGGTAGTTATATAATCTTTTATTAATTAATCTTTCGAGAATTTTAGACAACGCCGGAAGAATAGAAATTGGTCTATAGTTGTTGACCGATTTTCTATCCCCACTCTTAAAGATAGGATGAACTAAAGACCGTTTGAATGCAGTTGGGATTACGCCGTTTGAAAAAGAAAGGTTACAAATGTATGTTAAGACTGGGGTTAGAATCTGCTTAAATTCCTTGATTAGGGAGCTAGGAATGTTATCAATTCCAACTGCACAGTCAGATCTAAGAGAGTTAATTGTAGTTTCAACTTCGGAATCAGTTGTTGGTAATAACACAAAGGAGTTAGATAAGAGTGAGGCAGGAGGAGGGCAGTTTGTTTGCTGCTGCGTGTTAATTATATTCTCGGCTAATTTTTTACCTATGCTTGTGAAAAATACGTTAACGTCATTTACTGAGCCAATCGGATCTACACAGGACAATAGTTCAGTTGGAGCTTTAGTTTCTTTTTAGGGTTCCGATACCAAAATGGTAAAAAAAAGGAACCCTTATGGTGCCGCTCTGTCTGTCTGTCTGTCCGTCTGTCTGTCACACCTCTATATCTCAGCAACCACTTACGCTATCGAGCTGAAATTTGGAACAGTTTTAGAATATAGTTGCCCAACTTAATTGCACATGAAAATTTTTTGAAAAAAGTATGATTATTAATGTAAAGGGGGCCAAAATAGGGGGGGCCAAATTTCAAATTGTCGCTACTAGGTCGAGTGGGGTATCATATGAAAGGGCTTTACTTGTACATTTTAAAATATATTTTTGTATTTTTTTAAGTTTCTTAGTTTTCAAGTTATGATGAAAAATGTCAAAAAAAGTACCATTCCCCCCCCCTTATCTCCGAAGTTTGAGTAAAGGAAAATCTGAATTAATTACAGTTGACAGAAGTTTATGTAAACTTTACAGCAAAAATAAAACGATCTTTCTAAGTTGCACAGTTTTTCAGAAATCTGCAAAAAACCTTTACAAACAAATTTAGTTTTGCGGTCCTGAAAATGGACTTTATTGCTTCCAAAAATACTATAGGTATATCGGAACCCTCGGCGCGCGAGTCCGACTCGCACTTGACCGGTTTTTTTAATGTTAGTAATAGTTTTGACTGTATCCCACATTTTCTTTCTGCTTTTTCTATTTTTTGCAATTTCGCCTTTTTCGTATTCTCTCTTTAGTCTTTTTAAAATATTATTGCAAAAATTTCTATATCTTCTGTAGGTTTCTTATAAAATGTCATTATTAGGGTATTTTTTAACTTTTTTATGTAAGTTGTCTCTGTTTCTCATGCACCTTAGGAGACCCTTAGTTATCCATGGTTTACTTATTCTTTTAAGGTTTGGTATTTTCACAATTTTTGAGCTTAAATTAATCACATTATTTAAAGAATTTACTAGGTAGTCAGTGGCGAAATTAACGTCATTATATGTGTATATAATCTGTAAATTAAGACCAGTTATAAGTTGTTTTAAGAGTGGATGATCAACTTTTCGAACCGATTTCATTGACTGTGTAAGTTTTAAGTTAGTTTCAAGATATAAGATGGTAGTCAAATGATCCGTTATAGATGAATTGATAGTGTAGCAGTGTGCACTCAATTTTGTTTTAAGAATAAAGTGATCTAGGCAAGAATGGAAACGGGTAGGCAACGTTGATGCTGGTAGCAGTCCATGATAGGATAACAAGGTTAGATAGGGTTGAGAACGTACATCAGTATTCATATCTGCAATATCAATATTTATGTCGCCAGTTATGATTATATTTGGGTAAATAGAATGATTAGTTAGACACTGGTCGAGAGAAGTTAAAAAATCTTCAATATTGTGGTTTGATGGTGACCGATATCTTCTTTGATTTAAGAGCTTGGCTCTTGTCGATGGAGTAACTTCCAGTCCTCACGTTGTATCGCGAGCTGCTTTACCTCCTGAAACGACACGACATTGACCTTTTCTTTAATCTGGTCAAAGTAGCTTCGCCTAGGTCTTCCTCGTCCCCTCTTTCCTTCAATCTTTCCTTCCATTATGTTTCTCAGGAAATTGTCGTGCCGTATCAGGTGACCTATCATTTTCCCTCTTCGGTTATCTATTGTTTTTAGTAAACTTCTTTTCTCTTTGACTATTTCTAGCACTTCCTCGTTTCTTTTCTTTTCCGTCCAGCTAATTCTTTCCATTCTCCTCCAGCACCACATCTCAAATGCTTCTAGCCTTTCTCTATCTCTTTGTGTCAGTGTCCATGTCTCACTTCCGTACAATACAATGCTCCATATGTACACCTTGATTAAGCGCTTTTTTACCTTCTTAGATATTTTGGCCTTCAGGAGGTGTTTCTTGTTATTAAAGGCTTTTTTAGCCATAGCTATTCTTTGAACGATATCTGGTGTACATCTGGAGTCACTGGTGATTAAGCTTCCTAAATATCTGAATTTATAAACCTGTTCTATTGTAACGTTATTCAGTTTGATTGGACAGTGATCTGGGGTATGTTTAGATGCTATAAGTGTTTTGGTCTTTCCAGTGTTTATTTTCAAACCAAATTGTAAGAAAGTTTTATCCATTTTTGTAAGAAGATCTTGCAGGTCTTGACTATTTTGAGCAACTGCTGCTATATCATCTGCAAATCTAATAAACTGAATTTTTGCCCATTAATTTTAATTCCTCCGCTGTCTGAGTCTACTATTTCTTGTATGGCCTGCTCTATAAACACATTAAATATTAACGGTGATAGTATAGTGGACACCCCTGTCTTACACCTTGTCTTATCTTTGCCTTTCCCTTTTCCTCTCCGACTTCTATGATTGTTTCTTGTCCTTTGTAAAGTTCGTAAATAATTTTTCTATCTCTATAGTCAACTCCTATTTCACGGAGAACTCTCATCATCTTCCTCCAATCTACGTTGTCAAACGCCTTTTCCAGATCGATGAATGCTATATGTGTATTCTGATTTAGCTCCATGCGTCTATCGATTATCATCCGAAGTGCTAGAATCGCTTCCCTAGTTCCTCTATTCTGTCTAAAGCCATACTGATCTGGTCCTATATGTTTTTCCACTATTGGTCTTAATCTTTTCTGAATTATTTTAAGTAATATTTTTGAGGCTTGTGAGATTAAACTTATGGTCCGGTGTTCATCGCATTTCATAGTATTTGTTTTTTTCGGAATTGTAACGGTTTTACTGATACAGAAATCTGTGGGAATTTGTCCTGTTTTATACATAATTTGCAGAATTTCGAAAATTTCTTGAAGCATGGGCTCACAAGCCATGTATTTGAACATTTCAATGCATATCTGATCTTCTCCTGTTGCTTTACCATTTGGAATACTCATTAATGCTTTGATAAACTCTTCTTTAAGAATAGCTGGTCCTTTCTCTTCTTCATCTACAAAACGTTCTTCTTCTATATCATCCTCTTGTAAACCTTGTCCTTTATACAAACTCTCAATGTACCTTTTCCACCTTTCTAATATTTCACAGTTGTTTATTAGGATATTTCCTTGTTCATTCAAAATTGCTGTACTTTTTGTTTTGTGTTTTTTATCCAAGTCTCTTATTGTATTATAGGCTTTATCTATTTGTCCCTTTTGAAAATATTCTTCTATTTTGTTGCAAATTTGTATTGTGTCAAGTTCTTTGCATTTTCTACATTTAGCTGTTATTTGGTTCGTGAGTCTTCTATATTCCTTTATGCTCTTATCATCAATTTTATTCTTCAGTTGTCTCCTTGCTACTATCAAATCAATAATTTCTTGAGTAAGCCAGCTTTTTCTTGGTATAACTTTTTGTTTGTTCAAGCAATTGTCTGCTGTTGTTTTAAATATATCTCTAACGTTATTCCATCTTTCATTTAAACTTATATTATTATTTATGTTACTATTTATTTCCATTTTATATGTTTCTAGCTTAGTTCCTACTTCATTACAATATTGCACTCTATTATCACTATCTTTGTCCTTAAGTTTATTGAGATCGAATTTCTTTGGTTTCTTTTTCTTTTTCTGTTTAGTCTTCTCAAAAATATGTTTGCTCAGCAGCAAATTGTGGTCGGTATTAAGGTCAGCTCCTGGCAGGGCTTTGCATGACTTTACTTGGTTTCTGTATATTGTTTTTACAAGTATGAAGTCTATCTGATATCTCCCTATATCTCCTGGCATTTTCCAAGTGTATAGCCGTCTCTTTGGTAGTTCAAAATATGTGTTTGTTATTATTAAGCCATTTTCCTTACAAAACTGTACTAATCGATCTCCTCTTGCATTTCTCTTTCCCAACCCATGTTTCCCTACTATGTTTTCTTCAGCCCCTTCTCCAACTACTGCATTAAAATCCCCCATCACTATGAGATTATCTTTTTCTTTCACTGCATCTAATATCGAATCCAGGTCATTGTATAACTCTTCTATTTCGTCATCGCTATGGTTTCCTGTAGGCATATACACTTGGACAATTATTGTAGGTACTGGTTCTGATTTTATCTTTATGGCAGTTATTCGGTCACTGTGATGTATTGTATTCTCAACTAATTCTCCCCATTTTCTGTTTAATACTATTGCTGTTCCATTTGATCCCTGTTTTAATCCGGTGTAAATTATTCTAAACTCTCCATCCCAGTAATCGCCACTTCCCTCCCATCTTACTTCACATAACCCCAAAATGTCTATGTTTAATCTTTCCATCTCCATCTTCATTTCTTCTACTTTCCCCTCTGCCAACATCGTCCTCACATTCCACGTTCCAATTTGGCAAGGATTTCACATGATGACGACCGATTCAGCCTTGCGTCTAAACCTGCCGGACTCAGACCGCCACGGTATGTTATATCGTGGAAGCCCATTGTCAAGAACCGTACTACTATTTATTGACATTTCCATTACTCCTTTTTTGAGGACAAATATAGTACGGTAGTGTCCCCGCTCGCTTTCCGCACCGCAGTTCAGTAACCGGGAATCCGCCTACTGATATCTGGACAGAAGCCCTACCGGATCCCATATCTTCGGCCTTCTACCAGTACTATCACCGCCGCTGCCCGATGCTAGAGGAATGCCTATTCTGATGGCGGCATTTAATCGCCATGTCACAAAATCGTCATCAGACACATGTGGCATTTTCTAGGTAAGCCCACCCCACTGGGCTTCCCACCACGTCCTGGTAATCCTGCCGCTGCTTGGTCGGGGACTGCTTATTCAGTATATTCGCAGCTAACCACCATATCTGATGGCCGTTCACTATCCGCCACCTGTGACCCCGTTGGTAGCCTGTAGCTCAGCCTCAGAAGCGTTAAAAAGCTATTTAGGTTACACTGGATACTCCTTATATTTTGGGAAATAATTTTGATAGGATTTTTAAAGTTAACTAGTGGATTATTACATTCGTCATTGTCAATATAGGATGAATAGGCCACTGAAAAACTGTCTAAGTCGGAAAAAACTTGATTTAATTCATCGAATTTGTATCCTGAAAGTAAGTGCACGTCGATAATGGAGGCTATGAAAGTGTTTTGTATGGATCATCATGCAAGGTAAGAGTGTCATGCCAGGTGTGAATGTTATTTCTGTGTGTGTCTTCGTGAGTGAGTCTGAGTGTGTAGTTGTGCTACGTACAAAGCGTATTGGTGTGTGTATAAAGAAAGTAATTTTATGTAGAAATATATTACAAACATGCAAAACTAGGATTATATTCAGCAAAATAATAAAAGGAAGAAACATGTAACTAAATAATATCATAACTAGTCATTCCGATTGCTTGATTTTTTCAAGGTCATGTTCTGTGAGTATTTTAAGCACTTGGTCCTCTTTGGTGCGTAGATAGATGGTTCCATCGCTACTGTTACACACTACTTTAGGGCTGTTTTGATTTGAGTCTGAGTAATCCACGTACGTTATCCCTATAGGGCCGCTATCCCGATAATCACAGGCTCCGCCTCTTATCTTGTTAACATTTTCATCATGCATGGGCAAAGAAGCATACTTCATGTTATTGAGCTCCGTTGTTACTTCTTTCAATTGATTAGACAAGTTGACCAAAATTTTACCTTTGTAGGCCCAGTTTTTGGAAAACACGGGCAAAATCAGCACAAAAATTTCCACAAACTGTCAAAATTTGGGGTCGATTCAGGCACGGCCGCTAAATTTCCTAAATTCATTTAAGTGTCGCTAAACCGTTTGCTATTCTGTACGCAACTATCAAAATCAAATGACGGAGAGTTAATTTATTTGACATTTATAAATTTTTACTAATCTACTAAATTTCCGTTTAACTGCAATGAGAATTTGAATTTTTCTTGGTCGCATGGATGTTGTTGTCAACTTCGCAGCAATATTTTTGAAATCTTTGTGTCATTCACTTATCATGCGTCTCAAAAATTATGTCTACAGCCTGTTTGCAAGAAAGAAGACGAAATTGTTAGCCGGCAATAATTTCATCGGCGGTGATAGCTGGGCAAATGTTTTCAGCAGCGGAATGTTTTCGTTATTTTATTTTTGTCTTTTCTTTCTTTCTTTCCTTCCACAACTTCAAAAAATGCAAGAGAAAGAGTATGGCTTGTGCTTATTTGGAAAAATCTGCTGATTTTAATTTTAGCAGGCATGTTTTTAATCGCCGCTAAATTAGCTGTTCTTGTCTATGGTTTTGCTTAAAATGAGGCTTGTGGAATACCAAATGGGGTCGATTCAGACGTGGCTGCTAAAGAAAACCTAAAATTAAAATTCCTAAATTTTATCCAGATTTTAACCACGCTTTAATGAATTTGCTATTCTAGAGTGGCATGTTAACGAAAGGGCCCCATACAAAGCCCTGCCTGCAGGGCCCTGCTTGCAGTGCCACTGCCAATCGTACTTTGTGTGGTCATGCAGGGCCGATTTTTTAATTGTTCACCCTGCCGCAGGGCCGCAGTGGCATTCTGCAAGCCCGACCAGACGATTCTCCCCACTCCACACTGCAAGCAGCAAGGAGGTTTTAATCCACGCTACTAAAGCGAAGTGCCTGATACACGGTCGGCAACATGAGTCCTGACAGAGGTGACCTTGGCTGGCAACCATTTGGGTTCTATAGAGAATTGGTTGTAAACTGCGAACTACACGGTCGGAACGCGAACTACACGGTCGAAGCGGACCAAGGTCACCTCTGTCGGGACCCATGTTGCCGACCGTGTATCAGGCACTTTATATGGACTGCTTTTTAGTTAACATGCCACTTTGCCTGCTTAGCACGCTCCCCGAGAGAAAATATATATCTGAGAAATGTCACTTTAATTGGGGAAATCTAATCTACGAGTATCACCTCCAAGCGCGAAGAAATGTCAATGGAGGCAAATTTAGCAAATCCACAAATTACGTTTTTGATATTTTAGACAGACATAGCTTTATACACTAATACATGTAGTCGTCCTTGTCTTTCAAAATGTGTCGCACTGCTCGGCTGTCAAAAAAACGTGACCATGCTTTAAGTCCTTAATCTATGGGCCTAGATTAACTGATAACTGCAGCAAGCCGGCAGATCCGGCTTAGCACGATGCAGATGTCAGTTTATCTAGGCCCATAGATTAAAGAACCAGTGTTGCCAATTTACCTACTTTAAGCATGGGCAAGCTTTTTTGACATCTGAGCAGTGCGACAAATTTTGAAAGACAAGGACGACTACGTGTATTTGTCTGTATACCTATCTCTGTCTTAAATCTCAAAAACGTAATTTGTGAATTTGCTAAACATTTTCCTCCACTGGCATTTCTTCGTGCTTGGAGGTGATAGATTAGATGTCATAATTCCCCAATTAAAGTGACATTTCTCCGAGATATATTTTCTCTCGGGCAGCGCGCTAAGCAGGCTGGAATAGCAAATTCATTAAAAGCTTTCAAATCTAAATAAAATTTATTTATGTGTCACTAAGCCGTTTCCTATTCTGTACGCAACTGTCAAAATCAAAATAAATGACGGGAGTAAATTGATTTTGACATTTATAAATTTTAATCAATATACTAAATTTCCATTTAACTCCCAATTGGTATTCCACAAGCCTCATTTTAAGCGAAACCATAGACAAGAACTACTAATTTTAGCGGCGATTAAAAAAATGCCTGTAAAAATAAATAAATGGTACAGCAGCACTGCACTTACTTTCTCGCAATACGCGAGGAAAAACTATCAACCGCAAACTTAATTTTGTAAAGCGTTACACATAGTATGGAAGTACAAACTTTTATTTACGTTTTTCCAAAAAAAAATCTTCCCTTTTAGTTTTTGGTACACCCTGTGTACTAAATTTTATTCATAAAAATCATAAAGATATCTAGTCAGGTAGACAATCAAATTTTAATAAACTTAATGGAACCAATTTTGGGTAAATCACATATTTACGATTTGGTGGTATAGGAACACCCCTTATGTGAAATTACACAGATCAATTGATACTGGCGCAAGATATCTTACATGGAGATGCTTGGTCATGCAAAGTTTCATCAAGATTCTATGAGCCGTCTTTGAGAAAATTTCAATTTTTCATTTTCGTTGAATGACAGCTACCCTCAAAATGAGAGCCGGCAAGAAACCACTTAGAACCCTTCGATGGATTTGCATAAAACTCCTAAATTCAAAATATGGTGTCAATCGGACCATTCGTTTAGCCGCTAGGCCAAAGCGTGACGGACAGACCGACCGACGGACCGACCGACCGACCGACCGACGGACGGACATTTTTGGGAGACTTGTTTTTTATGATGTATAAGTGATATAGAACACATTTTTGAGAAAATTAGAAAAACTTTTTTTTTTCACGAATACAATACCTTTCTCGCTCCGCTCGAAAGTAAAAACAGCAGATTTTTCCAAATGAGCAGAAGCTATACTCTTTCTGTTGCATTTTCTGTACTTGTGGAAGGTACGAGTAAATAAATGGTACAGCAGCACTGCACTTACTTTCTCGCAATACTCAAGGAAAAACTATCAACCGCAAACTTAAATTTGTAATGCCTTACACTAAAATTTGTAATGGAAATACAAACTTTTACTTACGTTTTTCCAAAAAACATGTTCGACTGAAATGTACAGATCAATTCAGAATTCAAATTGTCAAACATCAAAACAAACAAACCTCAAACGATTTCGAGTAAATCACATGTTTAACTTTTGGTAGTACTGGAACACCCTTTACATGAATTTTCACAGATCAATGGATACTACCGTAGAATACTTGCATGGAGATTTTTAAATTTCCCAACACATGTTCCTTACTGTTCAGTTTAGTCTACTGAGCAAGCTCTTTCAGTTTTGGTACACCCTGTGTACTAAATTTTATTTAAAAAAATAAAAATGAATATCCGGTAGACAACCAATCCAGGATTAATATTATAGAAATTTTTTATAAACTCAATGGAACCAATTTTGGGTAAATCACATATTTACGAATTAGTGGTACAGGAACACCCCTTATATGAAATTACACTTAACAATTGATACTAGCGCAAGATATCTTACATGGAGATGCTTTGTCATGCAAAGTTTCATCAAGATTCTATGAGCCGTTTTGGAGAAAATTTAAATTTTTCATTTTCGTTGTATGACAACTACCCTCAAAATGAGAAACAAGAAACCACTTAGAACCCTTCGATGGATTTGCATAACACTCTTAAATTCAAAATATGGTGTCAATCCGACCATTCGTTTAGCCGCTAGGCCAAATCGTGGCGGACAGACCGACCGACGGACCGACCGACCGACCGAAGGACGGACATTTTTGGGAGACTTGTTTTTTATGATGTACTAGCTGTGCCCGCGGCTTCGCCAGCGTGATATTCAGACAATGTGCAGTCTCTCCCTCTCCCCCTCCCCCTCCCTCACCCTCTCCCACTCCCTCTCCCTCTTACTCCATCCCACTCCCTCTCTCTCTACCTCCATCCCACTCCCTCTCTCTACCTCTATCCCACTCCTTCTCCATCTCCCTCTCCCTATCCCTGCCCCTAACCCTACCCTTACTCCTATCCCTATCCTTAACGCCGTCTTTACCGCTATCCCTAACCTTATATAAACATAGAAACGACACCCATATTGATTTTTAGACATTTAAACCATATCGCACCCCAACCCCATCCCCAGGGGATGATGGTATTTCACGTCCACCACCTTAGATTTCAAAATTGTTGTAGTTTTCGTAATCAGCGATCCGATAAACCATACAAACGACACCCATATTGATTTTAAGACATATCAACCCTATCGCACCCCAACCCCATCCCCAAGGGATGATGGTATTTCACGTCCACCACATTTGATTTCAAAATTGTTTTAGTTTTCGTAATCAGCAACCCGATAATACAAACGATACCCATATTGGTTTTTAGACTTTTTCACCCCATTTAAGGGGTTGACTTTGGGGTAAAATTTCAATGACAGTGATGAATCCACAGAATTACATTCCTAATGCCTAAACAATAAATTTAGTGGATATTACTTTGAAATGAAGGAGTTTCAACTACATCCCCCTCTTCACCCCTTAGGCTGTAGAATTTTCAAAAACCCTGAGACACATAAAACTTAATTTTTTGTCGTCAGTCTAAATACAAATTTTGAAGATCCTAATTTCAAAACTGACGGACTTTCATACAAATTTTCATCCCTTATTTCCCTTATTTCAAAATTCTAAAACACGTACTTTTTTATTTTTTACCAAAAGCTTAAAACAAATTTCTATAATTCTACCTTTAAAAATAAAAGACTTATTGACCAACATACGGAAAAAATACCTTTTTTTTTTCACCCTTTTTTAGGGTGATTTAAAAAAAATGTATAAACACGTGTTTCTTTATTTTTTACCAAAAGCTTTAACTTTATTAAATTTGTGTGAATCTAACTCAAGAAACAAAGGACTTTCATACAAATTTTCATCCCTTATTTCACCCCCTTATGGGATGAATGTTGAAAAATTCGTAAACACGTACTTTTTAATTTTTTACCATGAGCTTGGAATCAAATTTCTATAATTCTACCTTTAAAAATGAAAGACTTATAGACTTATACTTTATACGGAAAAAAATCATCCCCTTTTTCACCCCCTAGAAGGGTGATTTTTAAAAAATTCTTAACCTCGTATTTCTTTATTTTTTACCAGAAGATTAAATTCAATTTTGTGTGAATCTAGTTCAAGAAACAAAGGACTTTCAGACCCCCTTGGAAGATGAATTTTCCAAAATCCTTTCTTAGTGGGTGGTTTTGACGTGCATAGAACCTGTGTACAAAATTTCAGATCTGTATCTATAGCGGTTACGGCCCGGCGTTGATGAATCAGTCAGTCAGTCAGGACATGCTCTTTTAAATATTTAGATAAGTGATATAGAAGACATTTTTGAGAATATTAGAAAAACTTTTTTTTTTCACGAATACAATACCTTTCTCTCTCCGCTCGAAAGTGAAAAGAAAGAAAATACGAAAATAAGACAACACGAACAGATTCCCCTGCGGACAAAATTTTCCCGGCTGTCGCCGCCGACGAAATTGTGATTTTTCCCGTGCTTTCCAAAAACTGAGCCATCAATGAAATCGAAAATGGGGCGAAGTTTGAGAATGGACATCTAAGAGGCGATTTGTTGCCAAAAGGATCGAAAATCGTCCCTTTTTAGTCCATCTGGCATTTTCTTTCCGATCCCACTTGACGTTTTCTTTTGTCTATGATTTTCTTTCATTTAGATTTCCGAATAAGAGAAGGATAGCTTTATTAGAAATCCATAAGTAAAAACGAGATAGACAACTTTTTCATTCACTCAATCATTCACTCTTTTATTATGTAGTGGCAGCACAAGCAATTTTAGTTATGCGGTATTATTTTTAGTTGACATGCTACTCTGGATTACCAAATTTATTAAAGCGTGGTTAAAATCTGGATAAAATAAGGAGTTTTTTAAATTGTTGTCTTTATTGACAAATTTTTATTGCATCTGGCAACCCTGTCTATTTAAAGGGCCCCATACAAAGCCCTGCCTGCAGGGCCCTGCTTGCAGTGCCACTGCCAAACGTACTTTGTGTGGGCATGCAGGGCCGACAAAATAGCCGTTACATCGGCCCTGCAAGACCACACACGGTACGATTGGCAGTGCGCACTGCAAGCAGGGCCCTGCAGGCAGGGCTTTGTATGGGCTGTTTAAATATGATGACCATTATATAGTCTAAGATGATGACTTATATAGTCTAAGATGATGACGAACGAAATGAATGAAGTTTTAAACGTTTGAAGTGAAGATGTGCAAATGACAATGAAATAAACGAGAGGCTCAAAAGGACTAGTGTTCAGAGCCGTAAAACAAATATAAAAAAAAAAATATTCATTCATTCATTCCCGTTTTGGCGCCATCCTGTGCCGCCATCGCATTGGCAATGAGTTGAGTTATTCGTTCATCCATTTCATCAGTATCTTTATTTATTTTTTTTATTCAAAAACAGAATTTCTGTGTGCGAAATATTTACAGTATATAGTTTCTTAACATAAATAAAAATTATTGATTGTAATATAAAACTAAAATAAAATTAATATATGGAAATGTCAAAAGAAAATTAATTAAAACAATAAGCACTTACAAACAAAAAGAATTAAAAGGTCATTAAATATTAAAATTATAACAAAATGTCAATTTTCATAAAAATCATTAAAAGAATAGCAATTTTTTTCTAGTAGTAATAACTTCAATTTGTTTTTGAACACACTAACATTATTTATAATTTTTAATTCTGTCGGAAGTCCATTGAAAAACGCAATAGCTTGATATTTATAGCAGTGCTTCACAATATTCAAACATGGTTGTATCACATGATTCATGTCTTTGCGCCTAGTACCTTGGCGAGTATTCATCTCGTCTTCCGTTTCATATACTGATTTATGCTTGACTAAATCAACTAAAATAATTAGAATATAAAGACTGGGAACTGTTAAGATTTTATAGGTTTTAAAATATTCCCTACACGATTCCCACGGGGGAATGCGAGCTATAGTTCTTATTGCCCTTTTTTGAACTGTGAAAGCTTTAACCAAATTATATCTTCAAAGTCTGTGCATTTCATTTATTCCTTGTCCCAAAGAGTACAGCTTTATACCAGCCTTGTCCAAAGTAAGGAGAGATGCTTCAGGCTCGTAGCCACCCGGAGGCAGGCGTTATGATGCTTCGTCTACTTCCTCTCAACCTTCAATAGGCGAGCTCCAAACCGGGATCCGCGCATAGAAGCGCTTTTAAATCAGGTAAGATCCTATCCAATATGTACAGTTCAGTCTGGTGCCAGCGGCTCAGTTCCACCACCGCACCACACGCCGTAGGGAGAAGTTTCACCCACATTGTTTGGATGCATGGCGTCCTACCACAACACGCTATGCGTGCTCTTTCCTCTTGCGCTCTAGTAAAATGTGGGACTGGCTTCAACATGGGGGCTTTTACAAAGCGAGTAAACCAAGTACTTATAGGCCGGCAGCGCACAAGTAACACCCCTGGTGTTGCAGGTGTCCATGGGCGGCAGTAACACTTACCATCAGCTTTGCTGTCTGCTAGTCTGCCAGTTCTATTATAGAAAAAAGTACAGTTAAGAGCCCATCAAGCTTGACACATTGGACTTTGTGCCGTTCTTATTTCAATAAACGTACGGGCTAGAGTCACACTGCTAGTGTCCAGCTTGACCTGTGCTTGACTGTACCTATCTGCAGAGTCCCAGCGGCTTGCTACACGAACAGATAACCTGCTAAATAGTCCTAATAAAAACTATCCTTCCTGTGTTCTTCCAAAAGAAAATCATACTCTGTTGACCTAAGCCAGATTGTATTTCTTTAAGTTTCCAAACCATGAAAGTTAGTGCAGTGCAGGCTGCTGTACCATTTATTATTTACTAGCTGGTGCCCGTGACTTCATCTGCGCAGAATTGGACAATTTACACAATATTGTTATAAATTGTAGCGTGTTGTGTTATTCTAGGTGAAAAGACTTAAATAACATAATTGAACCAAGTTTAAATATTGTGAAGCACAGCCCTCTATACTAGACTGTAGCATTTTTCAATGGACTTCCGATTGAAATAAAAATAATAAGTAGTGTAGAAGTATTTAAGGACCGACTGAAGTTGTTTCTGTTAGAAACATTTTTTATTTACTTATATATTATTACTGGCCCAACAGCACGTTACACTGTCTCCAAATGTCAGTCACAAATTGTCAACTTTATCTGAGCGGACGAGCAAGGAGGTATTTGTTCTGAGGAGCGGACCACGCAAAACGCGCGACTACATACAAAAAAACCGGCCAAGTGCGAGTCGGACTCGCGCACTGAGGGTTCCGTACCACCACATAATCATAATTGTATTAGTTGAAATTTCAGTAAGTTAATGTGCTAGATTTTTTGAGTCCGACACGCGCTTGACCAAATTTTATTATTTGTTGTTATTTTATAGTTTATGCACTATAAACATACCAATTTTCAAGTTTGCAAGTGTTCCCGTTTTTAAAATAGAACTAAAACTAAAATCGCCTCCGCGACCATCCAACTTGAGCCCTCTCTCATATGAATGTTCTTGAAACAGGAGCTCACCACAATTGGTTACCATTAGTTGTGAGAAAAGTTGTAATATGTAAGATTTCAGACTTTTCCCATTATTTGTACTGTGAGACCTAGCTTCTTTAAATTTCATAATTTTAGGTCAGCGGGAAGTACCCTGTAGGTTTTTCTTGTTTGCATAAATGTATGGAGATGAGGACATAAAATGCCATATCTTTTGATTGCGTCGTTGTAAAAAATTGAAATTTTCAGATCTTGTGTGGTTCATGGATCCTAATATATGGTATTAATTTCAACCTGATACCTTTACCCCTTCGTGAGATAAAGGGTCTTGACAGACGGACAACAAGGTGATCCTATAAGGGTTCCTTTTTTTCTTTTGAGGTACGGAACCCTAAAAATGAAACGATGATTCATTTTCATAGTTAAATAAAAAACCGGCCAAGTGCGAGTCGGACTTGCGCACTGAGGGTTCCGTACCATCACATAATCATAATTGTATTATTTGAAATTTCAGTAAGTTAATGTGCTAGATTTTTGAGTCCGACACGCGCTTGACCAAATTTTATTATTTGTTGTTATTTTATAGCTTATGCACTATAAACATACCAAAATTCAAGTTTGATGTGTTCCCGTTTTTAAAATAGAACTAAACCAAAAATCACCTCCACGACCATTCAACTTGACCACTCTCTTATATGAATGTTCTTGAAACGGGAGCTCACCTCAATTGGTTACCATTAGTTGTGAGAAAACTTGTAATATTTAATGATTTCAGACTTTCCCCTTTACTGTGAGACCTAGCTTCTTGCCAAATTTCATAATTTTAGGTCGACGGGAAGTACCCTGTAGGTTTTGCATTTTTGCATAAATGTTTTGAGATGAGGACATAAAATGCCATATCTTTTGATTGCGTCGTTGTAAAAAATTGAAATTTTCAGATCTTGTGTGGTTCATGGACATATATGGTATCAATTTCAACCTGATACCTCTACCCGTTCGTGAGATAAAGGGTCTCGACAGACAGACGGACAACAAAGTGATCCTATAAGGGTTCCGTTTTTTTTTGAGGTACGGAACCCTAAAAATTACTTTTATTGTTTTTTGCTATAATCTAATGAATAACACTGAAAAACCAGGCCTAAGTCACGTATAACAGTACAAACTTTGTTTTAGTTTTCCCGCCATAATATTTCCATTCCATGTATTTAGCACCGACCTCAGAACAAAGACCTTGAAGTACTTCACAACGTTGTTCACGCGATCTTTCACAGATGGCGCTTTTTAGGGTTCCGTACCTCAAAAAATAAAAACGGAACCCTTATAGGATCACTTTGTTGTCAGTCTGTCTGTCTGTCAAGACCTTTTATCTCACGAACGGGTAAAGGTATCAGGTTGAAATTAATACCATATAGGTATTAGGATCCATGAACCACACAAGATCTGAAAATTTAAATTTTTTACAATGACGCAATCAAAAGATATGGCTTTTATGTCCTCATCTCCATACATTTATTCAAAAATGCAAAACCTACAGGGTACTTCCCGCTGACCTAAAATTATGAAATTTGGCAAGAAGCTAGGTCTCACAGTACAAATAATGGGAAAAGTCTGAAATCATTAAATATTACAACTTTTCTCACAACTAATGGTAACCAGTTGTGGTGAGCTCCCGTTTCAAGAACATTCATATAAGAGAGGGGTCAAGTTGGATGGTCGCTGAGGCGATTTTTGTTTTAGTTCTATTTAAAAAACGGGAAGACTTACAAACTTGAAAATTGGTATGTTCATAGTGCATAAGCTATAAAATAACAACAAATAATAAAATTTGGTCAAGCGCGTGTCGGACTCAAAAAATCTAGCACATTAACTTACTGAAATTTCAACTAATACAATTATGATTATGTGGTGGTACGGAACTCTCGGTGCGCGAGTCCGACTCGCACTTGGCCGGTTTTTTTTTCTTGTATGGGGAAATTTTGAACCGCTTGTTCCCAAGATCCTATCTTGACTACATAAATCTATGGTTATATTATTACATCTTGTTTTTGTGGATTTTCACAATGCACTATTGTGTCCCGCTAATGAACACTCTCTCTCAGTACCATGGGTTGGCTGGAAGAAATCTCTTTTAGAGATAAGCCCGCCTTTGTTAATGTCCTTTTGTATATAACTTTCTGTTTGTAAAATTATGCAATCTATATATATAAAAGAAGAAGGTGACTGACTGACTGACATATCAACGCACAGCCCAAACCACTAGGTCTAGAGATTCCAAATTTGGCATGTAGGTTCCTTATGAGGCCTAGGGGTGCACTAAGAAAGGGTTTTACAAAATTCCACCCCTAAGGAGGTAAAATAGGGGATGAAAGTTTGTATGAAAGTCCGTCAGTTTTGAAGTTAGGATCTTCAAAATTTGTATTTAGGCTGACGACTAAAAATTAATAATTACGTTTTTTTTTTTTTTTTTTTTTATTATTAACAAAAGCTTAATCTATTTTACAATTTTTTCTTCTTCGCCAAACTACAGAGTAGTTTGTTGGCGATAACGCTCCTTCATGATTTCTTAGCTAAGCTTATATACTACATACTCATACATTTAAAATAACTAAATTACTAACCTAACATGCATAGTTTTAATTTTTTCTTAAGGGTAGGTACACTTTCCATTTTTTTAGGCTCAAGCAGCATCGCATATTTATTACAGACTTTTGGTATAATGTATTTTCTGGTTCTTTGACCGTAATAGTTCCTAACACCTTTTTGTATCAATTTTCCTATTTTCTGAGACCTAGTACAATATTTTTGATTCTTTTTTTCCTTAAACTCTTCACTATAATATGTCTCCAGTGCTAATAAATAGTTAATTTTTTTATCTATTGGTAAAACCTTACATATTTTAAAAAGTCTACTGTAGTCTTCTTTGTTTTCTGCTTTGGTTTTTTTGCTTACCAGTTTCTTTATAAATCTAGTTTGAATCTTCTTTATCTCATCTATGTACGATTTAAATGTTAAGCCATAGCAACTAAGCCCATAACTGAGTATAGAGTCAGCTAGTGCATAATACACCATGTATAAAGTTTTTTTGTTTAACACTTTCTGAAGGTGGTAAAACTTTCCCAGCACTGATCTTAACCTGCTACAAACACCATTCACATGCGATTTCCAATTAAACACCCTATCTATAGTTAATCCTAAATATTTTATTTGTTCAACATATTCCAAACTCTGGCATTCACAATTATCTTTATTATTATGTAAACAATCGTACGTATGACCTACAATATTTAAACTCTTACTATCTATTTGTTTTGCTGCTTTATTGTAAGGTGAATATATACGCATACATTTAGTTTTGCTACTATTTAGAATGATACCGTTGTCGTGTGCCCATCTTGTTATATTTTCAAAATCCACCTGCAAAAGTTCTTTTATTTCGTGCACATTTTTGTCCGCTATTAGCAGGCATGTGTCGTCTGCGTACATAACCACCTTACAATGCTGCACCACGTTGGCCATGCTGTTGACGTGCATGATGTATCCGACAGGTCCAAACACGGAGCCAGTCGGCACGCCTAAAGTCACGTCGGCGCTCTCACCCGTGACGCCTGCCACTGAGGTGTACAGAGACCTATTACTCAGATAGCATCGAAAGAACATGTTTGTAGGACCACGGATACCGCATTCTTCCATTGCTTTAAGTAACTGATTATGCTCTAAGGTATCGAACGCCTTTTTAAAATCAATAAAGAGGGCCAACACCTGCTTTCCTTCATTTAGCTCAGTATTAATAAAATCAGTAAACTGAGTCAGTGCGGTATTCGTGCTTTTTCCCTTTCGAAAACCATGCTGCACATTTTTTATTACTCCATATTTATCTAAAAAGTTACTTATTTGACCCACAATCACTTTTTCCACAATTTTATTTATAACTGATAATATTGCTACTGGCCTATAGTTAGCATAATCGAGGTGATCACCTTGTTTGTAAATCGGTCTTATTATTGCTTTTTTAAGCCCATTAGGGTAGATACCTCTTGTAACACACAAATTTATAAAATAGGCAAGGACCTCACTGATTGGTTCTTTTATATACTTTAAATCTTGAACTCTTATCTTATCACTGCCTGGCGCTTTATTACTTTCCAACTTATCTATAATTTTCTTTACTTTACTAGGTGTTATTTTGGATAATTTAAAAGATACATTTATTTCCCTTATATAAGTACTGCTATCCAACAATTTACAGTTGCAATTATGTTTTATTTTCTCTATCTCTTGAGTAAACGTTTTAGCGAATTTAGTACAAATATTATACATGTTATCTGTTTTGCCTAAATATTTATGTACTGTACAGTCTATAGAGGCCTTCTTTCTACCTAACCATTCATTCATAAAATTCCATATTTTCCTAAGATCACCTTTACACTCACTTATTTGTTTTTGTCTGTATCTATTTTTTGCCAAATTAATTTCTTTATTTACTTTATTCCGATACTTGGAGTATTCAAGCCTTTTATTCATACTGGTAGGATCTAATTTCCAAACTCTAAACAATTCTGTTCTCCGGTTAATCATACTTACTAGTCTGTTACTTACCCACGGTTGTCTCTCCCTTTTATTTCCCTGTGTTCTATTGATCATACATTCAGAATATATAGTACCAAAAATAAAGCACAACTTATAATACAATAATACAGGACAGTCTAACTGTAATAAATCGGTCCATTTAACGCAGTCTAATCTTTTTTTAACCAACTCGTTATCTATTACCTGCTGAGTAATAGCTCTTTGTGATTGTTTATGAGACTCGAATTCAATTTTCGCGCCAACGACGCGGTGGTCCGACAGGTTACATTTAAACGTGTGTGAGCTTAAGCAGCGCGTATGACGGGTGGCGCGCACCCACACATGGTCAATAAGCGACTCTTGCACTCGCCCGTCCACTATCGCTTCCCGCGTTATCGCAGTCTCGGGTATGACACACTCGAGGCCGCGATCACACAAGGTGTTTTTGTAGCAAGCCACCGCCGCGTTATTTTTCCCATCTTTGATATCAATATTGCATACGTGTCTCAGGGTTTTTGAAAATTCGACACCCTTAAGGGTGAAAAGGGGGATGAAGTTGAAAATTCTTTATTCTTAAAGTAAAATCCACATAATTTATTATTTAGGCATTAATGATGTAATTCTATGCGACGTTCATCACTGTTATTGAAATTCCACCCCAAATTCAACCCCTAAAAAAGGGAAATGGGGTGAAAAAGTCTAAAAACCAATATGGGTATCGTTTGTATGGTTTATCGGGTCGCTGATTACGAAAACTACAACAATTTTGAAATCAAACGTGGTGGACGTGAAATACCATCATCCCCCTGGGGATGGAGTTGGGGTCGATAGGTTTGAAATGTCTAAAAATCAATATAAGTGTCGTTTGTATAGTTTATCGGGTCGCTGATTACGAAAACTACAACAATTTTGAAATCCAACGTGGTGGACGTGAAATACCATCATCCCCCTGGGGATGGAGTTGGGGTGCGATAGGTTTGAAATGTCTAAAAATCAATATGGGTGTCGTAAGTATGGTTTATCGGGTCGCTGATTACGAAAGCTACAACAACTTTGAAATCCAACGTGGTGGACGTGAAATACCATCGTCCCCTGGGGATGGGGTTGGGGTGCAATAGGTTTGAAATGTCTAAAAATAAATATGGTTGTCATTTCTATGTTAGGGATAGCGGTTAAATTGGCGTAAGGGGTAGGGACAGGTAGAGATGTAGAGAGGTAGAGACGTAGAGAGGTCGAGAGAAAGAGAGGTAGAGGGTGAAGGGGAGAGGGAGTGAGGGAGGGGGAGGGGGTGATGAAAAGGGAGAGGGAGGGGGAGAGACAGGGGGAGGGGGAGAGAGAGGGAGAGGGTTTTAGTTTTTCTCAATTACTTCTGCGAATTGGCTCTGTTTTGAAATATTACATTAAGGTGTCTCTCATCTCTCTCTTTACATTTGTTAGGATACTGCTGCTAAGTTCCTCTGTTCTGAGTAATTTATGAGTAACGTCTGTATATTATATAAAATTCAGCTGGATCTTGAATTATACTCATTGATTTGCGCAGGGTTAGTCCTGTTTTTCCTTAGTTTAAAATTACCCCGAAATGACGGGTAAATATCTCATTGCTTCGGAAAACCGGTAACAACATAAATACGAAATCCACGCGAGCGAAGCCGCGGGCAACAGCTAGTAAAGAATATAATAAAGAATATAGAGTGGCGACCACGTACCGGAAGACGAAGCGTTGGCAGGCCCCCCACAAGGTGGACCGACGATCTGGTCAAGGTCGCGGGAAGCCGCTGGATGCGAGCAGCGCAGGACCGGTCGGCATGGAGTTCTTTAGGGGAGGCCTATGTCCAGCAGTGGACGTCTTTCGGTTGATATGATGATGATGAAACTATATATATGTAAAACTTCAATTTGGGTATTGGTAAAATGATTACTTAATGTAACTTGTTATTATAAATGATTATGTTTGTTTATTTCGCACACAGAATTTCTGTTTTAGAATAAATGAATTGAATTGAAGCCTTCCACGAATCAATAATAAGTCAGGAAATGTAACTGCGCTCAAAAAATTACCCAACGAAAGTCGTGTATCAGAAGAAGCCGTTCCACCGCGTCATTAGTCAATTACTACTAGCTGACATTGCAGCACGCGCGCGAACCAATCCCTGCCCTCGTTCTGAATTCGAACCGATTGATTCATATTTTAAATATACGTCCTTTTGGTTTCATGAAGGGCGAGGGCCACTTTTTGTGTGAAATTTGTTCTGGGTTAGAGTTCCTGACTTATTATTTATTCGTAGGCTATACTCGTATTATTGTAAAGTTTCATTAAAATCCATTCAGTAGTTTTTACGTGAAAGAGTAACAAACATCCATCCATTCATACTTACAAACTTTCGCGTTTATAATATTACTAGCTGGTGCCCGCGACTTTGTCAGCGCAGGTTTATAAACTGTAGCCTATGTGTTATTCTGATGTATAAGCTATATTATTGTAAAGTTTCATCAAAATCCATTCAGTAGTTTTTACGTGAAAGAGTAACAAACATACATCCATCCATACATAATAATAATATAGCCTTCTATCAGAAATAAGTTTTTCTTTAGTGGTAGGTACTACTGCAATAGTATATCTCTTATTTCTGAGTGCCTTTTGGCAAAGGCCATCCATACATACATTCATACAAACATTCATGTTTATAATACAGGGTGTAAGGGACGGTGTACCAATAACTGAAAAGGCGTGCTCATTCAACGAAACTGAACAACTTTCCTAAAGAAACATATGTTGGGAAATGAAAAAATTTTTTGCTAAGAACTGATCGATCAGAGTGGGCAATTTGTATGGAGAGGTCAAAATTTTTTTTCATTTCCCAACATAATTATGTTTCTTTGGGAAAGTTTTTCAGTTTCGTTGACTGAGCATGCCCTTTCAGTACACCGTCCCTTACACCTTTTATTAGTACGAGTAGGAAGGATAGGATATTAGTAGGTTGGTACGATACACAGAAGGATGCTGCTGCCCATCCTCTGGTTCATAAACCCTTAGTCGCCTCTTACGATTCACATTTTATGACACAATTCACAATCACAAATTTAAGCACATAGGTTGCTTGTCAAGCACATTAACCTTCGTTTTTAACGGTAAAAATTGCTTGACAAGCATGTTAAAATTCACGTGCATGTCAAGCAATTATCTAAAAACCCCTTGTAGCTGTAAATTTGTTAACTATTATCTAAATGTATAATATAGCTTGTCCTGACTTAATTACTTACAAACTTTCGCGTTTATAATATTAGTAGGAGTCATTTTGTTTACTAAGCTAAATATTTATGATAGGTAAGTACCTACTAAAATTTATTGCAGCTAACAATTTAGATTTGTCTCAAGAAAGGTTAAAATTTTAGTAGTAGGTAAAATTTTATTTGAAGCACTGGTGTGACTCTAGTGTTGGTCAAAAAATTATGAGCAATGAAAAGCCACTGGGGACTTGGTACGGTAAGTAATATCCCACCAAAAACATTCTGTAAAAAACATAACCCTCCTGTTTTGGGGCAGTCGGGTAAAAACTAGCCAAGTCTCGATGGTGCTGCTTGTTTATCTCTAAATAGTAATGAAATCTAGACAAAGTTGTACCAAGTCTAAGGTTCCTTACTGCGATTTCTTTATTATTATAGTTAATGTTGTGCGACTTTGGCCCATTTTTGATACTGCGCATCAATGACATGGCCAAAGTTATATTGTGCGACGTGTACCTACTTACAATTATCATGCATTATATTCCAGGGCGATACAAGCTGCTGCAATGTTGGAGCTGGAGGATGCTTGTGACCGGAGACTGGTGCTGTCCAGGAGCACTGCGGCCGCGGCCCTCACGACACGCATCTCACTATCTACACTCAGAAGGTAAATAAAATAATCCTATACTATTAAACCGGATTCTCGAAAAAACTTAGGTAGTTACAACAGATATACTCGTAACATTACGTGTAAACAAAATTGACTTGTACCCACTAACGTATAAAGAATGTTCAACGGCCAAGTCACACAAAATTAACTATAATAATAAAGAAATCGCAGTAAGGAACCTTAGACTTGGTACGACTTTGTCTAGATTTCATTAATTTTTAGAGATAAACAAGCAGCACCATCGAGACTTGGCTAGCTTTTTACAGAATGTTTTTGGTGGGATTTCACTTCTTTTTGTAGAAACGTGGGAATATTGATTTTTTTTTTCGATTATCCTAGTTTTTGTAGTTTTCCCTTTATGTGGCCATTAAATTAAACCCTAACTCTGTACCAAATTTCAGCTCTCTGAGTTTATGGGAAGTACTAGTTCTTTTTGATGATCAAGAGTGAGTGAGTGTGTGTCATAAATGCGAAACTTTGCTTTCGCTTAACTTCGGAACTAAATGACCTACAGACTCGAAATTTTGGATCTTAAGTATGTGATTATACCTTACTGGATGACGAAAATTTCTGCGTTCTGATCTTATCCAGAGGTTCTCAAATAGGGGCCTGAAAATGCAGCGAAATGGTTCCAGTAAAGGATGGTACGGCAGTGTTTGCTTCGCGCTCGACCAGATAACAAACAAACTGTATGCATGACGCACAAAATAACTTTGGCCCTGTCATTGATGCGCAGAAGAAAAAAATGGCCCATTTTTGATACTGCGCATCAATGACAGGGCCAAAGTTATTTTGTGCGACGTGTACCTACTTACAATTATCATGCATTATATTCCAGGGCGATACAAGCTGCTGCAATGTTGGAGCTGGAGGATGCTTGTGACCGGAGACTGGTGCTGTCCAGGAGCACTGCGGCCGCGGCCCTCACGACACGCATCTCACTATCTACACTCAGAAGGTAAATAAAATAATCCTATACTATTAAACCGGATTCTCGAAAAGTCTTTGTTTTTAAATATTGTTTAAAACAAAAATCTTAATATATAAAAGGATAAACTGAATGACTGACTGACTGACTGATATATCAACGCACAGCCCAAACGGCTGGACCTAGAGACTTGAAATTTTGCATGTAGATACCTTATACAGTGTAGGCATTAACTAAGGAAGGATTTTGCGAAATTCCACCCCTAAGGGGTAAAATAGGGGATGAAAGTTTGTATGAAAGTTCGTCAGTTTTGAAGTTAGGGTTTTCAAAATTTGTGTTTAGGCTGACGACTAAAAATTAAGTTTTACGTATCTCAGGGTTTTTGAAAATTCTACACCCTAAGGGGTGAAAAGGGGGATGAAGTTGAAAATCCTTCGTTTTCAAAGTAAAATCCACTAAATTGATTGTTTAGGCATTAGGGTTTTAATTCTGTGGAACGTACATACATCACTGTTTTTGAAATTCCACCCCAAATTCAACCCCTAAAAGAGGGAAATGGGGTGAAAAAGTCTAAAAACTTAGGTAGTTACAACAGATATACTCGTAACATTACGTGTAAACAAAATTGACTTGTACCCACTAACGTATAAAGAATGTTCAACGGCCAAGTCACACAAAATTAACTATAATAATAAAGAAATCGCAGTAAGGAACCTTAGACTTGGTACGACTTTGTCTAGATTTCATTAATTTTTAGAGATAAACAAGCAGCACCATCGATACTTGGCTAGCTTTTTACAGAATGTTTTTGGTGGGATTTCACTTCTTTTTGTAGAAACGTGGGAATATTGATTTTTTTTTCGATTATCCTAGTTTTTGTAGTTTTCCCTTTATGTGGCCATTAAATTAAACCCTAACTCTGTACCAAATTTCAGCTCTCTGAGTTTATGGGAAGTACTAGTTCTTTTTGATGATCAAGAGTGAGTGAGTGTGTGTCATAAATGCGAAACTTTGCTTTCGCTTAACTTCGGAACTAAATGACCACTTTGAGAAAACTTGCATTTGCTTTTATTTAATCTAATCCCTGCATTTTTAAATCTCCTCAGTACTTCCCTTAAATTTTCTAAATGTTCTTTATCATTTTTGCCCGTGACCAAAACATCATCAATAAAATTTACTACCCCCTTGGCACCTAATAAAACCTTATCCATTTTGGCTTGAAACAATGCACTAGCTGGTTTAGTACCATAGGGTAACCTTTTTAACTTAAAAATGCCTTTAGGTGTTGACCATGCCAATAATTCACCTGTGTCATCATCAAGTAACAGTTGATTAAAAGCGTTACGAAGGTCTAATTTTGAGAATTTTTCACCACCTTGTAATGCAGTAAAAATGTCCTCAATTCGTGGCAAGGGATGGTTAACCTCTTTTAGATGTTTATTAATAGTAATTTTATAATTTGCACACAACCTTAAGTCACCTGTTTCCTTTACCACTGGGACTAAAGGCGTTCCCCATTTTGAATTCTCAACCTTCTCCAACACACCCTCTTTTTCTAACCTTTCTAGCTCACTATCAACTTTTTCTTTAAAAGCATGAGGGATAGGCCTTGGTCTGTGAAAAATAGGCTTGACTTCATTGTCAACCAACTCTAACCTAACTTCCTCCCCCTTAATGACACCTAATTCTTTTCTAAACACCTCAGAGTACTCATTTAATAAATCCTGCAAAGAAGTCACCTCAACTTTATTCACTGATAGGTCTTTCATCTGCACTTTAAACTTTTCAATTAAATCTCTGCCAAATAAACATTTGGATCCATTTGCAACGATAAAAAGCTCACAATTATCTTTTTTACAATCTTTCATAATGATTGTGACAAAAATTTTCCCAACTGGCTTTACTATTTGGCCATTGTAAGTTTTTAATTCCAAATCTGTCTTCTCTAATGGTACTTGGGAAAGTTTTTGTCTGTACATACCTTCCGGCATACAGGAAACTGCTGCACCTGTGTCCAGCTCCATGCTCACCGATACATTTTCAATTTTACATTCTAAAATAAAAGGTGAAACATAATTAATCAAATTTTCACTCTCTTCAATATTAAAAATGTCCACATTGTCAGAATCTTCACTTTCATTTATGTCCACTGCATTTGTAGCCTTCGGCTTAGACTTGCAGACTGACGCCAAATGCCCATTCTTTTGGCATAATTTACATCTAAAGGTCTTGTATTTGCATCTTGCAAATGAGTGGTTCGTCTTACCACAATGAATACACTTTAAAATTTTCTCAGGTTCCTCCTTGGATCCTGAAGATGCACTTTCCTTCTTGTACACTCGCTGTACCTTATTAATAGTTTGTCTTTCCGATAAAGATGATTCTTTGTTAAGTGCAATATCTAACAATTCTGACGTCTTCTTTGAGATCGACTCCTCACACAGTCTTTCAAAAATAGGACCCGTTCGCATTCCTGCTACGAATTTGTCCTTTACTCGTTCTTCAATTGATGCACCAAACTCACATTGAGCCGCAGCTTCCCTTACACGCGAGTACCATTTTGAGACGGACTCGTCTTCTAGCTGTTGCAATCTATCGAACTCTGTACGTTTTCTAAAATGTGATACCCGTGTTTTGAAACGAAGTTTCAACGCCGTCTCCAACTCAGTGTAAGTTTTTGATTTGGGTAACTCTGGATGAAGTACTCCTTTGAGTATTCTATATGTTTTTTCGTCTAGTAACGTAATTAATGTAGGCACTTTAAGTTCGTCCTTCACCTGGTTGGCTGCAAAATATTGGTCGATTCGTTCCAAAAAACATTCGACATCGTCACCCTCCGAAAATGGCTTAAACTGGTTCATTGCTGACGCCATGGTTCGTTCGTTGTGAAGCTCGTCGCCAAATTATTATGTCCTGGCCCTCAGGACACCCAAAGTAAATGAAAAGCACTGAAAATACTTAATTCTGTATTTTATTAAATGCACACATTTTGAGGCAAAACGGAAAGTGACATTAGAGTCACGTGACATCTCACATGTCAAAAACTAACTTTTTAATTTACTGCTTGGATACATAGCAATATATCTCAATGTGATTATACCTTACTGGATGACGAAAATTTCTGCGTTCTGATCTTATCCAGAGGTTCTCAAATAGGGGCCTGAAAATGCAGCGAAATGGTTCCAGTAAAGGATGGTACGGCAGTGTTTGCTTCGCGCTCGACCAGATAACAAACAAACTGTATGTATGACGCACAAAATAACTTTGGCCCTGTCATTGATGCGCAGAAGAAAAAAATGGCCCATTTTTGATACTGCGCATCAATGACAGGGCCAAAGTTATTTTGTGCGACGTGTACCTACTTACAGTTATCATGCATTATATTCCAGGGCGATACAAGCTGCTGCAATGTTGGAGCTGGAGGATGCTTGTGACCGGAGACTGGTGCTGTCCAGGAGCACTGCGGCCGCGGCCCTCACGACACGCATCTCACTATCTACACTCAGAAGGTAAATAAAATAATCCTATACTATTAAACCGGATTCTCGAAAAGTCTTTGTTTTTAAATATTGTTTAAAACAAAAATCTTAATATATAAAAGGATAAACTGAATGACTGACTGACTGACTGATATATCAACGCACAGCCCAAACGGCTGGACCTAGAGACTTGAAATTTTGCATGTAGATACCTTATACAGTGTAGGCATTAACTAAGGAAGGATTTTGCGAAATTCCACCCCTAAGGGGGTAAAATAGGGGATGAAAGTTTGTATGAAAGTTCGTCAGTTTTGAAGTTAGGGTTTTCAAAATTTGTGTTTAGGCTGACGACTAAAAATTAAGTTTTACGTATCTCAGGGTTTTTGAAAATTCTACACCCTAAGGGGTGAAAAGGGGGATGAAGTTGAAAATCCTTCGTTTTCAAAGTAAAATCCACTAAATTGATTGTTTAGGCATTAGGGTTTTAATTCTGTGGAACGTACATACATCACTGTTTTTGAAATTCCACCCCAAATTCAACCCCTAAAAGAGGGAAATGGGGTGAAAAAGTCTAAAAACTTAGGTAGTTACAACAGATATACTCGTAACATTACGTGTAAACAAAATTGACTTGTACCCACTAACGTATAAAGAATGTTCAACGGCCAAGTCACACAAAATTAACTATAATAATAAAGAAATCGCAGTAAGGAACCTTAGACTTGGTACGACTTTGTCTAGATTTCATTAATTTTTAGAGATAAACAAGCAGCACCATCGATACTTGGCTAGCTTTTTACAGAATGTTTTTGGTGGGATTTCACTTCTTTTTGTAGAAACGTGGGAATATTGATTTTTTTTTCGATTATCCTAGTTTTTGTAGTTTTCCCTTTATGTGGCCATTAAATTAAACCCTAACTCTGTACCAAATTTCAGCTCTCTGAGTTTATGGGAAGTACTAGTTCTTTTTGATGATCAAGAGTGAGTGAGTGTGTGTCATAAATGCGAAACTTTGCTTTCGCTTAACTTCGGAACTAAATGACCTACAGACTCGAAATTTTGGATTTTAAGTATGTGATTATACCTTACTGGATGACGAAAATTTCTGCGTTCTGATCTTATCCAGAGGTTCTCAAATAGGGGCCTGAAAATGCAGCGAAATGGTTCCAGTAAAGGATGGTACGGCAGTGTTTGCTTCGCGCTCGACCAGATAACAAACAAACTGTATGTATGACGCACAAAATAACTTTGGCCCTGTCATTGATGCGCAGAAGAAAAAAATGGCCCGTTTTTGATACTGCGCATCAATGACAGGGCCAAAGTTATTTTGTGCGACGTGTACCTACTTACAGTTATCATGCATTATATTCCAGGGCGATACAAGCTGCTGCAATAAATAGTAGATTTGCTGTTGGAGCTGGAGGATGCTTGTGACCGGAGACTGGTGCTGTCCAGGAGCACTGCGGCCGCGGCCCTCACGACACGCATCTCACTATCTACACTCAGAAGGTAAATAAAATAATCCTATACTATTAAACCGGATTCTCGAAAAGTCTTTGTTTTTAAATATTGTTTAAAACAAAAATCTTAATATATAAAAGGATAAACTGAATGACTGACTGACTGACTGATATATCAACGCACAGCCCAAACGGCTGGACCTAGAGACTTGAAATTTTGCATGTAGATACCTTATACAGTGTAGGCATTAACTAAGGAAGGATTTTGCGAAATTCCACCCCTAAGGGGGTAAAATAGGGGATGAAAGTTTGTATGAAAGTTCGTCAGTTTTAAAGTTAGGGTCTTCAAAATTTGTGTTTAGGCTGACGACTAAAAATTAAGTTTTACGTATCTCAGGGTTTTTGAAAATTCTACACCCTAAGGGGTGAAAAGGGGGATGAAGTTGAAAATCCTTCATTTTCAAAGTAAAATCCACTAAATTGATTGTTTAGGCATTAGGGTTTTAATTCTGTGGAACGTACATACATCACTGTTTTTGAAATTCCACCCCAAATTCAACCCCTAAAAGAGGGAAATGGGGTGAAAAAGTCTAAAAACCTAGGTAGTTACAACAGATATACTCGTAACATTACGTGTAAACAAAATTGACTTGTACCCACTAACGTATAAAGAATGTTCAACGGCCAAGTCACACAAAATTAACTATAATAATAAAGAAATCGCAGTAAGGAACCTTAGACTTGGTACGACTTTGTCTAGATTTCATTAATTTTTAGAGATAAACAAGCAGCACCATCGAGACTTGGCTAGCTTTTTACAGAATGTTTTTGGTGGGATTTCACTTCTTTTTGTAGAAACGTGGGAATATTGATTTTTTTTTCGATTATCCTAGTTTTTGTAGTTTTCCCTTTATGTGGCCATTAAATTAAACCCTAACTCTGTACCAAATTTCAGCTCTCTGAGTTTATGGGAAGTACTAGTTCTTTTTGATGATCAAGAGTGAGTGAGTGTGTGTCATAAATGCGAAACTTTGCTTTCGCTTAACTTCGGAACTAAATGACCTACAGACTCAAAATTTTGATTTTAAGTATGTGTATTATGTCCTGGCCCTCAGGACACCCAAAGTAAATGAAAAGCACTGAAAATACTTAATTCTGTATTTTATTAAATGCACACATTTTGAGGCAAAACGGAAAGTGACATTAGAGTCACGTGACATCTCACATGTCAAAAACTAACTTTTTAATTTACTGCTTGGATACATAGCAATATATCTCAATATCCCCCTCACAAATCTAAACGTTGGGGTGGTTTCCTAATTCTACTAGAACGTCTCAGGCTAACATCTTCATCAATTTTATCCTGAGCAACAGAAGATTCCACATTAATAGATTCATTAATTTTATTTGGACCATTTGAGCCATTATTACCATCCATAATTTCCTCAATTTCTTCATTATTATTATTATTTAAAGTTATCTTCTTATTATTTTCCAAATTTTCAGATTGAATAGCCTTACTATGAAAACTATTATTCCTCACTGTATTGGGTGGTAGTAATGTCTCCTGGGATGGCAAGTGATCAGATTTGTCTAGAATACCATGATTTTTAAAATTGGGCGCATCATCTTGAACACAATCGACAATCTGATCAGTGTGCCTTTTCCATATTAAATTTTCATTTAAAATCTTACATAAATAAGTTCTTTTTCCTAAAACCTCATCAATTTTAGCTCTAACAAATTGTTTCTTTTTTGGGTTCCTGTAGTCTCTGCAATAAACCATATCTCCCTCTTTAAATGTTTCATTTCTTTGTCCTCCCTTTGCTACAGATTCCTTGTCCTTTTTAATAGTTAATAAATCCAATCTTGTCCTTAATTTCCTTTGGAACATTAATTCAGAAGGTGAAACCCCTGTAGTCATGTGAATTGAATTTCGGTAATGGAATAAATACCTATTCATTAATGTTTCAAAGGTAACATTTTTATTTTCTTTGTCTTTTAGAGACTTTAATAAAGAAGCCTTAAAACTTTTCACAGAATTCTCAGCTAACCCATTTGTTGCTGGATGGAAAGGTGGAGACGATTCATGCCTGATACCATTTTTACATAAAAATTCAGTGAACTCCCTACTACAGAACGTAGCTGCATTATCAGTCACCACATATTTAGGTAACCCATATCTACTAAAACATTCCCTGAATTTTTCTACTGTTTGTTTTGCATCTAAACTCTTCATTACAAAAGCCTCTGGCCACTTAGAATAAGAATCAATAATTAATAAAATCATTTTCCCATCTATGGGACCCAAAAAATCAGCATGAACCCTCTCATATGGATATTTAGTTTTAGGCCAAGCTATAATAGGTGATTTTTGGGGTTCTGGTCTAGCTGCCATACATATGCCACATCTTTTCACATAATTTTCAATTTGGCTGTCTAGACCTTGCCACCAAAAATAAGATCTAGCATTATTTTTCATTTTCACAATGCCCTCATGAGTTGCATGCAGTTCTTTAAGTAAGTTCTGTTGTAATTTATGAGGTATTACTATTCTATAACCCCACATAATAACATTTTGGTCAATATACAATTCATTCCGGCGTTGGAAAAATGGTTTCAAGTTATCATCCTTTATATCATTCGGAAAACCATACCTGACCATGTTAAAGACCGTACTCAAAATAGGATCTTTCCTTGTCTCTGATCTAATTAAATTTAAATCTATAATGCTTTGTTGTTCCACAAAATTTATATAGTCATAATCATTTTTTTCATATTTATTCTCAATATTTTCTGAATTTAAAGGTAACCTAGACATACAGTCAGCCTTAACATTGTCAGTGCCCTTAATATGTTTAAAAGTGTAGTCAAATCCTGACAGGAATACTGACCATCTTTGTAATCTACCTGCAGACATTTGTGGCAAACTTTTGTTCTCACCAAACAATGCCTGTAATGGCTTGTGATCGGACTGAAGTTCAAACTTTGTACCTATCAGGTATTGATAAAACTTTTGAAATGCCCAATAGATAGCTAATGCTTCTTTGTGTATCATAGAATACCCTTTTTCTGCTTTGTTATAAACTCTTGAGATGAAACTGATTGGTCTTTCTGTACCATCTGGCATGACATGACTTAAAACTCCGCCAATACCGTTCTGGGACGCATCACATGCTAATCTCAAAGGTAAATTTCTATTGAAATGAACTAAAAGGTTATCAGAAACAATATCCTTTTTTATGATTTCAAAACTTTCACTGCACTTTTTTGACCACAAAAACTTTTTGTTATTTTGTAATAAATCATAAATAGGCTTTAATTTGACTGACATATTAGGTATGAATTTCGAATAATAGTTCACCATGCCTACCCATGACCTAATTTCACTTACATTGGTAGGTGCAGGTGCTTTTAAAATAGCCTCAATCTTGGTTTTATCCTTCATCAGTCCGTCCTTGGAAATAATGTGGCCTAAATATTTTACTTCACTTTGAGAAAACTTGCATTTGCTTTTATTTAATCTAATCCCTGCATTTTTAAATCTCCTCAGTACTTCCCTTAAATTTTCTAAATGTTCTTTATCATTTTTGCCCGTGACCAAAACATCATCAATAAAATTTACTACCCCCTTGGCACCTAATAAAACCTTATCCATTTTGGCTTGAAACAATGCACTAGCTGGTTTAGTACCATAGGGTAACCTTTTTAACTTAAAAATGCCTTTAGGTGTTGACCATGCCAATAATTCACCTGTGTCATCATCAAGTAACAGTTGATTAAAAGCGTTACGAAGGTCTAATTTTGAGAATTTTTCACCACCTTGTAATGCAGTAAAAATGTCCTCAATTCGTGGCAAGGGATGGTTAACCTCTTTTAGATGTTTATTAATAGTAATTTTATAATTTGCACACAACCTTAAGTCACCTGTTTCCTTTACCACTGGGACTAAAGGCGTTCCCCATTTTGAATTCTCAACCTTCTCCAACACACCCTCTTTTTCTAACCTTTCTAGCTCACTATCAACTTTTTCTTTAAAAGCATGAGGGATAGGCCTTGGTCTGTGAAAAATAGGCTTGACTTCATTGTCAACCAACTCTAACCTAACTTCCTCCCCCTTAATGACACCTAATTCTTTTCTAAACACCTCAGAGTACTCATTTAATAAATCCTGCAAAGAAGTCACCTCAACTTTATTCACTGATAGGTCTTTCATCTGCACTTTAAACTTTTCAATTAAATCTCTGCCAAATAAACATTTGGATCCATTTGCAACGATAAAAAGCTCACAATTATCTTTTTTACAATCTTTCATAATGATTGTGACAAAAATTTTCCCAACTGGCTTTACTATTTGGCCATTGTAAGTTTTTAATTCCAAATCTGTCTTCTCTAATGGTACTTGGGAAAGTTTTTGTCTGTACATACCTTCCGGCATACAGGAAACTGCTGCACCTGTGTCCAGCTCCATGCTCACCGATACATTTTCAATTTTACATTCTAAAATAAAAGGTGAAACATAATTAATCAAATTTTCACTCTCTTCAATATTAAAAATGTCCACATTGTCAGAATCTTCACTTTCATTTATGTCCACTGCATTTGTAGCCTTCGGCTTAGACTTGCAGACTGACGCCAAATGCCCAATCTTTTGGCATAATTTACATCTAAAGGTCTTGTATTTGCATCTTGCAAATGAGTGGTTCGTCTTACCACAATGAATACACTTTAAAATTTTCTCAGGTTCCTCCTTGGATCCTGAAGATGCACTTTCCTTCTTGTACACTCGCTGTACCTTATTAATAGTTTGTCTTTCCGATAAAGATGATTCTTTGTTAAGTGCAATATCTAACAATTCTGACGTCTTCTTTGAGATCGACTCCTCACACAGTCTTTCAAAAATAGGACCCGTTCGCATTCCTGCTACGAATTTGTCCTTTACTCGTTCTTCAATTGATGCACCAAACTCACATTGAGCCGCAGCTTCCCTTACACGCGAGTACCATTTTGAGACAGACTCGTCTTCTAGCTGTTGCAATCTATCGAACTCTGTACGTTTTCTAAAATGTGATACCCGTGTTTTGAAACGAAGTTTCAACGCCGTCTCCAACTCAGTGTAAGTTTTTGATTTGGGTAACTCTGGATGAAGTACTCCTTTGAGTATTCTATATGTTTTTTCGTCTAGTAACGTAATTAATGTAGGCACTTTAAGTTCGTCCTTCACCTGGTTGGCTGCAAAATATTGGTCGATTCGTTCCAAAAAACATTCGACATCGTCACCCTCCGAAAATGGCTTAAACTGGTTCATTGCTGACGCCATGGTTCGTTCGTTGTGAAGCTCGTCGCCAAATTATTATGTCCTGGCCCTCAGGACACCCAAAGTAAATGAAAAGCACTGAAAATACTTAATTCTGTATTTTATTAAATGCACACATTTTGAGGCAAAACGGAAAGTGACATTAGAGTCACGTGACATCTCACATGTCAAAAACTAACTTTTTAATTTACTGCTTGGATACATAGCAATATATCTCAATGTGATTATACCTTACTGGATGACGAAAATTTCTGCGTTCTGATCTTATCCAGAGGTTCTCAAATAGGGGCCTGAAAATGCAGCGAAATGGTTCCAGTAAAGGATGGTACGGCAGTGTTTGCTTCGCGCTCGACCAGATAACAAACAAACTGTATGTATGACGCACAAAATAACTTTGGCCCTGTCATTGATGCGCAGAAGAAAAAAATGGCCCATTTTTGATACTGCGCATCAATGACAGGGCCAAAGTTATTTTGTGCGACGTGTACCTACTTACAGTTATCATGCATTATATTCCAGGGCGATACAAGCTGCTGCAATGTTGGAGCTGGAGGATGCTTGTGACCGGAGACTGGTGCTGTCCAGGAGCACTGCGGCCGCGGCCCTCACGACACGCATCTCACTATCTACACTCAGAAGGTAAATAAAATAATCCTATACTATTAAACCGGATTCTCGAAAAGTCTTTGTTTTTAAATATTGTTTAAAACAAAAATCTTAATATATAAAAGGATAAACTGAATGACTGACTGATATATATCAACGCACAGCCCAAACGGCTGGACCTAGAGACTTGAAATTTTGCACGTAGATACCTTACAGTGTAGGCATTAACTAAGGAAGGATTTTGCGAAATTCCACCCCTAAGGGGGTAAAATAGGGGATGAAAGTTTGTATGAAAGTCCGTCAGTTTTGAAGTTAGGATCTTCAAAATTTTTATTTAGGCTGACTACTAAAAATTAAGTTTTATGTTTCTCAGGGTTTTTGAAAATTCTACACCCTAAGGGGTGAAAAGGGGGATGAAGTTGAAAATCCTTCATTTTCAAAGTAAAATCCACTAAATTGATTGTTAAGGCACTGGGGTTTTAATTCTGTGGAACGTACATACATCACTGTTATTGAAATTCCACCCCAAATTCAACCCCTAAAAGAGGGAAATGGGGTGAAAGTCTAAAAACCAATATGGCTGTCGTTTGTATGGTTTATCGGGTCGGTGATTACAAAAACTACAACAATTTAAAATCCAACATGGTGGACGTGAAATACCATCATCCCTTGGGGATGGGGTTGCGGTGCGATAGGTTTGAAATGTCTAAAAATAAATATGGGTGTCGTTTCTATGTTAGGGATAGCGCGTTTAAATTGGCGTTAAGGTTAGGGAGAGGTAGAGGTACAGGTACAAGGGGGAGAGGGAAGGGGTGAGGGAGAGAGAGGGGCAGGGGGTGAGGGAGGAGGGAGAGAGAGGGTTTTAGTTTTTCTCAATTAATTCTGCGAATTGGCTCTGTTTTGAAATATTACATAAAGGTGTCTCTCATCTCTCTCTTTACATTTGTTAGGATACTGCTGCTAAGTTCTTCTGTTCTGAGTAACTTATGAGTAACGTCTGTGTATTATATAAAATTCAGCTGGATCTTGAATTATACTCATTGATTTGCGCAGGGTTAGTCCTGTTTTTCCTTAGTTTAAAATTACCCCGAAATGACGGGTAAATATCTCATTGCTTCGGAAAACCGGTAACAACATAAATACGAAATCCACGCGAGCGAAGCCGCGGGCAACAGCTAGTATATATATATGGGTAGTTCTCATTTTTGGGTCAAAAAATTTATAAAAAATGAAAACGTCTTTTTTATAAAAATTATGTAGGATCTTATTACTTTAGGTCTCACTGTATTACAAAAAAATATTCGCCGACCTTGCAGCAGCTCCTACAGCATGGAAAATAAATAAATTCCATGGAAGTGACAATCCTTTCATTAATGTTCTCTGTAGTGAGATATGACTAAAAAGATACGCAAATTCTGGTCTATATGTATCTCTTCGATAATTTTAAAAAGCTTTTCGAGCTTTAGTATCTAAAATAACAAGAAATAAGTGAAGTAAGCATCTTACAATTTTGTCACTTCCGTGGACCTGAGGAAGTGACACATCCATGGAAATGACCGTAAATCTCATACATTTTTGTCCACGGGAATATGGAAGTGACGTCATGGAAGTGACATTTTTACATTGTTATGTACTAAACCCCAAAAGCAGGCACGACTAAGCGAATTCGCCAAAGTATTTTTGATGTGATAACGCATTCAAACGACCAAACTAAAATAAATAATTGAAAGATACATAGCTCTGATGTTGGAGAATAGACATTCAACATTTTTTTTCTCGTAAACTACACGCCGCAGCAAAAAATTTATAACTGAATCAAAATATGATAGATCGATCCTTGTCTATGCGTATTTGCGTTTGAATACACGCACGATGATATCAAAGTTACGACCAGTGTGACACACTTCCATGGAAGTGACCAAAAACTAAATCACAAACTTTAAGTCAGCAGTCCAAACCTTTACTTAACGTTTTAGATGCATATCCTTGTGTATTTATAAAGTAAATATATTCTCAATAATATTGGCATTCTTTTTTTCCATGTTTAGTTAACCAGATAAAGCACAGTTTTTTTTTTCTTCACTAAGACCGTCTAGTCACACCCACGGAAGGGACATTTTTGATGATTAAAATATTTATTAAAAAATAACTATCCATTATATCTATCTATTAATTTATTAAATTTATATTATTTTATCTATTCTTTCATAAAACAAAGCACTATTTCTATATTTAGCTACTGCAGCTTAGAAAAATAGCAGTCACAGTCAGTTTTTTGCAAATTGAGAATTACCCATATAGTACCTGGGCGACCGACCTATGCTCTGTATGATTAAAATATCGTCGGGTGAGCAAGCTATGCTACTCGCCAACAGATGGCTCTGTAAGTTTCTTGAACGAACTAAAATGCGCTAAGATAAGACGGTGAAAAAGAATTTACCCAGACGTGAGACCTAGCCAGATCGATTCTTTGCCCCAAAAACCCCTGTATACTAAATTTCATCGAAATCGTTAGAGCCGTTTTCGAGAAACCGATTACAAAAATATTGCTCGTTTAATAGTATAGGATATTGCTCGTTTAACAGTATAGGATATATTGTCATGTTTGTCTACGATAGCACAATAAATAAATATTGTATGTACTTTTATACTGATAAATAAAACAATTCGTGCGAAATTATTCCCTAACCATTCCAAAATATTAAAAAACCGGCCAAGTGCGAGTCGGACTCGCGCACTGAGGGTTCCGTACCACCACATAAACATAATTGTATTAGTTGAAATTTCAGTAAGTTAATGTGCTAGATTTTTTTGAGTCCGACACGCGCTTGACCAAATTTTATTATTTGTTATTTTATAGCCTATGCTCTATAAACATACCAATTTTCAAGTTTGTTAGTTTTCCCGTTTTTAAATAGAACTAAAACAAAAATCGCCTCAGCAACCATCCAACTTGACCCCTCTCTATGGAGATGAGATGAGGACATAAAATGCCATATCTTTTGATTGCGTCGTTGTAAAAAATTGAAATTTTTAGATCTTGTGTGGTTTATGGATCCTAATATATGGTATTAATTTCAACCTGATACCTTTACCCGTTCGTGAGATAAAGGGTCTTGACAGACAGACAGACAGACGGACAACAAAGTGATCCTATAAGGGTTCCGTTTTTTTCTTTTGAGGTACGGAACCCTAAAAATGCAAGTTTTCACTTCTGCCGGCACTCCCAGAGTGCAACCCGTGCTTTTTTTAGTGTGCTTTTTAGGGTTCCGATACCAAAATGGTAAAAAAAAGGAACCCTTCTGGTGCCGCTTTGTCTGTCTGTCACACCTGTATATCTCGGCAACCACTCATGCTATAGACTCGAAATTTGGAATAGTTTTAGAATATAGTAGTCCAACTTAATTGCACGTGAAAGAATTAAGAAAAAAATATGATAATGAATGTAAAGGGGGCCCAAATAGGGGGGCAAAATTTCAAATTATCGGTTCTAGGTTGAGTGGGGTATCATATTAAAGGGCTTTACTTGTACATTCTAAAATATATTTTTGTATTTTTTTAAGTTTCTTAGTTTTCAAGTTATGATGAAAAACGAAAAAAAAAAATACCGTTTCCCCCTCCCTTATCTCCGAAGTTTGTGAATGGAAAAATCTGAATTAATTACAGTCGATAGCAAAAATAAAACGATCTTTCTAAGTGGCACAGTTTTTTAGAAATCTGCAAAAAACCTTTACAAACAAATTTAGTTTTGCGGTCCTAAAAATGGACTTTATTGCTTCCAAAAATACTAAAGGTATGTCGGAACCCTCGGCGCGCGAGTCCAACTCGCACTTGACCGGTTTTTTTAAATTTTGACCTACCGGGGTATCGTTGTTTAGATCACTTAGATACATTTTATTGGATGCACTGTTATGTTTTATCTAAAGTGTTAGTAAAAAGGTTATGTATGAGCAATAAAAAGCCACTAGGGAGGGGTTTTCCAGGAGTGGGACTTGGTAGGGTAAGTAATGTAACAAACTGTATACCTACTTACAGTTTTCATGCATTATATTCCAGGGCGATACAAGCTGGTGAGACTAGTGCTGGCCAGGAGTATTGCGGCCGCGGCCCTCACGACACGCATCCACTATCTACACTCAGAAGGTAAATAAAATAATCTCACATTAATCACGGAGGTACAGTCCAGAGCTCATCATCAACCACTGTAGGAACTAAAGTAGCACTGCGTATCAAGATTGATCTGCTCTTGACTGTATAGAGTAAAAATTTTATGTGTACACACCGGCACAATTAGCGGAACAGAGAAAAAGTACGATTTAAAAAGTTTCTATGATAAAGACTGGCCAGTTATGACACTTTTTTTGTTTAATGTCTAATTAAAAAAACCGGTCAAGTGCGAGTCGGACTCGCGTGCCGAGGGTTCTGATATACCTATAGTATTTTTGGAAGCAATAAAGTCCATTTTCAGGACCGCAAAACTAAATTAGTTTGTAAAGGCTTTTTGCAGATTTCTAAAAACTGTGCAACTTAGAAAGATTGTTTTACTTTTGCTGTAAAGTTTACATAAACCTCTGTCAACTGTAATTAATTCAGTTTTTTCCTTCCCTTCCTTCCTTTCAAACTTCGGAGATAAGGGGGGGGGGGGATGGTATTTTTTTTGAAATTTTTCATCTTAACTTGAAAACTAAGAAACTTAAAAAAATACAAAAATATATTTTAAAATGTACAAGTAAAGCCCTTTCATATGATATCACTCAACCTAGTAGCGACAATTTGAAATTTGGCTCCCTCTATTTTGGCCCCCTTTACATTAATAATCGTACTTTTTTCAAAAAAAAAATTCATGTGCAATTAAGTTGGGCAACTATATTCTAAAACTATTCCAAATTTCAGGTCGATAGCATAAGTGGTTGCTGAGATATAGAGGTGTGACAGACAGACGGACAGACAGACAGACAGAGCGGCACCATAAGGGTTCCTTTTTTTACCATTTTGGTATCGGAACCCTAAAAAGAATATAAGCTGACAGCCACTTTTTTCATTCATTTGTTTTAAGAGGCTACCTTCCGTCCACTAGCGCCCCCATCAGTTTAAAAAATATTGCTCACTAAATACAAAACTTATCGAAAATCCGGAAAGACAGATTGAAGTAAAGGTATCCTAGTTTATTCAGAACCTATCCATTCTGAAAAATATAATACAGTGTAATTACAGATACAAAAACCGGCCAAGTGCGAGTCGGACTCGCGCACTGAGGGTTCCGTACCACCACATAAACATAATTGTATTAGTTGAAATTTCAGTAAGTTAATGTGCTAGATTTTTTGAGTCCGACACGCGCTTGACCAAATTTTATTATTATTTTATAGCTTATGCACTATAAACATACCAATTTTCAAGTTTGTAAGTGTTCCCGTTTTTAAATAGAACTAAAACAAAAATCGCCTCAGCGACCATCCAACTTGACCCCTCTCTTATATGAATGTTCTTGAAACGGGAGCTCACCACAATTGGTTATCATTAGTTGTGAGAAAAGTTGTAATATTTAATGATTTCAGACTTTTCCCATTATTTGTACTGTGAGACCTAGCTTCTTGCCAAATTTCATAATTTTAGGTCAACGGGAAGTACCCTGTAGGTTTTGCATTTTTGAATAAATGTATGGAGATGAGGACATAAAATGCCATATCTTTTGATTGCGTCGTTGTAAAAAATTGAAATTTTCAGATCTTGTGTGGTTCATGGATCCTAATATGTGGTATTAATTTCAACCGGATACCTCTACCCGTTCGTGAGATAAAGGGTCTTGACAGACAGACAGACAGACAGACGGACAACAAAGTGATCCTATAAGGGTTCCGTTTTTTTCTTTTCAGGTACGGAACCCTAAAAAGTGCGAAAAACGGCCACTTTTAGCAGTTTTTGTATCTGTAACTACAGTGAACTTTATTTCATAGAGTAAATAGTTTCAAAATAAACAAATGTACCTTTACTTTAATCTGTCTTTCCGGATTTTTGATAAGTTTCGTATTTAGCGAGTAATATTTTTTTAACTGATGGGGGCGCTAGTGGACCGGAGGTAGCCCCTTAATTTCTTCATCCCGCTAAAAAGGTTTTTCGACTGTTTTGAAGTAATTTTGCTTTATAGTGAACTAGCTGTTACCCGCGGCTTCGCCCGCGTGGTTTTAGGAGTTGTCTATTTACTTCACATTTCTATGGAGTCGATCTGTCTGACGAGTCATGACTCGATCCATGACCATCCATGAGATCCATGGATCTGAGGAGTGACGTTCAGGAGTTTGAAAACCATATCAACAGAAGGGAAGTTAGCCTATGATAAAGAGTGTTTTCCCATGGGAATGAGATAAAAAGTAACCTTTAGCACGCTTGGGCCCTGCAACTATCACCATGCAAAAAATCACGTCACGTATGAGCAGTGTTACCACCATTGAAAACAATTTAAAAAAAGTCACGTATGGCTATAATAAAACATGTTTTCCCATGGGAATGAGATGTTTTACCGCGGTAAAAAATAGCCTATAGCACTCTCGGGACGTTCAGCTATCACCATGCAAAAAATCACGTCAATCCGTTGCTCCGTTTTGACGTGAAAGAAGGACAAACAAACAAACACACTTTCGCATTTATAATATTAAGTATGGATATGGATTGTAAAAAAATATCGTATATTGTATTTTTCTTATTTCTTATTCTGCGACCATCTTGTTGGGTTACAAGCGGCTAATAATTCCTGATTTAACACCGCAAGAAATCGTAAGGGCAGATGAAATGAGAGCAAACGGTCACACTTACAGATCGATAGCCACAAGACTTCGTCGACCGGTATCACCGATTCATCGTAGCATCCGAAGGTACAGGTTGACTAATTCTCTTGTGAGGAGGAGGGGTCAAGGCAGAAAAAGGTGCACTTCAAGGCGTGATGACCGTTTTTAGGGTTCCGATACCAAAATGGTAAAAAAGGAACCCTTATGGTGCCGCTCTGTCTGTCCGTCTGTCTGTCACACCTCTATATCTCAGCAACCACTCATGATATCGACCTGAAATTTGGAATAGTTTTAGAATATAGTTGCCCAACTTAATTGCACATGAATTTTTTTTGAAAATAGGATGATAATGTAAAGGGGGCCAAATTTCAAATTGTCGCTACTAGGTCGAGTGGGGTATCATATGAAAGTACTTGTACATTTTAAAATATATTTTTGTATTTTTTAAGTTTCTTAGTTTTCGAGTTATGATGAAAAATGTCAAAAAAAATTACCACCCCTTATCTTGAAAGAAGAAATTTTTTGTACTGTTTCTGAATTATTCACAACTAGCTGTTGCCCGCGACTCCGTCCGCGTGGGGTTCAGAAAAAGTAGCTAATGACTTTTCCCATGGTTCAAACTATCTTCGTACCAAGGTTTTATCACAATCGGTTTATCGGATTAGTCATAAAAGCGTAACAGACAGACAGACAGACAGTGCAGTTCTCGCCTTTATATTATTAGGTATACAGAGTACCGATAATACGGATTTTTGTAAGTAAATTAAACACCTCTTGTTTACATGTGAACTGTTAGGTCATAATGTGGACTGGAAAATCATAGTCGAATTCCACGCTTAGTAACGGGTACGGGTTTTGTTATTTCTTATACAAAACAAAGCCTAACTAAATCTGAGGCTCAGTCACTTTAGCTTCTGTGGCTACTGAAAAAAGAGCGGTACAAAGTCCAACGTGTGTAGCTTCACATGCTTTTAACTCTACATGTACCTACATACGAAACTGTTGGACTTCACTTCCGTACAATCTTTGTAACTTATCTCTCCCCTTAAAAGACAATTCCTAAAAAACAATGATTCACTGCTCTCTTTATTTTTTTTTGTATTTCGTTTATAAGTACCTACTTTCTAAGTCTTTAAAACTTTTGAACTTTCATAATTATTTTTACATTTGTTGCACCGCCATGCCGAAACAGGAATTTTTTTATTATTATTTTTGCAAAATAACTAACTCTAGATTTTACCAATCTTTAGCTGTACCCACGACTTTTACACAAACAACTGGACCGGATCAAACGGAATTTTCAATAACGTATTTGGCTTTCTTCCGTACAAAATTATAAGCTTTGTTTGATTTCAGCTCGGTTTCACAGCTTGAAACTTTGAACTCGCCTATTATCTGTTTGAATGAACCGATTGCATTAAAAAAAAGTTCAAATATTGCACGAAAGCAACCCAAATACGTTGTTGAAAACCCCGTTTAAGTCGTTCAAGTAGTTTGTGAGTTATTGGTGCGGCCGCTTAAAATTTCGCGAACCTTCTGTCTGAGTGAACCGTTTGCAATGAAATAAAGCTTATATGTTGCACAGAAAGAAGCCCGACGCGTCATTGAAAACCTCGTTTAACTTTGAACCAGTTCAGTAGGTGAGTTCTTGGTTCTGCAGCTTGAAACTTTGCGTATCTTCTGTCAGAGTGAACTTTTCGCAATGAAACTAAGCTTATTTATTGCACAGGAGTAAGCCAAACGCGTTATTGAAAGCCACGTTTGAATCTGCTCAAAAGTTTTTGAATTATTCGCGCCTTCGCTTGAAACTTGCGGAACTTTTAGCACAAGCGTAGCACAAGCGTGGAACTAGCGTAGCACAAGCGTGGAACTAGCGTAGTCCAGTACTACTCTATGCTATGCTAGCATAGCACTAGCGTAGCACTAGCCTAACACAAGCGTAGCACTAGCGTGGCATTACAGTAGGGTAGGGCACAACGTAAGAAGTCCGTTTTGTTGTTTCCTTATCACCATCACGCAGGGTTAATTTTTTTTTCATTGTAGGTCGCTATTTTTCATATGACAGCTGTCACAAAGGACGTATTACAATGGCCTTACTTTAGTAGTGAAACATTTCCTGAGTGTATTCCGAACGTAATTACAGCGTAGCACTAGCCAGACTAGCTTTTTAAGCGTTACTCAAACTGTACCTGATTGTAGCCCTGGGTTATATGCAGCTTTAGCGTAGACCAAGCTTAGACTTAGGGTCGTATTGATAAATCCCTCTCAAGTCTGCGATTGCACTTAAGACGCATAATTTGTATGTGGAAAGTACATCTTGAGAGCAGGCTCACACTTGAGTTGGATTTATCAATACATCCCTTAGTGTAGCTTTAACGTAGAACTAATACGCTAGTTTTATGCTAAAAATGGCTAGTAAATAAATGGTACAGCAGCACTGCACTTACTTTCTCGCAATACTCAAAGAAAATCTATCAACCGCAAACTTAAATTTATAATGCCATACACATAGTATGGAAATACAAACTTTTATTTACGTTTTTCCAAAAAAATGTTCGAATGAAATATACAGATCAATTCAGAATTCAAATTGTCAAATATTAAAACAAACAAACATCAAACGATTTCGAGTAAATCACATGTTTAACTTTTGGTAGTACTGGAACACCCTTTATATGAATTTTCAAAGATCAATAGATACTACCGTATGATACTTGCATGGAGATTTTTTTAATTTCCCAACACATGTTCCTTATGGATTATTGTTCAGTTTAGTCTACTGAGCAAGCCCTTTCAGTTTTTGGTACACCCTGTGTACAAAATTTTATTCAAAAAATCATAAAGAATATCCAGTCAGGTAGACAACCAATCCAGGAGTAATATTATAGAAAATTTTAATAATCTCAATGGAACCAATTTTGGGTTTATGTGATTTATCACGTATTTACGATTTGGTGGTACAGGAACACCCCTTATATGAAATTACACAGATTATTTGATACTGGCGCAAGATATCTTACATGGAGATGCTTGGTCATGCAAAGTTTCATCAAGATTCTATGAGCCGTTTTTAAGAAAATTACAATTTATCATTTTCGTTGTATGACAGCTACCCTCAAAATGAGAGCCAGCCAGAAACCACTTAGAACCCTTCGATGGATTTGCATAAAACTCCTAAATTCCAAATATGGTGTCAATCGGACCATTCGTTTAGCCGCTAGGCCAAAGCGTGACGGACAGACCGACCGACGGACCGACCGACCGACCGACCGACGGACATTTTTGGAAGACTTGTTTTTAGGGTTCCGATACCAAAATGGTAAAAAAAAGGAACCCTTATGGTGCCGCTCTGTCTGTCTGTCTGTCCGTCTGTCTGTCACACCTCTATATCTCAGCAACCACTTACGCTATCGAGCTGAAATTTGGAATAGTTTTAGAATATAGTTGCCCAACTTAATTGCACATGAAAATTTTTTGAAAAAGTATGATTATTAATGTAAAGGGGGCCAAAATAGGGGGGACCAAATTTCAAATTGTCGCTACTAGGTCGAGTGGGGTATCATATGAAAGGGCTTTACTTGTACATTTTAAAATATATTTTTGTATTTTTTTAAGTTTCTTAGTTTTCAAGTTATGATGAAAAATGTCAAAAAAAATACCATTCCCCCCCCCTTATCTCCGAAGTTTGAGTAAGGGAAAATCTGAATTAATTACAGTTGACAGAGGTTTATGTAAACTTTACAGCAAAAATAAAACGATCTTTCTAAGTTGCACAGTTTTTCAGAAATCTGCAAAAAACCTTTACAAACAAATTTAGTTTTGCGGTCCTGAAAATGGACTTTATTGCTTCCAAAAATACTATAGGTATATCGGAACCCTCGGCGCGCGAGTCCGACTCGCACTTGACCGGTTTTTTATGATGTATAAGTGATATAGAACACATTTTTGAGAAAATTAGAAATACTTTTTTTTTTCACGAATACAATACCTTTCTCGCTCCGCTCGAAAGTAAAAAGCAGTGCTTGGTTATTTTTGGACTATAATGAGAATGACGATGCATTTCTTTGTAAACTCAAAATTTCAAGATATGCCTCTTTAATCACCTTCCGCTCTTAAAGGGACCTTACAAGAAACCCACATCTACACGGTTCCATGTCATAACATATGGGATGTAGAGATATGACGTCACGCGGCGGCCCCGTATGTGACCTCGACCCGTTACCTCCAGATTACATGCGTTCTTATTATGTTTTGTTCAAATTTCATGTTTCTGCCTCCTGGCTTATGAAAAGGCTACGTATTTAATGAATGCTTGGAATTTTTGAATTATTTCTTACCGCTATGTAGGTTTGTTTCGTATTTTTTTACTTGAAAAATAAGCAAAGTCAAGAAAACATACATATACCGGCCAGAATCATAACCCTTCTTTTTACCGTAGTCGGATATGAAAAAACCGGCTAATTGCGAGTCGGACTCGCGCCCTAAGGGTTCCGTACCTATCTACCATATGAGCTACTAAAAACTTTAGCTCATTGATTTTAAAAACTCCGCGACCATCTAACTTGACCCCTCTTTTATAGAAAAGATCTTGAAACGGGAGATCACCTTAATTGGTTACTATTAGTTGTGAGAACTTAAGCGATTCCTAAGTTTAGTGCAAACAGGCTGTCTCACAGTACAAATAAAGGGGGTCTAAAATCATTTAACATTTCAATTTTTCCCACAACTAATAGTAAAATTTTTATCTTTCTCTCTGAGAAATATGTCTTGAGTGTAATAAATGTTATTATGTACCACAGTTTTTCTAGTAAATACATATACTTACCATTCAGGAAAAAAGAACGATTGTATTCGTAAAAAAAAAGTTATTCTAATTTTCTCAATATCACTTTCTATATCACTTATACATCATAAAAAACCGGCCAAGTGCAAGTCGGACTCGCGCCTTAAGGGTTCCGTACCTATCTACCATATGATATACTGAAAGCTTTTGCTCTTTGATTTTAAAAACTCCGAGACAATCCAACTTGACCCCTCTTTTATAGAAAAGTTCTTGAAACGGGAGCTCACCTTAATTGGTTACTATTGTTGTAAGAAAAATTGATATATTTAATGATTTTAGACTTTTCCCTTTATTTGTACTGTGAGACCAAATTTCATAACTTTAGGTCAACGGGAAGTACCCTATAGGTTTTGCTTTTTTGCATAAATGTTTGGAGATGAGGACATAAAAAGCCATATCTTTTGATTGCGTCGTTGTAAAAAATTTAAATTTTTAGATCTTGTGTGGTTTATAGACCTTAATATTCGTTATCAATTTCAACCTGATACCTTTACTCGTTCCTGAGAAAAAGGGTCTTGACAGACAGACAGACAGACGGACAACAAAGTGATACTATAAGGGTTCCGTTTTTATATTTTGAGGGACGGAACCCTAAAATCAAGTCTCCTCAAATTAATTTAAATTAAAATATTTATTTGTTTATATTTTTGTATTTATTTTATATTTATATTTTATTTATATATATATAATAATGGTACACTACCTGCTGTGATTATTTATGTATGTCTTTGCCTCTATACAAAGGTTGTCTGGTAGAGATCGCTCTCAGCGATAAGACCGCCTTTGCCCACTATAACCTTAAGTGTTATAGTTGTGTGTTCTTATGTTTATGTGTGCAATAAAGAATTTATTCATTCATTCGTTCATTCAATTAAGAAAGCTACCTTAGAAAACGTAGAAAAAATACTAAAATCAATAAATATTAAAAAAAGTCCAGGCTACGACGGACTACGAGAGCTTGTGATTTAAAAAACAATTCAAAACTTTGATTCCGATTATAACGCACTTAATTAATAGATGTTTAGAAACTTGCACTTATCCGGACTTGTTAAAAATAGGAATCATTAGACCTATTTTTAAAAAAGGAAATCACAATATTTACAATAATTACCGTCCAATAACTATTCTCTCATGTTTAGATAAAATTATAGAACGATATATTAGCAATGAATTAAACCAATATCTCATCGATAACAATATCATTAATAAAACACAATTCGGATTTCAGAAAAACAAAAATACTACTCGACTACTACGGATGTTTACGGACGAAATTAATAACCATTTAAATAATAAAAAATATGTTTTAGTAATATTTATTGACTTCAGTAAGGCATTCGATGTTTTAAATTTTAGCACTCTTTACGACAAGCTATCGCGTTGTGGAATACAAGGACCTTTTTTAGAATTATTAAAAAATTACCATACTAACCGATATACGACTGTTAAAGTCTCGAACACTATTGGAAATCTAATTGCCACGGATAGAGGCACGGCCCAGGGTTCCATTATTGGCCCAACAGAATACTTGCTTTATGTCAACGACATGGCAAATGTTGTAACCAAAGGTTCTGTGTATCAGTTTGAGGGTGACACATGCCTAGTAGTAGCGGACAATGATATAATCAAAGCGCAAACTGATATTCAGAACAGTTTTGACATATTATGTAAATGGGCCCATGATGTCGATCTCGTTATTAGGGTTCCGTACCTCAAAAGAAAAAAACGGAACCCTTATAGGATCACTTTGTTGTCCGTCTGTCTGTCTGTCTGTCAAGACCCTTTATCTCACGAACGGGTAAAGGTATCAGGTTGAAATTAATACCATATATTAGGATCCATGAACCACATAAGATCTGAAAATTTCAATTTTTTACAACGACGCAATCAAAAGATATGGCATTTTATGTCCTCATCTCCATACATTTATTCAAAAATGAAAAACCTACAGGGTACTTCCCGTTGACCTAAAATTATGAAATTTGGCAAGAAGCTAGGTCTCACAGTACAAATATTGGGAAAAGTCTGAAATCATTAAATATTACAACTTTTCTCACAACTAATGGTAACCAATTGTGGTGAGCTCCCGTTTCAAGAACATTCATATAAGAGAGGGGTCAAGTTGGATGGTTGCTGAGGCGATTTTTGTTTTAGTTCTATTTAAAAACGGGAACACTTACAAACTTGAAAATTGGTACGTTTATAGGGCATAGGCTATAAAATAACAAAAAATATTTTAAAGGTACTAGCCTGATGGAAGCGATGTACCCGCCGGATAGAGGCGATGATTTAGCGAGTGTATGGTGAATTATTTTGATTACAGAACTTGATATCAATTGCTTTAGTCTGAAAATGGTTTTCACCTAATTTAGAAATTATTGACCGATAGTCTAATTAACTTTGACGTTTGCATAACCACGTGATACTGACTAATTAGAGAGTTAGAGTGACTTTTTAATTTGGTATCAGAAAGATGCAATAATTGACGTGATTTTAGTAGCTACTAGTAAAAATTTGTTTTGATTTAGCCCTTTATATTTGACCTGTAGACAGTCATAGAGTTTGGAAGTTCGTTGAAGTTTTGAACATTCTTGGTTAGGAGCGGATGAGTGATTTTGATGAAAGATTTTGTAGGTAGTTAGTTAGTTGTTAGTTGATTCGTTTTGTTCAGGTTTGGCCGAGCGGTTTAAAAGATAGATTCTTGCAGTTACTTGGACTCGCACGAGGACGTGCGACCCGTCAGGACGGCCGTGACGTAGATTGATCAAAATTTTAAATTTCCCGCGGTATTTTCAAAGACAAACGTTCGGCGAACATCGATCCAGTGGCCCAAGCACGGCGAACGTCAATTTAGTACTGAATTTCCGTACCAGTGTAGATTGTCGATGTTGGACGATGAAGTTGGTAGATCGTGAGGTTGGTAGTACTATTACGAATGGCGCGTAAAGGGGCGTGGTCTGTGTCAGTTTAGCCAACACGTAGCAACGTGAAGACGAGGCTGCCATTTTCAACAGCTCATTCTTGTTTGAGATTTTACCACGTCAAGTTCTAAAGTGATAGTTGGCCGCGAGATGAAGCCTGCAGCCGCTGGCGGATGAGCCGTGGCAATTCTGCGATGACAGGAGCGACCCTCTAATGACAGCTAAGTGTTTATGATCTTTTCTGCCCTAGACTCTGAGATTTTAGGTTATGATACGGGAATACCTTTTGTGATAGTAAAACACGGTGCACTGTGAGTTTGCTGTAATTGAACATGTGGATAGATTCTTATGAAAGCCTCTAACTGGGGTTGATAGGATTGTAGCACTTAGTTAAGCTTCTTAAAATAAAACAACAGGTGGGACGACGAAACCTGCATACCGCTGTGGTTACCGACGACGTGATGGAGGAGAATACCGTATGAGAGGTCGATGGCAGGATGAATGATTGTTATGCAAGTAAGTCACACTCGAATGAATTAGGCGATTGTCGAAGATGTTATCGATGTCCACTACCAATAGTTCGGCCAATACCGTGTTCTCTGCTATTCCTGATGTCTATACCTTGCCCACATAGTGCCGTCCCTCTTCCCCCCAGTTCGTGTCTTCGACATATATATATATATTTGTAATCGGTGTATCGAATACGGCTCTAACGATTTCGATGAAATTTACCATACGGGGGTTCTCGGGGGCGAAAAGTCGATCTAGCTAGGTCTCGTGTCTGGGAAAATTCGTTTTCTCCGTGTTTTTAAGTACAGAGCGAAGTTGCTGCTGTTAAAGAGCGAAGCTCGGTCGCCCAGGTACTATATCCTATACCACAGATTAAATAATAATAAACTAACGTTTACAGATCCGACACTCCCAGGCGGGGTGCCGACAAATTTCAATCTTACGGTCTAATCATAAAGTCGATACTTGCAGTGCACTGCTTAGGATACGTTTTTAAATCGCGGGTGATCGCGGACAGGTGGGCTAAAGCTATGATTTTGTCACTTAATGAGATACTGAGCGACATGCAAGTAGGTATGTAATATTGATCAATCAAACATGCAACTTACCTATTTTGCCGCCATAAGCTTAAGATGACATAAAGAAAAGTAAAATTGACTGCCTCACCCAGTCGACTTCTAGCACCGCGTTGCATACCTAGAGTGCGGAGTGTCACAGGCCTGCCTCTACTATTAAACGAGGAATATTTGTATATATATAAATATTTGTAATCGGTTTCTCGAATACGGCTCTAACGATTTTGATGAAATTTAGGGCTCCCGCACACGACCGAGAATCGGTGGGCGATTATCGGCCGAGACAAGGGCGGAAGATTCAGGTGCTAACACGTCAGAGCGGGATGCCGATATAAAATCGGTCACCGATTCTCGGTCGTGTGCGGGAGCCCTTAGTATCCGGCGTTTTTGGGGACGAAAAATCGATCTAGCGAGGTCTCATGTCTGAGAAAAATCGTTCTGCCCGTGTTTTTAAGCTTTTAAAAAAATACCGCGTTTTAGACAGAAACCTACAGCGCCATCTGTTAGCGAGTAGCATAGCGATGATATTTTAATGTTGAGGTGGCTATTATAGAGCGAAGCTTGGTCGACCAGGTACTATATATAATATACAGTACCTGGGCGACCGAGCTAAGCTCAGTAATGAGCAAGCTATGCTACTCAACAACAGATGGCGCTGTAAGTTTCTTGAACGCACTAAAACGCGCTAAGAAATATCGAAAAAGACGGTGAAAACTAATTTTCCCAGACATGAGACCGAGCAAGATCGATTTTTTGCCCCCAAAAACCCCTGTATACTAAATTTCATCAAAATTGTTAGAGCCGTTTTCGAGAAACCGATTACAAATATATATATAGTACCTGGTTAACCGAGCTTCGCTCTATAATAGCCGCCTCAACATAAAAATCATCTGGTGAGCAAGCTATGCTACTCGCCAACAGATGGCGCTGTAGGTTTCCGTCTAAAACGCAGTATTTCTTTTAAAATGCTTAAAAACATGGGCAAAACGATTCTTCCCAGACATGAGACCTAGCTAGATCGATTTCTCGTCCCCAAAAACCCCCGGATACTAAATTTCATCAAAATCGTTAGAGCCGTTTTTAACGTTGTTGTTTCTAGTGAGAAAGCAGTCGAGAGACCGCTGAAATTAGAAGCGTTCGACTAGACTGTTACCGACGTAGCAGCTTTGCTGAAGTTAACATCCAAATAGAAAATGGGGTTGGAAGAGATGCGTTTTATTACGATGTAGTGAGCATTCACTGAAGTAATGATTGTGGCTCTTGACGAGGTAGCAGCCGGGGCTGAAATCAGGAGCGACTGTGGGGTTGCTTCTGATGATGTAGCAATCGAGGCAGCTGCTGAAATTTAAAGTTGTTGTTTCTAGTGAGATAGCAGTCGAGAGACCGCTGAAATTAGAAGCGTGCGACTAGACTGTTAACGATGTAGCAGCTTTGCTGAAGTTAACGACGCAGGATCCAAATAGAAAATAGGGTTGGAAGAGATGCGTTTTATTACGATGTAGTGAGCATTCACTGAAGTAATGATTGTGGCTCTTGACGAGGTAGCAGCTGGGGCTGAAGTCAGGAGCGGCCGTGGGGTTGCTTCTGATGATGTAGCAATCGAGGCAGCTGCTAAAATGAAAAGTTGTTGTTTCTAGTGATATAGCAGTCGAGAGACCGCTGAAATTAGGAGCGTGCGACTAGACTGTTAACGACGTAGCAGCTTTGCTGAAGTTAACATCCAAATAAAAAGTAGGGTTGGAAGAGATGCGTTTTATTACGATGTAGTGAGCATTCACTGAAGTAATGATTGTGGCTCTTGACGAGGTAGCAGCCGGGGCTGAAATCAGGAGCGACTGTGGGGTTGCTTCTGATGATGTAGCAATCGAGGCAGCTGCTGAAATTAAAAGTTGTTGTTTCTAGTGAGATAGCAGTCGAGAGACCGGTGAAATTAGAAGCGTGCGACTAGACTGTTAACGACGTAGCAGCTTTGCTGAAGTTAACATCCAAATAAAAAGTAGGGTTGGAAGAGATGCGTTTTATTACGATGTAGTGAGCATTCACTGAAGTAATGATTGTGGCTCCTGACGAGGTAGCAGCCGGGGCTGAAATCAGGAGCGACTGTGGGGTTGCTTCGGATGATGTAGCAATCGAAGCAGCTGCTAAAATGAAAAGTTGTTGTTTCTAGTGATATAGCAGTCGAGAGACCGCTGAAATTAGGAGCGTGCGACTAGACTGTTAACGACTTAGCAGCTTTGCTGAAGTTAACATCCAAATAGAAACTAGGGTTGGAAGAGATGCGTTTTATTACGATGTAGTGAGCATTCAGTGAAGTAATGATTGTGGCTCTTGACGAGGTAGCAGCCGGGGCTGAAATCAGGAGCGACTGTGGGGTTGCTTCTGATGATGTAGCAATCGAGGCAGCAGCTGAAATTAAAAGTTGTTGTTTCTAGTGAGATAGCAGTCGAGAGACCGCTGAAATTAGAAGCGTGCGACTAGACTGTTAACGACGTAGCAGCTTTGCTGAAGTTAACATCCAAATAGAAAATAGGGTTGGAAGAGATGCGTTTTATTACGATGTAGTGAGCATTCACTGAAGTAATGATTGTGGCTCCTGACGAGGTAGCAGCCGGGGCTGAAATCAGGAGCGACTGTGGGGTTGCTTCTGATGATGTAGCAATCGAAGCAGCTGAAGTTTATAGCAGTGGTACATACATACATACATAACATCACGCCTCTTTCCCGTTGGGGTAGGCAGAGACCACAGTCCTCCACCTGCTACGATCTTGACATACTTCCCTTGCTTCCTGTACTTTCATCAATCCTTTCATACATGCTCGTCGGTTTAGGGTACTTTTAACCTGGCCTTTATTCAGAACGTCCTGAATTTGGTCCTGGTACGTTCGCCTAGGCCTTCCCCTTCCAACGTTTCCATTCACTCTCGCCTGGTAGATCTCTTTCGTCAATCTTCGTTCATTCATCCTCTCTACATGACCAAACCATGTTGGCCTTAAAAACGTAGCAGCTAAGTTTATGGTTGTTGTTTCTAGTGAGAAAGTAGTCGAGAGACCGCTGAAATGAGAAGCGTGCGACTAGACTGTTAACGACGTAGCAGCTTTGCTGAAGTTAACATCCAAATAGAAAATAGGTTTGGGAGACATGCGTTTTATTACGATGTAGATAGCATTCACTGAAGTAATGATTGTGGCTCTTGACGAGGTAGCAGCCGGGGCTGAAATCAAGAGCGACTGTGGGGTTGCTTCTGATGATGTAGCAATCGAGGCAGCAGCTGAAATTAAAAGTTGTTGTTTCTAGTGAGATAGCAGTCGAGAGACCGCTGAAATTAGAAGCGTGCGACTAGACTGTTAACGACGTAGCAGCTTTGCTGAAGTTAACATCCAAATAGAAACTAGGGTTGGAAGAGATGCGTTTTATTACGATGTAGTGAGCATTCACTGAAGTAATGATTGTGGCTCTTGACGAGGTAGCAGCTGGGGCTGAAATCAGGAGCGACTGTGGGGTTGCTTCTGATGATGTAGCAATCGAGGCAGCTGAAGTTTAGGAGTGGTGTTGGCCTTAAAGACGTAGCACCTAAATTTATAGTTGTTGTTTCTAGTGAGAAAGCAGTCGAGAGACCGCTGAAATTAGAAGCGTGCGACTAGACTGTTAACGACGTAGCAGCTTTGCTGAAGTTAACATCCAAATAGAAAATAGGGTTGGAAGAGATGCGATTTATTACGATGTAGTGAGCACTCACTGAAGTAATGATTGTGGCTCTTGACGAGGTAGCAGCTGGGGCTGAAATCAGGAGCGACTGTGGGGTTGCTTCTGATGATGTAGCAATCGAGGCAGCTGAAGTTTAGCAGTGGTGTTGGCTTTAAAGACGTAGCACCTAAATTTATAGTTGTTGTTTCTAGTGAGAAAGCAGTCGAGAGACCGCTGAAATTAGAAGCGTGCGACTAGACTGTTAACGACGTAGCAGCTTTGCTGAAGTTAACATCCAAATAGAAAATAGGGTTGGAAGAGATGCGATTTATTACGATGTAGTGAGCATTCACTGAAGTAATGATTGTGGCTCTTGACGAGGTAGCAGCCGGGGCTGAAATCAGGAGCGACTCTAGGGTTGCTTCTGATGATGTAGCAATCGAGGCAGCTGCTGAAATGAAAAGTTGTTGTTTCTATTGAGATAGCAGTCGAGAGACCGCTGAAATTAGAAGCATGCGAATAGACTGTTAACGACGTAGCAGCTTTGCTGAAGTTAACATCCAAATAGAAAATAGGGTTGGAAGAGATGCGATTTATTACGATGTAGTGAGCATTCACTGAAGTAATGATTGTGGCTCTTGACGAGGTAGCAGCTGGGGCTGAAGTCAGGAGAGGCCGTGGGGTTGCTTCTGATGATGTAGCAATCGAGGCAGCTGCTAAAATGAATAGTTGTTGTTTCTAGTGATATAGCAGTCGAGAGACCGCTGAAATTAGGAGCGTGCGACTAGACTGTTAACGACGTAGCAGCTTTGCTGAAGTTAACATCCAAATAGAAACTAGGGTTGGAAGAGATGCGTTTTATTACGATGTAGTGAGCATTCACTGAAGTAATGATTGTGGCTCTTGACGAGGTAGCAGCCGGGGCTGAAATCAGGAGCGACTGTGGGGTTGCTTCTGATGATGTAGCAATCGAGGCAGCTGCTGAAATTAAAGTTGTTGTTTCTAGTGAGATAGCAGTCGAGAGACCGCTGAAATTAGAAGCGTGCGACTAGACTGTTAACGACGTAGCAGCTTTGCTGAAGTTAACATCCAAATAAAAAGTAGGGTTGGAAGAGATGCGTTTTATTACGATGTAGTGAGCATTCACTGAAGTAATGATTGTGGCTCCTGACGAGGTAGCAGCCGGGGCTGAAATCAGGAGCGACTGTGGGGTTGCTTCTGATGATGTAGCAATCGAGGCAGCAGCTGAAATTAAGAGTTGTTGTTTCTAGTGAGATAGCAGTCGAGAGACCGCTGAAATTAGAAGCGTGCGGCTAGACTGTTAACGACGTAGCAGCTTTGCTGAAGTTAACATCCAAATAGAAAATAGGGTTGGAAGAGATGCGTTTTATTACGATGTAGTGAGCATTCACTGAAGTAATGATTGTGGCTCCTGACGAGGTAGCAGCCGGGGCTGAAATCAGGAGCGATTGTTGGGTTGCTTCTGATGATGTAGCAATCGAAGCAGCTGAAGTTTATAGCAGTGGTGTTGGCCTTAAAAACGTAGCAGCTAAGTTTATGGTTGTTGTTTCTAGTGAGAAAGTAGTCGAGAGACCGCTGAAATGAGAAGCGTGCGACTAGACTGTTAACGACGTAGCAGCTTTGCTGAAGTTAACATCCAAATAGAAAATAGGGTTGGGAGACATGCGTTTTATTACGATGTAGAGAGCATTCACTGAAGTAATGATTGTGGCTCTTGACGAGGTAGCAGCCGGGGCTGAAATCAAGAGCGACTGTGGGGTTGCTTCTGATGATGTAGCAATCAAGGCAGCTGCTGAAATTAAAAGTTGTTGTTTTTAGTGAGATAGCAGTCGAGAGACCGCTGAAATGAGAAGCGTGCGACTAGACTGTTAACGACGTAGCAGCTTTGCTGAAGTTAACATCCAAATAGAAAATAGGGTTGGAAGAGATGCAATTTATTACGATGTAGTGAGCATTCACTGAAGTAATGATTGTGGCTCTTGCCGAGATAGCAGCCGGGGCTGAAATCAGGAGCGACTCTAGGGTTGCTTCTGATGATATAGCAATCGAGGCAGCTGCTGAAATTAAAAGTTGTTGTTTCTAGTGATGTAGCAGTCGAGAGACCGCTGAAATTAGGAGCGTGCGACTAGACTGTTAACGACGTAGCAGCTTTGCTGAAGTTAACATCCAAATAGAAAATAGGGTTGGAAGAGATGCCTTTTATTACGATGTAGTGAGCATTCACTGAAGTAATGATTGTGGCTCTTGACGAGGTAGCAGCCGGGGCTTAAATCAGGAGCGACTGTGGGGTTGCTTCTGATGATGTCGCAATCGAGGCAGCTGCTGAAATGAAAAGTTGTTGTTTCTAGTGAGATAGCAGTCGAGAGACCGCTGAAATTAGAAGCGTGCGACTAGACTGTTAACGACGTAGCAGCTTTGCTGAAGTTAACATCCAAATAGAAAATAGGGTTGGAAGAGGTGCGTTTTATTACGATGTAGTGAGCATTCACTGAAGTAATGATTGTGGCTCTTGACGAGGTAGCAGCCGGGGCTGAAATCAGGAGCGACTCTAGGGTTGCTTCTGATGATATAGCAATCGAGGCAGCTGCTGAAATGAAAAGTTGTTGTTTCTAGTGAGATAGCAGTCGAGAGACCGCTGAAATTAGAAGCGTGCGACTAGACTGTTAACGACGTAGCAGCTTTGCTGAAGTTAACATCCAAATAGAAAATAGGGTTGGAAGAGATGCGTTTTATTACGATGTAGTGAGCATTTACTGAAGTAATGATTGTGGCTTTTGACGAGGTAGCAGCCGGGGCTGAAATCAGGAGCGACTGTGGGGTTGCTTCGGATGATGTAGCAATCGAGGCAGCTGCTGAAATGAAAAGTTGTTGTTTCTAGTGATATAGCAGTCGAGAGACCGCTGAAATTAGGAGCGTGCCACTAGACTGTTAACGACGTAGCAGCTTTGCTGAAGTTAACGACGCAGGATCTAAATAGAAAAAAAGGGATGAAATTAGAATACAGAGAATATGTTATCCTCGGTCCGTCGTCTCGTTTTGTTTATATACTTAGGGACAGGCTGAGAGTTAGCGTATAAAGATGAATGTAGCAGATGCTTGCATCGAGCTGACAATCACAAGCGGACCAAAAGCGCTGACGGTGCATTCACGGTGTAAGTGTATTTCCTAGTAAAATATGCTTTTACAATTGTGAATGAGGTATGGATAGCGTGTATGCGGGGATAATTTTATTCTCCTTGTAACGATGTCGACCTATTTAGCGATACTTTTGGCTTTTTTATGGAGTTAGAAGGTATCAAAGACTAAATTACGAGGTCGTTTAAAAAGTAAGGCGTTGTGGGTACGATGAATCGTACTTTATTAACGCCTGGCACCTTGCAAATAATTATCAATAGACTGCGTTGTAGCAGTTCTAAATGTTCAGGGGCGATACACAAATTTCCAAAAATCTAATTGATTAAATTGGCATTAATCGCAATGATTTATGAAGTTGGTTTTGACGAATGAACAGATGTTTTATCCGTTGAAAAGTTTCTAATGACACAGTATCCAAATGGAAACTGAAGTTGAAAGCGATTAGTTTTATTACGATGTAGTGACTGAGCAGAGTCACTGAAGTAATGATTGTGGATCTTTACGAGGTGGCAGCCGGGGCTGAAATGAAGAGTTGTAGTTTCTAGTGAGAAAGCAGTCGAGAGACCGCTGAAATTAGGAGCGTGCGACTAGACTGTTAACGACGTAGCAGCTTTGCTGAAGTTAACATCCAAATAGAAAATAGGGTTGGAAGAGATGCGTTTTATTACGATGTAGTGAGCATTCACTGAAGTAATGATTGTGACTCTTGACGAGGTAGCAGCCGGGACTGAAATCAGGAGCGACTCTAGGGTTGCTTCTGATGATGTAGCAATCGAGGCAGCTGCTGAAATGAAAAGTTGTTGTTTCTAGTGAGATAGCAGTCGAGAGACCGCTGAAATTAGAAGCGTGCGAATAGACTGTTAACGACGTAGCAGCTTTGCTGAAGTTAACATCCAAATAGAAAATAGGGTTGGAAGAGATGCGATTTATTACGATGTAGTGAGCATTCACTGAAGTAATGATTGTGGCTCTTGACGAGGTAGCAGCCGGGGCTGAAATCAGGAGCGACTCTAGGGTTGCTTCTGATGATGTAGCAATCGAGGCAGCTGCTGAAATGAAAAGTTGTTGTTTCTAGTGAGATAGCAGTCGAGAGACCGCTGAAATTAGAAGCGTGCGAATAGACTGTTAACGACGTAGCAGCTTTGCTGAAGTTAACATCCAAATAGAAAATAGGGTTGGAAGAGATGCGTTTTATTACGATGTAGTGAGCATTCACTGAAGTAATGATTGTGACTCTTGACGAGGTAGCAGCCGGGGCTGAAATCAGGAGCGACTCTAGGGTTGCTTCTGATGATGTAGCAATCGAGGCAGCTGAAGTTTAGCAGTGGTGTTGGCCTTAAAGACGTAGCACCTAAATTTATAGTTGTTGTTTCTAGTGAGAAAGCAGTCGAGAGACCGCTGAAATTAGAAGCGTGCGACTAGACTGTTAACGACGTAGCAGCTTTGCTGAAGTTAACATCCAAATAGAAAACAGGGTTGGAAGAGATGCGTTTTATTACGATGTAGTGAGCATTCACTGAAGTAATGATTGTGACTCTTGACGAGGTAGCAGACGGGGCTGAAATCAGGAGCGACTCTAGGGTTGCTTCTGATGATGTAGCAATCGAGGCAGCTGCTGAAATGAAAAGTTGTTGTTTCTAGTGAGATAGCAGTCGAGAGACCGCTGAAATTAGAAGCGTGCGAATAGACTGTTAACGACGTAGCAGCTTTGCTGAAGTTAACATCCAAATAGAAAATAGGGTTGGAAGAGATGCGATTTATTACGATGTAGTGAGCATTCACTGAAGTAATGATTGTGGCTCTTGACGAGGTAGCAGCCGGGGCTGAAATCAGGAGCGACTCTAGGGTTGCTTCTGATGATGTAGCAATCGAGGCAGCTGCTGAAATGAAAAGTTGTTGTTTCTAGTGAGATAGCAGTCGAGAGACCGCTGAAATTAGAAGCGTGCGAATAGACTGTTAACGACGTAGCAGCTTTGCTGAAGTTAACATCCAAATAGAAAATAGGGTTGGAAGAGATGCGTTTTATTACGATGTAGTGAGCATTCACTGAAGTAATGATTGTGACTCTTGACGAGGTAGCAGCCGGGGCTGAAATCAGGAGCGACTCTAGGGTTGCTTCTGATGATGTAGCAATCGAGGCAGCTGAAGTTTAGCAGTGGTGTTGGCCTTAAAGACGTAGCACCTAAATTTATAGTTGTTGTTTCTAGTGAGAAAGCAGTCGAGAGACCGCTGAAATTAGAAGCGTGCGACTAGACTGTTAACGACGTAGCAGCTTTGCTGAAGTTAACATCCAAATAGAAAACAGGGTTGGAAGAGATGCGTTTTATTACGATGTAGTGAGCATTCACTGAAGTAATGATTGTGACTCTTGACGAGGTAGCAGACGGGGCTGAAATCAGGAGCGACTCTAGGGTTGCTTCTGATGATGTAGCAATCGAGGCAGCTGAAGTTTAGCAGTGGTGTTGGCCTTAAAGACGTAGCACCTAAATTTATAGTTGTTGTTTCTAGTGAGAAAGCAGTCGAGAGACCGCTGAAATTAGAAGCGTGCGACTAGACTGTTAACGACGTAGCAGCTTTGCTGAAGTTAACATCCAAATAGAAAATAGGGTTGGAAGAGATGCAATTTATTACGATGTAGTGAGCATTCACTGAAGTAATGATTGTGGCTCTTGACGAGGTAACAGCCGGGGCTGAAATCAGGAGCGACTCTAGGGTTGCTTCTGATGATGTAGCAATCGAGGCAGCTGCTGAAATGAAAAGTTGTTGTTTCTAGTGAGATAGCAGTCGAGAGACCGCTGAAATTAGAAGCGTGCGACTAGACTGTAAACGACGTAGCAGCTTTGCTGAAGTTAACATCCAAATAGAAAATAGGGTTGGAAGAGATGCGTTTTATTACGATGTAGTGAGCATTCACTGAAGTAATGATTGTGACTCTTGACGAGGTAGCAGCCGGGGCTGAAATCAGGAGCGACTCTAGGGTTGCTTCTGATGATGTAGCAATCGAGGCAGCTGCTGAAATGAAAAGTTGTTGTTTCTAGTGAGATAGCAGTCGAGAGACCGCTGAAATTAGAAGCGTGCGACTAGACTGTAAACGACGTAGCAGCTTTGCTGAAGTTAACATCCAAATAGAAAATAGGGTTGGAAGAGATGCAATTTATTACGATGTAGTGAGCATTCACTGAAGTAATGATTTTGGCTCTTGACGAGGTAACAGCCGGGGCTGAAATCAGGAGCGACTCTAGGGTTGCTTCTGATGATGTAGCAATCGAGGCAGCTGAAGTTTAGCAGTAGTAGATAGATAGATAAGATAATATATTTATTAAAAAATGTTACAGTTTTACTTAAAAACTAAACAAGCACCCGCAAAACTGTTAATACAGTTTGACTGCGGGAACAGTCTTGACAGTCTTCGTTTGTTAAGCGTTCGATCGCCATAGTAATTGTGCACCCTAGGAACAATAAATTTACCCGCCGATACCGACCTGGTACCTTGATCATGTGTTAATAATGAGAGACGCTCCAGACTGCCATGGTTATTCACTAGAAGTAAGTATTTATGTTTTAGACTAACCGGAAGTACATTGCAAATTTTAAATAGTTTATTATAATCTCCTTTACAACCCCTTTTCGTTTTTTTAGACACAATTAATTTTAAAAATCTTATTTGGAATGCTTCCAGCTTTTGAATATAACTTTTGAATGTGAGACCACCCCCCTCGCGTCGCTGTACGTCTCGTCCACCTTGACCCTGTAGGACCGTGCAGTGAGATAGTCACGAAACCAATTGTTTAGCGGCCCTCCCACCCCACACTCCCCCATAGCATTAAGTAGGGTTTCTGTTTCTAACGTGTCAAAAGCTTTTTTGAAATCTAAAAATACTGCGACTACAAACTTTTTTTCACTAAGATAGTTATTGATTTCGTTACAAAAATTTGACAAGAGTGTATTCGTACTTTTACCCTTTTGAAAACCATGTTGACATTTATTTAGTATGTTATTTTTTTGCAAGTCCTATCTAGCCATTTATCACCACACACATGTTTAATGCTACTAATTTCGTCGGAAAATGCAGTTGCAAAGCTATTACATATATATTTTGTATTACCAATATTGCACATATTGTTTAAAATTATACTGTCTAATGAATTTCTTTCATTTCCCAATAATATATGTATTCTGTCCCATATTTTTTTAATATTATTATTACAGTCAAGTATACTTTGCCTATCATAATTATTTCTGCTTTTAGATATAACTTTAAAACATTTGTTTCTATATTTTGTGTATTCAAGGCGTTTAATCATATTCTTGGGCTCCATACTCCATATTACAAATAGTCTGTCTCTTTCAATTAACATTTTTTTATGGTTTCCCGTAATCCAACTTTTATTATTTCTGTTACTATTATTTATTGCGGTATATTTATAGCAACTTTCATAAATATCTATAAATATCTGTCTGAATGCTTCATAGAGCTTAATAGGGCATCGTAATAATCATAAATCGTGCTCGTCGGAGTGATCAGTCTCTCCTCTCTGTATGTGTGCTTTATTGCGCGCAAAAGAGATCAGACGACGATAGCTCCCTGGTTGATCCTGCCAGTAGTTATATGCTTGTCTCAAAGATTAAGCCATGCATGTCTCAGTGCAAGCCGTATTAAGGCGATACCGCGAATGGCTCAATATATCAGTTTTGGTTCCTTAGATCTTACTCAGTTACTTGGATAACTGTGGTAATTCTAGAGCTAATACATGCAATCAGAACTCTGACCAGTGATGGGATGAGTGCTTTTATTAGATCAAAACCAATCGACGGAGGGCCTCGCGTCCGAAGTCGTTAATTTTGATGAATCTGGATAACTTTTGCAGATCGCATGGTCCAGTACCGGCGACGCATCTTTCAAATGTCTGCCTTATCAACTTTCGATGGTAGTTTCTGCGACTACCATGGTTGTCACGGGTAACGGGGAATCAGGGTTCGATTCCGGAGAGGGAGCCTGAGAAACGGCTACCACATCCAAGGAAGGCAGCAGGCGCGCAAATTACCCACTCCCGGCACGGGGAGGTAGTGACGAAAAATAACGATACGGGACTCTTACGAGGCCTCGTAATCGGAATGAGTACACTTTAAATATTTTAACGAGGAACAATTGGAGGGCAAGTCTGGTGCCAGCAGCCGCGGTAATTCCAGCTCCAATAGCGTATACTAAAATTGTTGCGGTTAAAAAGCTCGTAGTTGCATTTGTGCGCCGCGCTGTCGGTGCACCGCATCCGCGGTGATACTGACACGTTTGCGGAGCATATCGTCGGTGAGCCGGCGGTAAAACGCCGGTTCAATATCAAAATCCTATCGCGGTGCTCTTCAGTGAGTGTCGAGATGGGCCGACAATTTTACTTTGAACAAATTAGAGTGCTCAAAGCGGGCTCAAAATGCTGCTTGAATATTTCGTGCATGGAATAATAGAATATGATCTCGGTTCTATTTTGTTGGTTTTCAGAACTCCGAGGTAATGATTAATAGGGATAACTGGGGGCATTCGTATTGCGACGTTAGAGGTGAAATTCTTGGATCGTCGCAAGACGAACATCAGCGAAAGCATTTGCCAAAGGTGTTTTCATCAATCAAGAACGAAAGTTAGAGGTTCGAAGGCGATTAGATACCGCCCTAGTTCTAACCGTAAATATGTCATCTAGCGATCCGCCGACGTTACTACAATGGCTCGGCGGGCAGCTTCCGGGAAACCAAAGATTTTGGACTCCGGGGGGAGTATGGTTGCAAAGCTGAAACTTAAAGGAATTGACGGAAGGGCACCACCAGGAGTGGAGCCTGCGGCTTAATTTGACTCAACACGGGAAATCTCACCAGGCCCGGACACCGGAAGGATTGACAGATTAACAGCTCTTTCTTGATTCGGTGGGTGGTGGTGCATGGCCGTTCTTAGTTGGTGGAGCGATTTGTCTGGTTAATTCCGGTAACGAACGAGACTCTAGCCTGCTAAATAGGCGTCGTCATTTAGGTGTGCGTGTCTTTCGATACGCAACTCACTGACGACGTATTAAAATTCTTCTTAGAGGGACCGGCGGCTTCGAGCCACACGAGATTGAGCAATAACAGGTCTGTGATGCCCTTAGATGTCCTGGGCCGCACGCGCGCTACACTGAAGGAATCAGCATGTTCTCCCTGGCCTAGAGGCCCGGGCAACCCGCTGAAACTCCTTCGTGCTGGGGATTGGGGTTTGCAATTATCCCCCATAAACGAGGAATTCCTAGTAAGCGCGAGTCATAAGCTCGCGTTGATTAAGTCCCTGCCCTTTGTACACACCGCCCGTCGCTACTACCGATTGAATGATTTAGTGAGGTCTTCGGACCGACACGCGGTGGCTTCACGGCCGTCGGCGTTGCTGGGAAGTTGACCAAACTTGATCATTTAGAGGAAGTAAAAGTCGTAACAAGGTTTCCGTAGGGGAACCTGCGGAAGGATCATTAACGTATTACGCTTTGCGGCGTATAACGAAAATAATCCAGACAACAAAAACATATTTCTCACTCGCGGTTGTTGATTAATTTGTGTTTTATGCATTATTTGATTATATTGCAAAGACTACAGTATTAATTGACACTGCGAGCGGGCGTCACGCTATAGTTCAACGCAGACTGGTAAAAATCCGCGCCCCGAGTTGAGCTTTGCGTGTTCGTAAAATTTTTTTTATGCGGTTTAGAATGGTGATGTGCTTACGGAGAAATCTGTTTGGGCACATTATTTTTTCTAAGATATATATATATTATTATTCATTAAAATGACATTATAAAATATTATAAACCATTACCCTGGACGGTGGATCACTTGGCTCGCGGGTCGATGAAGAACGCAGTTAACTGCGCGTCATAGTGTGAACTGCAGGACACATTTGAACATCGACATTTCGAACGCACATTGCGGTCCGTGGAGACACATCCAGGACCACTCCTGTCTGAGGGCCGGCTGCATAAAAACAATAACCACACTGCGCCAACTCAAGTCGGCGCATATGACGGTTCCATCGATCGTATTCAATATAATCGATATGGTCCGTTTAAAAATATTTACGTGTTTACGTTGTTTTTTTTTTCTTAAAAGAAGGAAAATGGCGTTTCACGACATGTATCGAACGCGCCTCTTAGGGCGACTCTTCGACGATTAACATCGAAGGAGAGAGAGCTTTATTAAGAGGGTACGTTTGATGCGCGCCAAGTAGGCGGACTCGACGTCCGAAGAGCGTATCGACGCCGTCGCTTCGGTGAACGCCACTTTATTGAGGTGATTATCGTAGTGGTTGCGTCGTAACGCTGACGGATATCGTGTCTGCCTCAATTTTTATCGTTGGCCTCAGATCAGGGAGGATCACCCGCCGAATTTAAGCATATTAGTAAGCGGAGGAAAAGAAACTAACCAGGATTTCCTTAGTAGCGGCGAGCGAACAGGAAAGAGCCCAGCACTGAATCCCGCGGTTGTCACGGCCGCGGGAGATGTGGTGTTCGGGAGGTTCCGCTTTCTCGTCGTCGCATCTCCTGTCCAAGTTCGTCTTGAACGGGGCCGTTTTCCCGTAGAGGGTGCCAGGCCCGTAGCGACGGAGGGCGGCGGCGAGAGGGACTCTCCTCAGAGTCGGGTTGCTTGAGAGTGCAGCCCTAAGTGGGTGGTAAACTCCATCTAAGGCTAAATATTACCGCGAGACCGATAGCGAACAAGTACCGTGAGGGAAAGTTGAAAAGAACTTTGAAGAGAGAGTTCAAGAGTACGTGAAACCGTTCAGGGGTAAACCTGCGAAACTCGAATGAACGAACGGAGAGATTCATCGTCATTCCGCGGCGTACGAGCACGCGTTCGATGTCACCGGCCTCGGTTGGGCGGCACGTCGTGCGTTCGTCGCGTCCGTGGACGGCGTGCACTTCTCTCTTAGTAATACATCGCGACCCGTTCGATGTCGGTCTAAGCGCCGTTCGGGAGTCCAGTTGTCACCTCGGTGATTATTGGACCGAACGGTGGCC